>CM048840.1:2422597-3645930 GCA_026545765.1 Plantago major
TCGAAAGGCCAGTTAGCAAGCCCACCTAGCTGAGTCATCCATGCATCCAATCAGCCCGCATGCCACCTGACTAGTTCACACCTTGCCAACCCTCCAGCTGGTTGACAAGCTAGCTAGCTCACCCAGCTCGCCCGACCTTGCATGACTAACTCTGTCAGTCAGCACCTGACTAACAGACTAACCAACGACCTCCCCGAGATTCACGGGCAGACTCCAACGATGGGTGGGTTATATAGAGAAGGCTGAGGAGATGTAGAGGGCATTGCATTCTAACGGCGAAAAACCCTAGCAATCAGTCTCTCACGCCTCCATCTCTCTCGAGCTCTCTGATCAACATCAGCCGTCACCTACCATCATCCACCATCGCTCATCACCATCCATCATCAACCTTCAACCATCCGCCATCATCCATCTCTGTCAGACAACTGCCAGCTAGCTCCTTCCCATAAGGTCAGCTAGTCCACTGCCGGTGTTTGTCCACCACGAAATGAACCGACTCAACCAATGTGATAAGTCGACGCTGCCACCATCTCTCCTCTCTATCTCTTTCATTTGATTACTCCTTCTATCACCATCTAACTTGAGCATCGAGTCCTTGATTCGGCACCACACCGGTGTCACCTCGGAATCTCACGTCTCTGTTTGCTATTGTTGCCTTGCAGGTTGTCGGTGCCCCCAATCTCTAACCCTAATTTCGAAGATTTCTGAGCGTCTACAATTTGGCGCCCACCGTGGGGCCCCGGCTATCAAACAAGACAATCCAGTAGCAACAACTGCGATACGCTAAGCAATCGTCATGACGCACTTTCGATTTAATACGCTCGGAAGAGGTAGAGGAGGTGGGCGTCACTCAGATCAAAACCTTGGCGGCCCAGATGCAAGAGAACGCCAAGAAGATCAAGCTCCTTGAGGACGAAAACCGCGCTGTCTGCCAGGAGAACTCGCTCTTGAAGGAAAGGGTTGAGTCTGTCGTCCACCTGGAGGCTCCAACATTGGACGCAGCCTCGTCTCGCCGAATGACTCATGTCGCTGAGGTGGAGAACCCACCACGCAACACGATTGAGGCTTGCCAGCTAACCTTTGAAGAGACGGGAGGGGTGATTCCCGTAACTCCAGTCTCTCAAGTGGTGAGCGCTCCGCCAAGGCCATCCCTTGAGATCACTCAGGGTACCGCCAGCAGGAGGGTTTCGTTCGAAGGTGCTAACCCAAGGATGAACGATGAATCACCACAACAACGCAACCAAAGCGCAAGTCAGGTAGATCACTTGCTAACCCTCTCTGCAGGTCACGGAAGTAGCAACGAGGAGCTAGCCTCCAAACTGGTGAGCCTGGAGGAGATGATCCAAAGAATCCCTGGAGTGCCAGCACCAATCAAGAAGAGCTTACCCAACAGCTTTGCTGACTCTCCCTTCGCCGATGCTATAGCCTTGGTGGAGATGCCAACCAAGTTCACCTTCCCAAGCATGAAGCTCTATGATGGAACGACGGACCCGGACGACCATGTCTCACAATACAAGCATAGGATGTTCACCATAGCCATCCCCAGGGATCTCCGCGAGGCATGCATGTGCAAAGGGTTTGGTTCCAGTCTGATCGGACCAGCCCTACAATGCGTCCGGCAAAGACCTAACGAATCTCTCAGGGAGTACGTTGCAAGATTCAACAAGGAGAAGGTGTCAATCCCCAATTGCAACAAGGACACTGCTGTCAACGCCTTCCGCAAGGGGTTGCCACCCAACTCGGGGTTGTACAAGGAGCTGACCATGTACCCCTGTCGAACAATGGAAGACGTGCTCGCCAAAGCATGGGCTCAGATAAAATGGGAGGAGGATGATGCCAACAGACCTTACGTGTCAAGCCAAAGTGTTCGCAAGGAGCCCAAGCTCGACGCAGTTGAGCGAAGGGTTCCAGACTATCGTGCTAGGCCATACCGAGAGAAAACATGGTCCTGCTATGAACCCACCTCGCCTCCAGTCCAATGAGGAGGATGTAAAACCCCGAGCACCGCCTCCGAGTTACTCCCTCAGCATTGAACCAGAGGAGTGTGTAGCAGTCATGAAGAGCATGGGTGACAGAGTCAGGTGGCCAGGAAAACTTAGAACACCTCCAGATCAGAGAAACTCCAACAAGTGGTGTGAGTTCCACGGAGACCACGGACATACAACCGCAGAGTGCATCTCACTGCGATTGGAGGTAGCTGAGCTTCTAAAGAGAGAACACTTGACGGAGTTCCTCTCTGACAAAGGTAAAAAGACCCTCGCCAGTCGGCAGGGCACTGATCTACCTGAGCCCCCTCAGACCAACAAGGTAATCAACGTGATCTCTGGGGGATCAGAGATCAATGGTGTCTCATACTCTGCGGCAAAGCGCCACAGTAGGCAAACGGTAAGGTCCGAGCTCGGTGCTCGCAGAGCATCAGACACCTCTTCGTCTGACTTGACTATTAGCTTCTCAGACCAAGAGTCTAAGCAACTAATTAGTCCTCATGACGACGCTTTAGTAATTTCCATTCTTATTGCCAATTGTCTTACGAAGAGAGTTCTCATTGATAATGGGAGCTCTGCTAACATCATTTTTCTAGATGCTCTCACAGAAATGGGAATAAATGAGACCGCCATCCTCCGCCAGCCGACAACTTTGTATGGCTTCAGTGGAGAAAAGTACACGGTTGGGAGTGTTACCCTTCCTGTCTATGCGGAAGGCATCAACCTACCAACAAAGTTCTTGATCGTAGACAGTCCGTCAAGCTATAATTCCATCCTTGGTAGGCCGTGGATTCACGATATGAAAGCAGTACCGTCAACCTACCACCAGGTGATTCGCTTCCCTGCCAAGTGGGGGGTGAAGGAGATCATAGGGCAGCAGCGGGATGCGAGGACGTGTTACATGGAAGCCCTGAAGCCCAAGGCAGCAGAATTATAGCAATTACAGCAACTCAACCCCCCAATTGACCCAGACCAACCAGGGATGGAAGAGCTCGATGAAGTTCAGATTCACCCAGACCATCCAGATCACAAAGTTCAGATTGGGGCAAGGTTGAGACCAGAGCTACGAGAGCAACTGATCACATTTCTCAAAGTTCACCACGACTGCTTTGCTTGGTCACATGCAGACATAGCAGAGTTGACCCAGAGGTAATCACCCACAGACTTGAAGTCGACCCAGACTACCCGCCAGTCAGACAGAAACGGAGGAAGTTCGCTCCAGAGCGGAACAAGGTTATCAATGAAGAAGTCCAAAAGTTGCTTGATATCGGGTCAGTCCGCGAAGTACATTACCCGGACTGGTTAGCCAATGTTGTGGTAGTGAAGAAGAAGAATGGCAAATGGCGAGTGTGCATCGACTTCACCGACCTCAACAAAGCATGCCCGAAGGATTCCTTTCCACTTCCCCACATAGACATGCTATTGGATGCCACCGCAGGACATGAGCTGTTAAGCTTCATGAACGCATTCTCAGGATACAACCAGATACTGATGCACCCTGAAGATCAAGAGAAGACAGCCTTCGTCACAGAGAAAGGACCTTCTGTTATAAAGTCATGCCATTCGGACTCAAGAATGCAGGAGCCACTTACCAGCGACTGGTCAACCGTATGTTCGCTAGCATGCTGGGGGACACCATGGAGGTGTACATCGACGACATGCTGGTCAAGTCCTTGGTTGCTGATCAGCACCTCGACCACCTCCGCCAAGCCTTCTCAGTCCTCCGCAGGTATAATATGAAGTTGAACCCAGCCAAATGCTCGTTTGGAGTCTCCTCTGGGAAATTCCTTGGGTATGTGGTCACACGAAGAGGTATTGAGGCTAACCATGATCAAATTCGTTCAATTTATAACATTCCCTCCCCCAAGTGCGTTAAAGATGTGCAGAAATTGACTGGAAGGCTAGCAGCCCTCAGCAGGTTCATACCCAAGTCTTCCGAGAGGTGTCGACCATTTTTTGACACCCTACGGAAGGCCAAAGACTTCCAGTGGACAGACGAGTGTGAGGACGCCCTACAACAAATCAAGCGTTACCTTACCACACCTCCAGTGCTATCAAAGCCCAAGGCCGGAGAGACTCTGTTTGTTTACCTCGCAGTCTCCGACTCAGCACTAAGCGGCGTCCTAGTCAGGGAAGAGGATGGAAACCAACTCCCAGTCTACTACGTGAGCAAGTCCTTACTAGATGCAGAAACTCGGTACACCCAGCTGGAGAAGCTAGCCCTTGCACTAGTCACCTCAGCAAGGAAGCTATGCCCTTACTTCCAATGTCATCCAATCGTAGTCCTCACCAGATTTCCACTACGCAACATCCTGCACAAGCCCGAAGTCTCTGGTAGGCTCTCCAAATGGGCGGTCGAGCTCAGCGAGTACGACGTCTCCTTCCAACCCCGCACAGCCATCAAATCTCAAGCACTTGCAGACTTCATAGCAGACTTCACCCCAACCGAATTAGGTCAAGCGGAAAAGGAGTTATTTTGCTTACAGGAGAAGGACAACTTGCAGTGGAAGCTCTCAGTCGATGGCTCCAGCAATACCAAAGGAAGTGGGCTCGGCATAGTCCTTACCTCGCCAGACGGTGACACAATCCAAAGAGCCATTCGATGTGGATTCAAAGCAACCAACAACGAGTCCGAGTATGAGGCACTTATAGCTGGCCTCAACTTAGCTCGACATGGGCATAAAATCATTCAGGTACAATCGGACTCACAGTTAGTAGTTAACCAATTGCAGGGCTCTTACCAAACCAGAGACACCAAGATGGCTGCCTATCTCCAGCTAGTCAAGGAGTTGCAGTCCTCCTTCGAGGAGTTCTCTATTTCACAGGTACCAAGGACGGACAACAACCATGCAGACGCCCTTGCCAACTTGGGAGCGACCATCCAAACCACAGCACCAATGACTATTCCTGTAGTGTATGTACAATGGCCTGCAACATGGAAGGGTGAGTCCGCCAACCAGACAGTGGCCGATATAACAACTGAGTCAAATTGGATGACTCCATTAATATTGTACTTGTCCAATGGAGAACTTCCAGAAGTCAAAAGCGAGGCAAGGAGGATAAAGGCAAAGGCAGCCCGCTTCACGCTCCTCGACGGACAACTCTATAGGAGATCCTATTCAGGACCCCTACTCAGGTGCGTAACTAATAATGAAGCCAGACATGTTCTGACTGAATTGCATGCAGGGGAATGTGGCAACCATTCTGGAGCTCGAAGCCTTGCACACCGAGCGCTCACAGCAGGGTACTATTGGCCAACTATGAGGGCTGACGCCATAGACTTTGTGAGAAGATGTGACTCATGCCAAAGGCACTCACAAATCATCCACCTTCCACCAGAGAAGCTGCATCCATCCTTCACCCCCTGGACTTTTATGAAATGGGGGATGGACATAGTAGGGAAACTACCTACTGCACCAGGCCAACGAGTGTACATGCTCGCAGTAACCGATTACTTCACCAAGTGGGTGGAAGCAGAAGCCTTCAAGCAAGTCCGTGACACAGAGGTAAAAAATTTCATTTGGAAACATGTGATCTGCAGGTACGGAGTCCCCTACGAAATCGTGACAGACAATGGCTCCCAGTTCATAAGCTATGAGTTTCAAGACTTCTGCAAAGAATGGGGAATCAAGCTTACATTTTCCACTCCACGCTATCCCCAAGCGAATGGACAAGCGGAGTCGACCAACAAGACTATCATGAATAGTCTCAAAAAACGGCTGAAACAAGCAAAAGGAGCATGGGCGGATGAACTCCCAGGCGTCCTATGGTCGTACCGAACCACACCAAGGACTCCAACTGGAGAAACACCATTCAGCATGACATATGGAACTGAAGCAGTCATACCCATAGAAGTGGGATTACCCACAGCAAGATACAAAATGGCTAGCAAGCAGACCAACGACGCAGAATTGGCACACGAGCTCGACTTGGTCGATGAGCTCAGAGAAAGAGCCATGATCCGGAGCGCCGCCTACCAATAGAAAGCTGCACAACACTTCAACAAGAACATTTGCGTACGAACTTTCAAGCAAGACGATTGGGTTTTACGCAGGGTATTCCAGAACACAAAGGAGACAGGAGCTGGAAAGCTTGGACCAAATTGGGAAGGTCCTTACAAAATCACAAAGGTAGTAGGCAACGGAGCCTACAAGCTCGAAACCAAGGAAGGACGACAAATAGCCAACAGCTGGAACGCCATCCACCTAAAGAGGTATTTTTTTTTTATACACTTGTTCTTTCGAGGTTGATCTTTTGTTGAAAACACCCCGAACTGACTAGGGGTATTCTCACTGACTCCTCAATGCATTTTTTTGTGAAATTCTTTTTTTTTTTTTCTAATGATAGGAAATAACCTGTTTGGTACTGGAACTCCCATAACTAGGGAGTACCCTAATCTGTTACTAAGAGTTCTAAACTATAGAGATTCCATAAATTGTACTCTAAAATACTGGTATAGAATATTTGTCTGTGTAAATACTTATTCTTAATAATAAACGACTTATGCTAGTAAATAATTATATAGTAGTGTACTTAGGAAAAACATAGTATAGCTAGAAATAGTAGATCCTTAGTCATAGAGTAATAGATATTAGGTTATTGCACATAAAGATACAACATAAGTTAGAGTATTTGGTACTACATAGAAAGTTTCCCTTATATAGCCTTTAAGTAATCAAGCGTTTATAAATATATTTTAAAAGTTCACTTAGAGTTTGCATGTCTATACACTTTCCCTTACTAAGGAGTTTTACATTTCATAAAATGCGTTCGATGTTGTAGTATACCTTTTCCTATATTCTCATATTTACCCAACAACGTTTCTTAGTTATTTTATTTTCCATACGTAGTTATAGTTAATTGTTGATTTATTTTTGTATGTCTTATTTAGGTGAAACGCCGTTCTTTCACCCAAGAAGAGCTGATTCCTCTCTTTTTTTGTAAGGGATTTATGAAAAATAGAAGGAGAACAATCTATGTATTGATTGTATTAATTTACACCATTTACGTTTCTGGGTAGGATTTTTTATTTTGGAGGCCTCTTCCATTCGGTTATTATTTGATTATGGTTGTTGATAATTAAAGTCACACAGTACTGGGTGAAAAAAAGACAGGATTTATCTTTGGTCGAAATAATAGGATAAAAGTACTACTCGCCTATATTTTATATTTGTTGTATTAACTAACATAGCTCAAGAAACCTAGATATTATTATCATTTTAGTATCCGCACGCAGTAACACCTTTATTCTATTTTTTAGGCACTGTTCTTATCAAATTTCACCACTAGGAATGAATATAAAAAAAAGCTAGAGGTGATATACTAAGGTATAAAAAGAGTCTTCCTATAAAGAAACGCAGTCTAAATCTATTAATAAGGAATTGGAAAAAAAAAGCGAGGTGTAACATAAAAAACATACATCGTATATAACCCACCAGTAATAAATGCACTTTATTTATATTATATTGTAAAAATTGTGTAGAAGTTCTTTTTTTTTTGAAGAATTTCATTTAATTGTTTCATTTAATTGGTAGATCTTTCTTCTTAAAACATTTAACCAAGCAACACAGGTTAATCTAAGCCCAAAGTACCCCCCGAATCAAAGATTGGCTATATACTCCCTCTATCGTGTCTCACAATAAAGAAGCACTTTTCATAGATGTCCCTATTTGTAGTATTCCTAAGTAAGTCCTAAGTAAGAGAAAGGTAAAAAAAAACAAGAATAATTTGGTAATAATAAAATGAATGAATGGTAAATTTATAAAAAACTTGTTAAGTATATAAATAAATAAAGATTTAATTCAGAAACACAGGCATAAATGAATCGACAACACCGAACCCAGAAACTTTTTATTATATCAGAGAAACCTAGATCAGTCAAATTAAAGACGGGTACATGATACGACTACACCACTATCCAAAAAATCCCTGGAAATAATAAAGAGTTGTATTTCAAGATTTTTCCGAAAACAATTATATGAAACAGCCGGCCATGCGAAATCATATATTTTTGCTTTAGAATAGAAACAACTTCCAAGTAAAGGCAGATCGTTCTAACAGATAAATTAGGATAACTAGTTTTTTTCTTGTATTTCTTCTATAAACTATAAACTGCCCTTATATTTTACTTTGTACGTTAATTCCTCTGCACTTTTTTTTCTCACCCTTTTTTAATTTTTAATTTGGGAAAATTTACTTTGATCTTCATCATGGTAATGATAATATAGTCAACCTGTTAAGTTAAGTTGTTTTATGTTTATGCAAAGTTATAATAGTCATAGTCAAACAAAAAAAAGTTTGTTTGGATCTCTCAAAACTTTCCATTTAAGTAGAAAATTCTCTTTATTCCTGCGTTCTTTACCATTATGAATAGCAATCGTGTGCCCGATCATTGTGGGTATAATGGTGGATGCACGGGTACAGAAGTGTCTTTACTTGTAGTCAATATTGAGAGATACAACACACTTTAAAACTAACTTTGTGGAGTGTTGGTATACTTTATATGGATCTCGTATTCCGAGCATTCTTCCATTTCTTTTATATATCATTTACGTTACTAAATCTAGCTTTTCCTGCAATAAATAGCAAATCTAGCATCATTTAATGAATAACACGCGTTTATACCGTTATTTCTTTGGTCCAGAAAGCCCTTTTATAAAATGGGGCTATAAGTCTACTTTTAGTCTACTTTTTAATAAGGAATAATGATTTAGGTTCTCTTACTGTGTACTTTTGTTTGACGGATTTGAGTGTGGTTATAAAAGCTTACGAAAGTTCATTAGGTTGAATTTTAAGAATATGTTATGTTTTACTATAAATTCTTCTCTTTAAATCTCTAAATAAATAGATTGTAGATATTCCTTTCATTTATATTATTATTACCTATTACATTATCATATTACTACATTTAGTAGTCTTGTTTGTTGCCAAGCTAGGATCTACAAGAATAAATAATATATAAAATTGCTTCCATATTTCATATAATTTCTCCAAGGGTTTCTTTTCCGTGAAGAGTCTTTCATTCCTATTTTATATCTTTCCTTTTTTTTTCCTTTTTTGATTCTGACTGAGATTCTGTGCTATGTCTCTATTTATCCATTCATTGTATTGTTGTAATATTGTAGTGCAAACGCTTAGAGGCTAGTAAGGAAGTTGTTTTTACACAATTTCACAAACAATAAATAACAATAATAAAAGTGTTTTATTTGGTCAATACCCATCCATGTAAGCTTCAGCAGCAAATGAAGATTTCCAGTACCAAGTAAGTACCGAGTTGCGACTTTCTAAGAATTCGAATCCTGTATTGTAGAAGAAAACTCTAAATTATATTCCTTTTGTTAACAGTTGTTATTAACCATATTTTTTCTTTAAATATTGCTTCTACTAAGTCGAAGGAAGAATACAAAGCTCAAGTGAAAGAGTCAAGGATGAAAAAGTCCTTAGGGAAGATAGGACTTCAAGGTAGAGACAAGATGGTAGTCAGTAATTAATAAAAAAAATAAAAAGCAGTTATCTAAAAGTCTTACTTGGAAAAATAAAGTATCTGGGGTAGTGAATCGACTTGTTTATAAATTGTTATTACTCGTTTATAGTTCGATTTGCTGCATTGCCTTATAAAATTCTTTTCTGCCAAATTTACGTGAAAATCTTTTTTCTTAAATGAAGCCATCTTCGCGAGTTTTTGTCTCTACATTTTGCCTACAAAAGAAAACTAATATTTATTAAGCTTATATCTATACACTTATCTCTTTTTGTAGATGCGAAAGTTCACTTTTTTTAGACTTAGACTGGGATATTTGTGTTTCAAAAAATTTAAAGTAGAAGTACCTGAAATGTTGCTTAGTGAATGCCTACTTGGACATTAACGAGGTAGGTCCTTACCTTAGTTAGTAATATGTAGGACAAGCAACTTGCAAGGACAAGTACAGTAAAGGAATAGGGTGTAAAACTAGCATTCTTTTATCTTATTTATATATTGTGTACTTAATATTTAGTCATCTCTCTTCTAATTCTATACTGTGTTACCTTAGATTCCTTGGCATTAAACCCATACCTGACACTCATCTTTGTATATTACATAATATAACTTATAACTTATTATATACTTCTTATTATATATACTTGGAGAATTACATGAGCTAAATACTTATTACAACAAATTACCAAGAGCAAGACCCATGTTACACAACCTAGATCAATAAGGGAAATAAGGGAGTAGAGTTACTAAGGACAAGTATTTAGAAGAAAGGGAAGATCACGCCTAGTAGGAGTAGGACAAAGCCATTAATAATATTGTCTAGGGTAAAAGAGGTATTTGCCTTATATTTAAATATTTACACGCCCTTAGATAGCTAGAATAAGGAAATGAAACTAACTAAAAAAAAAAAAAAAAGTTCCTCTCTTGCCGACTTCTAAGTATTTATACCAATGCATCGCTTTGTTTCTTTTATATCATATTTTACGTTTTTTGAAATATCTCCCTTTTTTTGTTCTTTGAATTTGCTATGCCCATGTAAGCCTATATCTATATTAAGTACACCTTTTCACTCTTCCATTTCTGGATTATGTAGACGTAAATCTATTATAATCTATCTCCGCAATTAATCTACATTTCATTAATCAAAATTGTAGTTTTTCGGGTATAGATAGTGTTGATACGGAAATATGTCCAATCCGTCATAAAGGACCTAGGAACGAATCCTAAGACGTCCTAAGTCATCCAAAGGATCCGAGACACATTGGTCCGAGCAGACCAACCATGGTCCGACCCACCTTGATAAGAAGGAACAAAGAATCTTGGACCTACAAGGCCCGACCAGGAACCATAGGTCCGACCCACCTTGGTCCGAGCCTCTCCGGGAAAGGAGCATAGTGCTAAGTCAGTACCCTCTCCGACCCAAGGTCTCCGATCCGGATGTCAACTCGGATCCAGCATGACCATCTCATAAAGTAACCAAGCAAATGGGCACCAAAGAGTGAGGTGTCCGAACCCAGTTGCTCCGAATCAGAAGAGTTGGACAGGCAGGAGAACTTCCTCAACTGACAACCAGGTACGGTCCGGATCAGGCATCCGGACCAACCTCTCCGAACCGAGAAACTCGGCAGAACTAGTCACAGCCTCGAGAACTCTCCCAATAATGACCAAACCACCCCTAAAGCCCAAGATGGCATGGGCTAAAGGTTCATTATTGGGCTATGGGCCTCATGTTAGAATTGGTGGCTCTATCCTGGCCATACACATGGCGCGATCCTAGCAAGGCCTTCCATTTTGATGATAGCCTATAAATAAGGCACACATCTCAACAAGTAAGGGACTTTTGGAACTTGAAAGACTCTTCGGACTTTCAGACTCCGAACAAGTCATCTCGCTAGTCATACCACGACCCCAATCCCAAGTATTATACAGAGTAGATCCTCAGTCACTCTCGAGTAAAGTCTCATCCCGGTTTGACACTTAGCAAACCGGGCACTAACCCCCTCAAGTGTGCGAGGTCCTTCACGAGTAGTTGGTCGCTGGTTCTTACGCCTTGGTCCGCACCTAGCAAGGAGCCTCTTACCTTGGCACCCATTAGAAGAGTTAAATAAATCTAAGTAGTTGGGGAGTTATACCCTCAGCATTTTGGCGCCGTCTGTGGGAATCTTTACAAAATGTCCCGTTCTCTTCAGTAATGGCAAGAACAAGAAGGTCTGCAAGAACCAACGCCACTGCCATTGGTACACCTGCTCCAAGACAAAGGGGGAGACCTCCTGCTAGAAGAGGTGGAGCAACAAGAGTCTCAACAAGAGAAGTAGTAGATGATCCAAGTGATGGCCATACCGCTAGTCTTTCTTCTGGCGGGGAAAGAGCCACTGATCCACCAGTAAGGATCCAGACACTTGGGGATGAAGGACAGGTTCCTCCGTCAGGAACACATGGTCCTCCCCCAGGAAGAAACTTTACCCTCCCAAATGGACAGATCATCCGTCCTAGTGAGTTCGGGATGAATGAGAATTAGTTTGGCCTCTTACTCACCACTATTCAAGGGTGCTTTGGATCAAACAACCTCCAGCCTCCTCAACCCACCCCGCCTACGCCGATCCCAAGGCAAGCTGAACCCGCTCAATCAAGAAATGAGCACCGTCCAATCCAACAAAGGCTGGGGGAACAAGCCCAACCAGAAGATCTGAGACATCTTCTCAATAGAAGAGCCGCTGCTTCTCATGAACAACGAGGGAGAAGTCCAGAAGTGCCACGAGTAGACGAAGTGGGAACCAGTCGGCGAGAAGCTCAACAACAAGTGCCCAGAGATCAAATGGCGGAAAGCACTCCGATAGTTCCAATCGGTGATCTCCCTCCAGATGTAGCTATCAACCCCAGAACTGGTGAAAGACTGACAGCCGAACAAATCTATCTCCAACAGAAGGCCTTGGAAACACAAATTGCCACCTTGAGCAGGATGGTCAAAGCACATGAGAAGGTGGTAGTTAAAACTCCCAACCCTCTGTGCGATGAGATCAGAAGAGAAAGAAAGCGCCCCGACTGTGTTATCCCAAACCTTGAGCCTTACTATGGAGATACTTGCCCTGTAGGGCATCTTACTAGGTACGAAAGTAAGATGGAAAGCAATGGACTCAACGATAACATGAAAGCTCTCAACTTTTCCACCACACTCTTTGGAGAAGCAATGGATTGGTGGACCTCGCTACCTAGTGGTTCCATCAAATCATATGCGGACGTTGCCTCCCTTTTCTTAAAAAGGTTTGAGAAAGCAAAAAGAAGGAAGAGGTCAGTTGAGCACCTGGCAGGCATAATCCAAAAAGAGCATGAGGACCTCAGAACCTTCCTTGACCGCTTCAACGCTGAAGTACGGCAGGTAGAGCCTCATAGCATCAAAGAGCGGGTCTGACACCTATATGCTAACACTTATAATGATGAGCTTAGAAGGAAGCTTTCCAACGAAGAAATCACCACTGAAAAGTACTTGGAAGATATTTGCGAAGGAGTCTTATATGGAGAAGATTACCGAAGGAATGTCCCAATAAGAGCAGGGATCAAGAAGGGAAAAGAACAAATACGACAGGAACTCCCTCCTCGTCAAGGGAAGTTCGAGCAAAAAAGAGATCTCAGAGATAGAAAAGAATTCCACAGAGAAAGAACTCCACCCAGGAGATACGCTGAGTATACTCGCCTCAACAGACCAAGATCCGACATCTTGGCTTCTATTGTTGAGAAGGACTTAGATATACAATGGCCTAAACCTGTCAAGAGCAGCAAGAAGAGTAGATTCTCCAAAGACTACTGTAGGTTCCACAAGCAGAAAGGTCATACGACTGAGGATTGCATCCAATTAAAGACAGAAATTGAAAGACTAGTGAGAAGTGGGAAGTTGAAAGAACCAACAGGCAAAGAAGAGCCCTCCAGGCATAGAAGGAATGAGCAAAGAAGAGAGGAGCATGGTTCTGAACCTCCGACAGGATCTTTACCACCACCTCCAGCGGAAATCCTACCTCGACAGGCCCAAAGATATCAAGAGTACCACGAAGAGACAGAAATGGAGAACCTCCCTTACAGTGGAGTTATCAACGCCATTGCAGGAGGACCAACAGGAGGAGATAGCAGAAATGCAAGGGAAAGGACCGCGCAACACTTAAGAAACAACGACAGGGCTTACGGTCCATCGGCCTTGAAAGGCACAAATGCAATCACCTTTGACGATAGTGAGATCCCCCCACCAACGTCTGGCGGAGGAGATCTCAAGGACCCCGATGTCCCTTTGGTTGTTTCTCTAGTGATTGCCACTTACAAGGTCAACAAGGTACTAATCGACACAGGAAGCTCCTCCAATGTCATATCCAAAAGGACTGTGGAGCAAATGCACCTGGGGCAAATACAATATGGACGAGTATACACTTCGTTGGTAGGTTTTGGAGGGTCTGTAGTACGCCCCATTGGAAGTATACCACTGCAAGTCTCCATGGGCACTTTTCCGACAAGAGTGACCCAGACTATCCTCTTTGTGGTAGTAGATAGCACCTTTGACTATAACGTGATTTTGGGCCGCCCAGGACTTAACCAATTCAGAGCAATTGCTTCTCCCCTACACAACAGGGTGAAGTTTCCAACCCCGAACGGCGTAGGGGAAGAAATGGGCAACGTTAGAGAAGCCTGGGAGTGCTACATCATGTCAACCAGAGGGGCCACAGAACCTGTCCTTTCGGTCACTAAGGGCCCTCTTAGCCACTCTTCCATTACTCTAAAGCCACCAAAGGAAGAAATCGGTATCGGATCGCTCAGAGAAAAGTTCCCCAAGACAGACAGAATAGAATCCCACGAAGCCTTGAAAGAGGTCCAACTGGTCGAAGGAAATCCGGAAAGAACAACTCGGATTGGAACGGAGATGAGCACGGAAGTAGAGCTGAAGCTCATCACTTGCCTTCGTGACAATTGCGACATCTTTGCTTGGAGCACAGATGATCTCAAGGGAATATACCCAAGGATCGCAGTTCACCGTCTGAACATGGATCCTACGGTCAAGCACATCCGGCAAAAGAGGAAAGACTTTGGACCAGTTGAGGATGCTATCATAGCAGGGGAGGTTGACAAGTTGATGAAAGCAGGTCATATCGAAGAAGTCAGATACTCCGATTGGGTCTATAACGTGGTCCTCGTCGAAAAAGCTCCAGGAAAGTGGAGAATGTGCAATGACTTCACTAGACTCAACAAGTTTTGTCCAAAGGATCCCTATCCATTACCACGCATAGACCAGCTGGTTGATTCCACTGCAGGATGTGCACTTCTAAGCTTCATGGATGCATACCAAGGCTTCTACCAAATTAGGATGGCTCAAGAAGACATCAAGAAAACGGCATTCTTTGCAGCCGGAGGAGTCTATTGCTTCAAGGTCATGCCCTTTGGCCTCAAGAATGCAGGGGCTACTTACCAACGGCTGGTAAACAAGATGTTCAAGGAAGAATTGGGAAAAACCATGGAAGTCTATGTGGATGACATGCTTGTGAAAAGCAAGACTGAAGAGGAGCACATCGAACACCTCAACAATTGCTTTTCTATTCTCCTAAATATGGAATGAAGTCAACCCGACAAGTGCACTTTCGGGTGAAAGGAGGAAAATTCCTCGGCTACATGGTCACGTAAAGAGGCATCAGTGCTAACCCAGAGAAAATAAAGGCAATCATAGATCTGCCACAGCCCAACACCGTCAATGAAGTTCAGAAGCTTCTAGGAAAGGTGATGGCGTTGAGCCGTTTTATCTCAAGGTCTGCCGAGAAGAACCTTCCCTTCTTTAAGATCTTACGAAAAGGAAATAAGTTCGAGTGGACAAAGGAGTGCGAAGAAGCCCTGGAAAACTTGAAAAAGTATCTCCTCTCGCCGCCCCTTCTGTCTAAACCTATGGAGGATGAAACTCTTTACCTCTATTTGGCCACCACTAATGAAGCAATGAGTTCTGTACTGGTACGGCTACAAGACAACGAGCATTTACCAATTTACTACTTGAGCAAAGCTCTTGTAGCTCGAGGCCGATATGTCAAGGTTGAGAAGCTCGCTTTGCACTAGTATACATCAGACGCATCAAGCCTTACTTCAAGTCGCATCGGATTGTAGTCCTTACAAATGAGCCACTCAAATATGTCTTGGAAAAACGGATCACCAGACGCTTTGTCAAATGGGCTATTGAGCTAAGTGAATATGATATTGGGTATCAAGCCCCATCTGCCAAGAAAGCGCAAGTTCTGGCCGACTTCCTGGTAGACTATCCAGAGAAAGCAGAAGAAGAGAACGAAAATTCCCAGGAAAAGGCTAGTCATGTGGAGATTGCCCAGATCAAGGAATCAAGTGCAGAAAAAGAAGCAGAAGAGACACAAAGAGGTAGCATCCAGCCTATGACTGAGTACTACCAACCTATGGATGATCCACTGAGAGTGAGGCACATGTTTCTCTTGGATGAAGAACTCGATACCTCGACAACTGCATCTTCCGACAAGAAGCAGGAGGTTGAGAAAGCACTCACTCCCACTTTAGGAGGAAAGGAAGGAAACAAAGAATGGTGGACATTACAAGTGGACGGATCATCAACTGGACGATTGGGAGGAATAGGAATTTTCCTTGAAAGCCCTTAAGGAGCCAAGCTAGAGTACGCCATCACCCTCAATTTTAAAGTGACAAACAACGAGGCTGAGTACGAAGCACTTATCACCGGCCTAAGAATGGCAAAGGCCCTCCAGGTAAAAAGGATCAAAGCCTACACAGACTCCCAGCTCGTACAATCCCAGTTCTCCGGGTCTTTCACCACTAAAGGACCTAACATGATCAAATACTTGGAACTCCTCAAGAAAGAGGTTGAACAATTTGAAGAATTTACTCTTGACCAATTTCACAGAGAACGGAATGAAAAGGCCGATGCCCTCTCCAAGTACGCCTCGGCCTTAGGAGCTTTGGACACAAGAAGTGTCATCCTAATGACCCGCGGGGAATCCTCCCTGGCAAACCCCAACGGAAAGATGTTTCTCTTGAGCACAGAAAGAAACTGGATGACTGATATATTTCGTTACCTCAAGGATGGTACTTTACCTACGGATCCTAGAGAGGCCAGGAAGATTCAATGTCGAGCTAACAGATACTTTATTCTGGGGGAAGATCTCTATAAGAGATCTTACAGCGGAACTCACTTGAGGTGCCTAGATCCTCAAGAGGCGAAAACTGCGATGGAAGAGATCCACGCCGGAAGCTGTGGAAGTCATTCTGGGGGAAGAACTTTGGCGCAAAAGATCATAAGGCAAGGATACTATTGGCCAACTATTGACATGGATGCTGCCAACATCGCCCGCGCCTGTGAAGACTGGCAATACTATGCCAACATACCACACCGCCCGACCAACCCTATGATTCCGTCAATCATAGCATGCCCATTTGATCAATGGGGCATAGACATAGTTGGTCCCTTTCCGCGAGGAACACATCAAAAGAAGTTCTTAATAGTGGCAGTGGAGTACTTCACTAAGTGGGTCGGTCAAGCAAAGGTCAACCATCATGTATGTGGTGCGGACATTCATCTGGAAGAACATCATCTGCCGGTTTGGACTCCCACGAGTGCTTGTTTCAGACAATGGAGCACAATTTTCTGGGTCGAGACTGAAGGAGTGGCTTCAATCCTTTAAAATAGAACAACGCTTTACATCCGTTGGCCACCCCCAAGCCAATGGTCAGGTGGAAGCCACCAACAAGACCATAGTCAAAATTCTGGAGAAAAGGTTGAGAACTTCCCAAGACAACATGGATGATCTCGACGGTCCTTTGGGCCCATCGAACGACAACGAATCGCCATTAAGAAACACCTTTCTCCTTGGTCTATGGATCCGAGGCGGTCATCCCTTCGGAGACGGTGGTGGCAACCCAGAGAATCCAGCAATACAACCCGGCTGATAATGAGCCCGCAAGGATCTATGACCTCGAGCTCCTTGAAAACAAGCGCGACAAGGCATTGGCCAACATCCTTCGGTACCAAGCCATGACCGCTCGAGCTTACAATAAACGTGTCCTTCCTAAGGACATACAAGTTGGAGACTTAGTCCTCAGAAGAGCCGATATACTAAGTCACGTGGGGAAACTTAAGCCCAAGTGGGAAGGACCGTACAAGGTTACTGGGGCAAGAGTTAATGGAAGCTTTGAACTGGAAGATGAACAAGGGCGGGCCTTGAAGAGAACTTGGAATGCCAAGAATCTCCAAAAGTTTTACACTTAGAGAAGTATGGCAACGACTGTCACCTCTATCTTGTAGACCTGTTCTTTGTGTTTGCGTTTTTGAAAAAGGCCTCGAAGCCCTCAAGTTGTAATCCGATTTCCGTCAAATCAATACAACTGTGATTTCATAAACATTGTGGATAATCATGTCCTCCGAATCTCATGATTCGAACGGGCCATGAAGATATTTAACTACTCGATCCGAACCTAGATCATACACTGATCCGGATCGGACCAACACTATCAAACAGTGTCCGACCTTCACAAAGGCAAATACGCTTTTTTTAAAACAGGGGTACGGATTTACAAGGTCAGGGTCCGAAGAGCCCTAATAAGGCTTACAAAAACAAGCTCCTACACCCTCTTTTCTACTTCTACAGCGAAGCTGCCGAATTAACTCTGGTCTAACGAACCAAACCCCGTCCGAGCACTATTAGCTACACCTGTGGGCGCTCTGAAGGAAGAAGGAATTCCACCATCCCAACTCTAATGGCTTACTGACAGGTTTCGAAGCCCCTTCGGACGATCCAAAGTCTAACAGCAGCCGGACGAGATAACTGAGACCATTCAATGCTTCCAGAAAGGATACTTCATCACTTCTGAACGAAAGAAAACTCCGAAGCAAGCAAGAAGCACACTGACAATCCGGATCGCCTCATAACAAATACTATAAATACACCCCAGATTCAGAGTATTTGGAAAGTGACCAACCCGGATAGTCGGATCAACCCAAGTCACTCCGGAGGCTAACGTTGGTCCGAGTCCCAACAAGACCGCCATTGTCAGGGGCTCCGTTCCAGAATTGTAAGTCGCTCCCTCGAGCCTTCAATACTGGAACATAGCCACAAACAAAACCGAGCTGCTCGGACGAAAGACCTTAGGTGCAAGACAAACGAGTCACCAGAAAGGTTACTTCCGGAAGTCCCCAATGATCCGACTCCAAACAAGCTCAGCACTATTGGGGACTCCTTTCCGAAATTGCAAGTAGCTCCCTCGAGCCTTCAATCCTGTAGACAAAGTCACCAACAGAACCAAACTGCTCGGATACATATCTTCAAGAACAAGCTGGAAGACCTACTAAAAAGGATACATCCGGAGCTCCCTCAATCCGAGAAACGAACAACTAGACACCACAGGATTGGTAGAAAGCCTTCCAACATCTCGGGCGGTTTTTTACGACCGAACCACGAAATACTGGAAGGGATTCTATCAAACCAAATATGCCAACTTGTCGCCCCCCGGGCACATACCCAGAAGCGGATTGCCTCGAATACATGGACGTTCAAAAATAACTATTTGAAGATCCCCGAACCATCCAGCTAATCTACCTCTCCGGGGCTAAAAGTCACGAATATAGACCACAGCCCCGGAGAAAGAAGATTAGCCTGACGATCAAAGGATTTGATTGGCAAAAATTTCAGGCCTCACGCGGCACGGACCGTATCCTCGAAGATCCGAGGCTGGCTTTCCGAGCAATCTCATTTCCAAAACTCTCGCCGAGAACCAACCCGGGTAGACTTCCGAAGCATCGAAGAAACCCTTAGGATAAGATCACGGACAAGAGTGATGGTATAAACATGCTCCCCAGCCGTTCGGACTCGAGCTCCGGACCTTTGATTACTATAAAAGGGCGAGATGTCCCAATGGAAAGCCGTACAAGGCAGGAGTATATATAGAAAGAGGAGACCAATTAGAAGCGGACACGTGTCCCATGTTTACCGGAAATGGGCTTGGGCCGAACATGGGCCTGGCTCTTCGGCTTCCATTGGCCCAACCCAACAATCCATCCATACGATCGAGCATATTGACTAAGCTACTCATTCGGACGTGTCAGGCTCGGGGCTGACATAACAACATCCGAAGCAACGGTGATTCGTATAGAGTCACCCTGTACTTAATATTGACCATCTTTTCACCCCGCATGACTCGGGATAACGCACCAAGTCAACGTCCGAACTGCCACTACTGATCACGATACAAGGAAATTCTATTTCGTCTGATCACTCTAAGACGTGGCTCCGAACCGTTCGTGATTCGGTTTATTTCTATTAAAGATTCCGATTCGTATGGGAAAAATGGTTGATCGTCCCCCAACTCCCGCAAAGGAGAATTTGCACCAGGCAAATTGGTGTCCTAACGGTATGAATCATAAGGGTCCGAACCCACTATCCGAGCCTGCGAGAGTTGATGAGTTACTACGCAAATATGAAATTAAAACGCGCAAGGATGAACACAGCAACATTAGCATTCTTGTGACAAAAAATAGTTCCGAGCCACCAAGGGGCCCGAACCAATAACATTCATCAAAGATAAGTATATGTTTGTACAACAAAAGATGATGGGCAAAAACGACAACATTGCTTTTTGACCCGGAGGCATCCTACTACAAAAAACTCAGGGCATACCCCGTCTTCACTGCCTTCGCCGCTCGGACGAACTAGGTTGAGACCGAGAGGGGCCGCCCGTATCTTTTTCCGGAGGTGCTTGACCTTGCTGTTGGGCTGCTTGGGCTAACCTCCGTTCTCTCCGAGCCTCAACCTCTTTCAGGAAGGTCGGACACTCCTCCATCAAGTCGAGGTTGCGATTAAAGCCTTGGACAAGCCCGGGCAAAGTCAGCCAGTCTCGGTTGTGCTCCAAGTGGTCCTCCAAAGGAACGAAAACACTGGACATAAGCACCCGAGGGACGAAGGATGGGAGATACGGACCGCCATGGTTGTACTTCTTGCCCTCCGACTCGTCGCAGACCAGCTCCACAAATTCACATTTGAGCAGGTCTTCGTCCAAGACACCCTCCGGAGCAAAGTCCGAGCCATCTCCATTCTTAAAGGCGGACACCCCCTCAGCCTCCAAGTTGCAGTCGTCCGGTATCCAACCCTTCCTCTGGCACTGGTCCACAGCTACATCAAACCCATCTTGGCGGGCCTCATCATACTTAGACTCGAGCAAAAACTTGCAGGAGTCCGAATCAAGGAAATCTTGGACAGCCCCTGTCCGGACCCCCCGAAGCTCCTTCAGCATCCTATCCTTGAAAGTCCTAGAGACGGCCACGAAATCGTCCAAACTATCTTGGTGCACTTTCAAGTCAGCCTCCAAAGATCGAATGGCGCTTTTCATCTTGGCCGTCTCCGACTCGGCCTCTTGTTTAGCAGCTATGGCCTTCTTCAGGCGCTCCGAAGTGCTGTTCAACCGGGACGCTTCAATCGCCTGGCAAATTTCTGCTAAATCCTCTTCCGTGGTAGCCTCCGAAGCTACCAAGGAGCATGCTTCAACAGCAGCAGCAAGCTAAAAACAAAAACGAAACATCGGAAGTGTTAGGTACCTCCGAACCACAAGAAGATGTAAAACCAACGGAAAATTTAAACTCACTTTATGGCGGCAAGTTAACTCCGAATCCGCCCAACTCCGAGGCAAAGAACCAACCGAGCGACTTCAAAGATTCGAGTCCAAATTTGCCTCGCCACCTTTCCCTTGCCTTTCTTGGCGGGAGGATTCGGACCTTCGGAGGAGCACTTTTTCGCAGCCGCGGCGCTCGATCCGCTTGCAGGAGGATCTCGGGACACGGATCTCGGAGGCTTTTTCGAGCCCTTAGAGCCAACCACCTTACCCTTGTCCGGAGTAGGGATAGTTTGGGCCTCTTCGCCCGCAGCAGTTCTCCGAGTCTCCTCCACTCGGAACACAATAGCATTTCTTGGCTCGTTCATTGGGAGTACGGTGGAAGTCTTGATAACCTGGGTCCGAGAACCCTCTGCCAATTCCTTCCGCTGCGCAGCGTTTTGCTGACGCTTCAACTCCCGCATGGTCGACATCGTATACTCGAACCAAAAAGCTGTACATCCGAATCACAATGAGTTACAAGATACAAAAGAATCTACAAATAGTAATCATATAGTCGACAAACAGACAACCGACTCGGACAA
Source organism: Plantago major (assembly GCA_026545765.1). Taxonomy (NCBI): domain Eukaryota; kingdom Viridiplantae; phylum Streptophyta; class Magnoliopsida; order Lamiales; family Plantaginaceae; genus Plantago; species Plantago major. Next base: position 2,444,236 of record CM048840.1, read on the forward strand.
CCAACCGGAGGTAGAGAGAAACCACTTACTCAAATCCTCCATGTTATCACAAAAACTTGGCTCGGACAAACCGGCCAAGAAAGGCAGAGGCTGACATATCAGACCTCGGGAGAAGTACTTCTCCGGCCCTTGACTCCGATGGAACGCTTGCATCCACAAGGGGATGTTCCGTGCCGGTGGCTTCCAATCTGGCAGTTTGCCTCGGAAGATCTTCTTCTCGAAATGCCACGTGGGCCTCTCCGCTTCGGATTGCCCGGGCTTCAGAGCCGGACGGACAAAAATGTACCTCTTGAACCATTGGATTCCCAACGAGGACAAGGGATCAACAAAAAATGTGTACGTCTGGCGACATACGAACGTATAGAACCATGTGTTCCTACTACTTACACTAATGTTGAATAATTTACGGAAATTATCGAAGGTGAGCGGGATGTCTTTATATTTACATAGCACTCCGAAGCACATCAAATTTCCGAGGGAGTTGGGGATGATCTGGTGCGGACTCAAACCCATGCTGTTCAAAATCTCCGTAAACTTCGGACGACATCGTAGTCGCCACCGCAATGGAGACTTATCTCATAGACGGACATGTAGCGGAGGCGGATTATAAAAGCATGAGATTCGTCCGGATGAGAATCTCCACACACCGGATCTCATATCTTCTCCGAGCTCATCCACTTCATCGTCTCGGATGGTTGAGGCACAAGTAGGCGAGTACCATCTTCATTCAACTCGCCTCGGATCGGGGTGAGTGACTGGTCTCTAGACCGAGGGAACTTCACTTGAAAACGCCCTCACCCTTCCTCGGCCTCCGGACGGTCTTCCTCACCACCGCCGACTCGGCCCGCTTGCCCGAAGTTTCCACGGAGCACATTAGCGGATGGCTCGCACCTTCTTCCCCTCGAACTGTAATCTTGGCCCCGCACACCTTCTTCTGCCTCATCTTCCTCGGATGAGGACGCTAACTCTACGACAGTCCGAAGAGGCGCAGCGACATGCACACGATCCTCCTCACCCTCTTCGAAGATACTCAAATTGGGAGGTGCTTCCGAAGTATCATACACTTCCTCAATAGTTGGCGCCTGCGGATCCGGAACGAACGGGACTCGATTAGGATTACTCCTAAAATTATAACCAAGGTTGCGAATTAAAGATCGGATCTCTACCGGAAGTTCGGATTCTTGGCCAGCCCGACTCGGGCGACGAGTTCCTACAACTCGCGAACTTGTTTCTTGAGCCGCTACAATAACCTGCACATGGGACACTCGCAGGTAATCCTGACGCCTCGGAGGACCTGGATCCGGAACAACTAACCGAAGTAAGGAACTTACCTCGGGCTCTTCCCGGCTCGGATGAGACGCTTGTTCCACCTCCAGTATTTCGTCGTCATCTACGATCTCGATCTCCTCGGAGCTATCGATTAAAGATATCGCCTCGGAGTCATATCCCTCAGCCTCGGATCGATTTTGGCTATCACTCTCGGACATCCTAGGGAAAGGAGAAAGCAATTTCGTAAGCTTTAAGATGGCAGTCCGAGAGGTCATTTATGTATATTAAATTGGTCAGTTCAAAGCCAAAACTAGCGGCTTTACTCGACGAAGTTAATCCCGAGTCAGTACTACGCTTATTCGGAGTTAGTCAACATCAAGTACGTAGTGGTTATCAACTATACTACACATCATAAGCATACATCCGAGTAACTCGAAGATGAAAGACAACAGAGATAATTTAGTCATAAGACGAGACAAGTAAACTTACTTGGACTCGGATGATTAGATAGAAGTGACTTGACTTGACAGATCACGCTTCAACCGCTTGCTCGCTTCGGATTGCTGGTAGTTGCTTCGGATGTACTCGGAATGCAAAAATTCTCTCTCTAAACGGTGAGAAATGAACCGGCCAACCCCTCTATTTATAGGGGCCATATTGGGAACTCCAACCGTCACGACTTTTCGGGATTAAATCTCAATCGTCGATCAAAAACCATCCAACGGTATAGTACAAATTTACCAAGTGAAATGACGAATTGGTACAACAACACTCCCTCTCTCGGGCGGCAGACAACACGAGAGCTACGGAGTATCATCTTCTCGGACGCCTAGCGGCTTACCAGTACAACATAACTTGTCCACACAAGGAACCTCGTATACTCGAGCGATTATCCTTCGGACCTTCCCACGACCACAGAGGTTGGTTCGGACGGGACACGCACCTACGGTCCGCCACCGTAGATCATCAAAGGTACACTACCGATGTTCGGAGCCTAAAACTTAGTCTCTGTTACAAATACCCTTTTTTCTTCTTTTTTTTCACTTCGTTGCCCTTCGGACCCAGTCCCTCGGATGGCGACGATATTTTAGAAAAAGAAAAAAGGGGGGGGGGAGAGACTAAGTCAATGGCCACACGAAGTACGGAGTACACCTTTTTTCAACAAGATCGAAACGGATTGGACTGAAGAACGGACTTTTTCCTCAAAACAGCTTCCCAAACCAATAGTTCCACAACTATCTTCTTCTAAGATACTTGGAAACTAGGGGGACATATGTTGATACGGAAATATGTCCAATCCATCATAAAGGACCTAGGAACGAATCCTAATACGTCCTAAGTCATCCAAAGGATCCGAGACACATTGGTCCGGGCCAACGGTCCGATCCGGGCAGACCAACCATGGTCCGACCCACCTTGATAAGAAGGAACAAAGAATCTTGGACCTACAAGGCCCGACCCGGAACCATAGGTCCGACCCACCTTGGTCCGAGCCTCTCCGGGAAAGGAGCATAGTGCTAAGTCAGTACCCTCTCCGACCCAAGGTCTCCGATCCGGATGTCAACTCGGATCCAGCATGACCATCTCATAAAGCAACCAAGCAAATGGGCACTAAAGAGTGAGGTGTCCGAACCCAGTTTCTCCGAATCAGAAGAGTTGGACAGGCAGGAGAACTTCCTCAACTGACAACCAGGTACGGTCCGGATCAGGCATCCGGACCAACCTCTCCGAACCGGGGAACTCGGCAGAACTAGTCACAGCCTCGAGAACTCTCCCAATAATGACCAAATCACCCCTAAAGCCCAAGATGGCATGGGCTAAAGGTTCATTATTGGGCTATGGGCCTCATGTTAGCATTGGTGGCTCTATCCTGGCCGTACACATGGCGCGATCCTAGCAAGGCCTTCCATTTTGATGATAGCCTATAAATAAGGCACACATCTCAACAAGTAAGGGACTTTTGGAACTTGAAAGACTCTTCGGACTTTCAGACTCCGAACAAGTCATCTCGCTAGTCATACCACGACCCCAATCCCAAGTATTATACAGAGTCAATCCTCAGTCACTCTCGAGTAAAGTCTCATCCCGGTTTGACACTTAGCAAACCGGGCACTAACCCCCCCGCTCAAGTGTGCAGGTCCTTACCGGAGTAGTTGGTCGCTGGTTCTTACGCCTTGGTCCGCACCTAGCAAGGAGCCTCTTACCTTGGCACCCATTAGAAGAGTTAAATAAATCTAAGTAGTTGGGGAGTTATACCCTCAACAGATAGCATGCACTATAACCAAATCTTTACAGAAGTTTCTTCCTTTTTCTCTCTCGTTCTTCTAACTATGCCCACTATACCACGCGTTCTTATAAATACGCTAAACCAAAACCTTGTTTACCCAGTATTTTATCTTATATTGTTGGTTATTACTTATGATATTTTACTTTGACAGCTGTTCACTCTTATCTTTTATTGTGTACTACACTATGTTATGTATTACTCTTTACTTTAAGCAGTGTTGCCTCTACCTAAGAATTTGTACGTGATATGATATAATATAGAATAGGATTCCAAAATAGAAATACCATGCTTTCCTTCCTAACCAAATTGATCTTTTACAACATAAATAAGGAGTCCTTTCTTTCACAGGCATATTAACTATAGTTTATTTTAACCCAAAGCAAAGAACCGTTCATAATAGTTCATAAGGGAATATCACCCCTAGCAAGTGTTTGAAGTAATAACTTAGGTTACATATACATACTTAGGGATTGATTATACTAGTGAATAGTTAAAAATATACCAAAGACATAAGGAACACTCTAATCTAGGGCATTACGAAGTCACTCATAAACATATACTCTATCACTCGAAGCTACTTATTTAGTCTTACATAGTAAAGAATCTATACACCTCTTAACTAAGCATAAGTAATTACTTACCAAACAAAACAAGGACAATAGACCCCTTTCCTTTCTTTTCTACCTATAATAACATATGCATTGTAATAACCCTATATAATAATAAAAATAATAAATAAAATACCGGAAGTAATATACTACATCTAATTTATACTTATAGCTACAAGGTAACATATGCCTACAAAACTTAAATAAGAAACAGAAAAGTTTTATCCCTTATCTTATTAAGTACTATAGCAAGGTTTACTATAGAACAAGAAAGAAAAAAATAGAATCATTAAAGGAACTCAATATAGAACTATGTGTAACTATATAAGTATATAAGGAAGAAGCTTAAGTAAAAAAAAAGTAGTACATAGACACTAGAAAAGAGTAGAATCAAAGGATAAGTTAACAGGATAAGATAAAAAAAAAAGGAAGAGCTAGATTGTATGTACATATACTAGGTGATTTGACTTATATTATCCGTCCTAACACCAAGTACACCCTGTCTAGTAAAGAACACATATACAATGTTATATCTCTTGCATCTAAAAAGTAAAGAACTATATCATAGGACCGATAATGTACTCTTCCCTTGCTTAGTAATGAATTACCTCTTCGCTTTGTCTCTATAGTCTTAAGTATTCTATGTTCACTACTATGTCTACTACAACTAATGCCTTGTTGTATCTAAATAACTAAATGTATGTGTCTAAGCCTTACTTCATAAACATAAACATATTGGCATGCAAAGTATACGTTGACTGATCCCTTAAATTATATACATATCGTCTAGTTGATTACTTTTTGGATTAATAAATAAAAGCACGTAGGATAAAGCTACTTTGAGAGAAAAGGATAGTAACTCTAAAATACTAGGATTTGACATAATATGCATTGTAAACACCAATAAGGTAAAAGTACATAAGCACTGACAAAAGATGACACGTAACGAGTTCTTGTTTATTATCTAGTTAGTAGGACTTGTTTATCCTTTCATGTGTTTAGTGCTAATGTATAGAGATATAGGCAAACCATCCAAAGTAATATGGGTTATAAACATAATACTAGGGCAGTACAAATAATAACTAAACATAGAGAGTCCGGGTAGTAATACAAGCCTTAGTTTCTAAGAGAAAGGATCTAAGTCACTTCTTCCTTTTAAGCAGTTGTTTGTTCTTTCATTTAGCGAATATATATATATATATATATATATATATATATATATATATATATATATATATATATATATATATATATTGAAAATGAAGTTTATATATCAGTTCCAAGGTACTTTTATAGTTTTTTAAACGAAGTATAAAAAACATGAATCAACAACAAACAAGTAAAAAGTAAACTCTCTATCTTTAGCAAACGAAGTAAGCCATAAGCAGTAGTAGACATCTCATTCCAAACACCCTTTATCTTAGTGTTATCATATACAAATAAAATTATAGTCCAAGGTTTACTTCCTTATTAATCTTTTTTATAGTTCCCAACGAAATATTTCAAGTTGTGATTTGTGTAAGTAGTTTTTGTAGTAAATTATACAGCGAGCTTTTATAGACTAGGTGGAGTGCTTTTCCATCTATACAACTGCTTCTAATATAAAAATACTCAAATAAACTAGATATCTCTATATTGTGAACGCTTGGTAAGTGTAATAGAAAAAATACTAGGCAAACAACCGATCCAATTCGTCTACTTAGATAAATAAATTTCTAAATAAGTCGTTTAACTATACTAAACTAAAATGACACTGTGAGGTCTTCAACAGAAGTTAGGATCTATACTTGGGGTCTTCTACATTTTTTTTTTCGATAATTTAAGGCATAGTGTATATATATATATATATATATATATATATATATATGAGTACCGGTAGTACCTTTTCGTCCTTCCTGGGATACAGCATTGCTTTTTCCAATTCTATATTTTCGTTTCGGGAGTCAATTCTCTTTCTAGCCAAATTCTTTCAAGGTATAACCAGTGATAGCTTTTTTTTGTACTCTTTGAAATGAAAGGCGTATTCATCATCCAGGACATGCTCTTCTTAATTATAAAATATCCAATGTTTACTTCCTTATGATTTTTCCTCTTTTTCCTACTTATCTCCCACAGATTTTTTTGGTTACGTAGATTATGTTCAATTAGGAGTATGTACTAAGCCAGTCTTTTCGGAATTTTTAGTGTGATAAACAGAGGAATTGAGGGTGTTTGCTTCGATATAAATATATTATAAAATTAAGGGGTTTCTATTTTAGTTTTGGATTTATACTACTTTTTCTTAAACTCGATGCATTTCACACAAAATCTAACTTAATAATTGTAATTGGGGCAGAATTCACTTATTAAGTCAAATCCTCATTTGAATCCAATGCCGGCATAAAAATAAAAAGTTTTTGTAATTTGTAATATATCATCTCGAGATTATTTACTCTTGAATAATGGCACGTCTAACTTTATTATATTTATAATTAAGATGTTCGTTCTACTTAAGGATACGGAAACAGTAGCAAAAGTCAAGCATATAATTTGAATAAAATCGGCTTAAGTAAAATTTTATTTTTACATAGTACCAACACAACATAGCATAAAAGAGCTTTTTTTGTAAATTTCAAACTGCTTTTCTTACAGGAATAGTTTTTTGGTTAGGGGAAATGCATAAATAGCCGTTTAGAATAGAATATATATAGAATGCATATAAGATGACCTAGTATAATTAGAATAGAATAGTATAAATTAGCACAGGATACTATGTATGGAATGAAAGGATGTTATAATAAATAAAAATAATATAAAAAATAAATAACTATATTCATTAATATATTAAGAAGGTCTAGAATCGCGTTATAAACAAAGGATATGAAATAAAGTAAAGAATAACGGTAATATGGGTATAATATGATGGATGGGATGGTACGTCTCTGAACTATATATTAAATATAATTGACTTATTTCTTTTCCCAGTGCAAGAAGCATAACATAAAGGAATTTCGTAATATCTTTTAAACTTTTTTGATTTTCCGGGAGTATTTTTCGTTTGAGTTTGTGCTATGCCTACAATTAGAAGGCAAGAACTAGGATATGGGGTAGAATTGACAAACAAAGCATATAGTCGAGTATAACAGGAACTTCCAAAATACTTAACTACAGCAAGTTACCTTCTAGGTATTTTTCTAAGCATTCTCACTAATTTTTAAATATATGATATGTATTTAATATGTCTAGTATTATTTTACACTTTATTACTTAGCAAGGTAACTTATTTCCTTGTGCTGCATACTTAAATAACTGGGCAGACTCCACAAGCATTTGCATAATTTCTACTACAACACTTATAGGGAGCTTTGCCTTTTTCCTACAACTACAACAAAGTATAACCTTTCTTATTTGTGTTTTTGCTCTTTCTCCTATAAATTTCAATTTAACTCTAAGTGGAGGGACAGAAACTGGGGTTGTATCACATAGATCGATAAGATAAGATTATGAAGAAGAGGTAGGAAATATAAAGATTCTTAGAATAGTGGGTTACTAAAAAAAAGGTTACAATATAAATAAATTGGTGTACCAGTCAGTATTTCGTTTTAGCTAGATATTTCATAGGCACGTCTCTTTTATTAGTTGCATATATATAGATCTTGTTGTACTTACTACATCACTCGAAAAATAAACCCTAAATGTACAAAGTATTCTTTAGAACTTCCTTGCTTGTTTTATGTGTGTTACCTAGTTATTTATATTTATATACTACTAGATCACTATACAAATTACTGCACACGTATTCCTAACGAAGCAGTATTTCCATTTATTAGTGCATTAACCAAGTAAACTTATTGAGCAAGTGGTCCCTTATTTCTACGAGGTATAAGTATTTATATAGGTATATTCCTTTAGTTGCTCACTTTTAGTTATATAATGAGATATTCGTTGTTAATGGTAAGTACTTCCGTATTTAGTTGTTACGTGTGACATAAAAAAAGCTATGGCGCATACTTTTTGGGTTGTATGCATCATTACTTCTCACTCTAGTTATATTTGTACCTTAATACTTAACAGGATATACACAATTTTTAGTAGTACATATAATTTTAGAATAGTTCCCTTTTTATAGACACCACTTCCTTATTAACAACATGATTTTTGTAGGGTTTGTGTATTATTTTCCATATGCTAAGTACTTTTATATTACATTACGCATAGAATATATAAAATCTCATAATGAACTCAATACTAATAGAAGTCTTTCTTTAACGTGTTTTGAAAAATGTGTAGTTTTTTTAGAGAACATGCAATACTTCTAGTAACAAAGCAAATTGGGTGCATGAAGTAGAAATCTTTCTTTACGTACCTATGAGAAGATCACTCAGTATCAATAGGAATAGAAGAGGATACGCTAGGAATACTTTTTTAAGGAAATGAAATACACAACCGTCTGTCTTGAACTGCAACGAAGAATTTATCTACTAAAAGAAGATATAGTAATTTCTAAAGTATTCACAAAGAGACTTTTTTTTTACGGAGATATCTAATTTAATTCTAATAAAGTTTTAAAGTTTTGGACATGAAGTAGTTATTTCTAAAGTATTTACAATTAAAAGATTAGGATAGCTTATTATATGTATGTACGGATCATCAGAAGAAATGTATAAAGTAGACTTGAACGAGGTAGAGAAAACTCTTAGCTCATATACATTGGATAGTAAGTAGTACCCTTTGTTGTTATGACTACTTCCCTTTAGCGTTCTTTCTATTTATAGATTAATTAATTTGGATTTCCTTGTACTGTACTTTAATATACTTCGCAACAATTGCTGGATATGGATCTCTTAGATTTTTATACCAAAAAGTCTTTATTTTATTATTTATTAGTTGTTGTTTCTTTGTAGTTATTATTAGATTAGACTATAATATATTAATTATATATATATATATAGCATGCTATTTATTATAGGTATGCCTTCTTTATAGCTCTTTTTATTAATTTGGGTATTTTGTTGTATAGCATTTGGTTATGTCTAGTCTTTCTTCATCGACTAGTTATTGTAGAATTGTAGACTTTCATTTTGTTAACTGCAGGATAAACAAAAAATCTCCTTACTTGTGATGTATAGTATAGCACCCTTCTCTTTGTTTTGTCTGTGTTTGTGTATTTTGTTAAAGCTAGTCCCTGTTAGTACTGGTAGAAGGTATCCTATCAAAAAAAAGTGTTTAAACAGAAGCCTATAAAGACCCAACCTAAGACTATATATAAAAGAACAAAAACAACGTCTACCGGTCTATTTCTTATATATAAATTTTCTTATCTTGAAGATATAATATGTATGTTTTTGTAGCACCTCCACTAAACTGAGGTTAGTTCCTACATCAAGCTTGTGTAATATTAATAAGTAATAAACAGACAGGTTTTGAGGTCTTCTAAACTTATACAAGAGTTTCGTCCGGACCAAATTCAGATACAAATACAGATAAAAGGTTAAGGTCTCATAAACCAAAAATAAGGAAATTTTTTGAGAGAAGCAGCTCACTATGTCATTTATTACTTATTACTAAATAACTTATTTCAAGTCTTCATTCAAGATACATAAGTGTAATTATAGGGTATTTATTTATTAAGTACTTAGTATAGTTTATAAAAGAATTCTGTATAATAGGCCTCTTTCTTATATAATCATAATATAAATTTATCTACACTAGCTGTGAAATATATGTGCAAGGGTTACATTGTATGGGTTAGAACTCCTATAATCTCTAAGTAATCCTAATATGAGTGTCTTCCTCCTTTACTAATTAATTTATATAACAATAACAAAGCCCCCTTTAGATATCTATCTAAGATAAGTATAGTTAGAACAAGTTATACCATAGTACACAATTACAACACCCTCAAAAATGTATTTAAGAATAGCTATCACTTTTCTTTTTTAAGAGTTTGTTAGTTTCTATCAATATATTTACTTAAGATAGACCCGAGAGAGAGGAAAAAACTCCACTTACATACACGTTTATACTTAATAATTAATGGTCAACAATGTAATAGCACGAAGAACTCGTCGCTTTCTCGGCTGTGCTACCGGAAGCTCTGGGGAAGTCGGAACATAATGGAATAATTGAATTTGTTAAACAAGACAAATATATATATATATATATAATGGTCTTATCAATACACAAATGTATAACTCCCCGTCTGGGTTTTAGAGAAAAGAGAAAATGGGGATCACTTCGGAATGGCATATACATCACACGAGATATATAATTAAGGTCTAGAGGATGTCTACACGTTGATTGCATTAATAAATAAGTGTGTCGCCCAGGTTAATTTGTGTTAAAGGCGTCTTCTCCTTTCCTTTATCTTTTATTAAATGCGTAGTAGATGTGATGTGAGTTACTTCTTGCCATCTTGATGGCTTTTTCCTTCGTGATGCGTACATTTTTCACATTAAACGAAAACTTCTGAAAATAGTGCAGGAGTGTATGTTCGTCTATATTTGTAAAGTCCTTCTAGAAATAGATCTATTTATATTCAATTATGTATGTGTCGTATCTTCGGAGAACTATCACACGATTCCTATACCCTTTATACTACTTCCAAATATTAGTCTTCCTTACCTAGTCTTTGTATACTCATGTTCTATATCTACAATTTTATTTATATTTATTTAACATCTACAAGGTAAAGCCATCATTCCATAAAGGGTAGAAAAATTTTATAGAATATTGTTACAAAAAGAGTATAATAGAAGTATTACAACTCTATAATAAAATATCTACCACAAGCAAGTGAAGCGTATATTCCAGGTAACCGATCCTTAAACTTTGGCAGGCAACCTGAGTCTGTGAAAAAATGAGAAAAAATAACAGAAATGCGTAGACTTTGGTTGTTAATTTGCAATGCCTAGTAAATAAAGGGAATAAGACGTATATATATAACAATAACATTCTGTATCTAGATATCTATAGCTATGCCTGGTATCTAGTGTTATTTTTTTAGGGTGGGACACTGAAATATACGGAGTCGTGAGATGTTCTCCACAGATAATAGCTATATATAAGACTTTTAAAAATAATCTAGATTCTATAATATCCCATATAAAGTCTTCTCTTATAAAGCTAAATGTATATAAAATCTACCTTAGAATCTATAGATAGAATGAATCATGAAATATGTAATGATGGTTACATTACAAACCCCTCCTTGCTAAAAAGAAAGGTTTCAGGCATAAGTGTTAAATTGCATTAGTGTTTAGGAAGAGACAAAGGATAAGGAAGTATACTCTAGGAGCTCTAATTATTATTAATTTTTCCTTTCTAGTTATCCGTGTAAAAATTACCTTCTCATAAGGGAGAAAAGACAAACAAAAAATAGGAAAGGAAATGCACATTATACTATGATCAGTTTTATAAAACGTTAATCTAGCATTGTTGATTGATAACATGCACCAGTCTCCTTTTTTGTGTGAGTGACGAGTATGTTTTTGTCTCCATTTATCTCTTTATTTGACAATTAATGCATTTATGAGAAAGAGTAATTCGTCTAAGTATCCACTATATTAGAACACCTGCTTCTCACATTTTCCCTAATATACCTTTTTAAGTTTAAGGTCTACAGAATTATAGAAAAATTTCCCTTTAGAAAAAAAGTCTTATTTATTGGATAAAAACATCCTTATTATGCTAGTATATTAAACACATGTTGTCAGGAAGTCTACGTTTAAAGATTTTTTTCGTTTGTCCTAAGTTCAGCGAGGTTTTGTGCATAAAACTTGTAGGGCAACTTTGGGATTGTAACTTCATCCATTTTCTATTGCTAACATTTTTATTAGAATAATTAGTAGACTTGTATAATGAGCACAAAAAATAAACCAGGACTTGCATCAAGTTTTTTCTATTACGACTCCGAAACACTACAAACAGCGAAATGTAAAGGTTGCTAGGTAAGGTACGGTCTGCATATTATACTTACTTGAGCTAAAGATTATATATCATACCCAATTCCTTTATGAAGATGTTTTTATTTCAAAAAGTTTTTTTTACACAAAATATGAAGTCATTAAAGACACAGCTCATTATTTTATGGGTACAGTATAGAGGCAGTAGCGTACTCAATCAAATATTGGATTCTTTCTACGTCCTGAGTAAGTCTTGTACTATCCAATCTTTTTTCCTTTCTGGAAGTATAACACAGCAATGCAGTATTCCAAGCCTATAGTAGAGAGTACCTTCTAGGTGGTATAGGACTTAGAAATGCTAAACAAGTGTATCCTCTTTATCTTGTAAGTAAAAGCCTTCTTGTCACCACAATTCAATTATTTATATTAATGAATGAGACAATGAAGTCTATTAGAAATTTACCAAGAATCTAAAGATAAGAGTTTGTTGCTATTAAGGAGAGATGTATAATTCATTATTTATTAAGAAGATAGAAAGTCTTTATGTATAAAGTTGTTCAATATAAGTCTTTCCAATACCCTTTTTATGCCTTACGTATGTTTGTGCATATACCCCTTTCATAGATGTTCTCTAACTATAAGCCATTTAATCTTTGTAACCAATAACGCTTCTCTTTTCGTATAACCTGTATCGAGTAACTTACACCTGTTATAAAAAAGTTGTTGTAAATAGAAAACCAAGCTGACATGGGGATATGGTGTTGAGCAGTAAGCAGCAGATATGTCCTCGATGGGAAAGGAAAGGATAAGGCTTCGGCAGGCAGGTGTACGATCTGCGACTACGGTACCGACACACAGGTCTTCGTCTACGATCAAGTCTTTTATAGCCCTCGTGTACTTCTCTCTTGAATGTATTAAAAAGGGCCTCTCTAATCGACCAGTATCTTGACTGGCAATCAGTACTGGTTAGACTCCGGTAAGTTTCAATTCCACTAGGACTCGGGGATGGGATGCTGCATATCTAGGGCTGTAGTCTGTGTGCCGTAGTTTGGTCAACCAACACCTTGCTTGTGTAAGAAATTAAAACCTCGAGCTCGAGGACGTAGTTATCCAATAAAAAGAACTACCTGTCATATAACTGTTTTCGTGAAAGATATATCTTTAGATGAACATGAACAGGTATCCAAGTATCCTGCGATAAAAAAATCTAGAAACAAGTATGTAACTCCGGTATACGATCCGTTGTACGATGATGTGGATATTACTGGAGGGGTATGCGACTAGAAATTGATCCCTATGATCGAAGTTATATACTCTATAATATAGGTCTTATCCATACAAGTAATGGAGAACATACGAAAGCTTTGGAATATTATTTTCGAGCACTAGAACGAAACCCCTTCTTACCGCAAGCTTTTAATAATATGGTCGTGATCTGTCATTACGTGCGACTATCTCCACTATAGAAATAAAAAAATCCAAAGAAAAAGAAAATATAGGCTTTCTACATATGCATCGTCTAAACTCACGATTTTTATCAGCTGTAGCAAAGAAAGAAACTTCATAGAAGTCGAAATAGGAAGAAATAGATATTCTTTTTTTATCACGCCCCACACCACCGCCCACCCCCCATAAACGTCTTGCAGGAGCATGAGAGACACCCAACTAGTCTCCACTCCTTGATGTTCACCAGTCACGTAGCAGCATGGGCATACACATCCTCGGTGAAGGTACAACTACATATATCCATGAGATTGATTTCTCACTACAATCCGCCGACCTGACAAGGGGCTAGCTGGTCACCTAACCCAGCTATGCAGGTCGGTCAACCACCCCACCCCCTTAACCTTTCCAACAGGATCGATTCCACTCATGCTGCAGAACGGCGTATCATGGTTACAACTAAAGAAACGCCACGTGACGTATCTTACTTCCAAGTGATCATCCAAATACATACTGCTCAACAAAGCCAACCATCCATCAGGCTGAGCAACAAAACATGTGGGTTCACATCTACTTTGATTGGCTTGCATTTGCTTAATCCGTGAAATGCGCCAAAAACAGCTCCATGGTTTAGACAAGTGCAAGCCTTTCAAAATTGATGATCACTACCATACAAAGAATGTCAGCTCCATCCATTTGTTAACAAGGCATAAGAGCTCTCGCTTATTCCAACAGCCTCAATCGATTTATCGAACTTAGTTGCTAACAAAAGTAAACAAACGAGCATGACATCGCCACGCCATTTGTATTCCAAGGTATGAACTAAAGTCGCCATTTTGAGATTGATTTCTCTATCACAACCAACTCGACCGGAGGCTAGTCGGTCAACTAACCCGACTAGGCAGATTTGTTAAAAGCCTCCTCTCCAAGAGGGTCCATCACCGAATTCTACCGTTAGGACACAGGTGAACTCCACAAAGCCACTGTCGATGACAGGCATGGCGCCCAATTGCAAGCCAATCACAGCCATCCGACCGGCGAAAGGTGGAGCCCAGCTTGGTAAGTCGATCGACCATCCGATCGGCGTAGCATGGCACACAACAACAAGCTGACATACATAGATCTCCCGACCGCACATGGCACTAATTCGACGAAGTAGGCGGACGGACACGATGATAGTTCAAGCACTACCCCTCTGGACTAGCGCTTAAACTGGGGGACAAACCTAGTAGACAGAGTCCAGCAGTGCCAAGCACGTCGTTTAGAGGTTAGCTTGCTATGTTTCACTCAAATTAGACTTCTAAGACGAGCATGATGCATGATTTATGAATATGTCTGATTCTCCATCATGAATTATGTTTTAGTATAAAATCTAAGAACAATGCATTTTTAACTTTATGTGTTACTCACTACTCTGAGATGTCTCGCTCACGTATGTTAATTTTAGTCGAATGCTTATGTATTTGAGAGTATATTTGTTGCAACTATCATGCAAGTCCAAATACGAGACATAAACATCTCATAGCCTACGCAGCTCGAGACATCCCAGGAACAACCCAAAATAAAATCCAAAGCCACAATAAACATACATAATCTATCCAACCCTACGAGGGTAATGTGAACAACAAGGTTCAAATACGAATGACTGAAAGTATTAGGAAGTCGAATCCAGCACGGAGAGCGACATACAACATAAACGACAAAAGAAACAGCTCATAAGACAACATTTCCAGAGTTTCACCACCCAACATGAAACTACTAAATGGTACCAGCTCCATCAACATACTCCTCCGAGCAACCATCAGACTGACCCGAGAACTTCACCCCATGCTCAGTCAGATACATTTCACACATCGTGACCCTCTCTTGATAGTAACTTCCGAGCTCCCCCCTACCTATGGCCTTCAAACAGAATGCCCTCTCATTCAAAATCAATTGATGATCTTCATTCTGCTTGACCGCATGCAGTTCTGCCTTCAGCTTTTCATTCTCCTTAATAGCGGAAGCCAGTTCCATCTTGAGCTTAGCGGCTTTAGCCGCCTCAATCTCAGCCAAAGCCAGCTCCCCCTTGACCTTAGCTAACTCTTCAAGTGCTTCATTCTTGCCTTGGCAATAGCGTAACGCTTCGCCCTCAAGTCGAACCTTCTCCCTCCTAAGTACCGCAACAGAGTGCTCACTGATCCGATGCTTCCTCGTAATAGAAGCTAACTCTGCCTCCAGCAGCTGCACGGCCTTGCCCATGTACCCTATAGCGCTCAAGGCCTACAAGGCACACATCAATAATTCATACTTTGATCTAAGCACATAAACGATAAAGAGAAACGCTAGAGGGTGGCGGAGACTACCTTGACAATTTGGTCGAGAGCATAATCCGTCAAAGGAGTCACTCCGTCTCTCACCAACTGATCAAGGTTGCCCATCGTTAACACCCTTCCATAATTCAAAGTTATTGCGCCAAATTCACAAGAGAGAGTAGCTCCATCAACCTCAAAGCTGACAGTCGATGAAGGACCGTCACCCACTTCTCCACGCGCCGCCATAGATGGTGAGCTCACACCCTGCCCAGCCAAGGAGGGAACAGAAGTAGTCCTGGCAAGACTATGCGAAGCTCCAACCGGGCTTCCTGGAAGAATACCCGGCGTATCGGCTGCTTGAGTACTTGCAAGGCAGCCCTCCACAGCATTCGACAAGTTATTGGGTGGATCATTAGGAAGATCGCCTCCTGACTCCAAGAGTTCAAACCTCGGCTTCTTTGCATACTGCCCCAACAAGTCGTCCACTTTCTCAACTGGAGCCGCGACCGACTTCGCTGCTTATCGCCTCGCTACTCGACAAAGATATTCATCTCCATTGCCTGTCCATACACGAGATGAAAGAAAGGCATCGTCAGAACTAGTTATCTCAAAACGCATCCTATCAACATGACTAATCTAAGGATGTCATTACCTCCAAATGATTGGATAACGGCACGCCACATGCTACATGACTTCAACGTAGTCGGGCTCAAGAGGTGGTCGATCGATCTAGTCATACTAGAAGCATTTCTTATCGCTTGAACCACCACATCCCCGTCATCGAGCATATCTTTCCTTACGTGGCTGCCTGTAAGAAAGAGTGTTCAAAGTTCAATCCAATATAAAAAGTGCAAAAAAGAGGTAAAACTATCGCACTGAATAGCAAAGAGTTGAGCTTACCAAAAGGCTTCCACGATATCGGAATCCTTGCCAAGTCTGCCGGTTCAAACACGTGCTCCTTGCTCACCAGGAAATACCTTTCCTTCCAAGTTGACTTATCAGACGCGTTGCCAATACAGACCGAGCTGTCAACACGTGGCCTCGAGTTGGTCTGAACCCGACCTTTATCCGATGAGACTTCCTTCACTGTGTAAAAGTGACAGAAGGTGTCGACAGACATCTGAACATTCATGACCTCACTCAGCACCTGCATTCCAAGAATAACCCGCCAAGCATTGGGCATCAACTGACCGGGTGCAACCTGGAGATAGCTAAGTACGTCAGCCACAAACTTGGGAAGTGGGAGTCTGAGCCCTATCTTGAAGGCAACTTTATACAAGCAGACCATCCCCTGGATGTCCCAATCTGCCCACTGGCCCACCAAGGGGAGTCGAGACAGGACTCTCTGGGATCCCATAGAGATCCCTCATGTGTGACAAGTTCGCCTCACTAAAAACTGAGGCCACGTCACCGGATAAGATGCCAGTAGGCTGACCCATAGCGGACAAAGACCCACCATGTAAATCCTGGCCGTCAACCCCAGTCGACCGAGAATACACAATCAACTTGCTCGGGTGTCCTTCCATGATCCACCTGTGTCAAGTTCAAACAAGCAAGCCTCACCCAAAAATCCATGAAAAGCATCAACTCGGTGTAGCAAAAAAATACAAGCCGACAGACACTGACTTCAATCAACACACTTCCAGCTAGAACTAATCCCTAACATGCAAAACACAATATCCATCGCCGACAAAGGCCAATATCTTAACATCATCAATATACATGCCAAACAAGGTATCCAACATATTAGCTCTACAACAGCCCATCAACACATCCATTTGCAAACAAAAAGCACTATAGCATGAGCATTACCAAAAGCATAGCTAAAATATCCAACGAATTCGTTTGCAAAATGTAATGATCGGCTTCACAATTTCTATATCCAATCAACACCACCGGGCACCGGTTCATAGAAAAAGAAGCATACAAATGTCCACTTGACACTATATAGCAAAGAAGTCTATACATTACTCAAATAAAATGGAACAACTTACAATCTGCCTAAGTGAGTCTACAACGCTATGTCTAGGATCCAAGCAAGACGATAGCACCACTCCTCTACCAACGGAGCAAATCCAACTTCAAGTTCCCCAAAATGCACTCCTACATAATCGAGCAACCATGTTATGCAAGAGAAAAGTAAACTCCAATCATCGATTTTCAAGGCATAAAATCCAAACATATACATAAAAACCTCCGTGAAATTCCCATGCGACTATCAAGCACCCCACATACCATTCTCCAACAATAAAAGAAGCAAGCAGCGTATTCTTTGTCTATATATACATCCTAACTACATCAGCTATTCAAGTTGCAGCTCCAAATAGATAAATTAAACATTTCAAATTGACATTGTGCGAGCATCAGATCCATATGCTTTCTAAAAATGCTGACTGGAGTAGAAACGAAATTATTTATTCCTCTATTATGGCTTTGGTTCTTCAATCATTATAATTCATCCAATTAGCATATCCAATTAGCATACAACCCAACTTATCTCCAAATAAAAAATAAAGCAAAAACATACAAAAATAAAATCCAACAAGAAATGGTATCTCCTAGAGATCCAGCATTAAAAAAAAAAAAAAATTGCAGGTGAACAGTGAAACGGGAAGATGAACAGTACCAGTACACGCCGTCTTCTTCTTCCCCGCTCTGTTTGCCTGCCGGAAAACCCAAGCTCCTCCTCTCCGGTCACGCTGCCACGAACTCTCCACACTAGCTTACAGCTCCCCTCTCCACCTTCTCCAACTCGCTAGAACCCCTCCTACCGGAAAGCTCCAAGTTGCCAACTCCAACAAGGCCCTCTCGCTTTCGTTTCAAAGCGTTTGATTACAAGAATCCTCTACCGAAAATTGGGAGCTCTCAGATCTGCCCCAATTCCGCAGCTCGAACAACTCCAGCTCCGGTCTCTCTTTTTCCACGTGAAAAGAAGTCAGACTCCCTTCCGCCTCGTGCCTCTCTCCGCCTGTTAATGGCGTGAAAGAAGAAAATAGCGTTGAAGTGGAGGAGAAAACAACGTGGAGGAAGAAGAAAATGGTGGGTAAGAAGAAGAAAATGGCGTTGAAAATAAGGCAGATATCCCTTCCGTCTTTGCCTCTCTCCGACTGCTCTCTTTTGTTTGTGTGTTTTTTTTTGTGCGTTGGTGTTATTGAAACAGAATTTAAAATTCTAAGATTTTTTACCCCAAATCAAATAATGGATAAATATTGCAAGTTAAAGAGTTACTATCACTCAAATTCGGACAAGGCGTCCACTTTCGGGTAAGGTAACTTTCATTTCGGGCAAGGTAACCCTCAATTTGGGCAAGTCATTCACCAATCCGGGCAAGTCGTCTTATTTCTGTCAGCAAGTTTCCACCTTGCCAGACGGACTAAGTTGCCCACCTTAAAATTTTCTGTCAGCAAATTTCCACCTTGCTAGACGGACTAAGTTGCCCACCTTGAAATTGTATGTCAGCAAATTTCCATCTTGCTGGACGGACTAAGTTGCCCACCTTGAAATTGTCTGTCAGCAAATTTCCATCTTGCTGGACGGACTAAGTTGCCCACCTTAAAATTTTCTGCCAGCAAATTTCCATCTCGCCAGACGGACTAAGTTGCCCACCTTGAAATTTTCTGTCAACAAATTTCCATCTTGCTAGAAAGACTAAAGTTGTCTACCTCAAAATTTTATGTCAACAAATTTCCATCTTGCTAGAAAGACTAAGTTGTCTACCTCACAATTTTCTGTCAGCAAATTTCCATCTTGCTAGATGGACTAAGTTGCCTAACTCAAAATTTTCTGTCAGCAAATCTCCATCTTGCTGGATCGAATTACTCGTCCTGAAAATGCCAGTCTGTAAATCTCCGACTTACTAGATTGGCTTGTCCGACTGAGAACGTCAGTCACTAAAACTCTATCTCGCTAGGTTGATCGTTCCCAGCCAAGCGTGTCTGTCAGTGAGCTTCTGCATTGCAAGTTTGATGACTCGCTCTGCCAAACTAACCACTAGACCACTACGAGTGACATCCACACCTCTATCTGGTCGCTCTCCCTATCAATGAGCATATATTTTGTTATCCCGATATACTTACGGGGTAACTGATACCTTTGATGGAGCAAAATATCATTGGCCTACGATCCGACGCGCATCACTCTTTTGGGCATAGAATTTCTACTCTCCGACACGAAACACTCGACTCGGAGAGTGGGGGACAAACTGTATTGGCCAAAATTCACTTTTGTCAACTAGACTAGCGAATCGGCCCATCAGGGCTACAGCCCAACCCACAATCCATTAACGAGTCCGCCTTGACTTCATACGTGAGTCGGACTCGAAAGGCCAGTTAGCAAGCCCACCTAGCTGAGTCATCCATGCAGCCAATCAGCCCGCATGCCACCTGACTAGTTCACACCTTGCCAACCCTCCAGCTGGTTGACAAGCTAGCTAGCTCACCCAGCTCGCCCGACCTTGCATGACTAACTCTGTCAGTCAGCACCTGACTAACAGACTAACCAACTCCAGTAGCTTGACTGACTTAGTCAGTCAGTAAGCAACCGACTCACTTCCATTCTCCTGAATACTTGAAACACGGTCTGATCCGTTCTAACGACCTCCCCGAGATTCGCGGGCAGACTCCAACGATGGGTGGGTTCACTACAAAAAATCTGGCCTGTAGCGACGGATAGATCCGTCACTACGTTATCTATCCGCCGCCTACGGCGACGGATAAAAATCCGTCGCCCCACAGGCGTGGACGGATAACAATCCGTCGTCCAATTCGCGACGGATTGGACGACGGATTGACCAATTTTTTTTTTTTTAAATTGATAATGGGGCGACGGATAGATTCTATCCGTCACCCCATTCCTATTTTTTTTTTTAAAAATAAAATCTGTATTCGAATTTTTATATTCGTATACGGATTAATTCGTATCCAATTTGTATTCGTATACGAGATATTGATTTGTATTCGTATACGGATTAATTTGTATTCGAATTTTTATATTCGTATCCAATTTGTATTAAATGCAGACGGTGGTGGTGGGAGGAGAAAGGTGGTGCGGTGGTGGGTGTGGTGGTGTGGTGGTGGTTGTGGGTGGGGTGGTGGGGTGGGGTCGTGGGGGTGGTGGTGGTGGGGTGGTGGTGTTGGTGGTGGTGGGGTGGTGGTGGGTGGTGAGTGGTGGTGGTGGTGGTGGTGGAGATGGTGGTGGTGCGGTGGTGGTGGGAGGAGAGAGGTGGTGGTGGTGGTGGTGGAGATGGTGGTGGTGCGGTGGTGGTGGGAGGAGAGAGGTGGTGGTGGTGGAGATGGTGGTGGAGGAGGTGGTGGTGGAGGATGGTGGTGGATGGTGGTGGTGGAGGAGAAAGGTGGTGGAAGGAGAAAGGTGGTGGTGGGAGGAGGAGGAGAGGAGAAATGGAGGAGAAGTGGTGGAGGAAAGGAGGTGGTGGAGGAGATAAATGGTTTTTTTTTTTTTTAGGCTTTTAGCGACGGATAGATCTAGATCTATCCGTCGCTAACGTTTTTATTTTCATATAGCGACGGATAGATCTATCCGTCGCTAAAATTTTTTTTTTTTTTAAATCTTGGTCAACGCTCTGTAGGGACGGATAAACTTATCCGTCGCTACAGAGCGACGGATAAGTTTTATCCGTCGCCAAATGGGGCGACGGATAGAATCCGTCGCCCCGTTTGGCGATCCGTCGCTACAGGGGCGACGGATAAAATCCGTCGCCCCTTTCCATCCCGTTACAGCAGAATTCTTGTAGTGGTTATATAGAGAAGGCTGAGGAGATGTAGAGGGCATCGCATTCTAACGGCGAAAAACCCTAGCAATCAGTCTCTCACGCCTCCATCTCTCTCGAGCTCTCTGATCAACATCAGCCGTCACCTACCATCATCCACCATCGCTCATCACCATCCATCATCAACCTTCAACCATCCGCCATCATCCAACTCTGTCAGACAACTGCCAGGTAGCTCCTTCCCGTAAGGTCAGCTAGTCCACTGCCGGTGTTTGTCCACCACGTAGCCGAACCGACTCAACCAACAGGATAAGTCGACGCTTGCCACCATCTCTCCCTCTCTATCTCTTTCATTTGATTACTCCTTCTATCAGTCATCTAACTTGAGCGTCGGAGTCCCTTCGGTCGGCACCACACCGGTGTCAACTCGGAATCTCATGTCTCTGTTTGCTATTGTTGCCTTGCAGGTTGTCGGTGCCCCCAATCTCTAACCCTAATTTCGATTGTAGATTTCTGAGCGTCTACAATTGCAAGGGTCCAAGTTCGAGTATCCCGGACCAGAGATCGTGTTTTCATCATAGCCTTTATAATCCAGGAGCAGTTCTCAGTAAGTTGAACATCCATCGCCTCTCTATCCTTTATGTAGTAGCAATGGATCCACTTCACCCACAATTTATCAGCCTTAACGCACATTCCATAGCAACTTGGCAATTGTGCATTTATTCCAGTCAGCAAGAGAGGTCAGGTTTAGGCCCTCTACGTTTTTTCCATCACAGAGTTTTGCCCAAGCAATTGGCAACTTTCGGGTAATTTCATCGGTTCCACTCCAAAGAAAAGATCGACATATGGCTTCAATATGCTTTAAAATAGTGGTGGGCATAGGGAAAACCTGTAACCAGTAACTTTTCATGGCATGTAGGACACTACGGATGAGTTGAAACTTCCCCGCATAGCTTAGCAATTTGGAGTTCCAGTGCCGAATCCTGCCAGTAATCCGGTCAACTAGAGGCTGGCAGTCCCGGATTGACAGCTTGCGAGTCGATAGTGGCACCCCAAGATATTTAATAGGAAGCTTTCCAGCCTTAAATCCAGACAGCTGAAGAATCTAATTGATGACCGTGATGTCAACGCCGCCAAAGAAGATTTGGCATTTTCTCTGGTTAGCCGAGAGCCCTGTGGAGGAGGAGAAAGCGTGAAAACGCTCCATAAGGAGTTCAACGGAGCGAAAGTCACCTCTGACAAAAAGTAGAAGATCATCGGCAAAGCAAATATTAGTAATTCCCAAGGATTCACATCTAGGGTGGTAGTTAAAATCCGGATTCCGCTTCAAAAAACCCAAAACTCTATGTAAATACTCCATCATGATAACAAATAGAAGAGGGGAGACGGGATCGCCTTGACGAAGACCACGCTTAGCCTTTAAGAGTTTTGATGGGACACCATTAATAGCATATCGATAAGAGATAGTCGTCACACATCGCATAATCCAGCAAACAAACTGTGAGGGGAAGCCCATCTCGTCCATGATGGTTTTTGGAGCTGACCATTCAACAGTATCAAATGCCTTTTGCAGATCCATTTGAATCATACACCGCGGAGAGATGCGTTGTCTATCATACCCTCGGACTAGTTCACTGGCCAGCAGAATATTATCGTGGATAACTTTTCCAAGTAAGAAAGCAGACTGGCTTTCGTCAACTACTGAGTTAATTACCTGACTTAGTCTCTTCGTCAAGATTTTTGAGATAATCTTATAAATAGTGGAGCAGCAGGAGATAGGTCTCATATCTTTCATTGTGCATGCACCAACTGATTTTGGTATTAGAGTAACCAGAGTGCAATTTGCAGCCGCATAGAGACTACCTGAATCGAAGAAATCCATAACTGACGGGATCACATCAGCCTTGACTATACTCCAAGCAGCTTTGAAGAACTTTGCGTTATATCCGTCAATTCCCGGTGCTTTATTATCTCCTATATCTCGAAGTGATTCCCAAATTTCTTTTTCAGTGATTGGGGATATCAAATCCAACCTCTCATCTCAACTAAGTTGTCGTCCCGATCGAATAGCATCAATGTCAACTCCAGTCAAGTGGTTTGCCGCAGTGCCTACCAGATCAGAATAGAAACGCAAGACCTCCTGCTCAAGCTCCTGAGGTGAAGTTACTATAATACCTGCTGGTGTCTGTAGTTTTGAAATTCCCACTTGCCGTTTTTTCCTTTCACGGTGGCATGGAAATAAGCATCGTTCCGTCACCCGTACGAAGCCAGTGTACTTTTGCTTTTTGCTCCATGATCATCTCATCCAAGTCATTCCATTTAATCACATTCTCTGTACATTCTTTAACTTGCTTGATTAGTTGAACATTGAAGCGATCCTGTAACAGAGTATGTTGCGTGTGAGATAAGGCATTGCGCGCATATTCGAGCTTGCTTGGGATGTCAAGGTGCTTCCTGGTGAGGGGCTTGAGTCGGCTCTGGAATAACTAAAGCTTCCTCCAAAGAATGTACATAGGTTGGCCCCAAATATCCTGGTTCCAAGTAGTTCGAACAGTTTCAAGGAAATCATCATGTGAGGCCAGACAATTCATAAAGCGGAAGCGCTTGGGGCAGGATCGAGTGGTTGTAGTAGCAACTTCGACATGCAGCGATGAATGATCAGATACCCCTGCTTCCAAAACATGTATCTTACAACTAGGAACTTTAGAAACCAGTCTGGGTTGCACAATGCCATATCAATGCGCGAGTAGATAATCGCCTAGTCTTGTTTATTCAACCAAGTGAAATAATCCCCCTCCGTCTCTTTCTCAGCTAGATTAGCAACCACCATCATCTCCTCCAAATCAGTATATTCAGAGGTCGTTACCTGGTTTCCACCCACTCGATCCATCAATCCAAGTACATTATTTAAGTCACCAATGACCATCCAGGGGCCTGTCAAAGTCACAGAAATATTTTCAATATCACTCCAGACCTCTCTGTGCCGATCTAACGAATTATGAGCATAGACGAATGTAGTCCACTGGATGAGTGAATCCGTCAAATCATAGATGTCACAATGGATATATTGATCAGACATACGCTGTACCCTAACTTTAACCCTCTGATCGTTCCATAGAATCCAAATGCGTCCATTCGCATATTTTGCATAGTTATCCAGATAACACCATTTATGACCAAAACGTTTCCTGATTTTTGCAGCATTTGATTCCTTTACCCTAGTCTCAAGCAAAGCAACAATAATAACATTAAGCGAGTTGAGGCGGGAGCTAACCTCACGATGCTTAGCTACTTTGTTTAGCCCCCTGTATTCCAGGCTAACATTGATTTCGGGTCTGAGGATCATCTTGGTCAGCCAATTGACCCAAAGCCTCAAACCTGTTCTGTGCGGGAATTGTGGATGCCTATTCAATAGAGTAAGTACTAGAGTCTCCACCAATACCATTCCGAGACCGTCCCCTGGTGACCATCCGGTCAATCGCCGAAAGTCGCTACCTTGCTGATAAGATGTTGTTGTTCTTGGTTCAAGAACCGCTCTTTCTTCAAAGACGGCGCAGGTGAGCACGACGCACCACCCACTGATTTTCTTGAGCAATTTCTGTCTCCCTGCACATGCCATGGCATGTAAGGCGGTATGCTCAATGGCAAAGATGTCGCTCATTAGAAGTTCTATCGACCGTATGCCCACAAACATGCCCAATTCGTTGACATTGTTCACAAAAAGGCGAAGTCCATTCATATTCAACTGGTTGTATGAACCGCTTCCCTTTATTATCGGTAATAGGTATGGACTTGCGAAGATCCTTAGTAACATCAACCTCGATCATGACCCTAGAATAAGTAACCCTTAACTTGCGAGCCGTACATTCATCCGTAAATAGTGGCTTACCAATGGCACTTGCGATCTTTCCAATACTTTTATCTCCCCAAAGGTGTAAAGGTAGCTGTGGAAATTTAACCCAAACAGGCATAACACGTAACAGGTCCTCTTTCAAGGAGAAATTCTGCGTCCATTGGCGAAGGAAGATGTGCATACCAAATATCGAATAAGTCTCATTGTCCAAAACCGCCTTCATATCTGTCGATGAGTGAAAACGGACTGGGAAGTAGCCCTCCTCATTGTAATAGAGCTCAGGTAGCTTAACAAACTGCCAGTTCTTGATCAAGAATTGCTTTACTGCATTCATTGATAAATCTCCACCAAGCACGAAGAAAATCAGGGTATTCTCCCGAAATTTTAATTCCGAAGCAACATCATCCTCTTCAATCACAATTTCAGGTTCTCCATCAATGAGTATAGGTGCAACAAACTTGATTCCTTTCCCATGTTGGGGTAATCGGTTTCCTCGAATAACGTCTACCCAGATTTGGGGTTCTTTTGGGCCAATCAAAGGCTCAGCTTATTGAATCGATAAATCCGGCAGAATTTGGGTATTGGTTGCGACTGGAAACCCTAGGTCCGGGATCGCAGCTAAATCCGGCTGGGAGGATGTCGCAGCAACAGGAGAAGGCGCCACCGGAATAATAGGTAAATCAGGGGGTTCCGTTTGCGCCGGCAAATCGGAAGGTTTTTCAGCCAAGCGATTGCGATTCAGGTCTAGGTCAACATCAGAGCATTCTTCAACAGTGACCTCCTCTCTAAAACCCTCAGCCTGGGAATGAGAAGCTCCGCCAGACGATCCCGCTGGCCCTGTCTTCTTCGGGCAGCCGCGGGGACGGGGCAGAGCGGCGGTTTTTTTTTTTTGGGGCCATCGTTTTTTAAATATCCTAACAGATTTATAAAAATCAACTTGAAAGTACCCTTTCTTTGAATAAGTTCTTCATATAGCATGGTTTAGTCTTCGAATGTAGTCCCCAAATTGTAATTATAACAATCTTAGAGTTTGTTTACCCCTCGACTTGAGTTTTCAAATGAAATTATCATATTCTTAGAGTATTTTACCACATAAAATGACTTACATTTCTAATATAGCTTTACGTTTAAATGATTTCAATCGTAGAATATTTTTACCGTTTGAACAAAATTCCTAATTCGGAATTATCTCATTGTTAGATTATTTTCAAATAGTATGGTTCATCCTTGCATTAGAGTTCCCAAGTTGAATACCAATTGAGTTGAGTCCATAAGTTGGAAGTACACTTTCTTTGAATAAGTTCTTCATATAGCATGGTTTGGTCTTCGAATGTAGTCCCCAAATTGTAATTATAACAATTTTAGAGTTTGTTTACCCCTCGACTTCAGTTCTCAAATGAAATTATCATATTCTTAGAGTATTTTACCACATAAAGTGGCTTACGTTTCTAATATAAGTTTTACGATGAAATGATTTCAATCGGAGAATATTTTTACCGTTTGAACAAAATTCCTAATTCGGAATTATCTCATTGTTAGATTATTTTCAAATAGTATGGATCATCCTTGCATTAGAGTTCCCAAGTTGAATTATACTCCCTCCGTTCCAAATAAATCTTTCCATTTTGACTTTGACCGGTGACCTGTCTTCGACTTTGACCACGAATTACTCTTAAACTATAATAGTAAATAATTTAATAAAATCATATAATAAAAATGTAAATAATTTAATAAAATCATATAATAAAATTTTAATTATATTATTTTATTAAATTATTTACTATTATAGTTTAAGAGTAATTTGCGGTCAAAGTCGAAGACAGTTGACCGTAGAATAGTAAAATCGAAAGATTTCTGTGGAACGGAGGGAGTATTATTCTTACAGTTGTTTTGCCCTTCAAATGGAGTTCTCAATTAAGAATTACTTCGTTCTTAAAGATGAGATTGACCTTTAAATTGAATTTCCAAGTTAAAATTATCTCATTGTTAAAGTGTGTTTACCCTTTGAATTGAGTTCCTGAGGAATTTATGTATTTCTTCCAATAATTTTTTCATATAGTGTGGTTTACTATTCAAATAGAGTTCTCAAGTTGGATTTATCCCTTTTTTAGAGTTGATTTTAACTTCAAATTGAGTTTTCAAATTGCAATGAACCCATTCTTAGAATTTTGTTTGCTTTCACGTTAAGCTCCCATGTAGGAACTATCTAATTCTAAAATTTGAGCTTACCATTCGAACTAAGTTGTCAAGGTTTTTTTTTTTTTTATCTCATTGTTATAGTTGATTTGTCATACGAATTGATTTCCCTAGTTAGAATTATCTCATTTTTTTAGTTGAGTTCCTGTGCTTGAATCATTCCTTCATTAGAGTATTTTTCTCTCCATATAATGTGGTTTATTATCCGAATAGAGTTTCCAAGTTGTAATTATCTCATTCTTATACGAATTATCTCATTCATAAAGTTGAATTTTACTTTTCGAGTTGAGTTCCAAAGTTTGGATTATCCCATTCATAAAGTTTGTTTACGCCTCGAATTGAGTTCCTAAATTGAAATTATCTCTTACTTAGCCATATCAGATTTTTCAAAACCAACCCCTGCTATATGGTCTTTTGTTTACATTAGTACTCACAGTTCAAATAATTACAGATAATTCCAAATTTATAATGTAGTTTGAAACTAATTACAACAAACCCAAAAAGTAAAAGATTATCTAATTTTATAATGATTTTTTCTATTTTGACTTTTCTTTTAGTCTTCTCCTATAATTTCAAATATCCAACACTTTTTTTCTATTTTATGCTACTAAAAAATTCAACACTTTTTTTTTTCAATTTATATCTTATAATTGGTATATATGGATTCGTTTCGTCGCGATGAATCCAAATACATGTTCAAAATATTTTTTGAAGTTTTGCAGATACAATTATATGGGATTTAATAAAAACTACATATGTAGTAAACATACTAAAAATATAAATAGTGGAAGTTATAAGATGCATTGCATTGTCAAGAATAAAATGTTTCATGACTTATTTTCCAAATTTAAAATTTACACAACCAATAAATCTCATTTAACAATTTAATTTTTTATTTTAATATATAAATAATTTATTTAATTAATAATAATATATAAGATTGGTGTCTATGGATTCGTCTTGTCGGGGTGAATCTAAATATATGTTCAAAATATTTTTCGGAGTTTTGCAGATAAAGTTATATGTGATTTAATAAAAACTATGTGTACAGTTAACATACCAAAAATATACTTCTAAATTACTTTTTTTTTTTTATTTAGAATAAACTCAACGAATTTATATACGTATCATGGAATTTTGCATACGTAATACGCTTTTTATTGAGATAGGTCACCACTTTAGATATATATTTAGATTTAGATAGATTTCCTTTCTCATGATCCTTCTTTACGTACGTGGAGTTGTTAAAAAGTGGGATCACTAATCATCCAAAATTAGTAATGTGACTTTAGCTTAAATTGATGATATCATGGTGATTAGCTGCTTACCGTATTAGCCGAGCAATATCGCGAAGAGTCCGGTCTAAGTCGGTAGGCCTTGCGATTGATATTAATTTGGAGATGATCATCGGCTTAATTAAACACGTACGACATAAAATGAATGGAAATATTTTATACACTTTAAACTAGACAACAATTCAAAAAAAGCTTTAAACATTAGTTAAGAAAAGAGAAAATCGCACATGCTCGCGAGTCAGGCAGCGGCCTAACCTACTCATGCCCCATAAATTGTTTTTCCGTCTTTTCTTCAACATGGCGACTCGTCTTTTCCACATCATTGCTCTTATACTTGAATTCTAGGACATTTGGTAAGTTATCAACATGTCAAAGAAGACTTGACTCATTTATGCATTGATCAAAATACATATAGTGTATTATTAATTACCTTTTCACCACTTTGTGGTTTTAGTAATCGTTCAACAACGATATACACATTTACACGGAATACTTGTCTCCGACGTGTTGGACCCCTAACCAATGCTAGGTTTACTTTTGGATCTGTTTAGATGACTTTTTCACTTCAAAATCATCTATGTATGGACTAGAATTGAACGGAATAAAATAGTGTTTGGCTGTTGTTACATGATATACACATTCTTACAGTTGTTACAGTTGTTTTTACACTATTTTATTCTATTTCAAAATCATGTAACATTTAGATGACTTTTTCACTTCAAGTGGCTCAAGGTGTTGTATCATGTATGGACTAGAATTGGCACGGCCCAAAATGTGGTCCAATTAAGGAGGCGTTGGACTTAAGTAGTTGATTGCGAACTAGGACTAGTCCTTTACTTTTGGACCTGTTTAATATTGGACCAAGCAAGGAAGGTTTCAGGCTGAATTTGGAACAGTCCCGCCCCAAAACCAAGCTAGTGTCACTTCGGCAAAATTGAACATAATTGTTGACATAACCTATTCATCATCATGAAGCTCAAAAAAAAAAAAAAAAAAAAAAAATTCTGGACATGTTAAATTGGACTAAGGCTCTATTTAGCACAAACTTATTAGCTCACTTAGCTTATTTTCGTAATAAGCCTGTTACGTGAATGCCTAGCCTGTAGCTGGTCTGATAAGCTTGTTCATAAAGCTTATCAAAACAAATAACCTAGCTAATTTTTTTTACATACCATATTTAAGCAAGTCAGCTGGCTTGTCAGCTAATTGATTTACTAAACAATTTTATAAAAACTAACTAGCTTATCAGCTACCCAATCAGCTACCTTATCAGCTATCACCTACCTTATCAGATACCAGCTACCTTTTGCTAAACATAGTATAAAAGGAATTGTCACATAAGCTTAGTTTATTGTTTCGACTGGTGGGTTGTATTCTTCCAAAACTTGTGGTGTATAATCTCTAGGTTTGTAATAGTCATGTTAAAACTCTTTGTATATACAGGTTCTTATAAACCCGCATAATTTTATTTAATTCAATGAAATTTCCTAATACAACGGTACTAGGTCGACAGAAAGTTTGACATTGGATGTTAAACAATTAACCAGTTAAATTGGATCCACAACTAGTGGCTTCATGTACGATAGCACCAGCCACATGGAAGGTACATGGAGATCTCCACAATTGAGAGCTTGGCAATAAAATGATGAACGATATAGGTGCATCTTCGAGATTTAGAATGTTTTTTACACTAATATTTAACATGGCATGTCACATACGGTCTAACGCCCTACGCCTTCTTAGCCGCTCTTAGAAGGAGATTAAGAATCCTCTCCTTAAAAACAGTAACCTGCAAAGCTTCAGCGTTGCAAGAGTTAGGACGTTTAATTGAAGTCCGATGCCTAGATTTCCCACATGTTTTGACACATCAATCATCATAAGCGATTTCCACGTTCAAACCTCAAAGTTATCATGTTGATGATTCACTCATGTTAAATAATGCAGATGTAATGCATTCACACTTAATACACGATGTTTAAAGTTAAACATTTATATTATTCATTCCATCTCCTGAAGAGAAAATATCTCGTATAAGTTTAGATTTACATGTACCATGAACAAATGAAGAATTTTGAGGCCCAATGGGCCCCCCTCAAGTATTTACCTGTACCAATTAACCTTTCCGAAGTCATCACTCATCAGCCCCCTTCGAGGCCCAATGGGCTATTGTATTCAGTTACAGTAGCAATGGATTTGCAGTGACGATTACGCTAGACTGACTAAAAGGGAATAGCATCTCGAACCAATGACCGCAAAAACTAAGTCCTGAAATACGTGGACACCTCTCATTGGCTCAAACAATGCAGCGCGCAATCTGATTGGTCAGTTCCCCAAACACCACGTTTCCTGCTCGACACACTCGTTGATTTCCCAGCACCTTCTGTCCTGCAAAATCCCATGATTTCGCTCGCCATTTTCATCTCAAATCACAAATTGAAATCCATCAGCTAAACAAGCACATTCACGTATACTCCCTGCTCTTCAATAGCATTAGCTCATTTCGGAAATTACAGACCTCTTGATTTCAATTCGTTTCAGATCGTGTGCAAAACCCTATAGCTTTTCAAAATGGTTCGGCGAAGATCGAAATTGCTACTGTTTATGTGTTTCGTATCGTATTATCTGATCGCCATTGCTGCGTAAGTGACAGTTTTTGTATTGTGAAAATCTAGCTATCTTTTTTTTGGAGGAAATCTGATGCTCGATTCTTAACCTGGACAGGAAGAGTTATTACGACGTTCTACAAGTGCCGAAAGGTGCTTCGGATGAGCAAATTAAGCGTGCGTATCGGAAACTCGCGCTCAAGTATCATCCTGATAAGAATCAGGGGAATGAAGAGGCGAATAAGAAATTTGCAGAAATCAATAATGGTACTTTCTATTTTACTGATTAGGTTATGACTTGTGAGATAGTTGTTTGAGCATTGGTGCATTTGTTTTAGGAGGTTCTGAATTTTGAGGATTCCTCTATTTTGTAGCTTATGAAGTGCTATCAGATAGCGAGAAGAGAGGGATATATGATAGGTACGGCGAAGAAGGCCTTAAACAGCACGCAGCGCAAGGGGGTAGAGGAGGAGGTGGAATGAATATCCAAGATATTTTTAGCTCGTATGTTCCCTTACCGATTAATATACTGTTCAATCATGATCAAATCTTGCAGCTTGTTGATTGTTGACATTGTTCATTTTTATCACCCCTAAAACTTTGAACTGAGGTATAGGTCTGTGGATCACATTAGTCAATTCACAGAGTTTTATGACTTTATGAAGCTAGCTCCTTACTCATAGTGTTCAGTTATGCATCTGTAATCATGTTTAGTTGGTTGTTGCAATCACACTACCACATTGTGCACTACCAGCTGAAATAGCACGGGTTTATGCTAGAACTTATATCTATAGTACGTAATTTTAGTCATTGCATTGCACCACTTTTACACTGTTGCATAGTGAATTATTAACTGAAATGTTGTCGTTTTATGCAAGAACTCAGATTTATAGTTTCATAATTTGAAGTTTTGCAGTTATGCATCTTGTAAATTGTAATCATGTTCAGTAGGCTGTTACTATTACACTACCGCATAGAGAACTACTAGCTGAAATGGCACTT
This sequence comes from Plantago major, assembly GCA_026545765.1. Classification (NCBI taxonomy): domain Eukaryota; kingdom Viridiplantae; phylum Streptophyta; class Magnoliopsida; order Lamiales; family Plantaginaceae; genus Plantago; species Plantago major. The sequence continues at coordinate 2,476,694 of CM048840.1, forward strand.
GTTTATGCTTGAACACATATATATAGTATATAATTCATATTTTGAATTCATTGCATTGCACCACTCTAAGAATATGGCATTGTGAAGTATCAACTGAGATAACATTGGGTTATACAACTCCCAGTCTCCCATGTATAGGTTCATAATCAAAGTAATTGCATGGCGTCAGACCTTTAGTAATTAATTCTGGTGTCGTAATTAATAAGATGGTTAAATAATGACATTACAAGTTTCACAAAGTTCTAAAACAAGCATCTTCTAATTAAATTTTTGCTTTGTGTGATCTTTAATGTTCACATGCAAATACTGGCACCAGGTTGTTTAATTGAATGCCCTATTATGTATAGGCTATCAGTTTATCTGAATGTATGTATGCATACCAGTTGAACTCATTTTAGCTAGGGTACTGTAAATATATTTCTCATGTGGCCAAAAGTCAGGATGTTTTTTCTAGCTAGCAATACAATTATCTTATGTCCTAAGGTGCCTATTATTGTCGACTCTATATTTCCTAAAAACCTATTGATAGTTACATGAGGAATCGTGTGAAAATTGGGTCATAAGAGAATCATCTGTTGTATTTTGTACAGATATTCTTTTAGGATCACTAATGTTGTTTCATGTGCTTCTTGAAACTGTTGGTATCTTTTTGTTGCCTATGATATTCAATCTCTCCACGAGCCTGACTTTCTTCCTAATAAATGAATGGGAAGTTCAGTCTGATTTACTGACAATAATTTTGTCTCAGTTTCTTTGGTGGAGGTTCCATGGAAGAAGAGGAAGAGAAGATTGTTAAGGGGGATGATGTTATTGTTGATCTGGATGCAGCACTTGAAGATTTGTATCTTGGGGGTTCCCAACAGGTACTTAATTTTTAGTAGACACATCATAAGAGTAACATACACGTAGAATTGCTCCACTATGGACAAATTCTTGTAAATGCAAACTTCTGGATCATACAACTTACACTTTTACCCGAAATTTATTAGGTTTGGAGGGTTAAAAATGTAATCAAACCAGCCCCTGGAAAGAGGCGCTGCAATTGTAGAAATGAAGTTTATCACAGGCAAATTGGTCCTGGGATGTTTCAGCAAATGACTGAACAGGTATGTTAATTTGCATGATTTAACACTGATTATCATCTTATGCAGGATAGCATCTTCTAGAGTCTTGTCTACTTGATTTATTTATATCAACGAGCTTTCATTATGTTATGTTACAGGTTTGTGATCAATGCCCAAATGTAAAGTATGAAAGAGGGGGTGATTTCATCACTGTGGATATTGAGAAAGGAATGCAGGATGGGCAAGTGAGTTTCATCTTTTCTGTTATATCCTAAATAAGAAAGTTGTATTTCTTTTCCAATTTTCGTTATTTTGATATTTCCCTTCTTGCTCCGCCATCTTTTGCATAGCTCTGCCTGCTGATTCTAATTATGTGTGCATTGGTATTGCTCCATTAGTTGCTTGCATTGCCTTCGTTCTCTGCAGTCTGACGAATGCTTCATCTTGAACATTGCAATCCACACTAACTGATTCATGAACTATGTAATGATGTTGATGCCTGATCTGTGCCAAGTGCTTGCAATGGTTGGTTAAAATCCATAACCATGACCTATTATGCGCTTTTGGTCATAAACGCAACCTTTAACCGCGAATTCTATAACCGCAACAATAAAAATCTTGTAGTCAGTTCTGGTTTGGTTTTGAGCCGATTCAACCATTGGTTTTGGTTAAAAGTGGGGTTTAAAATTTTGCCCTCTTCTGTGCTGCCACTCTTCCTTTTCACAGCAAAATTTTAAACGTCTATAATGGAAACATCTGTTCAATCTTTTCTGTCTCTCTACAATCCTCTTGTGAAAGTTGTCTTCCATCTCCCAGTCTCGGCGAAGGCAGCGCCGAATCGAACGATCGAAATCGTCCTTCTCGGTCTCTCTGCAATATGGTCTTGTTCTTTCCCTGTCGACCCTTTTTGGCTAGACTCTCCAGTTTCTCTCTTTCTTGTTTGATTGGTTAGATTAATCTTCCATTTGATCGAGTCAGTGCTGCAAAACACTTCATCTTCACTCGCTAGTTTATGATTAGAATTTTGACAAAAGCTGTTCAATAGTGCTTATATTTTCAAATACGATGAAATCTCAGAATAGAGACAACATTCGGATCAGTTTGCAGAATGTATGGATAGTTCATGGCTTCATGCCCTATAATTAGCAACACAGAAAATTTAGCAAATAAAAACAGGTTGCGGTTTCTAACCGGAACTGGATCAAAAATTCTGATCGGTTGCTGGGCAGTTACAGTTAAAAACCGTAAGATGTATGCCAGGTGTTATTTACTAGTTGTGGTTCTCAACCAACCATTGGCCAACCCTAGGACTCCCTGACCATCTTCTTGTGTTTCACCTATAACTTATTCCAGTGTACCAGTTAAACCTGACAAAAAAAACTATGCACCTATGTGCGTAGTAGTTCGTGATGTCTTCTCCTTGCTGAAATGGTTTCATATAAATCAACGAGTACCTTATGGTTATTTATAATATTGTAATGTATTTTTAATTATTAGGATATTTGATAGCTTTCTATCTTTGCGGAGGAAATTTCTGGGTCCGCAGAGTTGTTTATTGTTGGAAGAAATTTACGATGACAATTAATATCTTGGCAGTGTGATGAATAACTCTAATTCTATAGTTTATTGTGTGTTGTTTTGTCATGATTTCTAATATAAAGGTTTGCGCTCAGTTTCTTCTTCTTTCCTTTCTTTTTCCTCTCTGTATCCCTCGCTTTGACATAATTTGTCATAATATAGTTTCCAGAGGAGGATCCCTAAATGTCCTGTTTTGCAGGAAGTGGTCTTTTATGATGAAGGTGAGCCAATAATTGATGGTGAACCTGGAGATCTCAAGGTTTGATCTTTCTCCTCCTTATTTGTGTCAACTAACAAACCTGAACATCAATTTTCACATTTACTGGGTGATCACTGTTTTGTCCTTGCACAGTTCCGCATACGTACTGCACCTCATGATCGCTTCAAAAGGGAAGGCAATGATCTGCATGCAACAATCACTATTACTCTGGTAACCTTACTTATGAAAATCATACTCTTTCTTCACTCTAGTCTCTAATTGCATTGTTTCACTGAGTTCGTCTAGACTCTGTTATTGGAAATGGTTGTATCCTAGTACTTCGGTTATGGATATTATATTTCAGATTTGACTCAAGTTTCAATTATGTCTTAGAAAATCTCGAGTAGGGCGAAATAGCTAATGAATTTGGCATTATCCTATGATTCAATTGCTTTGTGGAGTCGTCTTAGCTGGACGACGGATCAATAACCATTGTGCTTCTTTCGTTAAGCTCCAAGCTCTAGCTGGTTTTGAGAAGATCATTAAGCATCTTGATGAACATTTGGTTGACATTGGCAGCAAGGTAAGTTTGAACGAACAGATAGCTACAGCTTTGCATGGAATAACAAATTCAGTTTTCAGTTCTATATTTTCAGCTTCCATAATGTATAACATGAGCATCCCCTCGTATTCTTACCAGGGTATTACGAAGCCCAAGGAAGTGAGAAAATTCAAAGGTGAAGGGATGCCACTGCATTTTAGCAACAAGAAAGGGGACTTGTATGTGACATTTGAGGTTGTCTTTCCTTCATCTTTAACAGAGGAGCAGAAGACAAAGATCAGGGAAGTTCTTGCTTAGAACAAACAATTAGAGCGTAAAGAAAGATGTCCACTTTACATGGTCCAAGAATCTTGATCCCATTCTTTCCCTCTATGAGTTACTCTCAGCTTTTGCAGTTTTGTTTGAATAGTAGGGTGAGTCGTGGAGCTGTAAACCGGCAGGGAATACGGAATGTCATATTAACTTAGCACAATTTTTACAGTTAATGATGTCACATCACATGTAGCGGCATGATGTCGAACTTAATGATTTTGAACTGTGATATAGAAATCTGTATATTTACTGTTGGTGCCTTTATATTCAGCACAGCAGCCTCATTAATTTATTTGAATTTGGTTGATCGATGACCACTCTAATAGCCTTTATACAATTTGGCAGAGTCAGGCCATTGATGTAATTTGGTTAGGTAGGGGCCAAAATAATAATGAAACACTTGGGGTTTTAACACGCCTGTGACAGCAAGTTAGGAGTATTCGTTGGTCCGGCTATTGTATCACAAAATGATGCTAAGCTAGTTGTATCTCAAATTCAAACAAGATGATCATCCTCTGAATCCACCCTAATAATGTAAGTACCTTGGCACCTGGGAATCAAATTGGCCAGCTCCTCATGGGCATGTACTCTCGTCTAGCTGTACAAGTAACATGAATGAAGTTGCACTCGTCGTTAACCTTTTCCAGGCAGCATTGTCTCCCAGTTCATAACCTAGGCCCATACATGATTATCACCCATGATGACAGCCTATTTTCATATTTAGGATATAACATGATGAAGCATCTCATGGTTGTCTTTAGTACAGTACAACATAAAATGCATGATATTATTGAAATTACAATGAATCATTATATCATAATGTACTTATCACAGATGAAACCCAACAAATTAAAGATCCAAATAAATTGGTGCCCCACAAAATAATTTTGGATGTTAGGGGTTTAGGGCCTAGCACATTGTCCAAATTTGGTTTCTCCTCAATGGTTTTTAAGTTAACTTCTTGGATTGCATAGCCTTAAAGCATCCACTGCTTCTTTTATTATATATTTTCTGAAATTTCACATTCCTTGTATATTTTCTGAGAAAGACATACTCCCTCCATTTCAGAAAAATTGTTACATTTTAACTTTTACCGGTCAACTGTCTTCGAGTTTGACCACAAATTACTCATAAATGATAATAGTAAATAATTCAATAAAATCATATAATGAAAATTTAATTAGTATTTAAGTATTAGCGTGAAGTTGAAATTGGAAGTCATCTATAAACAATTACAATTGAATAATAAAGTTATCGAGCATCTCTAAACAATCTTCTGGAAAATGTACGCATTGCTTAAAGGTTGCATTGGGACTGTGAATTTAGATAGGATAATGTTAAACGCAGGATAAATTTTAATAAATACAATATAATTATTTGACATATTACAAAAGGTCCTTTAATATAAATAATTGAAAATTTACCCCACAACTTTAATTTAATCCTGATTTTGAAAAAAAAATGCCAAGTCACTTGAACTAAATAGGAAGAATGGGAACAAAATCCCATCCGAACTCCATCCACTAAACAGTCCAAATGCTAATATTGCTAATTCATTAGCTAATCCATTAACACTCCAGTTTTTGATATTGCTAATATGGATACTAATCATAACAATTAATTAACACATAATTTTTTGATTCATTGTTAATATACTGCTAACACACCATACTCGTCTGTCCAGTTCATTACCTGGTTTTTCTTCATCTTGCAACTCCAATTCATATTTCTTTATTACAAAAGATTTTACCCATATATTGAAATCGAGGTTCAATTTTTTATTTTTCTCCACTATTCTCATACGGAAATCAATCATCCCAAATTCTGACCGTGCGGCCATACCTTCTTAGCAGCTGCCTCCTGGCCGTGCGGCCAGACCTGACTTTATCTTTTTTTAAATACTTGTTATTTTTTAATTATTGTCTAGTTTAATAATCATCTAATTAAGATAAATGATGAACTTGCTCCCTCTAATTAGATGAGTGGAATTATGCAACCTGCTCGTTGTATTATATTTGCAATATAGGTAGAAACGAGACGATCCTTTAGTCCGATTCATATATTAGAAGATTAATTTAACATTGAGACATCTATACAATTATAGTTATTTTAACTGGTAGTTGTAAATTTATATTAATTGTTTGTTGAGTAAGTCTCTTGCTATATTTTCCTGTTTTGATTAGTTATTGATTGTAACTCATTGTTAATGTTGTTGTTTATATATTCATAAGGTGTAATAAGGATCGAACGATGTTTTCATTCAAAATTTGACCTCAATCGTCAACTTAGATATGAAAAATACGACATACAACGTTTCTATGTTCTTTCGTGTGTATTATGTTCTCTACAATATTACCCAAGTGAATGGTTATGCCTCCCTCCATTCTCGCTCGTGCGTTCGATCCATGGACCATTCTCTCCCGTCCTTCTCATTTTTAATTGAAAGGGACATTCATTCTTCTTCGTTCCACTTAAATTTCGTGTTATAACATCAACATTCATACTCGACTCCCATCTGTATTTCCCACTACGTTCGCAACCAATATAAACACGGTTTTTCTTTGATATTGCAACTGTAAAGAACATGTTTGTAGACCGTCCAATTCGTATGACTTCATCTTGTGTGGCTTTCATGGTAGGAAATTCTTCCATATAATTGAACAAGTGGTTTTGGTCTTCATACGCTTGATCATCCTCCTCATCATCATAACCAGACTCGTACATACCATCATCCTCATTAAATAGCTCATTGTACGACTCTTCAACAACATCCTCATCGCCACCCCAGAATCACCAAAACTATCACCATCATCACTATCGTAATTCTCATAAATATAATATGTGTTATCTTCATATTAGTTTTCATCGAACATACAATCACTTTGAAATCAAAATGTACACACATTAAGATAAACATGCATTAATAAAAAAGAAAAACGAAAAAAAAGGAGGAATTAGGTCTGGCCGCCAGACCAGGTAAACATTTACATATCGCTATTGAATGGGCTGGGCGTACATACATGTCACTTTGCCGGTGGTAAGGTCTAGCAGGCGGATCTACATCCACGCCAGCCGCTGTGATGAGATCTGCCTAGACCTTACCACCCTCAGATTCCGGTGGGTTTGAATGTCACCGGATTTCGATAAACACATGAATTAAAAACATAAAAAGGATTTAAATATACATCTTTGTCTTCAAGATCATGCCAATTGTTCCCCGTACATGTTGAAAGTTAGTTTTATGTTGTTGTGTTAGAATAATGAATATATAATTTTAGGTATTTAGTATGTTGTTTTTTACTTATGTAATTTTAATAAGTTGTAAGTAATTGTTAATGTTTATGAAAAATAAGAATACTTCTACAAATTACAAATAATTATACTGCATTTAGTAAAATTGATCATGCGTTTAACAATATCATGTAGACATGCAAAGCAGGATGTCAACAATTGTGCATACGTTTTGGCAAAGTTAGGATGCGACTCGAATTGGATTACACTCTGGAAACGAATCTTTCACCTCTTATTCCGGTCTTCGAGGAGGTCGGTGACATGTTGTTCTAATAGTATTTTATTATTCCGTAGGGTATAGTTTTTTCAAATATGAGGTGAAAAAAAGAAATAATCCGTTCCCAAATTTTATATCTGTACGTATCTGAATACAGTACACGGTATAGGCACTTATAATGAAGTATGAACCTGGCATTTGTACGTATTGGTAAGTGGAGTCGGCAAATCACTGTTTGTCGACAGACACGTCAAGCTATCTTTAGAGCTGATCTTGCTACATGCCACATGGCCATCATGCAGCTGGTTGGTGCAACATGGGCCCCATTCAATTGCCACGCTCTTTCCTCATTTGCATAAAAGTTGCTCTTTCGCATCAAAATATCCCACCGGAGTGTTTGGTTACACGTTTAAATTTAGTTTTATCAATTCAAATTGAGTTTTTATTTAGTTTTTGTAAACAAAAACGCAATTGGAATTGAGAAAACTCAATTCAAATGCGTAACCAAACACTCTGGCAGCATATCTTCCTTGCCATTTTCTTATTTTAACTATTTATTATTATTATAATTTTCTACTTCCTTGTAAATAAATAAGCTGAGAGGAAAGTATTTCAAATTATATATTCATATAGTATTATCCAAGTTAGAAGGTATGAAACGTACTATTTACGTGGAAATTGGTACATTATCCATTATCTGGAATTTAATAATATAATTTTCCTTTTCCATCCACCAGCTGAGAAAAATAATCTGGAGTATTTGGATTTATGATGTTACTACTTTTTTGAATGAATTTTTTAAAGTAATTACTTTTCTTATCACACGAATAATTAAACACAACATTAATTGGTTATAATCTAGACGAACAAACAAAGTCTACAATGGAGTTCTATTTCCAATTCTTGCTATGGAGTATATATATATAAAAGTTTGTCTAGAGTGTCCATGCTAATGGAAACCCTTAACTACTTGTAATTAACTTAAAATTATATGATTTTTCCTTTTATAAGTTCTAATTCGATCATGTTCTAAAAAGTAGAAGTAGTTAGGAAAATAAAACTTATCATAGTACATTTTTAAGTACACCTATATTCAATCTCACATTGCTTGATAAAAATAAGGTTATTTGGTAACAATACAAACATTACTTTCCAGTCATTTCATGTACATTAAATGAATTATATTTTCAGTGTCAATTAGTTTCAGATATCTCATCATTTTGTTTTGTTAATCAAATTATGAATTAGTTTTGCAAAATAATCCCAACGTAAAAGGAAGCTAGTGTATCTAGATTTTTATTATATTATATCTAAATAAGGCTAAAATTGTCAAAAGGAGACTTCCAGAAAGGAAAAGCATTACAGGTCAGGTGTGGGCCAGGTCGGGGCATCACGACGTCGTTTTGTGCTACTTTCCAAGAAAAGGGGATTTTGTTGCTAAAATATCGTGCTATTGTTTTCTACTCTCAAATCACCAAAAGCAAAAAGATCGTGCTCTGTTTATTATTCAGTAGTTTGGTCACCAATATTTCCTTTCTCCTCAAATTTTTTTATTTCAATCAATTTTTAAACCCAACAAAAACGAAAACTAAAGTCCTGTTTCTTCTCCCCCTATACTACAGGAAGAAGGTGTTTCCTCTCCTTTAGCATAACACCTCGCCCTTTCTATTTCTTCCCAAAAATTCAAATCAAATTTCAGAGATTTCCTTTTTTACGTTAACATCAATCAATTTATCCTTGCATTTGCACGCAATACGTATACGATCATACACCAATACTCCAATACGCTAGTATAATAGAACTATTGCTGTTTGATTGATAGATCGATTGATCTCCAAATTGCTGGCAACAAACCATGGATGCTCTGTGCTTGAACACCGGGATTCAATCTATCAAAGCTTCGCCGATCTCCGCCGCTGGTAATGGCGAGCTTCGGCCGGCGGGTCAGCCGCGTAACTTGCCGTGGGGGTTCACTTTCCGGCAACCTCTCAGATCTCTATGGCCTGGTCGAAAAGGTCGGTACGAACCGGCGATTGCGACGGATGAAAATGTTTTGGTGGTGGATAATCAGGTTGAGGAGGACAAGGACGAGACAAGTGATGAGAATTGGGTGTTTAAGATTCTGCATGTTAGGTCTTTGTGGAAAGGTGAAGGGAGAGATGATTCAGATGTGAAATCGGAAGATGAAGAGGAAAAGGAAGAGGAAGTGGAGGAGAAGGTTTGTGTAGAGTGCGATTCGTGTGATGTTGAAGATCGTGGTGAGCGGATTCAGTTTGATAGGGAATCGTTTTCGAAGATGTTGAAGAAGGTGCCTCTTGCTGAAGCTAGGTTGTATGCTAAAATGTCCTATTTGGGTAGTTTGGCCTATTCAATTCCTCAAATTAAGGTAATTAATCCAATTGTGATGTTTGATGAATGAAATTTGATCTGGTTTATGTAGATTTGGTACCTGCATTGTTGATTTTGCCACTGGTGCTGATTATGTGCTGCTTTAGATTATCTGTAGTTTGATAATTGTGATGTTTAAGCAGTGTTTCTAGCTAGTAGATTATGTTGAGTTATTATTGTCTAATTGGCTGTTTTGATCAATTGGTGATGTCAATATAGCCTGGCAATCTGCTTCGAAACCATGGCTTACGATTCGTGACCTCGTCGTTGGAGAAGAAAGAGATACTGGCGTTGAAGGCTGAGAAGGAGAAGTTGAAGGCTGAAAAAGAGAAGTTATTAGAACAGCTAGACGAAGTGAATCAGACGGCTGAAGCTAATGATCAAATAGAGCCGGCAGAGGAGATTATGGAAGTTTCGGATGGGAAACAGATTAGTGCGTCTGCTGCTTACCAAATGGCTGCATCTGCAGCTTCCTACTTGCATTCCCATACTAAGAGCATTCTGAGCTTCAATTCTACCTCGTCTGAGGATTCGAAGGAAGATGTTAACCGAATGATGGGTGGTATTGACATGGTTAATCAGGATATGGCCTCGTTGATGGCGACCACTGACTCTGTGACTGCGGTTGTAGCTGCAAAGGAGGAAGTGAAGCAGGCTGTTGCTGATGATCTGAACTCGATTGCCTCGTCACCCTGTGAGTGGTTCGCTTGTGATGATGATCAATGTGCCACGAGATACTTTGTCATACAAGTAATATAACCCCCCCTCTAACTTTGTTAATGATTGTTGTTATTGAGAGCCTGTTCTAATCTGTTGTTTATTAAGATATCTCGAAGCCTTTTGAGCACACTGCTGTCTTGTCATTTTAAAGTTAACTTATTTCTTGATAATGTTTTGAAATAGGAGGTTCTGCTATTCTGGTTTCTCATGTTTTTGTCATTTACAGGGATCCGAGTCACTATCCTCTTGGCAGGCAAATCTACTATTTGAGCCCGTTCAGTTTGAGGTAGTTGTTTTTCTCTTTCTGCTTTGTTAATCGGTAGAAATACTTGGTATTAATCAGAATTTGGGATAAAAGAATCTGATGCATCTCCTATCTTCAGGGACTGGATGTTTCTGTGCACAGAGGTATATATGAGGCAGCGAAAGGGATATATGAGCAAATGCTGCCTGAAATTCGTTCGCACCTTGAAACTCATGGAGAACGTGCCACATTTGGTTTCACCGGACATTCTCTTGGTGGAAGTCTAGCTTTACTTGTAAATCTCATGCTGCTAATAAGGGGTGGAGCTCCTCGTTCTTCTTTACTTCCAGTTGTAACTTTTGGCGCTCCATCAATTATGTGTGGAGGGGATCGTTTACTGCGCCATCTTGAATTGCCAAAGAATCATCTCAGATCAATCTCAATGCATAGAGATATTGTACCCCGAGCTTTCTCTTGCAATTATCCAGGCCATGTCGCTCAATTTCTTAAAGCTGTGAACCGTAACTTTCGTAATCATCCATGTCTTAATAAGCAGGTATAATATATATTTTTGCATTCTAATTCCAAGATATCTGCAAATGTTGAAACATTGTGCCTTTTGCGGGGTTGCTTACATTTACTACCAAGCTGTCATCATTTCTGGATTTTACAATGCGCATAAGCTTTCAGAAAATTATACTGTGATCATTTATCTGATATCTTTTGCATTCGCTTTTTGCAACAGAAGCTGTTATATTCTCCAATGGGAGAGTTTCTAATTCTTCAGCCGGACTCGAAGTTCTCTCCAAGCCATGATCTCCTTCCTTCAGGCAGTGGTCTGTACATCTTGACATGCCCTGAATCTGATTTTGCAGAAGCAGAGAGGCAAGTTCGAGCCGCACAATCTGTATTTATGAACTCACCACATCCTCTTGAGATCTTAAGCGACCGTGGAGCATATGGTTCGGAAGGAACCATTCAGAGGGACCATGACATGAACTCTTACTTAAAATCCGTTAGGAATGTTATTCGTCAGGAGCTCACTCGCATTAGAAAAATCAGGAGGGAACAACGCAAGAAAATTTGGTGGCCACTCGTGGCACCACATGGTATCAATGCGGGCCTGATTGTTAGTAGGCATGGGAACCAAGGTCAGTTCAATTTCCCAGGCATTGTTCGCACCGGTAAAGAGTCGTGGAAACGATTTACGACTTTGGTTGCCTCGCAGCACATGCATTTACTTGTGGTACTGTTATTCCCTGCGAGATTGCTGGTTTTGGGGGCATATAGTTTGGTCAGCGTCCATTGACAAGTAAATTGGACAGATAGATGATACAACGTTTCTTGTGTGAAGAGGTTTGGCCAGACAAATGGCTGGCAGTTGTAGAGAAGTGGACGATTCTTTATTTGTTTGGCTATCCAAGCAAGCAACTTGTGTTCCCTAATAGTGTGTTCATAGGTGGGAAAATTGCCCAAAAAACTGTACAAAATGATACATATCATAGTAGGATTTTCATTTTTCTTTGAATGGGAAGGCATGTTGCTTTGTAAAAGAGAGAACTGGTATGTAGCTATATCAAGGAGATAATTCATCTCTACCTTGCATTTCTTATACTTTGGATGTTGTAAGTTGTAAAGGGCATTGTTTCTTTATCACACAAGTTTCGAGTTTGAGTCTTGTGAATAGATGTCACTACTAGTTTAAGTCATGTGAATAGATCATGTTATGAATGGACTACTTGGTTGTTTCTAGATGCAGTTGTTAGTACCTTTTATCTGAAATGTAGTAGTTAAAAGAGATTTGAAAAAGGTTAAATGTTTGAAATTGTATTGGAGTACTAACATAGATGGCGTGCTTGCTCATTTCATAACTTCAAATGAATAACGGAATTGGTCTAGATTCTAGAATGAGGCTTTTGATACTAATAAGAAGCTAATCAACTAGTTTACAAATTTTCAAGTGTCTCAAGCACTTATTTCACAATCAAATTGTAGCGTGAATGCAATAAACATGTATATTGGCGTTAATTGCTGAATCCCATTTCACTATCACCTTGACAACTTTGTCAATGGAGCTACTTGTATACTACTAGTTAAATTAAGAAACCACACAAAATATGTAGCTTAGCTTAGCTATCAACCATATACACATGCAGAAGCAGCAATAACTTCGCAACTACACCTACTTTAAGTAGCCCAATAAATTCAATACCAACACTATAAACTAGCCGTTACTTGTTTACTGGGTTTAATTTCAATCGTCAATATTCAGATATATTGTATGCTAATAGCAACAGCTGAGCGTATTTAAGTTATTGGGCCCAAATTACAACATGGTTCTTTGTTGGAGGACATCTTCAAGTAAAACTTTTCTTATTAAACCGTACAGGGAATTTCATTCATTTTCGGATAAAATACAAAGAACATAAAAAATGCTCCGGAATCATACATCCATTCAAGAATCAAGATCTTCAAGCAACTTGAAAGGGTATATTTGAGTTAATTATACAACTCATGGACTATTCATTCAACGCGTTCCGATTTTTCTGGGTAGGAATGAGGATGTGTCATGATATGTTATTGGATAAAAGTGATTCATATGTGCAAATACAAGACAAACCAAGGAGACTAAGCTAGGAAACAGAGTTGTCGAGCCAAGGTGCATTTGGTGACAAAATAGGGGTCCCAACTCCATGTTGGTCCGAACCTTAATGCCTATCCATCCAACAAGGCAACCACACCTTGACGGCGCCCACGCGGTTGAAACTCTTCTCCTTTCATGAAATCAAAGACGGACCAGTAGTTCACCACGTGATTGTCAAGTTCATAGGAAAGTACGAGCTGGTCTCATGTGCATACATCCGATATGGATCTAATGTATGGTGGGTGTGAGTTGAGGTGATACGGTGATTAAGTGAGTTGCGTCTAACATGCCATATAACCAGCAACATATGCGATCGAATGCCTACTTAATTGTATGTACAAGTGAAATTGATTATCAAATCCATCGGATCTATGATGAATATCCCGACATGAAATCAAAATTCCTCACTAATGCAATTATTAATGTGGGAAAATTAGATTTAGTCTGTCTGAATTAAAGTCTCAATGTGATTTTGGGGCATTTCTAGAATGGTCAAAATCAATTTTACTTTGTCTATTATTTGACCAAAGAGCACATTCAACAAGGATAGTTTGCAAGATCTGGTCCAGGTGGGTGGGTCGAGAGTAGAAGTGTGTAGATCAAAGTCTGGTACATCATTATCAAGTTTTCCCAAATAAGCTGATTACCGAAAATAATAATGACTGATATTTCCTACTATTCCAAATTTCCAATTGACAACAAGCACCGTCACATCTAGATATATTATTTGTTAGAATTCTTAGCTTGGAAAAATAAAAATAAAAATGCAAATTGAAAAGAGAAGCGTGGCGTGTATAAATAAAAATATACTTTTCCATACGTCTTTTATTGATGATGAGTTATATACAAAACAAAACTAAAATAATCACTGAAATTTTACATCTTGTGAAACTGGAATCTCTAGATAACATGTGCCTAATTGAACTCGTTCTTTTCCAAATGCTTTGTGCTCTCGGCTTCCCTTTCTGTATTATCATTATATCACATGCAGACGTGATAATGACACATCCACTCGAGATAAAAATTGACTCTAGACTGAGATGAAACATCGATTTTGTCTGCCCTATGTAGCATGTAGTCTCATTAATATTTTGAGACACTCCATAACCAAGAGGTCACGATTCAAGTTTGCTAAAATGCTTTATTTTGCATACTAAGGCTTTGTAGTTTGTACAGAGTCATACACTTGTGTCATTGTTTGCTGCTGCTGCTACTACTTCTATGCATATACAAATCCAAATTCAAACATCTGAACCGATTTCCCCAAGGCCCAATATTCATTAGTTTGTACCCCCAGGCCCTAACATTTCAAGAGCCCAACCCAAATACTTAGGCCAAGGCCCAATTTGAAAAAAAAAACAATGACACTCTACGCGGGCACGTGTCCCAAAATTTCATACTCCCGCCAATTGCATCGAAATCAAAAAACGAAAACAAAAAAAAACGAAAGATTGACTTTTCATCTTCCCATTTTTACCCTTCATTTGTCCCCTAATTTCGATTTCATCTCTATCTTCCAAAGGAAGCTTGAGAACAATATTTGCAAATTGAAACACTTGCTCGATTCATTCTTGCTCTCTGCAAAATAGATCACTCTACACTGTACATGCACTAGAGTCTAGACAATTTGTTTCAGTTTCAATGCTGGAAAGCAACCAAATTTCAGCACATGATGACCCTTCAGCGGCCTTCCTTGGAGTTCATTTCATTCTCCTGGGTTTCGATGCAATTCGGCAAGAAAGGGTTTGTGATTTTATCTGTTTCTGTTTCTGATGGTTGTGTATGTATGGTTTGAGGATGATTATTATTATTATTATTATTATTATTATTATTATTATTATTATTATTATTATTATTATTATTATTATTATTATTAAGTGATAATTTTCTGTTTTGCCTCTTATTCAGATTCGATCGAAGCTAATTGAATGTGGAGGAGTTGATGCTGTGGATTATGGCTCTGGATGTACTCATGTGATTTTTGACAAGATTGTCTATGTGAGTTGTTTAGTGATTTAGTTTGTTTTTAGTTTTGCTGATGAGTGGAAGTTTAGGGACACTATGATGGTCTATGATTTAGTTCAGTGGCATATTGCTAGATTGATTTATGTGGTTTTTCAGGATTGGTATATGAAGGCATGGAATTTAAATTTGAAATGTGGAATTAGTCCAGTTCTAGCTCTTGAATGCTTTCTATTTTGAGTTTGGTGTTTATGAGATGACGCACAGTATTTGTAACACTTTGTTCATGGTTGGTATAGGATGACCCCGTTTGTGTGGCTGCACGAAGAGATGGCAAGATAGTTGTGTCTGCCTTATGGGTTGAACACAGTTACGATGTGGGAATGGCTGTTCCTACCACATTGGTGAGCATCTTTAATTGACATCTACTATTTGTGCCACTCTTTGAGCCAAGACGGATAAAACTGAGGGTGGAAAATGCTACTTTAGAAATTTGGCTGTGGCGAAAATGCTAAAATTTTCAAAAGTTCAATTGTAAAATATGTGAATTTGAATTTTTTTTTTTTTTGGGGGGGGGGGGGGGGGTTCTTCTGTGCATAAATATGCAGGTCTTTGTTTAGATTCATATGATATGTGTCTTGTATTCTGATTATATGTTTAATAATGTTATTATAAGATAGTTATCTATTATGTTATAATACAAATGGTGATTTATTATGATTCATTTTCTTCCAGCTGTGTCATATGGTTGCATATTATGGTTGTACATGCGTTATATGCCTTGATATGTTGAAGTAGTACATTATGGTATATGGCTATTGAGTAAAATTTGTGTTGGGTGATCTAACGGTTAGATGGGTGCAAATTAACGGAATTGCACTGAACATCTTGGTGGGTAGTGGTTTGGTTGTTCGTACTTCCTCCATCCCGGATAAAGCTTCTTATTTGCTATATTGGTTCAAAACAAGGGAAAGTGGAAGATTGAATATTATTTAAACAAAAAGTCTTGGAAGTGACCTGTGTTAGTGAGGTACCGATTGATGTTTTTCATGATAAGTTTAATGTCTTAAATAATATCAATAATGTCTAGTGAGTGAACATTTTATGTCGATTTTATATGTATGCATAACACCGATGTTCCTAGTAAAAACCCTGATTGATTGGCCCTTAGGAGATTTACTTTATTTAAATACAAAATGAATAAAAATTGACAATAGGTTGTTTAATGGAAAGTTGAGTACTACTGTTATTTAAATTAAGGAAGAATAAAGAAAGAAAATAAAATGAGATAGTGGGTTAGTAAAGTTGTAAATATGAGTGTATTATGTGCGCATTAGTTAAGGGGGTAGATGGTAATAATTACCAAAAATGGAAATTAGAAGCTTTGTGTGGGACGATTAAAATGACAAAATTCGGGACTGTGGTCTGTGGAACTAATATTTATGATGTGTGCAATCTGGGGCATTGTGCCAAGCACTTTGGTTGATGCTGACATGCTTATCCTAATATTTAAGGTGTTTCTACCGTTACAGCGTCCAGTACTAGTTTTGTCATTAGTCTCATACAAGCTTTTATTTTTATTTTTATTCCACGGGTTAATCTTTTTATTTTTTGCTAAATTATGGTGCCTTACAGATCATATATCGGCCTATGAGAGATCTCAATGGGATTCCAGGTGCCAAGTCCATGGTTGCCTGCTTAACTGGATACCAGCGACCAGATCGAGATGATATCATGGTTCTGACTGCTACTCTCAGTCTTCTTTCTCCTTAAGACTGAGCATATAACTGATCCAAGCACCTATAGTTATTAGTATTATCATCTTATAGTAACCGTTTCTTTCCCCAGACCATGGTTGGCTTGATGGGCGCAAGTTTTTCAAAGCCACTGGTGGCACATAAGGTTACTCATCTGATATGCTACAAGTTCGAGGGTGTGTACTCTCTATCCTGTTTAACCATGGCTCACACATCATCGGATTTGAAATGGTTTTAGTTTTAGGACTATTTTTTTTTTTGTGCACTTGCATACAGTTGTAACTTGTAAGCTGACTGCAGTCTTACTTTTTGTACTTGTTTCGCAGAAGTAATTTCTTTAGTAAAAAGGTACATAGCTTAATTGTATATGTTATTTTGTTGCATCAACGACACCCTCTAGTATTGCTAGCAAGTAATACCTGACAAATCTGTTAAACTCCTATCTTATTTCGTAAGCTGATGGTAAGGAATGGAACACATTCACTTGTGTTGATAATTTACTAATAGTATGAAACTACGTTATTGAAATAAAAAAAAAAAAAAAAAACGTACCTGCAAATGGGACCAGTTGACGTTTTACTTGACACCTACATTTTTTTTCTTTGTAATTTTGTTATCCTCTGATGCTTTCTCCTTGTGCTACTATGTACTCTTGGGATTGAGATATTGGTAAAATGAAATTTTGGACAGGTGAGAAGTATGAGCTTGCCAAGAAGATGAAGAGCATAAAACTTGTTAACCACCACTGGCTGGAAGATTGGTATTCTTATTCCTTTGGTCATCATTATAATTATTTGAATGTGTCATTGGCACTACATTTGCTGTTACTGGTTTGTCATTTATTTATTTAATTTGTGCAGTTTAAAAGCATGGGAACTACTTCCAGAAACTGAATATTCTAAGAGGTGAGATAAAAGGCTATGATTTTCCGGCCTTGTCTTAATACGGCTCCCCATTTATGTGCTAGTGCTTTTTCTTGTGCCTCCGGATGCTGTTTTATGGTTTACATTTGTTAATAACTTGATACTGACACATAAAGATATGATAGTAAATTTGTTTCCTGAAACAGTGGATATGAGGTGGATATGGAGGTTCAAGCTAAGGATTCAGAAGACGAGACAGAAGACAAAGCCTTAATGAGGGAGGCGGGAAGAAATATTGCCATCAGTCAGACTGCACGGTATGAGAGCAAACTTTCGGATCAGTCACCAATGAAGCAGGGGATGTCAAGAAACAGTTTGTATAGTGCATCTAAAAGTTTGGTTAATGTTGGTAGCTCCCATAATGTCCAGTCAACTCCTAGAAATGATTCCAATATTGAAAAGGCATCACTTACAAGGGATAGTTCTATGCATCTTAAGACAAGTGTCAGGAGTTCTCCAAAAGTTTCCTCTGGAGTGCCGTCGCGTAGTCATGGCGGTGCAGTGATATATGAAATGGCCGAAAGCTCTAAGAAGTCTCCTAGTAATGACGTGTCCAAGATAAGCGACAAGAGTCATTCGAGGAGTCCTCTGAAGCCCAGTGTCTCGATAAACTCAGAAAGAACTGAAGTTGTTACTGGCAGAAGGCGTTCTACATCTATGATGGAAATATATGGGGCTAGTGGTGGTTCAAAGTTGCCCCTAGAACCACAAAAAGATGGAGCTGATTTTTATGAAATAGCAAAAACACCTTTGAAGGAATCTGATTTACAGCTTGATAAGGCACAAAATGCTTCCCTGCCTGCTAAAACTAAACTGACTCCTTCACATAGTAATTCCAGATCGCGAAGGGTGAGTCCTGGTTTAAAGTTTCCCCTGGAGACAGACCAAGATGGAGCTGACTTCAATGAAGTAGTGAAAACACCTTTGAAGAAAACTGATTTACAGCTTGATGAGGTACACGCTGCTTCACTGTCTGCTAAAAGGAAAATGAATCTTCTACATAGTAATTCTAAATTGCAAAGGATGAGTCCTGGTTTAGCTTTGCCCCTGGAGACTCACCAAGATGAACCTGATTTTCATGAAGTAGCAAAAACACCTCTGAAGGAAACAGATTTACAGGTTGATGAGGCACAAACAACTTCACTGCCTGCTAAAAGGAAAATCAATCTTTCACATAGTAATTCCAGATCGCAAAGAGTGAGTCCTGGTTTTAGGTCATCGGCGGAAAGTAAATCTGCAGCGAAAACAACAGACATGTTGGCTTCTGAATTTTCATTTGATGGTTCACGTGAGTTAGCTGGCCATACTCTCCCCATGACTGAAAATAACCGTTTGACTGAAGTTGCATCTAAGGACGGACAAGAACGTTCCCAGGGAGTACTTAAGAGTTATCAGAGGGGATCCAAAAAGCAGACTTCGGCTGACAATTTGGAGTTGAAAGACCATTCTCTGAACCAAACTGATAATGGCTCTCGTGAAGATGAGATGGACCAAAGTGAGAAGCAGAGTCCAGAACCCCCATTTCTTAAAACCAATGTGGCCAGTTTAGAAAGATCTGATCAGTCTGCTGATTTGAGTTTGTCAAAATCGGGAACTACTGGCCCATCACTTAAAAGGATGTCACTTTCCAAGAAGAGGTTGGGCTCCAAACCTGGTATAGGCAATGGGAGAATCGTAAACACTAAAGGATCCATCGGCCTTAAAAAAGCCATGATGGAGAATGATTACGTAGCTCATCCAGATGCATCTGTCGTAACTGCAGAAACCAACTGTGTTTCTACTGCTAATGGTGTTATGATGGGGAATACAGATAGAATTAAGGCCTCAACTAGCAAAGTACATGAACCCCACCGTGAAGCTATCAACGAAGATGGGCTTCTTAATGATGAAACTGAAGCGCCAGATGATGAAACTGAAAATCAGTTTGTTGAATCAATCGATGTTGAGTTTGAAGCTCCAGATGTACGCGAATTTGGTGCAGACAAAAAAGTTGCTGTTGATGATATTGGAGAGCAGTCCGAAGGTAATATCGAAGGAGCAAAGGTACAGATGGTGAGTTCTGAAGATAAAAATGATTCTGGAGATAATGATGTTCCTGGCAAGAATATTTTATTGGCTGAAGCCAAGTCTATAATTGATGCTAAAAAGAAAACTTCACGAAAGGGGAAGAAATGTCCTGCTAAAACTAAGAAAACAGTCAGTGGACGTGACGAGGACTCTGAAACTGAAGAGCGGAGCACCAAACCAGATGAAAATAAGGCAGTTGATCATAATGATGAAACTGTGCGATTGGTGGGTAAAGCTAAAGGAAGACCATCTAAGAAGTTGAAAAACTCAATTGATGGAGAGAAGGAAAACAAACTTGCTTCACCTCGGAGCTTGAGCAACGACACTGGAGCAGCAGAGAAAGTGTTATCTAACCTACCAAAGAATACTACAAATGAAAGCTTGAAATCTAACCTGGGCGTCTGTGGCTCAATAAAAAAGGTACATGACCATGAGACAAAAAGTGAACCTGCATGCTTTATACTGAGTGGTCATAAGCTACAGAGGAAAGAATTTCAGCAAGTCATAAAGAGATTAAGAGGAAAAGTTTGCAGAGATTCTCACAATTGGTCGTATCAGGCAACGCATTTTATTGTTCCTGACCCAGTTCGAAGAACCGAAAAGTTTTTTGCAGCAGCAGCATCTGGAAGGTATGGTCATCATATAATCTGTGTTTTTGCCTGCATCCTTATTCATCATCTCGTATGTGGCCACTAAAACAATACAAAATTTTGCAGTTGGATTCTGAAAATGGATTATCTAACATCTAGCAATGAAGCTGGCAAATTTTTGTCCGAAGAGCCATACGAATGGCACAAGAAAGGCTTGAGTGAAGATGGTGCAATAAACTTGGAGGCTCCCAGGAAGTGGCGGCTCGTTAGGGAGAGAACTGGTCATTGTGCGTTTCATGGGATGCGTATTGTCATTTACGGAGAATGCATTGCCCCTCCGCTGGTAAGCTTTTCATTTTGCCATTGTTTGGGCTTTATGTTCTTCTAATGAATTTTGAACTATCAGAAATGTGTGTACTATTTCGATCAAGTTAGTCATTGTCATTTGTATCTTCATCAAAGAAACTGATAAAGGGGCTTATTTTCTTTCATTTTCGAACGAATTACTATGTTGTAGTTGTAGTGGTTTTAGCCTTTGGGGTTCTTGGATTGCTACACCAATGTTTATACATTTGCTTCTTGTTTATAACCAGGACACTCTAAAGCGAGTCATCAAGGCGGGAGAAGGGACCATATTAGCAACTTCCCCTCCTTACTCACGCTTCTTCCAATCAGGGATTGACTTTGCCGTAGTCTGTCCGGGTATGCCTCGCGTTGACATGTGGGTTCAAGAGTTCTTAAGACACGAAGTGCCTTGTGTTTCAGCGGATTACTTGGTTGAGTACGTCTGCAAGCCTGGTTACTCCCTAGAACGGCATGTGCAGTACAATACACATGCATGGGCTGAAAAGTCACTTATGAATTTGGTCAGCCGAGTTGAAGAAGTTGACAACGAACCAAGAACACCAGAAGATCAAGGCACGGATGATGTTGCTTGTCTAGTATGCGATTCTCGAGATAGGGGGGATGAAATGCTTATATGTGGTGATGAGAGTGGTAATCTCGGCTGTGGTGCTGGTATGCATTTAGATTGCTCTGATCCTCCACTGCAATATATTCCAGAGGAAGATTGGTTTTGTCCTTCATGCAGCAAGAAGGAAGAACCCAAAAGTGCAGGCCAAAGCAATAGTAAAAGATCCAAGTCTACTTTACCAAAAAAAAGATCGAGGTCTAAAAAGTAGTTTGCTCATCATGTAATAATGTTTGCTATAAGTCATTGTAGTATACTAAAATATTAGAAGTCCATTTTTGAACTTTATTTTATGTACATTTGATGTATGTTATTGTTATCTGTTGGTAGGATTTGATGTACTTTCTTATTAACCGGAGTAGTTATTGGGCTTGTCATAATAATGGGCTTAGTAATTTTGATTGGGCCTGTTAGATTCCGTCCATTCTGATTTGGACTTGGCCTCTGTTGATTATCTATTTTGTGGTGCCTTGTGCTTGAAATAATTGTTTGCAACTTATTCTCTTGGATTGGATACCAGGTAACAATTCCAACTTCCAGGTCCATTAGCAAAATTAAACCTGAGCTTGCATTTGATTTATAAGTACTCGTAACTTTCTACGTTATCTTAGTTCGAGATTGATGGTTTAATTTTTCAACTAAAACTATGAATTAAATCTAACGTACGAATTTTATCCGGGGACATAGGCAATGGTATAATGATGTGGTTTGATGCATCTCATGGATATGTTACTTTCTCTCTGACATTGTGACAACTTCAACACAGGAATATAACATAAGCATATCTCATCAACTTGCTTTATTTTATCGACATATCATAACACTTGAAATTCAGATCAATTGACAAAATTGGTTCGTGTATTGGGCACCACTAAATAAAAAAACTTAAACCTCTTCCCAACAGACCTTTAAAAAAACTGGGATTTTCAAAAAGATCCTCAAAATTCTCTTCATTACTATAAAAAGTGATCCCTTCCTTAGAAACAGTGCTCTGGCGCCCTTTTCTTTAGCCACAAGAAAATACAAATATAAAAAATAAAATGCTTTTATATGATTATATTATCCGATTGAGTGTAACTATTACAACCATGTATAAAAACATGATTTAGAAACAAGAGATCTGTCAGAATAAGCATTGAATCTTGCTATTTTGTTGTGTTTGTTAAATGAGTTAACTAACTTCAAAATTTGAAGTAAACTGATATGTGAAGCATGTCTTAACATTTACCCTCCACTAGCAACAATGACATAATTATTGGATTAATTAATATTGATTGTCGTTAAACAAGAAGATCAAATTAGTGATATCATGATTATAGAGTTACAGGCTAGGGTGATGGGGTTAAACAGTAGTAGGTACAAGAGAGGGCACAGACTATCAATTAATTAATCTATATCTATATTAGTGAATAGTCACACATTGCAACTGTACTATCATGAATTTCACCATCTTGCTTGTACGGATAAGTTTGAATAACCTGAAGGGTTGAAATCAATACCTTTGGTTCCATACTTGCACTCATCTATTTAGCAAATCAATCACGAGGAGAAATGCAAGTTGCTTAAAACCTTAGTAGATCTAACAAGTTGTATACTCAGATCTACTCTAAGTCCAAAATTTTAAGGATAATCGAGTGTACCTGCGAGTAAGAAGAGGGGAATGAGAGTTATACGCCCTTATTGGCTTGTCGTGGACATGCAATATGGAATTGAATAAACAAGGTAGTATTTGAGTATAGGGTTGAAGCAACTCAGGTAATGTTAGCGGTAATAAATACTCACGTCAAATAAAACGACTAGAGATTTATATAGTAAACATGAGTCAGGAGTCAAGAACGTAAACGCCCTCAGTTCAAGGATGCATAGAATCACTGAGAGGTTTACACTGTAGTGACCTTTGAGTCTCGGAGGCTAGAGAAGGTTGCACCTGAGAAGGTATTTGGGACATTGTTTTGTAGACCTCCTTGAGATGGCCCCTCGAGGATGAGGTATAAGGGTAGGCCCTCGAAGGGTGGCATAGAGCTTGCAAACTCCCGCAAGTCTTATTTTACTTTAAAAAAACTTTCTTAGACGATGCGCTTATGGTCGGCACCTTCTCGAGGGCATGGAAATTTACACCTCATCAATATAGAAACCTCAAATACAATGAACAAAAAAAAGTATTTGAGCATCATAATTCATCTTAATTGAGCTGAAGTACAATGTCCTCATCGAAATTGTTGGGTGGTTTAGTTATATCCCGGAACCAAACATCTGCATACCTCGTGAACATAGGTTTAGAGATATAATCATAATCTTGCACTATGAGTATAACCTAACTACTGATGGATTGAAATCCGGATGTGAACATTTGGTTGTTATGATATTGTTTATGGTCCCAAACGGTTGTTGCCTCAAGTGGTAAGAGACTTGAGTTCACTTAAGCAAGATCTCGGGTTCGAACCTTGTGGATGTAAAAAACACCGCTGAGAGAGCCACTTCCTCAAAAAGGGACCGACAGAGAGCCGCTCCCACAAAAAGGGGTCCGACAGTGCTCGGCTGGATTAGTCGCTATAGTCGCATCTAGCGGATACCATTGAGAAATCAAAAAATAAAAAATAAAAAAATTGTTTATGGTCAAATGATCGAACATTTCGTGGTTAAACGTTGTTCGCAACTCCTTGAACACTTGCTAACAAATGGTGCACATAATTTATTATGGTGTTCAGGTGGCAGTATTATTATTTTAACAACATGTACACACAAGATCTACTATAACTGAACGGAGAATATATAATCCACAACGGTAAGCTGTAAGAAATAGTCACAGGTATAAATTAATTAGACTCGATAGATCTCGATAATAATAATTGATGTGAGAGTCATTTCTTTCATAAATAAATACTATATATTATAAGTTGATTATTAATCAATTAGTAATATCATCCAAGTTTTTAAATGATATATAGTACACAAAGTCTTGGAACAGATGTGTATTAGTGAGATATTTGAGAGACGGATTTATAATCTTAACTATATGTATAATGTTTTAAACAATATTAATAATGTTTTATAAGTGGATATTTTATATCATTTTGTATATATATGTATATCACCGATATTTTTAATAAATCCTATAATGTTTTTGGATGTTTGTCCGTTTATTTTAGTATTTATATAAGATAGTATACCAGAATAATTGGTATATGGTATAATTGAAATGATGAGTGCCACAGTTGCGAATGATTCGTTTACAGCAGTGTTTGTGTGATTAGTCATATAGATACATTCATTTGCATTTTGCAGATATATTCTTGTTTATGGGCAGCACGTGATTTCACGCCCTTTTCAAAATCCAAACAGTGCGCTCCAAGCATGAATATATGCTGTCATTACAAGATCGATCGATCATCATCTCCTTAATCCCATTCTAATCATGCACCTAATTGTATTTACCTCCCTTAATCACCCATGACATCATTCATATGTCTACTTTTTCCATGGTATGGTGTTGTTATCCTGTTAAATGGTAAGTTATGTAATTGATTTATTCTGGGGCGAGTCAACTCAGAAGTCAGGATATGAAGTTGGAGAAGTCGAAAGCAGACTTAAGGTACTCCATCTCGCAGAATTTCATACATTTGTCATTTTTAACCATCCTACAGAACTTCATACATTACCAAAAAAGAAAGCTACCCCACACTCAGCAAATAATAAACAATCTCAACTTTACACTCAAATTACAACTTTTACCACTAAAAGTATACTTTTTTCCACATTTTCTATATTCTATCATTACTTTAACTTTTTGTATAAAACTGCGCGCTAACCTTAATGTATGAAGTTCTCCGGAATGGAAAGTATGAGTTATGACAGAAGTATAAAACTGCCCTTGGATTTGATGAATGATAGTATCAATTTCATCACTTCCATGTAGAAAATAAGTGAGTTCCTGCAAGAGTGAACGTAAGAATTTATATGAATGGTATCACCCTTGCATATTATAAGAACAATATCATAAAATTTTCTACATGTAACAATTACAGTCTTTGCATTTTTTTCTTTCTAACCTGGTCACTTGTAACATTTACGTTTCGAATGCAATTTGATTACATATGATGTTGAAATGCTGGGAATTTCAGTAAAACGAATAATCTTTCAAGTCATTTGGTGTATTGGTCATACTCATACGGGTTCAATCACGTTTGAAAAGAGTGATTAATACACGTAGACATAATGTGATGATCAATTCATGAATATGTAGTTAACTAGATCATTCCATACACACTACATTGTACAAAATTCAAATTGAAAGAGTAATTATATCGTAAATCAAGTCGAACTTCTAAGGGCTCATCAATCTTCTTGTTTTGTCGAATAAGAATGATTACTTGATCATGTCATCAGTACTTGGACCAGATAGATATCCTGTTGGTCCGAGTTTTGCTAGAAATTCCCGATTTGTGTACTTTGATTCTTCAGTCTTTTATATAAATCCACTCCTCAATCAATTTTATATGCTCAATAGTCTTGCATGTTATATATTCTTGTCATTTCTGCCACTACCATATGGTCCATCGATATGAGAGAAATAATGTGTTTTCTTTTTCTTTCTCTTCTTTTTCAAACTTTATTTATCTTTAAAATATACCAATACAAGGAAGTCTCAATAACATAGATATCATCCCATACAAGCAAAGCAAGGACCATTAACAATGTCCTAAACATACATAAGTCCTACAAGTTAATGTATCATCAATTTATGATGATGATGATATCCTAAAGTTTAATATCACAAGGATCTAGAAGGGAGACAATGTAAGATGGCCATCTTAGCAATATTCCCCATAACACTACACCACCAAGTGTTGGGAAGTGGCCTGGGAATCATTGTTCTATTGATTAGTGTGGAAGTGAAGAGCCCTATACTTTTCAACAAAATGACTACCAAAGCTCACTTCCAAGGAAAGAAAACATTTTCACATACATACAATACAAAGATATATATATTGTGGAATTAAGCATATTACTACAAAAGAGAAAAATGGGGTGAGCAAATCAAAGTAGTGTCACATTCTACGAAACTCACAAGAGGCCAAAGCCTATATGGGAATATTTGTACCTTAGCCATTGATTTTAGCTTCTAGCTTACCCTGTCTCCAATGTTAGTGCTCTTTACTTCTTTTGTCTTTCTAAGTTCTAACTTCTAACTTCAAACCACTCTCAAGATCTTAATAGCCTCTAAGATGTGGGCTTTGGACTACTATCTTTCATTACTTAATACTTAGTTGCCTTTATATCTCAAAACTTCAAATATGTATGTCTATAACAATTGAACTTTAAATGTCAAACAATTGATACTGTCATCCATAACGATAAAAAGCACTATTTTTTAAAAAAAAATTAAGCAATGTTGCTTTTGATCAATTTTAAATGTATTATATCATCGGAACAACGGTATACGAGTAACAATACAGAACTCAATCAAAGAGTTACAAAGTGATCTTGGAGCATAATCTTTGGGCAAGCCGGAATTATCATCGGCTGGACACCCATCATTAACTTGGACCTGCTCTGATAAAGTTAGACCATCATCCCCTTAAAAGGCCTTGTTAAGGGGATAAGGTTATCCAACTAATATGTTGTTTGTATGATTCTCTCACAAGTGATGTGGGATATTTTAACAATTCATAATTTTTTTTTTTTTTTTTTTGGATGGTTCGGTTGACGCTCCCATTAAAAAGTTCTCGTCTTGTGCATTAGAGAAAAGAAAGTATATCGTAAAAAGCCCCTTAATCTGTGACGGTAATATATCATCACACAGCAGTACAGGATTAACTTCATCACAAGCCCAAAAACCGTACCTCCATCCATATATGATGGGGACATTACACAATTTTTCATTCTTTCATTATAAACCCGAATAGCAAGTATACATAACTATTTGGACCACATGATCGTGCCCCAAAACCTAATTAACAACATTCATGATTGCATAACATGACTTGCCAATCATGTTGATACATCCATTAAACATGAGTTTGTGTCGCATTTTATTTTAGTAATACTTCCAATAATCCATAATATACATTTATTTAAATTGTATACATATTAGGCATGGTTTTATCATGTAAAAGTATTTTTGCCAGGAGATGAAGGCATGGGTGGTGAGTAAGTTTCTAAAAATAGAAGATGCATTAAATTTTACATAGGGTACTTTGACGATAGGGTAGAATAATGTGCACATAGATTGAGAATGGAAGAAAAGAGAGCAAAAAGACGAAAAGGCCCGTACTGGTGGAGCAGTGGGTCATAAATCCTTGGCAGGATGAGTAAGGGTAATGATGGGTAGAAAAAGTTTGGACAGTGAAAAAGAATCTTATTTTGCTCGCTCGTAAAATAAACTCAAAAAATTAAAGAAAGTTAGTTTTATTTATTTTTGGCTTTTTTACTACATCGTTTTGAGTGCTGATAAGACTGCTCTTGTAATAACACCACACCTCTTCTCTTCCATGGCTAAGCATAGCTTCTCGCTGACACTCTGCCATTCCCACTCAGTACTATGTATAAGGAAGAAGAAACGAGATATTTCTAATTCATCTTCTTCCCATTTCAAATTTTATTGGTAGGTTAGGTGTAATTTGTATAATGACTGGACACATTATCGATTTATTTCTTGCCCGACGTATTATTTATTGACTGTCCACGGGTTAATAGGCTCACCCGTAAAACAGTACACATCTTTTTTAACGCACTTTGTCTTGAATTGTGATCGTACATCGTGTTCGTACTGAAATTTTTTTGATAATAGATCGCTTATTTTAAGATTAATCCGTAACAGATACGCTTAACCTGTAAACTTGCTCCAAAAAATTACACCTGATTTAGATAATGTTAGTAATCTCCCTAATTTATACCCTCTTAAACTTTGATACATTAATTACAATTTGTAGCAAAGTATTGAATTTGCCAGAATTTAAGTACATGCTTAAATTCGTTTGCTGTCTTTTGCTTGTTCATTTGGCTGACAAAGTACGGATCTAAGACAAATTGGAAATTTTTTGTCCTAACAATATTGAGTAAAACAAGCTGAAGTTGTGGAGGATAATAGTTTAATCTATATAATACTAATACATTAATTCAAAAAGGATTGGAGACATTTTATGGTGTTTAAGTCATTCAAATATGTGGCAAATCTCTCTTCTATGATTGGTCCATTCTTTTGCTTGGTTGCCAAATACTTTTGTTTTGATTGGTCGAAAGTTCCCTTTATCTGTTGATGTGTATCTGTCCAAAATCCACAAACCGTTTCAAACAATTACGAATCATGTTTTGGCAAGTAGCATATGGTCCGATTGTTTGTCTATTCTGATCTTAAATTAAACAAGGATTTATTTTGGTCTTAAATTAAACATAAAAATTTTAGAATGACCACAATAATTAAATTATTTTAATTCTATTTTAATGCAGGGTAATCAAATTCTAATCCGTTGAATGCGGACTATATTCAAGCGTATTCACCAATGATGTGATTTCTTGACGACTTTATCATATTTTTGCACTTCTTTGTACTACTACATCCGTCCCACAACAAATAATATTTGACTTTTTATAATTCGATTTGACCATAAATTACTTTTAATTTATATACGAAAAATATTTAACAAAATTATATTTCGAAAGTTAATTTATGATGTGTACTTTCATAATATAATTTTGTTAAATATTTTCTCATATATAAAGTAAGAATAATTTATGATCAAAGTTGACATAGACAATTCTTAAAAGTCAAATATGTATTTTGTTGTGGGACGGGGAGTGAGTAAATCTTTTAGTTATAGCCCATCACGAAATAGTATATAGATGTCACACAGTTTCATTCTCATATTTTTTGTATGTTAAAATGGAAGGTCCACCATATTACAATTAACAGTGTTGTGTTCCCTAAATTTGATAATTTCATTTGGCAAGAATGCGGCCTCAGTATACACATCTACTTCTTTTTTAAAATGGATCATCCTTAACAATTGTATCATACTAAAGTCATTTTCCTATAAAGAATTATCAAAATACTCTTATTATAAACTCATATTTAGACTATATCAGTATATATGACACATGATACTTTATAATAGATAGTATTTTCTAAACCTAGAATTTTCAAATACAATATTATATTTCATAATTTAAGCAACTAATTAATTTATAAGAGTAGCTAACTTAATTTGTTTTGTTATTGCTTAATGATAATTTTAAGAAATATTATCATCATCTCGATCTTAACTCCCCATGGAGTTGAACACGGATTTGAAGAGTACAGAGATAATGTATAAAGCATGATCTGAATTCTCTATTTTAGACATGAGAAGATTAGATTGGTACATATAAAAAAGTAAACCAGTAAGATAATAGTGGGAGGTGGCGGCTAATTGAAGTACTTCCTCAGTCCCCGATTGCCTTATCATAGGATCGTACTGAAGTTTGATATGTGGCCATGATTTTAAAGGAATATTAATAGACTTTCGAGTGTTTCAATCACATACACTACAAGAAAAATCAGGTTTAGGGACGGATTTATCCGTCCCTAAACCCTTGCCGATTCGTCCCTAATCCGTTAGGGACGGATAGGGACGCCCGTCCTTAAAACGGGCGTCTCTAACCGTTTAGGGACGGATATATTATCCGTCCCTAACCAGGGACGGGTTTTATCCGTCCCTAATGGTCAAACACCATTAGAGACGGATAATATCCGTCTCTAATGGCTGTGACCATTAGGGACGGATAAATCCGTCCCTAATCCGTCTCTAAGGTTAGGGACGGATAAATCCGTCCCTAATCAACGGGATGGTTTAGGGACGGATTTATCCGTCCCTAAACTGTTTTTTTTTTTTTTTTTTTATGTTTTTTACATTTCACCTGTTTTACAATGTAGTCGTAGATAATATACCCGAAAGTGATAAAATTGCATTAATTAAAATAGAGATTCGATAAAATATCCGAACAAAAGACTAAATATCCGAATAAAATGAATAGTGTGAAAAGTATGTATCTAGAACAACGTAAGTACATGAGCATCTAAGAACCGGGAGGAGGCGGTGGTTGTTGGTTCGCAGCGAACATCTGTTGTGTCATCTCATCCATCCGACGAGTGATATGAGCTTGCTGCTCTAGAAGTTGATCGATCGTTTGCTTGAGAGGATTCATCAGCTCATTCACCTGCGCTTGAGTGTAGAAATTTTCATGTGATGAGGATGCCTGCTGCGACACGGAGAAGCTACCGCCGGGTGTCAATGAAGGACCCAAACTGCCGAGCCCATACACTCGACCCTTAGCGTCCATCGGATTAACTTGGAAGAATATTTGGTCCTGCTCTCGAATTGTGAGTTCATGACCATCGATCATCCTCTCCTCCATAATCCGCTCCACCTCAGTCTACAATAGTGTAGTGCATACGAAATGAGATACAGTTTTAGGAAGATACGCTCGAGCCATAATATACACAAATATAAATGTGAACCTTAACAAAGAAACATACCCCAATTTGCTCGGCCCTAGGATCAGTCCACATGCCATTCTTCATTTTTGCCTTCTTGAAGTGGTGAAGAGCAGTAGTGGGCTCCCCGGCATGGAGCTGAAGAACATGCAAACAAGTAGAAAGTTGTTAGAAATGAAAGCAAAAAAACATAAGTACAAATCATATTGCAAGTCAGAAATAACATATATACTAACCGACATCTGGCGGTCTGTAACAACAGCCCGCGACCCATAATGATGCCTGGAGGTGCCTGTACCATCTCGCGCCTCAGTCAACTGGTTCGCTCTGTTCTTCTCCGCCATGTCCATGACCAAAGGATCTCTCCAGTACTCCTGCCAACGTGCCCACTCATCATCCCCATCCACTGCGGCTTTACCCCAGAGGCTTTCATGTTGCAAACCATCCTCTTATAACACTCAAATGATCTCGAAGCCACGGTTGGGGAATGAGGGCATTGGGAATAGTAGTACTTCTACAACATTTCCATAAGTAGCAAGCCCAAATAGATTAATGAAAGTGGAATTTAAAGTAAACACAAGTACAATGGCTAACATACCACGAAATCAAGGCAACAAGTTCGAGAATGGTGACTAACATATCACCCAAATGATTGGCTAACATACCACGAAATCAACACGATGTGAAAGAACAACGTTGACTAACATATCACTCAATTACGTGGCTAACATACCACTCAAATTGTCCTAAAATTTACTAACACAATGGTGACTAACATATCACCCAAGTGGCTAACATACCACGAAATCAAGACAACAAGTTCAAGAATGGTGACTAACATATCACCCAATCGATGGCTAACATACCACTCAAATTGTCCTAAAATTTACTAACACAATGGTGACTAACATATCACCCAAGTACAGTGGCTAACATACCACGAAATCAGCACAACAAGTTCAGTAATGGTGACTAACATATCACCCAAGTACAGTGGCTAACATACCACTCAAATTGTCCTAAAATTTACTAACACAATGGTGACTAACATATCACCTAAGTACAGTGGCTAACATACCACGAAATCAGCACAACAAGTCAAAGAACATGGATAAAGCTTTGTAACATTTAAGCTTACCCGCATCTCATCAAAATAATGATGCTTCATCCTCTCCGGGAGCGTAGACCACTTCTCCCCTCCTTCACCCGGCTTCTCCCTTCGAAATCTTATAATCTTACCAAGATTTTCGGAGGCACCCGGTGGCCAAAGCCTGTTACAAATGAGATAGACATGAAACAACCTTTATTAGTATATTCATGTAACATTTAGTAATTAAAATCACCAAAATCACCAAATTGTCTCCAAACACACAATTAAATCTTCATAATCCTAGTACGTATACGAAAATAGCTAAGTAAATACCCTACACAATTACAATAATAGTAACATCATACTAGCAATCCAATTTCACAATAAATATATCAATTTCACACCTCAAAGCTAACCCAATACGTAATATAAGCTAAATTATCTACTACATACTTCCTATAACAATCCAATTGATCAAACTAGTCGAAATTCATAAAATTCCCAAATTTTAAAAAGTAAGGGTTTTAGCCAAAATACCTTCAATTTCGGAAAAAATAGCGGATGAAAGTTGAAATTGATGCACAATCCGAGCTCCTTGTCCGATGAGCTTCGAAACGAGACCAAGATTGGCCGGAATCGTCGAGATTTGGCCGGAAAATGTTTGGGACGAATTGGGGGAAGAAAGGAAGAAAGAAGAAGAAAGGAAGAAATAAGAAGAAACTGCCCGTGTTCTGTTATGTACACTCGACTTTTAGGGACGGATATTTATCCGTCCCTAAGCCGTCTCTACAATTAGGGACGGATATCTATCCGTCCCTAAAAAAAAATTTTTTTTTTTGTTTTTTTTCCAGGTCAACTGTTTTAGGGACGGATAAAAAATCCGTCCCTAAAACAGGGACGGATAAAAAATCCGTCCCTAAAACAGGGACGGATTAGGGACGGATTACATAATCCGTCCCTAATTAAGCACGGATTAGGGACGGATTATGTAATCCATCCCTAATTAAGGACGGATTAGGGACGGGTTAGGGACGGATAGGCCTATCCGTCCCTAAACTCGCCGATTCGTCCCTAAATTAGGGACGGATATTATCCGTCCCTAATTTCCGTCCCTAAAACCGACTTTACTTGTAGTGATAAGAGCTATAGTTACTAAACTTATGAAGTATATAATCGAAGCAAGAATGATACATCGGTTAAATGTAGGCCGAAAATTATATTTCCTAAGAAGGTAGTAACGTCCCAAAGTTTAAGTCAAGTCCAAAGAGTTTAAAGGGATTGAGAACGCTACTCATACCAGCAAGGTGCACCTTTCTTTTCGGGAATCCACCTATAAGAACTCCAGAGTTAAACGTGCTTGCTCTGGAGCAATCTTAGGATGGGTGACCAACTGGAAAGTCTCCCGATTCGCACACGAGTGAGGACAAAGTGCACGGGAAAGGACATGTGTTGTATAGATGGTCCGGCAGTTCTTCGGGTGATACCAACATATCACCCGGATAACTGCCCAGAAGTAACCGCGCCAGCCCAAAGTGTCGGGGCTCGGCCCATTAGTGGTCCGGGTCGTTACAGTAACAATCCCACTTGATGAGATGAAGTTTCCAATCAAATTTGGTAGGTGACAATTCCATGTACTTTATTCACCGGGATGTTCTTGCACTGACCAATAACATAGTACATGATATTTTGTTGATTGCTTAAATACATATAGCATAGACAAAATGGATGATGTTGTTAATGGCTTGGAATAGGTTAAATGGGTTGGGTCCAACCGACCCAACCCGTTTAATACCTGACGGGTTATTAAGAGAGTCCTAAACCCATACTTGATCCGTACCAATTAATTAATGAACCGGACCAACCCGAATCAAAATAAATATAAAAGTGCAAAATATAATAAATCGGGTTGGTACCCAACACCCCCACCTTGCCCCCCCTCCAACCAACCCCAAACAAAATACTCCCGTTGTTCCATTAAGAACTTCCTTGGGGGTTGTTTTCTTTAGGTTTAGGAAAATTGTAAAAAACTATTTGTGAGAGGTAGTATACTGATAAAATTGTAAGTGGTTGACAAATTGAGAGAGATGATGAATAAATTGATGATACAGTAGGAAAGATAAATAATACTGTAAAGAATTAGTTTGTGGGGTAAAAACTTTCCTTTTATAGGTTATGAAATTTATCACCGAATATGAAAAGTTAGGAATTTTTTAATCGAACGTAGGGAGCATAAAATTTGTATTTCACTACCATCATTTTTAACACGTTGCGGTGATTTTGGGGCAGTTGGGGGTGCCCCACCCCCGAAGAAATTATTATTCCACTAACATAATTTCTCACAAGTTTTGGTAATTCTTTTCTGGTTGGGGGTGGCATAGGCGGGTCCCTCCCCACCGTCCAATCCCTAAAAAATATTTTTATTTCAATAACATAACTTTTTGACATGTTTTTGTATGGATGGGTGCACATGACCATATATTATTTCACTAACATAGTTGTAAACTGTGTTGCGGGGCGGATTTTTTTTCGGATTGACAGGTTGGGGCCGTGTTTCACCGGTATGGAACATGTTCGTGTATATATCCGACCCAGACTTGAACACCATTATTTAGAATGACTATTGTGCGGTTTTCCCATTGAAAAGCTTAGGTTTGAAGGGGGTCTTTTTAGTCAAATTCTTTAGTACGATTGATTACTTAAATGCGAGATGTATATATAGTCATGCTTTTGAGAATATTAATTGGGCTTTAAAGTTGTGCAATGGCACGGGACGGGGAGTTACTACTATTGGAAATCATATCATCGAGGCAAAAGTGATGTATGAAATAAATGCAAGCCAAAAAGTTATATCATTCTTAAGATAGCGACAAGTGTAACATACAAATCAAACTTCCCTCTGAGTTCCACTTTGAGATAGTTCCCCATATCACTTTGCTCTGCCATGACGATGAGCAAAGGTTTGGGACAATCTATCTCTCACGTCAGAGTGTAGGACCCAACATTTGAAACTCGGGGGAGGGGGGCCGAACTCTTAAATTACCGAAAATATTACCTATAACAAATTCTCAAATTGGGGGGGGGGGGGGGGGGATCCACCTCTTAGGTAGAAAGTTTTCTAAAATGTACTTCATGCTTAAATAAATGGCAAATAGTCAAATATATCAAGTCAAATTCTTATAAAAGTCATGTTTTTCCTGAATTGAATAAAACATTAGCTCTCTACCCAAAGTTGGCGTAACCATCCAATTTGTAATTATACCTTATGGTCTTTCATACTAATATACTCCATCTATCCTAATTTCAACTTACCATGTTGACTTTCTTGGGTCAACCTTTGTCAATTTTAATAAACCTCAAATTACTCTCAAACTATAAAGGTAAATTATTTAATAAAATCATATAATGAAAATTTAAAAAGTACTAAGATTTTATGATACGAGTCGAGTACCCATACCACCCATAACATGAGTCGAGTACCCTATCCAACCTCGATGGATCAGATTCAAATGCAGTTGGGTCGGGCTTTCAAAACTCCTTCACAGTCCACCTGGGCACGATTTGGGCTTAGCCTACATGTCTGATCAGGCCTTCAAAAGTCTTCCCAGTCCAACCCATTATGAGAAATTTCATGAAGTACGTACATTTGAGGACGCTCTCATGACAAATAGGATTTGCCCGATAGGAGTTTAAGGGATGTTATGAATTGTCCACGGGAGCCTTTATGTGGTTGGACCGTCTTCGGCTTAGCCTTTAGACATATTTTGTCTGTCGTTCCAAGGGGTAGTATATGTCGTATGTTCTTTCAGGATATATGACAAATGTGCTATGTTTAAGCTTACAATTTACATGCGATTGTATGTAAATTTGTAATTTATATTTATTTTATATTCAATCTGTTTTTCTTTCTAATGTCACGTTAGAATCATTTCAATCTGGTTCGTTATATATCTATATTCAAGAGATGCAAGAATTTGCTATGTGGATATTGTAAGTCAGTGACGGGGTTGTTGGGGAATAAAAATTATAAAATGATGACGATATTAATATGAAGATTCTCGATAATATACTTATTTGAGAAATAAGTAATCTTATTCCAACCATTATGATAGCAAATATATTAAATTATTGGAGCATTTAACTAATCCATCACTTGACTCATAATATTTCTCATAGCCACTACAAAAAAACTGGTATGTAGCGACGGATCTATCCGTCGCTACAGTACCAGCGATCCGTCGCCCCAGCTCTGGCGACGGATAACAATTCCGTCGCCCCACTAGAGATGTGGCGACGGATAGATAATCCGTCGTCCAATTCGCGACGGATTATCATTTTTGACTTTTTTTTATTTTTTTTAAATTGATTATTGGCGACGGATAGAATCTATCCGTCGCCAATATAACGACGGATAGATTCTATCCGTCGCTCCACGTGGCGACGGATAGATCTATCCATCGTTACATTGCTATTTTTTTAAAAAAAAAAATCCGTATTCGAATTTTTATATTCGTATACGGATTAATTCGTATCCAATTTGTATTCGTATACGAGATATTGATTTATCGAAACTACAATATTCAAATCGGACAATAATTCGGTTGATATTCAAATCGAAATTACAATATTCAATACGATTATACAATAAATCGAAAATTGTATACAATGACAATAATACAAATTCATTATACAATAATACAATACAAACTAAAATACCGAAAATGTATAAAAAGATAAAAGATAAATACCTAAAATGTACAATCTAAAATACCTAAAATACCGAAAATATATAAAAAGATAAATCGAAGATCCGGAGGTGGACGATGGAGATCCGGTGGCGGTGGTGGCGATGAGATCCGGAGGCAGTGGTGGCGTGGAGAGACGGGTGGTGGTGGTGGTGAGAGGCGGATGGTGGTGGTGGCAGTGGTGGTGAGGCGGTGGTGGCAGTGCGGTGGTGGTGGCAGTGTGGTGGGAGGAGAAAGGTGGTGGTGGCAGTGGTGGTGCGGTGGGAGGAGGATGGTGGTGCGGTGGGTGTGGTGCGGTGGTGGTGGGAGGAGGAAAGGAGGAGGTGGAGGAGATGGTGGTGGTGGCAGTGTGGTGGTGCGGTGGTGGTGGGAGGAGAAAGGTGGTGGTGGTGGTGGCAGTGTGGTGGTGCGGTGGTGGTGGGAGGAGAAAGGTGGTGGTGGAGGCGGAGGAGAGGAGAAATGGAGGAGAGGTGGTGGAGGAAAGGAGGTGGTGGTGGAGATATATTATATTTTTTAGTCTTTTAGCGACGGATAGATCTAGATCTATCCGTCGCTAACTTTTTTATTTTTTTTATTTTCCGGCTATATAGCGACAGATAGATCTAGATCTATCCGTCGCTATATAGCAACGGATAGATCTATCCGTCGCTAAATTTTTTTTATTTTTTTTCTTTTTATTATGGTCAACAAAAGTAGTGACGGATAATTTTATCCGTCGCTAACAGAGCGACGGATAATTTTATCCGTCGCTCTGTAGCGACGGATAACTTTTATCCGTCGCTACGGGTAGCGCCCTTAGCGATTCGTCGCTACAGGCCGTCGCCCATTTCCATCGTTTTTCCAGTAATTTCTTGTAGTGAGCGTTTTTTCCTCTTGCATCGACTAATGATTTAGTTAATGAGATTAATAATCATTTTGTTATGTCGAAGATGTCAGATGAATGTGTCAAATACTTGAGTAGGGATATCATTACAAAGATGGATGGTGAAAATTTTCTCGAGGATGTTTTCACAATAGCTCTTGAGTGCTCAAGGTTCGGTCGATGTATGATCATGATGATGCAAATATTGATCAGACTTTCGAGTTGTGAATGAAACAAGACCTATAATTACTAATTTTTGAAAAACATATCGTCGAGGAAAAATTGATATGCGAAATTAATGCAGAGAAAAGGCTTTTCATTGTGATGATGATGATATAATCACAAGAGACCAAGTCCCCATTCGGTTTTGATAGTTGTAACGCCATAAAATTTCAGAGAGTTTGAAGATATTGAGAATGCTACTTATATCATAAAGGTGCACCCTTAATTCTCAGGAATCCACCTAGAAGGATCCAAAGTTAGGCGTTCATGCTCTAGAGCAATCTTATATCGTAGGTGATCCACTATATAAAGAGTTTATCTTTGAGCGCACGAGTGACATCAGGGTGCGCAGGAAAGGATGTGTACGTTTTGTTTTGTGTCGCCAACAATCATGGGAAGAGCAGATCAGGAGTAACAGTACTGGGTCTGACCCATGTGGGGATGGGTGTTATAAATGGTACTCCCTCCGCCCCGTTAAAATATGCCACAATATTTTCGTCACTATTTTAAGACAACCAATAATTTATTATTTGTTGGTGGAGAGAGAAATGATAATGAATGGAGATAATATGAAATATAGGAGAGGAAAATAATTATGTCCGGATCAGGTATCTACCGCAACATGCGACATACCCATGTAACAAGTCACGAACACTGCATCCATCGACCCGCATAGTTTATGTTAGTTCAAATATTAATTTTTTTGGGTCCCCCTCATCCCTCTGTTCCGGGTTCAGCCTCTCACGTTCCAGTTTGGTACGTCCCGATTTCAACTTCTCATACCTTAAATGGAAAATATCTCTCTCTCTCTCTCTCTCTCTCTCTCTCTCTCTCTCTCTATATATATATATATATATATATATATATATATATATATATATATATATACACACACACACACACTTTAAAAGGGTAGGATCCGAACTCGGACATGTCTAATATAAATGGGTATGGGTAGGCCAGTCTATACCTTACCAATTTAGACTATTGCTTAAATTATTGATGCAACAAATAGAGCGATACATATGTATGACAACAAAACTTGGTGTATAAAACAACATTATACAAATTGTGAAATAATGTTCTGTTTTAAATATAGGAGTATTCAATAGTGTTCGCTTTCATTATAAATACTTCTTATAATTTTTTTATGACTTCTCATGAAATGGTGATACTTTTAGATCATGAGTATTAACACATTGTAAAACTTATATGTTTGTAAATTGAATATTTATATCCATTCTTCGTCGAGTATCGACGGATCATTTACTAGTATTTAAAAGTACATGAGTAAAATATTCAAATTTAAGATGTTATACCGTGTCTCGCCATCCCGCCAATAGTATTGCTACTAAATAAGCAACGGATAAAAAAGATTATTACCAATAAACCAATGGTAACTACTAACTAGTGTAACAATTAATTTGGAACCAGTACAAACTATTAAAAAATCACTGATTAGAGTACTTGTAAATCAGTACATTTTGTTTAGAAATGCTTATATCTATTCACATTGAGATAGCTTTTATAATGAACCAACATGTTGCAAGTTGCAAAATGGAGATCATCATCAAACCAATCTAACTTGTGTTATTGCAACATTGGCTGATCTGAAACACATAGTATAAGAGAGCTTTGGAAATGAAAGAAAGATTATTAGTGCAAATTGGCAAAGGGAATAGATAGATGGATAGTTAATGCAAATGTAGTGAGAATGTCAGGTCTTTTGCAGGTTTGGTGCTGGATAAGCTCATAAGCCTGCCATTTTTAATACAGAAGTGAATTTTGCATATAAGACATGAAATAGAAGCCAAAAAGCTTTCCTTCTCTATCTCTACTCACTACTTTCTGCTTCTGCCAAGATGCAATACCCACTAGTGTAATTAAAACATGTTCATCTACCTCACAACAACTCTTTCCATGAATGCATTTATTTCAACCCCCTTTTTTGGATACTTGTGAGCCATATTATATGGAAAACTGCAAGAAAATGACACTCAACCATTTTCATCCCCCCATTTTTAAGACTCAAGCACCATTCTTCAGTATTACCAGTAAATATATCAAAGTACTCAAATTAGGATAAAGTATATACAGGCACCAAAACAGAAATTTGAAGGACGGAAGCATGATGATGATGATAATGATAATCAAAATACTAGCAACAAAATTTTTCCCGGGCTGTAGTACCACTAAAAGAGTTTTCCAATTTTTACATTCTACTAGAACCAACTGGTCCAATTCAAGCCTTGTTCTATTAACATTGTCATAACTTCTTGCAATGCCATTCCTTAACTTCCCGGTTATTCTTCTTCTTCTTCATCTTCCATACTTATCGCGATAATCGTTATAACTCAACAGCTCAGTGCTTCATACTTCATTGTCATTGGACGGTTGAACCCAGTCTGAGAAAGCAAATTCCCAACAACAGCAAGATCCCTGCAAAAAACTCCTTGATAAACTGATGACGGAGGTGAAGTAGCTGGTGCCTTGCTGCTCTCAATGCCTTGAAAAACCTTCCTATCTTTCACAGACTCGGACACCTGAGCCAGCTCAATACGAGCAGATTCTCGTTGAGCATGAGCCTGCTGCTGAGCTTCAACTTGAGCAACTGTTTCTTGTAAAGCAGCAGCAACATTCTTTCTCTGCTTTTCAGCAGCCTCTTCCTCCAGAACCACGGACATTACACTATTATAACCCTTTTGAATCAACCTATATAACAACATGGCAGATAACTTAGCCCTATCTCTCACATTGTCCATGTCCTTCTCATCCGCGAACTCGCATTTGTCAATGAAACTGGAGGATTTGTCAGGCTTGTGTTTCAATGTCAACAGCAAATGAGCCCTCTCCAGTTCTGACCTCGAACAGCCCCTTTTCAATCCAATCAAAGCATAGTAATCCACATTCCCAGTTTCACCAGCTGCAACCCTCTCCTTCTGTTGCTGGATTTTGGACGCTAATGAGCACAGCCTCCCGGGAATCTCCCTATAGTGAAAGTTCTGTGGCTTCCAAATTGGACCAGGCAGCTTCCTATCCCTCAAAATAGAATTGTACAGCAACTTCAAGTGCTCCAGATCATGAAGGCTATCTGGCAAACACCTGATGGATTCAAACAAAGTAGCTCTCACGGTAAGAGCCTCAATGCAAGAGGGATCCAATGCCAACGCCCTATTGCAATCCGCTATAGCCTCCGCAATTCTCCCCGCACAACGGTAAGCCGATGCACGGTTCACATAGCACTCAGCCAAAAACCCTTGTGGAGCACCACGGCGACCATCAAGAATTTTTGAAAAATGCCGAATAGCCTCAGCCGAAAGGCTAGCATCTAGGGCAGCAACTGCAGCAGCCTTACGACGGAGGAGGAGCTTAATGTGGCACAGGAGGTGCGAGATGGTATCGGATTCGGTCTTGGGAGGGCTCTGGGTCCGCCTGTTGTTGGAGTTCTCGTAAATTGTGAACTTATTCGTTGAGAAGATGTCATCTGACAGGGAAATGCTTTCGCGGCGGAACGCGGCGGCAGCTAAGCGTTTTCCGGTCTGGAGGAGCACCATTGCATCCTCCATCAACCCCAGGTGGCAACAAGCTTGGCCCAAAACAGAGTACCTGTTGTTGTTGGTAAAAAATCACAGTCAGTTCCATCTAAATCAGATGACTTGATCAACATTCATCTTCAACCATTCAAACAATCAAACTAATAATCAGAATTTTCTAATCTCATTGTATGTACGAAATTGGAATTTGACTTTCACCGGATTATTAAATTAAATTAAGATTAGAAATCTGTAATTAGACTTGTCCACAGCAGAATTAGGTGAAATTCATTAATGGCTGCCAGTGAATTCGCGT
The DNA here is from genome assembly GCA_026545765.1 of Plantago major. Classification (NCBI taxonomy): domain Eukaryota; kingdom Viridiplantae; phylum Streptophyta; class Magnoliopsida; order Lamiales; family Plantaginaceae; genus Plantago; species Plantago major. The sequence continues at coordinate 2,518,419 of CM048840.1, forward strand.
GATCTTCAAGCAAATGTCATAAGTAAACACCAAATAACATTTGGATTAACGATGAATTCATTCATTCATCTCAAACAAATCAATTTTACAGAATTTAACACACACAAAACTGAATCAATGACTCTGAAACAGAGAAAATAAACCGGAAAACAAGCGTACCTCCATTCGCCATCCTTGTGGACATTCTTATTCAACCCAGCCAGAACCTTCTTCTTCAAATCCGAAACGGAAAAGCACTTAAACGCCGTCTCGTCTCCACCGAGCGAGCTCGACAGAAGCTTGACTCGCTCACGAGACAGCTGAGTCGACGAGTTCTCCGATGAGGCGGACGAGGACGAGTCGTCCGAGTTCATCTTCAAACTCGGAATGTAATCCTGCAACATATCAGCCACCTCCTTATACCTGTGGAGATACAACAAACACCTAGCCTTCATCTCCAGAGCATTCTCCATTCTCGGCGCCACCACCAGAGCCGATTCCAGCAGCCCTAGCGCCACCGCAAGGTCCGATTGCTCTTGCGTCGCCATCAGCATTCTCGCCTCTCTCACGTACCGCTCCACCATCTGCATTGTTGTTACCAAATTCCATCAATCAATTTTCAAAAGAGGAAAGCACAAAAAAAAAAAAATAAGAGAGAAGCCATGAGTTAACGAATGTTTACCATTTTGTTGGTGAGCCACCAGTGTTTCTTCTCAGTACCAGCGAGATAAGTAGCGACAGCCATTGATGAATTGGAAAAAAGGATTATGGAGAGAAATTATCTGTATCAGGTGAAGAGCATCTCAAGGTTAATAAGAAAGAAGAGAGAAATTGGTTGAAATGAGATTTGAAATCCAGGAGAAATGAAGAAGAGAGAGAGGTATAAAAGAGAGAGAGAGAGAGGAGATTGAAATGGAAATGGAGAGTGAAGAAGGGCTTAAAACAAACAAGGAAATGCAATTGCCAGCTTTGACCTGAGTGAGAGAGAGAGAGAAAGCTTTGATCCTTCTACTTCATCGCTGGCACCAGATTCTTTCCTATCTCTCTCTAGACCCCTTTAGGCTAATGTGGTAGACTTGCAACTGTTGAGACCTCTATTACTATATTCTCTCCATTCTATTCAATTTTTAACAAGTTTTGGAAACTTAATTATTTCTAGTCTTCATCAATTTTGGAATAATATGTGGGATAAATTCTTTATAATTAGTAACTACACCAGCCAGATTTTCATACTAATTCACTCACTCACCAATCATAAAATCACGAGGGGAAAAGTGTTTTACGATGCACTTTGACGAAATCGCCCCACCGATTCTTAATAACAAATGAGTAAAGAGAAGCAGATGAATGAAAACCTTTTACGAGACACTGAAATGTGAAATCGGTTTACATACTAATTGATTGACTCAACAAATATAAAATCACAACAATCGATGAGATGCAAAGTGTTTTACGATGCAGTTGGTTTACATACCTGACCGATTGTACATAACAAATCAGTAAAGAGAAGAAGATTAATGAGAACCTTTTACGACACACTGAGATGTGAAATCGGTTTGACTTTGTGTGATAAGAACATAGAGAACACATGAGGCAAAACCTAGTTTACATCGAGTCAAATCGATTTACATACTAATTGATTGACTCTGTGTAATAAATGAGTTGAGAACAAAGGAGAGAAAACCTAGTTTACAGTGAGACGAATTCAATTTACATACTAATCGGTTGAACGACACATAACAAATTCATAACAGAGAATAAGAGAAGAGAAAACCTTCGACGGTATATCAATTTACAGGCAAATTGATTGATTATACATAATAGAAGAGTAAAGAAGAAAAGAGAAGAGATAACCTCTTCACTCTGTAGTGAGATGTGAACAGTTTGTCGTGGTATTGTTGGTTCTACTTGTTCCGTTATTTATAGGTGCACGTATCGATAAAGTAGCATGCAGTCAAAGATTACGTGTTATTCTTTTGGCAAAAGAAAATAAGTTACACGCAACATGTTAATTTTGTGGTAATAATGATTTTTTCCTCTGGATTACTTTAAGGTTGTATGTCTTTTAATGGTTTATTCTTGAAATTTTGACGAGGATATGCCCTTATCCTAAAAATGACGCAGAAACTTTCATTTAATTCAAGATTGCAACAATCGTGAAATGGATTAGACAGTCAATTACTTTATGATTACACGAGATCTCTGTTCTTTCTTTCGGTCAATTTTATTTATTTATTTTAATACACAGAGTACATTCTCCATAACTAATTAGTAAACAATTAAATATTATTTATTATTTCAATTAATTTGAAGACATTAATTTAGGGGAGTTGCTGACTCAATTTGAGTTTGTGCCTTATCGAGCTTTTCGACTCACTTAGAAGTCATGCACGTACTCTAGTTTTGTTTGACATCAAATTTTCGTGTTTGCCCGAGCTAAGCCCGTGGGTGATCACAAACTTCTAATTTAACTTAAATTACTAGTATATGACTATATGTTAATCTATTTCTATATTACTTAATAACGATATTTAATACATACATACAAAAACAATTTAAAAATAAATAAATAAATAATAAAGTGTTACTCAATTTCTGAACATGTATATATGTGTGTGAGGTTGTAAGTATGTGAAACAGTCGAATTTCTCATCACATTGGTCGAAATTCACTTGAAAATAAGTTGAGCTTGAGCCGAGCATTGACAATACATGTAGTTTGATAACAGTTTGATTGGCTAAGACATCTACGTACCTTCACTTAATAAGACGGTATCCTTGAGTGGTTTTCTTTCCTTTATGCACTGATTTATTTTTACAATGAATTTCCCGTAAAATAGACAAGTCATAACCTTGTTTTGGCTCCACATTGAATATTCGTTTGCTCTATTATCAAAGTCCTATTTGTTGTAACATTTATATATTAGTTGAAGTTTTCATTATTGTGTGATGATAATTATATTCAAATTCTACATAGAATTTTAGCACTACTTTTCATGAGAAAACATTATTGTTGAATTAGAAACAAAAAATGAAAGGACAGCACAAGAAGACGGAATATGTTGGTAGGCAATTGGAAGATGATTCAAAGGAGAGGGGTTTATTTGAAAATTACAACTCCCCCGATTATAACGAGAGAGTAAAGCACGGGCAAAGACAATATTGTATTTGACCGCTTCTTGGCAGTTTATGCCGGTCACTTATTAACAGGTCCGACCGGATGGGAATTTCATAACTATAAGCTCTGTCGTGAACAATTTCAACAAATATTAATTTGAAATCCAGATTGACCATTAGTCAAAATTGTGTTAAGTCACGTGTTTAGGATTCACACACCTTCTTATTCATTTTAATTGTTTTAGAGCTCAAATATAATATACTTCGGTGATAAAATCTATATTGAAATAAATGAGAAAATAATTTTACACAAACAAAAGAAATTCCGATTCTTGGAACGTCGAGAGTGTAGTTTCATTTTAATTTGGCCTAGTATGAATAATAACCAATATGGTTATCAGATTGCGCATCGAGCCATCGGAGTATTGAAATTACATACTATAACTTTTTTATGTATTTATGCTCGGATTAGAGCTCTTCCAAGTCATAGTTGTATCACTTCCTTCTCCCTTGAGCATCACCAGGGCTTAGTGCGTGTAGAAAGAATATTCGCTACCCTGAGATCAGGACCACCTCAATTATCACGGGGATTTAATTGGCTAGATTGACACAGTCACACGGGTAACTCACTACTTACTCACGAATTTATACGACAGTAAAAAAACAACCGGATCATTTATTTGTTCCCTAAGCGTGGTCTAGGCCTTGACTTGAAGTCTATGTAACTGTTTGATTGATGCAAACTAGTTTGTCGTATATTATTAATTACACTTGCATTAAAAATACAGTGAGAGCTTGTGCAGCCAGTGGTTTGACTCCATGTAATCAATCGAACTCTTCAACTGATAAGATCGATTTTTGTGGAGTGGCCATTGATGTCGAAGCATCTTTTACGAGGTATCGTCACTCAGAATCAACATCACATGTTAGCTACAAAACTACAACGATCACATGTTTGACTATAAAAATTACCATGTTTAGTACTAATCCAAATATGTTAAACGTAGAACGTTTGTAACTAAACATTTAACATATTGATCCTTAGCGACGGGGAGATCATCTCTCGCAATAGTTTGTATTGATATACTCCACCGATCTTATCCCCGATTCCATAAACATATTATCAATTATCATGAAACATTGATTTGCATTTTGCAGTTCATTTCACGTTTCAAATCGTGAGATATATATTGTACTAGTGTTTATGCTAATGATGTTTTGGACCCTATGTGGCCAGACTCCCGCATGATCCCTAACGGCCTTGGTTGATGTTTCAATAAGTTAGATTTTACCACATCGTCTACTCCACAATTCATGAGGGAAAAATAATAATTACTCCATCCATTTTCAAAGGGCCAGAGCCGCACTAGAATATGTATGTGCCATTGCCATATGTCTAATAGTCATAAATAGTAGTGGTCCTGGATTGGTATAAACATTTGATTGTCCATCCGAATTTACCTTCCATCATCATGAACACGCCAATATAATTATACTACATTACATGTATGTACTGTGAATTGTAGTAATAACAAAAGTCATCCTTTTGCATTATTTGTACTTGAAAGCTTCACGTACTTGAACAGAGTTTTACATTACAAATGCCTTTCTCGTACAATGATCCTTCATTTATGATTTTACCACTCATGGATCACAATCTTAATGTACTCAAACATTTATTACTGTGCCTAAATGTTATAAATTGCATTTTCATGCCATCTACAAATCCTTAAAAATCAACTAATTTATTAAATTAAAAGTTTAAAGATCACCTACCACTTCAATTCTAATTTAAACTACCTAACTAACTATTTTATGAGATAGTTTCACAACTCAAAGTTCCTTGTATAATTAAGCTAATTAAGTAACTTTGTAGCCTAAAATTATAGGATTGCTTTCAGTTCTTTAATGTAAAAGCTCGGAAGGCCCATCGATGTGGCAATTTAATGATGTTATGGGAGTCGAGTCTTAATTTAATATATACTATAATAAACTCGTTAATTAAGGTTCGAGCTCTGCTCATTCACTAACAGGTTATCGAGTTGAGCTTGAACTATGTTTTGTGTTGCTCCAGAACGGCCCGAGTTAGTCTGACTTGAGAAGGCTCGTTACGGCTTGACAACTAGACTTCTTATACAAGTTCAAGCTCGAACTTCTTACAAGTCAATGGAGTTCAGGTTTGATTTTAAACTCATTTCACTAACGAGTCGAGCTGGGTTCAATTAGACTTGATTTCATCGAGCTCGAGCCAAGTTACTTATGCTGGACTCGATTGGTGCCACTACGTGGCATAAACAAAAAGTTAATAGTTCAAAAGGTTTACATTTTTATGTACTAGGGCAACCGTCTCACTGTGAGACACATAAAACATCTCGTGTCACACATTACATACATAAAACACCAAAAACATTAGTTTATATAAACTAGATTATCGAGAAGTTCCAAGTTGTGGATAGCAATCCCAATATCTTGATAATCTTGGTTTTGGGAAATGAGTAATTTGTACTAAACACCATATGATGATTGTTATCATCATGCATTATAGTACTAGTACATTTGATAAGCAGATTAAGCCTATGGATGTAGAGAAGAAGTTGACCATCAATAAATAGGAGAGGAGCATCACGATGTAGATGATGTTGAATATTAAATGGCTGGAAAAGATGAGGATAGGGTAATTAAAAGTGAGTCATTCATTCGTAAGGCACAAGATTCATGCTTTTGTAGAGCCTTTGTATCATTGTATGTGTTTCCACTTTGCTTTTGGTTTGCATTTCATTACATTACATTACATCCAATACATTGAAATGTAATGAAATGAAATGAGTGCATATAACATATTAATGAGTGCACATGAAAAAATAGAATAGCCAGCCATACTGCAGATCCAGATATGAGCTTTGCCTTTAAGACTCCTCCTAACCTTACCTTTTTCTTGGCCCATCGCACCAAAACTTGTTCATTCTATATACTATACTAAAGATAAGATCGATGCTTTCAATGGTTAGTGAAGGCTTAATTGTATTGCTAGCATGCTATTAATGTCAAATAGTACAACTTCATTATCATATCACTGGATACATATATAATGTGATATGATTATTATGATGTATAGTAAATGCATGAATGAAAATCTTATACTATATGAATTATAATCAAACAAGTGGGTGATTGAAGCTTGTAACACATGCATGATAAGTTAAAAATCAACAAAAAATATTGCATTATGTTATAGAATATGAGGATTCGAGGATAAGGGCATACTTCGTTTTCGATCCATCGCCTGAGGTTTTCTAAAAGATCGATTTCTCAAAACTCGTACATTGTTAATTATTTAAATTGTTCTCCAATATAAATGCCACATCACCAAAAACCTCACATAACTTCAGTGAGCCATGCTTGACATCATGTTTGGTCACAATATCTTTATCTTATTTGTTAGTATTTGAAAGTGTATACTATCTCCGAATGTTTTCCGAAAATACTCCATCCATTTCAGAAAAAATGTTACATTTTACTATTCTGCGGCCAACTGTCTCCGCGTTTGACCACAATTTACCCTTAAACGATATTAATAAATAAATTATTAAAATTATATAATGAAAATTTAGAAATTAAATTTTTATTATATGATTTTATTAAATTATTTACTATTATCGTTTATGAGTAATTTGTGGTCAAACTCGAAGACAGTTGACCGATCAAAATCAAAATGTAACAATTTATCTGAAATTGAGGGAGTATATTTTACACAGTAATCAATATATAACATAGTACATGCACAATAGGAACGCCGAAAAAAGCATGCTTTTCGGGGGCGGATATGTCACCTAGTTCTTGCATGATAATGTTTGGACTTTGGATTGGGCATAAATTGTAAATTGAGGTGGAAGATCCATATATATGATCACATTTATCTTTTCTTTCTTAGTTTCCTTTTTGTTTGAATCATTTTTCAAGCTTATGTTCGGATATAGTACTTCTAATGATTTGTAAGAAAATTCCAAATCTAAGAAGCACTCCAACTGTTCATACATGTTTAGACATTATAATAGCTGGCAGAGACACAACACATGGAAAAGTTTAACTCGTAATGACCATATGTGCAATTAATAGATTTATGATAGCTTTCTATAAAATTTTATGATTTCTATTTTTAACTTTAACACAAGCAAATGTGATTGTAATCAATAGAAACACGACTCATATGATTATATCTTCTTTAAATTTCAAAAAAAAAAAAAGAAGAAGAAGAAGCTAGCTGCTCAGGATTTTGAGTTAAAAGGTTTTACACTATCGGCTACTTGAGCTTTCATTTTTGTTTGGATTTGACGATATTTGAATTGAATTTGCAAAGTGAACACCGAATTAATTAATTATGTATGAAAATAACGGTCAAAATCTGGTACTAGTGTTGAAACTAATATAATGTCACCACTGATGATTATAAATTAGTAGTGTAAGACTGAGTTTTAGTACTTACACCGTGTTAAAATGATAGAAAAACTTGACTATACAATATTGATAGTTTTGGTCCAATATACCCGATTGACTACCCATATTAATTAGAATTGGTTTTGCATTTCTAAATATTTTATTATTAAAAACATGAACATTCATATATTTCAATATAGATAGAAGAGGAGTACGTCTATATTATTTTGGGACGAATAGTATGGATGTAATAAGATGTACCGTTGTGTTCGGAAATGGCAATTAATATGGTTTAATTAGTTGGAAGTGTAGTGAAATTACAGATAAGAAACTAAGAATTAAGACCAAGTCCAAGCATGTGCAGCACCTAATAGATTATAGAGATCGAGCGATAAGGCTCATACTTGTCAATTGTTACTTCTTATTTGATTTATTATTTCATGGAATGCAGATAACAGCTTTTTTTTGGAATTAAGTTGACTCTCTCGGCTCCCAACTAACTTAAGTAACTTTGCTTCATTTTTCAACAAATTAACTTTGGCCTATTTTTCACCATCAAGTAAAGCTATTTGCCTTTATACACCTCCCACGTTTCTAACCAACAATTCAACCATATCACCGGTTCCTAGTGTTCTTTTTTATGCATTGGTATACTCTAAACTCAATATAATAATAAACAATTGGGCTACATGTAAATGATGGATAACTTCGTTAAATGTTGGCGACATGTGTATGCAGTACGATTTGCAATGTAAGTGTAAAAGAAAATGGTTTTAGCGTACGTGCTGGATATTAAATTGACGATAGTGCCATTTTTTCAATGTTAGGGAAGATTGATCTTTCTAAAAATTTCACATGTACATATCATAGGATTGTAAACTCTTTTACACAGAATTTTATTTTTTCAAAAATGTATGTTTACGCTTTTATTGATTATGTTACGGACAATCAATTTTCAACATATAGATATATGCGAGTGAAAATTTGTGCTCGAGTTCCCACAGCACGGGGAATACAGTGCCAAATGAATAGGGATGGGTGGGGTGTGGGTGGGGTGGGGTGGTGAAGCGTTGATAGGGGACCATGGAGGGTTTGGAGGTAGCTTTGTTTCCAGCCATGAAGAGATATATACGCATAGCAGAGCGCCACATTTTGTTACAGCTATTCAAGGATTCCAGTTGGACACTATAAAGGGCCCCTTTCTACTTAACCTCAATAGACAGCAGCCCATTTCCATTTCCATCTAATAAATCATCAATTTTGGCAGCCACTGTTGGGCCATTAGGGTCCACTTTACAATTTATAATTGATTAACTAACTCTCTATCAGTTCTCTCTCTCTCTCTCTCTTTTTTTTTTTTAATTTCTACCAGTACTGCTACGCGATTAATTCAAAGCATGTCGAGATCCTTTTTGAGGCGGGTCTCGGTGATTGTTTTTACATCCACGGCGAATCCGAATCCTACCACTGGTACCAACAATTGTTGATAACTCTCTATCAGTTCAAGTACTCCTAAACATATTATTTAATGCCATGTTTTCCGCATGAATTTTGCCATTGTGTAACAACTAACAACTGCAAAATGGCAAGGATGCATGCTTAGACAACTTGCTAATACAGGGCTTCAAAATGATCCCCTACATTTAACATTATAGCTTTCGATTCATACTCGTTCGACTTCACTCAATAACGTAATAACCTACAGATCATATAATTAGAGTTCACAATTTGCAAATTCATAAGGCAAAAAAATGAAAAAACTATAGTGTTTATTTCTCAACTCTACACTATGCTACTCGAGTTGAATTACTATTTATCAACTTAAAAACTCAACACTTCAACACTCAAATGTCCTACTAAATACTATAAATATCACAATTTAATACCAAACACAACTTCAGATTAATTAATATTTATCAACTCCACAACTCAACTCGAGTTGAATTTACAGTTCGTAGTCAAACACGCGACACATATTTAAGATGATAATATACGTATGTTTTAACAAAATGAGTTATAACTACTTCCAGATCATAACTGTATAAGAATATTGGAATTTGAATGAGAGCAAGATCAAAGTTTGAATGAAAGTACAAAGTTGGGGGTGCATATCACTAGAGTCTAGGCTCTAGAATAACATTTGAGCCCCATTTTAAAAGCACAGATAAACAATTGAAGTATTTATGGGTTTCAAGTGCAAAAACACACATGCACTTGTCTCTCGAGCATGCATCATGTGTGATGATCCCTCCACTAAATTTTACATGTCCATTATTATTATTGGCCAATCATTTATTATATAAACATGCTAATGTACACCAACCAAACAATATACATATATATACAGCTTTCACATATTGATAGAAACTAGCAAGCTATATTGGTTCGTCGAGATTGTGATTAAAATTAAATAATTAACAATGATTGAGAATTGAAATACTATGGTTTGATTGCATGCATTAATTAGCCACAGTTGTAACTACTTAATCATTTGTTTTATATTTCATTCATTTAATTTGATTTTGGAATCCAATTATAAGGTTGGGAAAACCTAGTCCGTATTGACAACAAGGCCTATTTTCAATAATCCATATATATCTAGAAATTTATAAATTAATAGTATATTATACAATCAACAGGGTAAGTGGAACTCAAGTAGTACTCTAATACTTCTCTGCATGTTACATGAATTATGATGCTAAACTAATCCTTAATTTTATTCAATATATATCTGCCAACAAATTATATTGCCGTGAAGTTGTTTGTTTTAAGGATTAAGGAATTTTATCTTCAGTTGAGTACTTTTATTAATTAGAAATTAAAGTAGGTAGGAGTAAGTATTCTACAACGTACGTATATCGGTATATATACTTCCGGTCGTCTTTTACGTACTTGTACGGTATATACGGCTTCCTATCGTATATTATGATTTTATTACGTGATACTCCAAGTGCATGTTTGACATATTGACATGGTTTATATATGATGCCCTATATGATATTATGTATTTTACTAAGTACATGGTCGGTGGTAGTTTTGTGGAACCTACTGCTATAGCCACACCCTCAATTTTTTTCTTCATACCCATATATTTGCCCCTTTTCCAAAGTATCACAAGTCGAACTTTAGTTGTACCAACATACTAATACATCTACTATTAATAGTCCAAAATGTGTTTAAACCTAGTCACATGTAATTTTGAATCCCGACTCCACCACTAACCAAGTATTTTCAGTTAGTTCCCAAACACTATTGATGGGTTGAACATTTCATAGTACCAAATGGTACACAAAAGTTAAGTCTATGTCCTGATTTCTCCTTTCGACTGTATAAGGTTTTCTCAGTGGAAAAGAAGAACCATTATTTAAAGGCAGGGCCAAGATCATGGGAAGCAATGTGCAAAGAAATAATTAAGGGGCCTAACTATAAAGTAATTAACAAATTAATCAGTAGTAACAATTAATGTAACAACCTCAATGAATTAGTGAGTATTATTATAGTCCTAATGGCACAAAAATGATGATTATTTAATTGATGGGGAAAAGTTCCCATTATCTAGACATGTTGGAGCAAAAGGGGGCAACATAGTGATGTGAATTGTTAAAGATTCTCTTATCTAAGATACTACTACTAAGCCTCTTAATTAATTAACAGACTCTTGTTTAATTTGCTTATAATCCAAAGCAGCCTGCAGGATTAATAAGTGGTTTACTTTTACTGCAACCATATAAAAATCTTAACCAATAAGTTAAGTGTTTTGAATTAACCAATGAAAATAAAAGTTCGTGTAAGAAAAGAAAGTACCAATTGTTTGAGTTGAAGTGGGACGCACGTGACTGGCTTGAGAAATTTCACGTGGCCATGTGAACAAATCGTGCAATCCTCAAAGTTATCGATCACAATTAGTTACACTTTAATTGGAATTAATTAATTAATATTTAAATACGGAAAAAGAAGATCAACAACCTGTTTTAGGTTGGTTTAATTCACGTTGGGCTGCTCTTTCCTGCAAATAATTACGTGTAATTAAGCATCTCAAATATATAGTTGCGTAAACTTTATTTAATAATTACTCATTATTAATACTCCAACTTGCGTAAACTTTATTTAATAATTTTAATACCCATTTACAACCTCAAGTTGTAAGCATCCAAAGAATTTCTTCTAGTACAAAAACTATATTTCAAGTACTGAAATTAGTCATTATTAATACTCCAATATGTGAGTTTGTACTCCCCTACCGTGTCACATTACTCATTATTAATACTCCAATATTGCAGTGTATGAATCGGATATTACCATACAAATCTTGCTCATTAATGTATATTTGTTGAAATTTATCAAACAATATTTTTGTCGATTTAAAAAAAAAAAAAAACACCAATACAAACTTTTCCAATCTTTATCAACATACCGCATGTGTTGCAAACCATTTGGCCGATCACTATTCAGTATTTGAGTTTCTTCTTTTACTTCTTCTTTAGAGATGAATCCTATAATGTTAGTTTTTACGATTAATATGACTTAAACTCAAAACTTTATAATTTTAGTGGTACTACAAGATCACGAGATATATATATATATATATATATATATATATATATATATATATATATATATATATATATATATATATATATATATATATATATATATATATATATATATATCAATTTCATTCATCACGTGGGAAATGCATCTTACCCATCGTCAAACGAGTGAGACCCAACCCAAAGGCAACTTCGGAAACATTAAGCAAGTTTTTCAAACATTAGTCTCAGTGACATGTCTCGTCCGGGCACTAAACATGCATGGACACTAACACGTAAGCTAGCGAATTCCTTGTCTTATGGTTCATCAGTTATGGGGTCTTTTAGGATCCAAAAGTCAGCATAAAATTTATGGGGATATTGGTGACATTGGAATTTTCAGATTTGTAAAAAGCTCTGTGTTTGATATTTTCAAATAAAGTAAATGGTTTTATAATACCTGATTCAAATCTAAATACAATGATTGCATTACATAACTTTAATAATACAATGATCAGTATTCATAACTTTAATAATACTGATCTGAATTTATAACTATTCCAATACAATTATTGACATTTAACTCTATCTGATTGACATATTACGTACTGAATACAAATTATTTGTATTTCTCGATATATAAAATACAGTCAAACAAATTGGGGTGATTGGGTAAATAAGTAGAACAGTGAAATTAACTTTGCATAATCATTTTTTATGTTTAAAAGAGTTTGACCTTTTTATAAATAAAAGTATTTAGTTATTCTCTCTATTATCTACCCAAAATTTATCAGGATAAGACTCCATTGATATTCATAGGCTACTGCAAATCTGTCTTAATTTTCACATGTTGGGCCTGCCAGGTAAATATTGGTCCCGCAACTTTTAGTAATACCAAATGCACTACTTCGTCAATATAAACACATGTCCTCCATATAACAATTGCACATTCCATGCACATTACTTGTTGTCTAACACACCATCTTCCTTGATTATGACTTCCAACAATCAATATACTGGTACTAATTACATTCCATTAACTCTGGATATACTTATCAAATCATTTTTTTATACTATAAACATCCATGAATAATGAGGAAATTACGAATAAACTCGGCCCAGTTAAGTTTTTATCTATACACTCCCTCCGCTATTTCTGCCGTTAACAGATCAAAAGTCAACCAAGAAAATTATGAATTCATAAATATGTATATATAACGGGGGAATAATCCTGTAACATCCTAAATTACTTTTATGGGAATTTTTTTACGTAACCATTTTTTAGCTGTCGAATGTAGTAGGTACATGACGATTCAAATATTACAATGAAGGATACAATTTTGGAATGCAATATTATAACCAACAAACAAATTCAATCAATTAATCTATACTACTTTTAAAAAGAAATAGCCATTTTTATCTCACATGAGGTAGTTTTTTTGGTGAGTTTACATATAAGACCCTTGCCATTCTTGAAATAACTGAATATATTGGCTCAACGTGAATGTGGAAAAATCTGAAGTTTGGAGGCTAAATTTGTCATTTTACATCATCTTCGGCAGTTGTAATACCAAAATTTTGATTACCCGGTTGTACCCTCAACTCACAATACAATGGAAAGTTACAGAGGATTAATATTGTAATTTATCACAAATAGAATCTGTTCCATCTAAAACTCAACACCCAGGTCATTTGAGTTATCAAATCTGCACCTATTTCCACAGAAGAAGAAAAACTCAACCTCCAAATAAAGCATGCATGTGATTCTTTCTCCAACAATTAAGGTGTGTATTTCTTTGCTTCAATCAATATTTATACTATCACTCCATCAATTAATGTACAATGGCATGTTCAAATTGAAATTCAACTATTTTCAGTTGTAGCTATATGTTTTCCCTCTGTACTCATTCCGTAAATTGTGTATATATGCATTATCTGTCAGTTGCGTTTCCATTGATCTGTTCAACTTAGAATGTTATCTCTTACGGCGTACTAATATACAGACAATTTCCATTACTTAACTGTTTGTGTATTATTAGTTCAATATATGAGTTTTTGAGAATTTATTTTGTGTCAAGAATCAAGATTTGATTACATAAGTGGTCGTTTGTTCATCAGTCCTTTAGAACACTCCCAATGGGTCGTCGCGACGACCGTGAATAATTAACGATTGTGGTGGCCGGTGATTTAACGACTGCAGAAAAAAATCGCATTAAATGCGTCGGACGACCGTGAATAGTGTTTTTAATTATTTTTTTTAGCTTGCTTCACATATTATAAGAGTGTTTAGAAGTTGAAATTACTCAAATTGGATTCTTAAAACTCGTTTTATAATTTATTGAGATTGAAATCAGAATGAAAAAAATGAGAAAAAAACAGAACAAATCTAGTACAAGATATGGATAATGACATTGAAGGATTGTTGTCTGCACTTTATGAGGATAGATACCATTGGATACCTGACTACACAACATCAAACCTCATTCCAAGGATTGAATTTCAAGGTGAATCGTTTCACTATAAATAGACTACACTTATTCATCCAAACCTCACACTCAACAACTCAATATCAGATCAAATTTCCAACTCAAACACTCTTTGCAAATACGGATCGTATTGCTCTAAAGCTTCGACGATCCGGAGAAACAATGGCCTTTGCATCCTGAACTGACGTCGGAACTTGACCGCTCCCCATGTTGGACGTTCAACAAAGTAATCGTTATCGAGTAGAACAACAAACTGTTCCCTCTTCCGATCAATGTATTCACGCGTATACCCCGACCTCCTTCGTGGATTTTGTTGCTCGCAGTGGTTGATTATGTGAGGAGTGGCTTGAATAAGAAGTTTGGTAGCACGGGTATAGTAATCAGTTTGTGTGCTTGAAGAGGAAGAAGAGGAATCAGCATATTGTGCAAACTCATCATCATCGGAACTAGATGATGATAAGTTGTTGATGTAGTGATTAATTGCAGACATGTTTGGATATGCGTTTGAGTTTAGAAACGTTTTGAGTTTAAGAAATGGAAGATGAGAGGAAATTGAGGTGTGGTGAAATGAGTTGTGAATGAGTTGTATTTATAGATCTCGAAAAAATATAGCCGTTGGGGTATTTTTTTATTTAATATTACTTTATAAATTAATTTAATTTTTTTTTAAAAGGTGGGGCCTAGCCGTTGGGCTGGGGCCCAGCCCAACGGCCGGGACGGCCGAGGCCCCGAATTAAGGCTGAATTCGGGGCCAGCCGTGCCTCACGGCCGGCCGGCGCCACGACCACTCCCATTGGGAGTGGTCTTACTATCACTGTTCTAATAATTTGTTTATTTCAAATGGTTGGATGTGAAGGTTAATTACAAGTTGTTTGACAAGCGATTAAAATCAAGTAAACTATATTAAAATAGGTGTTTTTAACCAGGTTTTGATGGTTTTAATCGCTTGCCAATTAATTAGTGTTCTAGAATATATTTAAGTTGTGCATTAATTAGCAATTGTTATTAACTTTACAGTGGATGTGTCTTACTAATTATTTTTTGGAAACTGGATGTTGAATTATTTTGGAAACTGTTGTTTAGTCAGAATTTTATACACACAGCCAGATGGATTTTTCTTCTATCATGGTGAAATCCTGGACAACACATATAATTTTCAAATAAAATCAATTAATGTTAGAAGCGTTATCAATATATCTTACCAAATTATATACATTTATGCAAAAATGCGGCTATCCGCGTGTTATTGTTGCTTGTACCTACAAACAAAAAGATCACAACTAGAAATATCAAACGAACAACAGAGTATGAAATGGAAACTGGACTCCTTTAATGTGAGATCATTTAATATGAGTAGATAAATTCCACAACTCTCCAGAAAGTCTGAGCTTATAAACGAGATGAAATTATTTCATAAATTAGAACCCCAATCAATGTTGAGGGATCGATCGTATCCCATTGTCGACTGCATATCCAATATCAATATTCCAATAAATCAGAGATAATATGAGCGAAGATAAAAATAGAGAACGGGTTCTCGCCCCAATTCATCAAACCGATGGCCTGAAATTGTGCATGGGCCGCTTCACCCAAAAAAAACAGGTCTGTAAGTGCAGAGGAAATTTTGGATCAATGTATCCAGAAATTAACATGCATGGTAATATGATATTAATTGAATTCATTATATATACAGATAAAGTCAACAAAATGGGTTTGGATTTTTTTGATGAATTCAACAGTGTACCTGCTCGGCGTGTATGGGTAATGCGCTGGATTCAATCCCTTAAACTCCACGCAACGTCAACTATTGTCAAACTAAATCTTTATAATTCAAATATTTATTTCCTATGCATAATACTACATGATGCACCACAAATAATAATAAATGAGAATACTATGCCTACGTGTGTTACAAAACATGCGTATGTATGTCAGCATGTGCAATCATATCAAATTATCGACTTCTAGTTATACTAGTAAAATAACGTAGCTGGAGTAATTGCATCGTTCAAAGTTTAAAGGGACGGAAAACACTATATACACTAAAAGGTAAATATTTTTCTTTCAAAAATTCATTTGAAAGTATGATTGCTCAGAAGACAGAAGTAATACTAGAAGGGTGATCCATTTAGAAATATCTCGATGCGTCAGAAGTGAGGACAACATGTGTGTGGGTAAATATCTTCATATAATTAATTAAACGTGCTTGATATAGAGCAACTTTAGAATGAGTGGAAGTTTTATGGTGCTTGCAAATGTGTTTTGTTAAATGATACGTGTTGGTATATTGGACCAACATATTATTCGTAGAGTAGCTCAAGAGCAACTGCACGTGACTTGAAGGGTGGCCTCCATTGAATGGTCATCATGGAATTACATTAGTTATCTAATAAACGGTGTTATATGTTCAACTGAACTAACCACATTCTTTAACAATTGATACTTGTTAAATAATGTCACTACTCGAAAATTCATGTTGCGTATTAAAAATGATTATATTAGTATATAAGACCGGAGGAGGTTGCGGTGATGGTGTTCTGGTCGACGTTGAGGTTGTTCGACCTTTATCGAAGGCTCTATGGCATGGAAATGTTGCTCTGATTGGTTTTCTCATCTTCAAGTTTATTTAGTTTCATGGTCTTGTCCTTTAGGTGATGCACTTGCCCTTTATTGGACGATTTGTTAGGTCAGGTGTTTCACACTTAGTATATGATATGTCGACTAATCCAAGCGAACAATATAGTATACCTCTACCTGACGGTCGTTAATTTTTAAAGTCGAGTATAGAGTCTATTACTGCCACATTCTAATGATATTATTGGACTGGTAGGTATATTAGTAATGGGCTGCCTTGCTGAACCCAATCCACAATTCAGCCTGTTAACCATGCACATTTAGATCCAGGTATTTTGAGCCAACCGAGCTATAAATTAATTTTGAAAAGATCAACTCAAATCATATAAAGATATATAGTACTACTCTTAATCAAGTTTGATTTTCGATAATTTGTAGTTTATAATATAGTTTGGTGCAGTTTAGTTTGGTCTAAAATCTAAATCCTTTCTTTCCGTACATTTCGTTTTACACTAGTAATAACCCGTGGCGATGCCACAGTATAGTTTACTTTTAATAATAAACTAAAAGGGGATGATAAAATAAATTAATCGAGAAAGTAAGGTAGTCAAATTTATGTGACCAACGTTGGTTACAGTGTCAGTCGGTAGTCCTTCTTAATCCAATATTATATCATTGAGTGTTTATGCTAACTATATGAAATGTAAAAATAGTAAATATCTTAATCCATAACGTACCCGACCTGTCAATTAGTAACATGTAAATATCTTTTGAAAAAAATTGTATCCCTCAAACCGAACCAAAATAAAATACAAAAGTATACAACATAATCAATAGGGTTGTTTCCAACAACCCTGCGATGGTATGTGGTCACTCCGCCACACACAAAAGAATATTATACAAACATAATTTCACATGTTACGATTATTTTTTCCAATCCACCGGTTCCTAAACAACCCCACGGTGGTATGCATCACCCCACAAAGACACAAAAATTATTATTCTACAAACATAACTTCACATGGTGCGGTTGTTCCTCCGCCTCCCATGACTCGTTATGGAGATCAAGAAAGTAAAGAGAAGATCGAAGAGAGTTTCCCTACCTAGAGAGTATTAGATCCCCAGGCTCGTTATGGATCAAGAAAGTAGAGAGAAAATGGAAGAGCCCCGGGAAAAAATGTAATTTTTACTAAATTGATCATTAACTGTTGCGGTCGGGTCTTGTAACAAAGGTATGGAACGGGTTCGAGTATATGCCAGACCGGACCTGAACATCATTATTTCGAACGGGGTTGAATTCGGGTTGGATAGAACCAGTCCTTCCAGCCAGAAACAGTAGAGAAGAGAACCCTTATACTTCATCTTACCGATCGAATCTTATACATAAATAAAAGGAAATTGAAGGTCTTCACATGCAAAATGTTGTTGATAGACATGTAGAGATAAATCACCACCAATTAACTCACGTGTATCTATTCTATCTTCTGAAACTGAAAAGAGCACGTCTAGGAGAAAATAATTTAAAAATCACATAGTGAAAATAAAAGCATAAAACGGGAATAAAAGTTAAACCTTAGAGATCTTTATAAACATTTAAATTATAATCAAAGCTCGTATACATCATCAACTTACTCATCTGTATTTTATTTACTACTAAGTCGCAAGGTACTTTAGCCACATTTCGTCAATGATACACTAACTCAGCTAATTTACGTGATGGTGGAGAACGAACATGTGCTCAAGGTTATTCTTCCTTATCCAAGTCGTGTAGTGTTGACTCTGCATTTTTCCGCATCAACCTCTACCAATTAAGAAACACAAATAAATGGTATTCCTTTCGTATCCAAGTCAAATATGTCCCAAATAATAGTTTACAACTACTCCAACCCCATATGATGGAGCCTATTCTCAAAAAATAGAAACATCAAATTTATCTTGATCCATATCAAATAAAAAAATAATAATAATAACAACTCAAGAAGATTATGCATAGAGTTGCATTTAAGTACACAATTATAGTAGATATTGTTGTTAGCCGACTTTATGAAAACATGCGAGTCATAAAGTCGAAAAGTTTTAGATGAATTCGTCTTGGCACGACAAATTTAAATATATGTTCAAAATATTTTCGGAGTTTTGTATATAAATTTATATGAGATTTAATAAAAACTATATAATGCAGCCAATATACAAAAAATAAATAATGAAAGATATACTGGCTGAAAATGCAACTAATTTCATAAAATTTATGTGGCGATGACATGATATAGTTTACGTTTAATAATAAATAGAAATAGAAAGATAAAATAAATTAATCGAAACAACCCTTGGGGTGGATAATACAAATCTACCAAACCAACATCATCATAAGAATACCCAACTCATAATCTCTGTGCTAAAACGCTAGCCTCACGTTGGAATAAAATTCTCCATCAAATACCTGAATTTCTTAGAAAAGTGAAACAAGTGTGCAAAGTTAAAATTTGTCGATTTAAGAGCAATCACGTTCATTTTAGGAAAGATTTAAAAAATCAAGAAGCAATCTTTCCTAATATAAGCACGATTGCTTTCAATGTAACAAATGTTTCTCTCGATTTAACATCACCCTTTTCAATTACTATATGTTGCCACTCAAAATATTGAACAAATGTATTTTTAAAATTCTATTATTTCATTTTATCTTATATAATAAATTTATATTTTAATTTAATGAATAAAATGATTTATTTAATTAATAATAATAATCTAGATTGGTCTATGGATTTGTGAATTCAAATATACATTAAAAACTCCATACAGTAATATCGTTGGGACTGGCAAAAAAAATTCTTATAAAGAGTTTATTTCTACATAGAGTTTTTTTAAAACTTTTATACATAAATTGGGACCGTAAGTTTTTATTATTATAGAGAGTTTATTCCTTTATAGAGTATTCTTTTAGGGGGGTTTTTACTGTATGTTCAAAATATGTTTCGGAATTTTGTATTTAAATTTATATGAGATTTAGTAACAATTATATATGCAGTGAACATACAAAAATAAACATTGAAAGATATACTCGTTGAGAATGCAATTAATTCCACAAAATTCCACGTAGGATTGAATTTAATAAATTCTCTATTTATAAAATTTCATTATTTCATTTTATCTTATTTGATAAATTTTTATTTTATTTCAATGAATTAAAAAATTATTTAATTAATAATAGTATTCAAGATTGGTGTCTATGGATTCGTCTTGTCACAGCGAATTCAAATATATGTTCAAAATATTTTTTGAAATTTTGTAAATAAAGTTATATGAGTTTTAATAAAAACTATATATATAGTTAACATACAAAAAAATAACAATTAAATATATACTGACTAAAATACAACTAATTACAGAAAATTCCACATAGGACTGAATGGATCTGGTGAGCTTTAGCCCCTTGTGCTTTACATAATATATATATGGATGGATAGATGGAATGGATGGATGGATGGATACACTAAATATGATCTTAACTGGTTATGGACTTTTCCAAACCACAATTAATCCAATTTTCCCTGTCAAAGACAATCATTGAAGTCTTCACATGCGAGTGATAAAGTTGAAAAGATTTAGATGAATTCGTCTTGGCACGGCGAATTTAAATATATGTTTAAAATATTTTTCATATTTTTCTATATAAATTTATATGAGATTTAATAAAAATATATATGCAGCCAATATACAAAAAATAAACAGTGAAAGATATATTGGCTGAAAATGAAACTAACTCCACAAAATTCTTCGCCATTTACGTTTAATAATAAATAGAAATGGAAGGACAAAATAAATTAATCGAGGCAACCCCTGGGGTGGTATGTGCTCCCCACATAACGATCTTGGTGTGGATAATACAAATATACCAAACCAACATCATCATAAGAAAATCCAACTGATAATTAATTTATGTGCTAAAACGTTAGACTCTCGTTTAACCAGCTGGCAAAACTTAATTCTCAATCAAATACCTGAATTTCTTTGAAAAGTGAAACAAAAGGGCAAAGCTAAAATTTATCGGTTTAAGATATTTAATCACAAAGAACAATCACTTTCAATTACTACATGTTGCCACTCAAAATCTTGAACAAATTTAGTTTTAAATTTGGTTGGCTAACCTTCCGCATTTTCTACAACCTAGACATAAAATTTTGTCACCAAGCTATAACATTGCCCTCATGATCCCTAGCAACAACACTAATACGTTCCCCTATTCGTCAATGCTCAACCGTATCAAAATTTTACATATGATGGCTGGAATTTGAATGAATCTGGTGGGATTTAGCCCATCAGCTTTATATTATCTTATTTAGTAAATTTATATTTTTATTTTAGTGAATAAAATGATTTATTTAATTAATAATAATAATTTAGATTGGTGTCTGTAGATTCGTCTTGTCACGGTGAATTCAAATATATGTTCAAAGTATTTTTCGGAGTTTTGTAGATAAAAATTTATATGACATTCAATAAAAACTATATCGCAGCCAACATACCAAAAATAAATTATATTCAGGACTGGTGCCTATGGATTCGTCTTTTTACCACGAATTCAAATATATGTTCAAAATATTTTTCGAATTTTTGTAGATAAAGTTATATGAGATTGAATAAAAACTATATATGTAGTCAACATACAAAAAATAACAATGAAATATATACTGACTAAAGTACAACTAATTCCATGAAATTCCACGAAGGACTGAATTAATCTGGTGAGGTTTAAACCCTTGTGCTTTACATAATATATGGATGAATGGATATGGATTGGAATTGTTAATAGCTCAACCAGAGCTGTCCAACTAATAAATTATCGGAGCTATAAACAACTTAATCAGAACATTTTAATTGTTAAAACGTCCGAACACATGATTTCCGATCATGTTTGAAGTCGATTTTAGTGTTTGGTTGATGTTTCACTTTGATTTAAAAGCTAAGGGATTTGTTTAAGGTTTTTAGAAAACCTATGGGTACTTGACAATGAAAAGTTACATCTTTTTGAAGGACTTAAATTGCAATTGGTTAAACCTAGCAAATAAAAAGAAAAGTTTTTTTTAAAAGTTTTGTAAATAAATTTATATGAGATTTAGCAATTTTATTAAATGTAAGAAATCTACTTTGCAGCCCAAAACAATTTTACTTAGCTGAAATCATTTTTGTGGTTATGATTAATTCAAACCAAATTGGTTTTCTCATCTCATTCTTCTGAAAGATTGATTTTGCAATCACCGTCGAAGAAATCACCGATTCATTGTCATCGTTAATTCACTATTTCTCGATCAATCTGATCCCATTCATCTATTTCTGCATTTTGCTATTCGTGCTTAGATAGTTCATTCGCTCCACCCTAGATTCTATATTACCCGTCGATTCCGCAATTATCCAAACTGATGATGTGATCGACGGTGATGTGATTTAACACATCATATATATTACCATTGATACCGCAATTACGATGATCTACTACTAATTTCAGCCAATCACGCAAATCTTCGCTCCACCCCTCGAATCACCAGCATGCTGTTGCATTAAGTTAATGATGGAATAAAGCGAGTGAGATTTTGATTGAATTTAATAAATTAAATGCTCTAATTTATTTATTTAATTTTATCTTATTTATTAAATTTATATGTTATATTAATAAAATAAATTATTTAATTAATAATAATATTCAAGATTGATCTCTATGGATTCGTCTTGTCAAGACGAATTCAAATATATGTTCAAAATATTTTTATAATTTTTGTAGATAAAGTTATATGAGATATAAAAAAACTATAATATATATATATATATATATATATATATATATATATATATATATATATATATATATATATATATATATATATATATATATATATATATATATATATATATATATATATATATATATATATATATATATATATATATATATATATATATATATATATATATATATGATTGACTAATAATAGATGATTATGTTAGATATAATTACTAATAATAGATAGATGATTGACTGAATGAAGCTTCCATCAGCCTAAATGAAAGGAGGGCGAAATAAGATTTTGATTTCTTGCCTTGTATGGATTTTCTTTTGACTCCTTTAGCTTGAAAATACAAAAAATTGAAAGAAATTACCTCATTAAATATTGGCAAAAGTAGTATGCAAAATAGATGGAATAAAAACTGATCTTTTAAATATATATAGAATATATAGATTAACACTTGTGTTAAATCACCGCAAGTTCACGATTTCATTTTTGAAATGGAAAATTACATTTCGTCTTTTTACTAATTTAAAACCTCAGTATTTATCAAAAGATGGGAATTATATAAAACTATAAACATGTATGTTGAAAACAATAGAGATTGACTATTATAGATTGGAAGATAGTCCAGTCCAGTCCAGTCCAGTGTACCTAATTACTGTATTGGCCCAGGCCCATTAGTATAAAGTCTTGGAGATTGTTGGTGGTTGGATTTCTTGAGAGAATAAAGTTTGAAAAGTTAAACTCGAGGCTCGAGTAATTTTACAATTTAAAAAGATTTACGAGCCAAAATAGTTTAGTCGTGACAGCTTAGCTTCTGAATTGATTTCCCTAATATCACATATCCTAATCGAATTGGCTATTTAGCCATTTTCATCTTTTCACCTAAGCTCCAAAAATACATTTGATCTTCAGAGTTCAAACTGCACATTCCAGTTCCCGACTATGATTTGATCACACCTAGCGTTTGAGCTTCAAGAGAAACCGTATGCATAACATCTCCGATATGAAGAGCATGATCTCCCATTGGAATTCTTCGAACTCCAGCTGGATCGACAACGCTAAGATACTTACAAACGTGAACCTTGACGACTACCCTCTCCTGTCCACCGGCAGGTACGAACACTTTTTGAAACGCCACCAGTTGCTTATGCGGAGCCCAATGGACTCCTGGTGGGCTCGAAAAGACCAACAATGTGTGTGTTCCATCTTTCGAGCCTGTGTTTCTTACATCGACACCTAAGCTGAGTGATAACTTGTCACACCTGGCATGTGTCACCCGGATTAAGCTGGTTGGTTCGATCGTGCCGTTGGAATGGTGGTGTCCTTCGATTGGGACGCTAAACAACTTTGGTGCATCGGCAACTGTGTACAGAAAGTTAGTGTAGCTCATTCCATGGCCGAATGGGTAGACGACAGGTCCTTTGTAGAATCTGTAAGTCCTTCCAGGGTAGTTAGCTGATGGGTTTGATCTCATGTCCATTGTTGTCATTGGCAATTTGTCAAGGTATTGTTGTGGATACCAGGTCATTGGAAGCTTACCACCTGCAAAGTGGTACAGAAAACCATTTCTTACAAGCTGAATACAAAGATTAACTTGTTATACAAGTATTGATGTACTACTGAACATATAAATTACCTGGATTATGGGTTCCGAAAAGGATATCAGCGATTGCTGCACCACCAGCTTGGCCAGGATACCCGACCCACAATATGGCACCAATCTTGGGGTCATCTTTGGCAAATGAGATATCAACTGGACCACCACTCATCAACACCAAAATGGTTGGACCTCTTGAGGCCGCGGCGACCTTAGAGATGAGCTCTTGTTGATGCCCCGGAAGTAGCAGCCCTGCTCTGTCTCTGAACTCTGCCTCAATAGATTGGTCCAATCCCATTATCAAAATAGTTGCATCGGCTTGACGGGCAGCTTGAATGGCTCCACCAAACAAGTTGTTGTTTTCACAAGATACGTTGGCACAACCTGGTTGGTGAGTGGTCCTCGTGTACTTCCCTATTCCTTGTAACGGTGTTGTGTATCCACAAGCTACACCTGTATTAGTAAAAAAAATATTCAGTTATCATGCAGTGTAGAAAACTAGTTTGATCTCTACTGTTATGCGAACAAGTAGATAATCTGAGCATGGCATTGCATGTACTAACCAGCATAATTGCCAATCATCGTTTCAGTGACATCTGAATTCGGTCCTATAACTGCAATAGGGTGGTGACGACGTGCAGAAAGAGGCAATACAGGCCCTTGATTTTTTAGCAACACAATGCCCTGTCTGGCGGCTTCGAGGGCAAGTTCTTGGTGGGCAGGGCTGCACACATCTTTCGGGCCAAGGTTACCGTAGGGCTGGGCTGATGGTTCTCCATCAAACATTCCTAGTCTCATCTGAACTCGGATGGTATTGCTCAAAGCTCCGTTGATATCTGGCTCGTGCAGTAGTCCTCTTTGTACTGCATTCTCGGTATGGTCCGCGAGGAAAGACCCACAGTCCAAATCCAAACCTGAAAAATCACTCTATATTAGTAACACACCAGTTGACATATTAAAGATCAAAGACATGTTCCATGTTTATGTGTCAGTAACCTGCTTTAATTGCATCTGCAGCTGATTCCTCTGGTGTAGATGTATAATGTTGGTTTTCATAAAACACGCCCACGGAGTCACAATCAGAGACAATGTACCTAGTAGAATCAATTCAAAAGTAAACTCAGTGAGTCGAAACAGCGTAACGTCCCAAAGGAAATTCATCACCTAACACACTTTTTGAAAATGTGTAGAGAAACAGAACATACCCATCAAGATGCCAAGCACCCCTAACAGTTCCACGAAGCAGGTCAGGATCAGCACAAGTAGGAACACCGTTCACTTGATTGTAAGAGCACATCACACTCGCAACATTACCATCCATCACACAACTTCTAAAGGGAATGTCAAATGTATCTTCACTGTCCTGTTTGCTTACCTGCATAATTTCAAGCCCCCATTAAGCTAACTGTGCTCAACAGGATCCTAGCAGTATTTACTACCAAAATCTTGATGATCATGTTCATTCACTACTCCGTTTCAATTAGTTACTGATAAGTTATTGCTATTTTTATGGCAATTTCGTGTGATATTACATTTTTATGATAAGTTATTGCTATTTTTAATATAACTTGTCCTATTTATAATTAGTAACACCCATTTCAATTTATGCCTCTGCCCCTGAGTGACTTCTTACAGCTCAAGATATATGAAAGTGTCAAAATCAGTTCTTAATAGTATAGTATTTGATTACAAATAAAAAGAAATGTCAAGAAGTTGAGACTGTACATTCAAATAGCTAGCTTGATTACACTACATTTAAAGTTAGTACTAGTACATTTTAACCGAGATCGTTATCCTAGTGTTATATAACACGCCAATTTGGACCATGCTACATGAGTATTGGGTAGTAACCTACTAACCTTAAATTATTAGACTGGGACCTATCTGCGTCATTAACTCATTACCATGTTACGATTTAATTTAAAACAGTATTATTGTCACTAAGCCAATGAACAATTAGTCTCACGTGTAATGTCTAATAATAATGACACAACACAACAACACAACAATACCATACGTCCATACCATACCATAACAAAAAAATGCGCCATACCTTAGCATTGAAGTGGAACCTATCCGTACCAGCCCAATTATCAAGATCATACGCGGTAAAGTGCTTGCAACAAGCCGCCACCTTCAGCCGGTTACTTCCGTCGTCTCCCTGCAGACCCTTCACATACGCAGCCGCATAATTGGCGGCAACCACAGGGTCTTCGCCCGGAGTCTCCTGTCCCCGGCCCCACCTCGGGTCGCGGAGAATATTTACATTTGGGCTCCAAAATGTCAGGCCTGCCTGACCTCCATTGTACATTGCACGGGCCTCGTCTGACACTACCTGAGGAAAATGGGATATTTTGGGTCGTCAGTTTGGGCCATAGTTTTTCTATGTGGGCCCAATAGACCATATCGAGGATCCATGGTTTTGATTGGTTAGTTTCTTGGCAACTTGCAGTGAGAGTGATGTTTATTTTTGTTCTTACAACTTTAATTATGCGCTATAAAGTTCTGTTATAAAATAGTGCGACCTTATCTTATCTTTGGAGTTGTTTTTCTACGTTGTATGTACCCACTCCGCTTTTAATTATTGGGTTGTAGAAATTGTCACTAAATTGTTTTTAGTATTTACAATTTGGCCCCACCAAAGTTCGAATCCTAAGTCCTGCCCCTGTGTATACTTGTATTGAAAGTAGAGTTATTTTCGGGTACGAAAAATGCATTTTGATCATAACATGCATGGTTCAATCATAAAGAATACGATTTACAAATTCCATATAAAATTAACATGTTGGGGAAAGTTTTATAAGTTTCTTTCTCATCCCATTCCCAAGAAACTTATCTTCTTCGAAAATGGATCCGGTCCATACCAATGACCATAGTAGCATCTTTTAATATATGCCATGAGTGGTGACTCTTTAAAAATGTACCATAGCATCTGAACTATTTACGTGCAAATAGTAAGGAAAGTGCACTACCCTAGTGATATGCAAATAACAATGTGTCAATGTACATGACATTAATTGCATATTTATCAAAAAGTTGTGCCTAAAATAGCAAGTAATCTTACATTCCCAATAGCTTGCCACAAGGAAGCATTGAACGATGCAGCTGTCAGGATGACCTGAGGGAAGCTCGTGGCACCCGGAAACTGGCCGCCGAATTTCGTCCCAAACCCGACATTCGAGACACCATGAAGCGCCTCCGACCACCACTCGTACCCCTTCATGCCTAGCCGTGGCACTGCAGCTGCATTGTTTACCAACAGCCTAACTTTCTCCTGCATTGTCAGCCGCCCGATCAGGTCGTTCACTCTATCCGTTACGTTCAAGTCCGTTCGACAGAACGGTAGTGTTTTTGTTAGTGAGTCTTTCGGGTCGCAGGCAAATGGCTCTCTGGCTGAAACAGCCATTGAGAGAGATAGTAAGAGTACAGTGAAAAGAATGGTGTTTCTCCTCATTTTGTTGTTGAGGAGAAGCAAAGAATTGGAGGGTTTTACAAGTTTAGGCTAGTTGTTGTGTGAAGTAAGGAATGTGTTGTGTTATATATAGGGAGGATTGGGAAGGGGAGTTTATGGGCATTGATGAGTGATGTTGGAAGAACATAATGCTCTTCAACTGTCTTGGCTCCAGGTAGATGAAAGAGAAAAAGAAATTTGCAACTTGCAACTTGCAAGCAAAAGATAACAAATATATGCACTCAGATGGAATTTTTACTTTCAAAAAATTGTGGTAAAAGTTGCAACTTGCATTTTGATTCCAGGATAAGATGATCTACCAGTGTTTTTTTTCTATAATTTCAGGATTTTATAATTTTTATTTACTCATGTTACGTTTCTATATTTTATTGTCTTTAAAAAAATAAAAAATGCCATGACATTTTTGCCTTTAAGAATCTCATTAACTCTCATTCTACGAAAATTGTGTGAGTTTGACTGTAAATTAGTGCGAATGTCTCATTTACTGTCAAGTTAGTGTGAATGTTTCATTTACTCTTGACATTAAGCAACATTGCTTCTTTTTTAACTGACTAGAAAATTTTCAGTTTTATTAACTGTGCATTTGAGTACTTTTATTGTGAACAATTAAATCAATTTCTTATGCAATAGCCAACTATCAGATCCCATCCCTCTGGATAATACTAACATTACTCACTCCGCCTTAGAGAACTTACATCAATCGATTTTTGACACGAAGATTGAATCAACTCAGTCCAAGTACATAAATGAAAGGGCTCCATGTACAACTACTAGATTTCAAGAGAGTATGGTGTCGATGTAAAGTGCATGCTCTGTTGGTTACAGAGCCACTGCATAACATATCTCTGGTCTGTGATCTGTGGGTATGTATACAAATAAAATACTTTTAAAAGCCACATGGCGAAGTTTCATTGGTGAAGGGATGGCGAAACACCATTGGTCATAGGTTGGCAAAAACAATTAACATGATATTGGAAAGCACAGAGTGTGTGACATGACATGATATGATATGATATGTGTTGGAGCAAATTGCATGTAATTTAATGTATGAAAACAGAGTAATGCTATTTTCATGCGTCATGTATTCTGAGTGAAGGCAGTATGGAGCAATTTGTGTTCAAGACTTCAAGATCAGTCATTATAATAACATTTGGGAGCTTATTATTCATATTTTATCCGCTGCCAAGATTTACTTTCAGATTGGAGATTTTTCTCGTGATATAGCTAACATGTTTTTTTTTTTTTCCATTTATGTAGATTATAGAGCATAAGTCATACTTCCAGGCACACGTTAGTGATATGGGCATCTAACATCGGGTATCTGTCCGCGTGCACGCATTTTTCCCTGAGGCAGCCCAGTAAGTGCTTTTGAAACATTAGCAGACACCACAGATCTGTTTAGCAAGACTAAGTCGATCAGTAGTTACCTGGAAGTTGGCTATCTAATTATCTCATAAGGTAGTTGAAATAAGAGCTGATAAATAGACTGAATTAGAAGGGTCACGTATCAAATCAAGTAGCTAATCAGACAAAGACTGTTCTTCTATGGTTCAGGTTCGCCTTTGCAACTAGAAGGTCGAATTGTTGTCTGTGTACTCAAGATATTAGTTCGATAAAGTTGCCACATAGCAATATGCTTCTCGTAACTTTGCTTGGAGATTCAGAAAGAGTCCCTTTGCAAAACTGTAAAGCAGGGGCTACTAGTATGTTTTTTTTCTCTCTCTACTCAGCCAAAAGAGTTGTCACTTGTTATATTAAAACCTTATTTATTGTCTTAAACCACAGTACTTTTCGAGATGTATTGTACTAAGATTGAGTTGTTTATTAAGCAACACCATTGAGATTAGGAAAATCATCACCAACTTTCAATTAATCATGTATGGGCCCAAAATAAGAGAAAAAGTCAGGGGGAACACTCATATCAAAATGAAGCACAAGCCAACCCTCAAATTTACGTAAAGGCCTTGTATAATAGTATTTCCCTCATTATAACTTTGCTTGAAAGAGATGGCAACATACCTAAAGCGAGTGCCTGCATTACATGGTATTGCTATCCGGACGTTTTATCTCATTCAGTTATGATTCCTCCACGAATCTAGAAGGATGCTCGAGTTTCCCCTTGATCAGTTCTTTCTGATTAGAAATGAGAGGAAGACAAAATTGTTACTCAAGTTTCATCTTAATTAGTAGTTTATGATGGACTAGTAGATAGGCATTATTATTGAATATTGGTACACATTTTGTTATGAGTGGTCCCTGCTTTAGCTGAAAGACACTAATTATCTCATTCCCATTCAACAGGGGGATTTTGATTCCCAGACTGTCTAAACCTGCACAAGTAAGATATACTATTTGAGTGACATAAGTATACACTTGAGCTATACGGTTTCTGGACCACGCTTTATGAACTTAATGGTATAGCTCAAGAATATGCTTCAAATAATATCACCGTAAAGATGGATCACATACCCTAGTTTCAACTGAATTGTTCAGGTATAACAGCAAAGAAATCACCAGCGAAGACTGTCACAATTCTTTGACTAAACGAATAAGCAACCCTATGATAAATATGAATGGGTTGGCAATATAGAGAAATTAAAAGGAAATCGAGGAACTGGTGCAAGAATGTTGCTGAGAATAGAAAACTAGATATTACTGAAAAGGTTTTCCAAAGAGTACACCTAAAAGTAAAGATCTCTAGGGGAGTTTTTTTTAAAAAAAAAGAAAGAGGAAATACAGAGCCATTAATAGAAGATAATATATAGTTTTACCACCCTATTTTCTGAGTCTTGAAGAACCTGGACCATCAAATGCATCTTTCTTCTCCATAGGCATAGATGCAGTGCAAGTTTTCAACCTGTGGTGATATGGTGCACTTTATGAGTATATTAAAAGACACAATGCAAGGAATCGCGAATTGTGACAGTGCGACACATGAGAGAAGGCAAAATACTCTTTTGAGTATAAAATATATAAATACAAGTTTTCAAATTTCAACTTCAAGAACTTAGCCAGACATACTCAACAACTCAATTCAATTCAAAAGAAAAAATAGTATACAAATGTCATGCACAGTTTGGTTCCCAGTAAATAAATTAAATATCAAATTCAAAATTTGCTCCTCCGACATCTACTTATTAATGCTAGCTTGTCTTTAACCTTTTCCCCTGCTTGTTGCAGTTGTCTCTTAAGAAGAAGCATACAGAAGTTTCAACTTCAACGAACTAAGCCCAACATACTCAACAACTAGATTCTGTTCGATGAAAACTGCATACAAATGTCATGCAAATTTTGGTTACCAGTAAACAAATTAAACAATTAGTATCAGATTCAAAATTTGATCATCCGACATCTACTTATTATGCTAACTTGTCTTTACCCTTTCCCCCTACTTCTTGTTTAAGTGTTGTTTATAAACCAAATAACTGATTTCATACAGAAAGCTACAAGGTAATCCCAAAACATATGCTCTGATTTGGGGCCTTCAAGAGCTGGATACAGTCCACATGTGTCTATAATTGCCAGATATTATGAAATCGATCTACCTTAAATCCTTAATTAAACAAGGAATTAATACTAAGAACCGTAAGTACATCACAGGACTTGAGAATACGAGAACTGGTAAAGGTTTACATTCTTAAGATAGGACCTGAAAGTACACCTCTGATCAATACTCTCTCTGCTAATGTTATCTGCAATAAAAGCTTTGACATCATTGTCTGCAGCTGCTATGCCAATTCAGCTAGCACAAATCCAAACCTTGCAGCTGATAAATGCCAAGATCGGGTCACATTGTAAAAGACAATCAGGCATTTCTTATACTAAGGAGCTAACTGAAATTTGAATGCCTAAATCCTAATCAGATAGCTCGGAGAACTCAAAGTGGATTGTCAACTACAAATAAGAGAGGTAGGGGAGGCCACCTGCTTAAAAATTAATTTACACTTGTCTAACCTCCATTTGTGATGTATAAGTTAGACAAGGAATAATTAAAGGAACAAAAGCACAAATATACAAAATTTAAGTCTTTTATGATGTTATCACAAACCAAGTTTATCGAGAAGTGGAGATTCTAGGAGTATTACCTATTAATTGTTAAATCCTTCTGTAAGCATCTTGTTTAGCAGTGCCAAACCTCTGGAAAAATATGTTGCTGTGAGAATACTCTCAGATTAGTCGTGGAAACATACGTTGTTGTGAGAATACTCTAAAACAATCAACCTATAAAAGCCTTAAAATAGGTGCAGAAAAGAAGTGAGGAACTAATAACACATGCATCTTGAAAAATTTGCCCAATCATTTAAGCAGATTATGTATTTATCAGTGGACTTGAAAACATTCTAGGAACTAATAACACATGCATCTTGAAAAATTTGCCCAATCATTTAAGCAGATTATGTATTTATCAGTGGACTTGAAAACATTCTAGTAAGTCCAACAGAACATGACAGATAACATCAAGACACATACATCCTAGGAGAATAAGCAGTTTCCTGGTCAAACCATCTGAAACATAAACAACACACAACAAAGGCCAGACGAGCATATAATCATCACTGTTCAACGAAATGTTTTATCGGAATACAAAATCATTCAGTATCTCTTACTCAATTTCCAGTTATAGATTATCAACAGAACACAGTGGAATATCTGTATCGCTTACCACTGCTGGGATGCAGCTATCCTCACTGTCGTCTTCAGATGTTAATTTAACAAAGTCAACCTCCATGCCAGAAGGACACCCCTATGCCATTTCCAGATTTTCTAACCAATCCGGATTGCTGCAAATATGTAATATCAAAACAAGGCACACAGCACACTTGTTGATTCGGAAGATTGAAGTATTGAACTGAAGGCAACATAAGCTAGCAAAAATCAACAAAACAAACATACTCAGTAAAACACAATAAGACCTTAAGCTCAACTAAAACGCAGCTAACCAAATAAGCTGAACTAATTATCAATGAGATAGCGAAAAATGTGACTCGCTCTTCAGCGAAAAATAAGCTGAACTAATTAACAAGCAATACAAATCAGAATATTCAGAAAATACCTTCCCCAAAATACAATCAACGGAAATATCAACATCAGAAAATTGCTTCCTCATTAGCCACAAACAACATGTATTGAATCGATAGATACATGGTGAACAATAGAGTAATTAACTTCACAGTGAACTGAACAGAAGAAGCCATATATGAATTTAGAAAACCACTACCCTTATCTGGAACCCAACCGTGGAGAAGACGGACCAGTTTTTGGATTTTGAAATGGCGAATAACTTCCTGAATTGGTCGAAATTGGAAAATTAGCTCTGGTTTTCCGTTTTATACTTAATTCAACATATTTGCAGATTACTCACACAACTATCTTGGATTTGGTATCTAGGGGCATCAAATGGAAAATTGGTTCGATTTTGATATATCATTATCCGGTGATAATTTACAATGATAAATGTGTTTGACGTGAATTATTTGAAATTAAGAATGTCGAGTCGACGAAAAAAACGAGACCTGATGTTGATTTAAGCAAAAAAAAATAGTATGAAAACGTAAAGGAACATTCCAGTCGCACCTAATGTGAGTGCACCTAAAGCGATGTACAAAATGTACATGATAATGGTTCGAATATAAAATTGGCAATTTTAAAATGGTTTTATATTGTTATTATGAATTGAATTTATTCGAGAATGGTCTACTTCAATATAGTTTCATGAAGGAACCATTTCAAAAGGTTTGTTCAATATTAATTTTTTTATCAATTAAATTCTAATTTGAATACAAATTAATTTTAAATGTGTATTGGTAAACTTCAATTTAAGTATCTAATGAAACATTACTTAGTATTACTGCATGAACATAATTTACATATATACACCTTGAACAAGTCATAATAAACTCACAAGATGATTACATTATCATGTTTAGATAACATTGCATAATGCTAAACACAAACCAAACACATCATAAAAGATCGATCTTCTAGGCCACTTTCATAATGTCACATTAACATATATAGCAGTGCTAATTAAAAACCAAACCATACTAAACTTAATTAAACACGAACAATTAAAACTCGCAGATTAATCACATGGAAATCAACCAATGACGAACTTTAGCCTTAATAGTCTTCTCCTTAATCGTATCCAAACTAGGCTTCCACCCTTTCCCTGATATCTGCCTGCTCAAAAACTCCGGCCTTCCCTCCAAAACATCACTAAAATAGTCCGATTTCGACTCTTCCTCGACCAAACAATCCTTACCATTCAAGACTACATCATTCTGTCTACCTGCAGCAGGGCAGATTCTCACAAACAGGGGCAAAACCCCCGTGCAAGACAAGAGCGCGTTCGACTTGAGAATAGAATTCGTGTTCATCAAAAGCTTCTGTGCTTGCTCCGAAGATAAAGCCGGTTTGCCTTTTCTTACAGGAAGCATTATGTAGAGCTTCTTCATGTCGAGTTTCTTGTCAGCGGGTAAGGGCGTTGGCTTTTTCCCGTTTATGACCGGTTGAAACTCGACGACAACTTGTTGAGGGTGTTCCAGCATTAGTTCTGCCACAGTGAGCGGTTCGTCGTAGTTGAAGACAGCTCCGTTGGAGAGAATGACCTTCCCGGTGGAGTCGGGGTGGCAGTGGGAGGCGGAATTGCCCATGGTGTGGTGGTGGAGAGGTTAAGGGATTGGGAGATGGTTTAAATTTAGTGAAGGGAGGTGTGAGATTAAATGTTGATAGTAAAAGCATGCGTTTTGTAAGGTTTTATATGTGGAGTGAGGAAATGTGTTTGTTAAACGGCTCCAACTTTGGGCCTTTTTTTTTCTAATTTATTTTTGTTTTGTTTTATTTTATGTTTATGGTGGACTTGGTAATTACAATTTACAATCATGAGAATGTCAAATCTAATCAGATAGTAACATTTCATCCTTAAATTTGTTTTTATTTGATCTCCCTTGCTTTAATTTTAAGATGGTTTTCAATAATCTTGACTTCATATGTGATTTTTTTTTTTTAACATCACTAAGGGTGCCTATTTATTTAAAGAGTAACAACCGAGTACAAAAGTCATCCAAAAATAGTTTAAAATTATAAATAGATCAAAGGTTAATGTGAATAAGTCTAACAGCCTTCTTTTGTACACTGACACATTTCGACGCTAAAAAAATGTACGCTTCATATTAAAATCGAGAATCCCCTGCAATAACATTTAGTAGTGTAGTTCTTAAAGCTTGAACGTGTGGATTGAGGAAAAATCTTATCATGCGATGTAATTATTGATCTCACTACCAACGGTATATAGTGGACCTGCTTGCTACATTAACCCGTGATAGAACGTGGCATTTATATGGGTTTACTCTTCTTTTTCTGGTATGTCATGTTCATAGTCTTTCTGAGGTTGTCTGGTATTGTCTGTATGTATTAAATGTTATATTATCAGACATACATTAAAGACTGAGGTAGTCTGAGATTCTGAGGTAGAAAAACCATTTATATGTTACTTTATACATTGATAAAATCATCGAAGATTTTTGTCAGGAACGCAATTAAAAACATTGAATTTATATAGAAATCCTTTGCTTTTAGTCTTGGCTTTTTTTCCGTATAATGAAAAGGGTTGGGAGTGAGGTGGTGTGTCAAAGCATCAAAATTCACTTCTTTAATTCATATATCTTTATCTCTGAGTAATACAAGAAGATCAAATATCCTAAAGTATATCCAATGACATTAAGATAAAAGAACACCGTGCACGAGCTAGCTAGGATACTGTAATCGTAATAATAAAATAAAATAAATAACAAAAAAATAAAAGACCAATTAATTAGCATTATATTGCCATTATAAATAGTGTTGTGTATCTCGTGAATGAATTAGTTGAAAGATAACTATTGCCATAATTTAATGTCACACTTAATGTAAAAAAATGAAAAGAAACTTAAATTTATCTTTAAATCTACTGTCACACTGTTGAATACTTGAACTAGCCATGTACTTCCTCCGTCTCAAAAATAGCTTACCTCTTTAATATTTTACAGTTGAACTTTTTCAATTTTAACTATAAATTATTCTTAAACTGTAAATGTAAAATATTCAATTTTTTATATAATAAAACTTTAGGACTAAATTTTCATTATATAATTTAATTAAACATTTTATATTTACGGTGTAAGATTAATTCGTAGTCAATGTTGAAAATGTTTAACTATAAAAAGTCAAAGTGGTAATCTATTTTCGAGAGGGATGAAGTAGTATATATTGGGTTGTTTACGTAAGTAACATTAGAGATTGTGAGTACTAAGTCGTACCTAATCAACCTGCAGTTGGAATAGTCAAATGGATGAGGAACCGTTCAGCTGTAATACCTTTCAACTAATTAACTTTATACTATCTTTTAATATATATATATATAGATATAGATTTACTCTCTCCACCACATGGAGGTGTTAACTTCTATCACTTTGAATGTATCGTTAAAGTTGCCAACCGTCATCCTTTTCCACTAAACTCTAATAAAGTTGCAAAGTAAATTAATCAATCTGCCTTATAATCATTTCTAATAAAGTTATAAAGTAATACGATAGTGGACATGTAATCTATAATGTAATAATATTATATAGTATTCATTTAATTTTGCTTGACGAAATTATATAAAGTGGATATTTTATTAATTTGGGACAAGAGGAGTATATATAGATTGACCTAAATAATTCTATGGAACAGCCTCAACTGTTTATTAAGTACACAGGACACTTCCTTAACTGCGTTACGTGCAGATGTACATATTAAGTGGTAATAAGGCCAGTTTTCTTTCATCTATTTCGAAATTTTAAAAGCCTAATTAATTGAACTTTAAATCCACGGCACGGCCTAGGTTTAGCTGGCCAATATCTACAATTCTGACTCGATAATTGCTCTGGTTGAAATATTCCTATCCTTGTGTACTACTCACTCCATTTTATAAAAATTATTACATTTTACTATTATACGGTCAACTGTTTTTGCGTTTGATCATAATTTACTCTTAAATGATATTAATAAATAAATTATTAAAATTATATAATGAAAATTTAGTAATTAAATTTTTATTATATGATCTTATTAAATTATTTATTATTATCGTTTATGAGTAATTTAATCAGCTTGAAAACGATTAATGGAATTAATCAAAATGTAACAATTTCTCTAAAATTGAAAGAGTAATTTTTATAAAAAAAATTACTATCCATTTGAAGGTTCCAAAAGAGTACATCAAGTTTAACATAAGATTGTCTAGTTTTATTGTCCGTCTATTTTTGTTCGTGAATCCTTCTCGCGGGTCGTTTTCTTCAATCTGGATCCGGGTCAACTATAAAAGGCTTTTTTCAGTTTTTATTTTCCTATTCCTCATTTCTCTCGCTCTTTCTTTCCATCGAAACCGTTTCTCTCCAGAATTTTCCACGAAACCCTAAATCCATTTCTCCCTTTCATAATCTAGGTTTATGTTGCTTATTATGTGCGATTGCTCCCTTCCGCGATCTCAGTGGAGAGTATATCTATGGAGCTAAGCTCGATGACGAGAATTTCGTGAAGAAGCGTTTCTGACCAGGAATTTTTCTCCATGGCCGATTGTTGAAGGTCTGGATGTTGTGAAGTCGTCGATAAGGTCGGATTCGGATCTGGCAGTGGAAAGACCTCCAGGCATGTGGCGGTTGCAGATCACAATAAGCTAGATCTGATCGGATTTTCGTTCGTATCGAGCTCGTGATTATATCAATCACCTCAATCCAGAAAAATCAGAGAAAGAGACATAAAAGAGGCTTGAGAATTGTCTCCTGCGAGCTCTTCACGCGGTATGTGAATTGTTATTGTCATCTTGCTTTTAATTTCTTCAACAATGATTGATTAGAGTACTTTGTGTATAAATTGTCTCAGCTTGTGAAACTATCTAGTATGTATTGTCTAGTTTTTCATGAGAGCAGGTTGATTTGTTGCTTCTCTGTTATTTTCATTTTAATTTTTGGTTCGATTGTTGCTTTCTATGTTGTTTTCCTTTTGATTTTGGTTCGATCTGTTGCTTCACTGTTGAGTTTTTCATGTATATTGTATTTCATGTAACTGCCTATGTTTTACATCTAATTGTCTAGTTTTTATGTGAAATAGTATGTTCTTGTTTTATGTTCATTCTGAATTGTCTATTTTTTTATGTCAAATTGTCTAGTTTATGTGGTAAATTGAGAAGTATGTTTGAGTGTTTATCTTGTAACTGTCCATTTTTCAATGTGAATTGCCTATATTTTAGGTGATTTTGTCTAGTTTTTAGGTAAAATTGCTTAGTTTTTCATGTATATGGTCTTTTATGTAACTGCAACATAGTGTTCACTCTGAACTGCCAATGCTTTATGTCAAATTGTCTAGTCTATGAGGTAAATAGTATATATGTATGAGTGTTTCTCTTGTAACTCTCCAAGTTTCAATGTGAATTGCCTATATTTGAGGTGATTTTGTCTAGTTTTTAGGTAAAATTGTTTAGTTTTTCATGTATATTGTCTTTCATGTAACTGCAACATAGTTTTTATGCTGGTATGTTTTTGTTTGTTGTATTTATTCTCTAGTTTTCAATGTAAATAGTTTATGTGTAAATAGTTTTTTTTTGCATAAATGTCATATGTTTTAGTAGAAATTGTTTATATTGTTCTTTGTTGTTGGTTTATCGTGAAAAGATAGATGCATTATATATTGTTTAGTTTTTTTTGTATAAATGACCTATGTTTTAGTATAAATTGTATATGTTATTATGTGTTGGTGTTTTAGTTTGAATGGTTTAGTTTTTTGTATAAATGATTTATGTTTATGTATAAATTATCTATGTTTTTTTATGTTTTTGTTGTATGTATTAGGTTTTCGTAAAAACGGTGGTCGAACAAAGACATTGATTGGTCACAAATTGAGACGTTGTGGAAGAAGGGGTCGACGAACAAGTTGTTGAAAAGACGTATGCATTTGTATGTATTTTATAGGTTGTAAATTTTAATTTTTTTATTATTTTGTGTATTGAAATTTATTGGTTGACGATGAAATTGAAGTTCATGTCTATTTTTCTAAATATTGTATTTTGATTGGATAAATAGGTTGTTACTAACGATTTCATGCTAAACATGGACAATTTAACGATGAACATAGACAATTTGATGATAAACATAGGCAATTTGATGTAAAATATCAACATATTTGGACGGACACAGTTGATGTAAGGTTTAAAGAAATATCGCGGGTTGACCGGCCGCGGGGTCCACCGGCGAAAAAATCATACTGTATAGTTTTTAGTGTAAATTGTCGATGTTTATATGTTGTGTAGGAAAGTCCGTACTCTCCAATATGTAAGGACTCTCGCAAGACGGACTCATTTTTGTGAATTTGGGTGAAATTAATTATATTTAGTGTATATAATTATTATATTGCAATTTGCAATTACAAGCATAAATAGATGTAGAAATACAATAATGTCATCAACCATCATTATTAATTTGTCCATAGGATCAAAGACTTGTGTTAGTAGGGTGTCAGTATTGCAAATTCGTAATATTGAGTTGATGCTTGAAAGCCGCGTTGTATCATTTTCAATAATTACATGGTCTGTAGACAAGTTTATCTTCTTAAATGGAAATGATTACGTACGTCTAAGATTGAAGGGAACATCTTGATTTGTTTTTCATTTCCACCATCCAATTGATTATATGTAAGGCTTGTAATTAAGCCATAATTAACTTTTATTTATAGCCAAATGAAGGAATTGCCGAATTAGTCAAATTTTGCAAGTAATTAACAAGCTTATGCATCTCCATCCATAACCAGATCAAACAGTGCAAAAACTTTATCAATCATAAGGTGATACACTCATCCGTGTACCATAGTGATGGACGTGACAATTTGTCTGGATTTAGGCTCGAACCTTGGCAGATGAGTCCACGATTGTGGGAGGTACCAGTAGGAAAGACTCGCAAAAGTGCAAAACAAATGTTAGTCCAATTCCATCCTAGTTTAATTTATTCAAGTCGGTAGCTTTACCTTAACAATGTAGCCTTAACAATGTATTTTCAAACTAGTATATAGGTGATTAATAAACCAACTCTCGCGTGAAAACATTTAAATACTTTAGTTCATATGTTACCGACTCGCGTTTTGTCCGGCCGGGTTGAATCATCCGATTCAATCTGTACTCGGTGCCTTCCTATAAGTTATCTCTAGACCTATTTACTTAGGAACTCGAAAAACTTGATCCAATTTACACAAAACCGGTTGACATGTTTTAATTTTTACACGGAGTAAAGTGTTGGATCTTAAAGGGAAGCATCCCAAAAACTTTTTTTTTTTGAAACGGCAAAATATATTAAAAACTGCAATCGATCGTTTACATGAGCATAAGAGATGCTCGATACGAAAAATATTACTTCCTCCGTCCCGGCATAAGTTTCCCACTTTAACTTTTTGCGGTCAAACTTTTCCAACTTTGTCTACGAATTAATTTTAAACCGTAAATGTAAAATTTTCAATTTTTTTTATATAATGAAACTTTAGGGGCTAAATTTTCATTATATAATTTAATTCAACATTTTACATTTGCGGTTTAAGATTAATTCGTAGTCAAAGTTGGAAAAGTTTAACTGCAAAAAATTAAAGTGAGAAACTTATACCGGGACGAATGAAGGAAGTACATCTGTACCAACCAAAAGTCTATACATCTGTACCCATGGGCCTTTCTTACTTCATGTTCCACTTCACAATCAGTACCCTTCAGTTGTTCCAAAATGGCGCCAATTCTCCACACATTTCTTGCATTCTTATATCAATCTATGCATGGACTTAAGACATAGCTATCCTTAACCCATTCGCAGGTCATCACCAAAACTAGCTCGAATGGGATGTCAAACAAGGGTAGTATTTCTGTATTGGTAAAAATATGCTCTTGGCTCAATCGTTAGGACACGTCCAAATAAGGCTCAATTATTTGATAAATGTCGAAGCTCATTCGATGCACTTATATTTGAATTACTCCATTTCGCCAAATCAATTTGGGCCTAACCGACCAGACCACATCTACGCGATAGGTTGTCTCAATTTAATTATTGAGCCGAACCGGCCCAATGCTCCTTGAGAACATCCCGACAAAAAGACTGGGATCAATCCATCAAGTCGGGTAAGCTCGCCTAAGACTCCTTCCTCCAAGGCGGAATCTATATGGACCAACAAGGTAGTTCGAATAACTTACACGGCAGCCGTCCAATAGTCGGCCCAAGTCCAATTGTTAAAAGAGTGGACCAAGTCACAGGAACTCAGAGATGATGGAGGAACCATTCTCCAACTACATCCCACATTTCCAACTAAATGAGGAGTCGGTTACTGGGACTTAGGGATGATGGAGAATCCGTTCTCCAACAACGCCTTACTTCTCCAACTACATCCCGACAAATAAGGGATTCGGGGTGAGAATCAGTTAGAAGACGCGTCAACTATCTCAATAAAAGGAGAAGGAGGGAACTCCATAACCCATCTGAAATCAATCAACTACGACACTGGAAAAACCCTAGCTACTAAGAACTGTCTCAGCCGTCTAATCAATCATCTACTTCTCCATCCATACTTGAGCTCTGAACATCATCTTAACCTTAATCCCCATCTCCTAGTAAAAACCCCCATCTCCATAAGTGCGGCATCTCAACCTCCATCCGAGTCCATACTTAGTCCACTCAACCGCTCTCCTAGCTGACCCGATCATCTATCCGACTCATCCCAGCTGCCATAAGAGCTATATCATCCCATAAAGGATAAGTTCTCTCTGTCTCTTATGTATTGTTTATTCCATATCTTCCAGACTCACTAGCTTGAGCGT
Organism: Plantago major; assembly: GCA_026545765.1. NCBI lineage: Eukaryota > Viridiplantae > Streptophyta > Magnoliopsida > Lamiales > Plantaginaceae > Plantago > Plantago major. Next base: position 2,560,250 of record CM048840.1, read on the forward strand.
CGGAGTCCATTTGGTCGGCACCACACCGGTGTCCCATTTGGATCTTACGTTCCAACGTGTTTCTCTTGTTGCCTTGCACGTTGCTGGTGCCCCCAATTCTAAACCCTAATTTCGATTGTAGATTTCTGAGCGTCTACAATTTCAAAAATGGCTTTCCCTAGCCCCCGAGGATCACATGTGGACCAATTCCATATCAACACTCAGTTCCGCCGACTTTGTGGTTAATGAGCCGGTCTCCTGAGAGACGCATAGTTTGGAGAGACACACTAGAAAATGCATCAACTACAAAATTTGTAAATTTCGCGGGTCGACGACCCGCGAAATTACAAAAAAAAAAAAAAAAAAAAAACCCATAAGCAAAGGCAGCCATGGCTGCCAAATTGAAGCAGCAAGCTGAGCTCGCTGCTACTTGAAGCGAGCTCTGCTAGCTGCTACTTGCTCCGTCCATGGACGGACATGGATGGAGCTCCATCCATGAAGATTATTGAGCTAAAAAAATTAAATCTAATTTTTTTTAAATATATTTCGGATTGATTGTTAATTGAGATGTTTTGAAGGTTATTAAGCTTCAGTTGGAGTCAATTTGAGGTGGATTTACATTACAATATTGATTTTTTTTGTTTAATTTGGTAAATTAGATATAAGAAATATGTTATTGGAGAATTTGACAAAAGATGAGGGTTAATTTGCAATTTTCAGAGAGTGTTTAGGGTTCATTCTAAAATCCTATCGATACCCCAAAATCCCCTGATACATGAAACACAAATTTAGATTATTATACAAAAATGTCAATGTTTAAGTTTAACCGTGTATAGGTTTTATCATTACATATAAACCTTAATATAATTACACAATAACCTAAAACATGTTAAACATGAACCTTAACTATTTTTCAAAAGAACTTTAAACATTCGAACTTATCTAGATTAACAATGAAAAATATATTACGCCCTTAATTAGGGCTTAGGATTTAGGATGGGGTATACCCTATACCCTAATTAAGGTTTTGTCGGGGTCATTGAAACATTCTAAAATCCTATTGAGAAAATGGTGAACCATAAAAACCCCCTGGCACATGTAACATAAATTCAGGTTATACCTAAAGGTAAATGTTTGAGTGTAACCTTGTGAAGGTTCTATCATTACATATAAACCTTAGTAGAAGCACACAATAACCTAAAACATACTTAACATAAAACTTAACCATTTTTCAAAAAAACCTTGAACATTAGAAATTAACTAGATTAACAGTGAAAAATATCTTACGCCCTTAATTAGGGTTTACGGTTTTGGATTACGATGGGATATACTAAACCTAAGCCTTAACTAAGGCAATGTCAGGGGTCATTGAATCATTCTAAAACCCTATGAAGGAAATGGTGAGTACCACAAAACCTCCTGGCCCATGAAACACAAATTTAGGTTATTATACAAAATGTAAAGGTTTAAGTTTAATCTTGTATAGGTTTTATCATTACATATAAACCTTAGTATAATTACACAATAATTACCTAAAACATTTTAAACATAAATCTTAACTATTTTTTTAGAAAAAACTTTAAACATTCGAACTTATCTAGATTAATAGTGAAAAATATATTACGCCATTAATTAGGATTTAGGATGGGGTATAGGAAATTAAGGGTTTGTCAGGGCAACGAAACATTCTAAAATCCTATGAAGAAAATGGTGAACCTACACATGAAACATAACTTCAGGTTATTAAAGGTTTAAGTGTAACTTTGTGAAGGTTCTATCATTACATATAAACCTTAGCAGAAACACACAATAACCTAAAACATTCTAAACATAAACCTTAACCATTTTTCAAAAGAAACTTCAAAACCAGATTTGAATTCATTCCCAATCAGAACATAAATGTAGAAAACTATTTGCATATTCCAAAATACATAAAAACATACATAAATGGTTAAGATTTATGTAAGAAATGGTTAAGTTTCATTTAATAAATGGTTAAGGTTATTATTTATTATTGTTTAGGTTTAATTATGTGAGAAATGATTCAAGTTTTTTTTGCGTAATGGTTAATGTTATGTGAGAAATGTTTGAGGTTTATTATGCATTCTTGTTCATTCCTTTTTGCTTCTCATGAGAAATGTTTAAGGTTTATACAAAAAATGTACAACGTTCTATGAAAAATGTTCCAACATTCATAATATAATCAAACAAGAAAATCAAAGAAAATAAGCAGCCCATAAACAAAAAAATAAAAAAACATCACAAAAATATGATCATTGTAAGAATTTCAAATCATAATTCACATTTAACCATCATGAAAAAGGATACAAAGTTGCCAGTATACAATGTACATTAGAATGGCAAAAACATATATGCCAGTACGACAGTACTATTCCAGTATTACTATCAATATCTCTAGCTATAGCTGGTGAAAAATTACATTTGCAAAGCGGACACATTCTCAAGTCGATGCATTGAAACAATGCCATCTTCCTCGGTAAATTGGTATCTAGTTGGAGACGAGTAACAGTGAGCCAGGTACCATTGACATCCTCAATTACATTTCATCTTACTCCCTCCGTATAACTTCATAAATTTGTCATTTTTAACCGTCCAACTTCATACATTACCAAAAAAGTAGCTACCCCACATCCAATAAATAATAAACAATCTCAACTTTACACACAAATTACACATTTTACCACTAAAAATACATTTTTTCCCACCCTTTCTATATTATATCATTACTTTAACTTTTCGCATAAAACTGCACGCTCCTAATGTATGAAGTTCTCCGAGACGGAGGGAGTATAAAATTACTTTTAGTACATGACTCAATGGAAACATGTCTACTCCAGCTGCGGTCAAAAAAGTAGATTTGTTAGCCTTAAACACAACACACTGTAAATCCCATTCTTACAGCAGCCAAACATAGATTCTTCCCACAATTTCTAACAGCGGTAATCAATAGCACAACGTAGAGAACTCCAAAACCAGTCAAATAGCATATAAAAATTGGATAACACAATCAATTATCACTCAAACATTCTCAATATATACAATGTTTCAAACTGCTAGCCAATATATATATATATATATATATATATATATATATATATATATATATATATATATATATATATATATCGCTGAGCTCCTTGAGTTAACTCGTGCTAATCATAAATCTTTAGCTAAAATAACTGAAAATTTAGACTATATTAAATATTTAAATACTCAAATCTTAGGAGAATTAAGAGGAATACATAAACATTTGCCTACTAGACAGGATATTCATCAGCTTGGTTTTTTATTAGAAAACTCAAAACCCCGACAGATCTTAGAAGCCAAAGATTTATTACATAAAGTAGAAAAACAGGTTATTGATTTAGAACAGGTTATTAGTACTATTAAAGAAATAGTAGAAAGTTAAAACTGAAAAAAACAAAAGAATATCTACAGGCTTTAACTGACGCTAAAAGATATAAAGCCGAAGAAAATAAAGAAGAAATTACTGGTTTCACTTTTTATACAGGAACAAGTAGAGCCGATAAAACATATCCTAATCTATTTAATTTTATTATAAGTTTGTTACTACAGATTATTGATAAATTAAATAAATTATTAGAAAATATTAATAAGATACCACCAAGTACACAAACTATAGATAACGATCTAGATAAAATAATTAGTGGTATTAATAGATTAAGTCTAGGAGAAGAAGTTAGAATAAAAAGAAAACCCACACCTTATACACATTGGGTACCAAGAAAATGAGTATTCAACAGAATATGAACTTTTTAGGAAGAAGTAGGACATTACAAGAAGCTAGAAACTCAACTAGTAACATACAAAGTGTTATTACATCAGATAGTTTTCTCAACAGAATAATAAGAAGAGGATCAGGATCTACTAGTAATCAACAGATTATACAGTTAAAAGAAGAAATAAATTTAGATAGAAATTATATAGACTTATATAATCAACACCAATTAGATATATTAAATCCAAGAGTATTATATCAAACAGGATTTAGAAATATTAATACAGTTCTAATACGAAGTAGTAGAGAAGAAAGTCTTAGGGTTATTGACAAAACAGTAACTATAGATTTATTTTCTCCAGAAACCATATAGAAAATAAAACAGTCTGGAAAACAATTTGCCCATATAGGATTAGTTATAATTGGCATAAAAGTTTTAGCAAGAAAAAACTTAGGTACTAAATTATTAACATTATTATTAGATAAGTCATGGAAAACAGAGATGAAAAAGGCCATTATTTCAGGAATGGAAATAGATTTAAGCCAAAACACTACTTTATTTTATTGTACACCAGGGATCTTAAAAGACATAAAATATTTAAAAAATATAAAAATTTCACTACAAGCAAAAGGATTTGAAAATTATGAAGGAAATAATATTGTAATAAGTATAGGAACACTAGGAAAAGCTAGTAACAGGTCAGGAATGAAATATAAAGTTAATATTGATGGAATTGTTAATACAATTGCTTCGAAATCAATAAAAATGATAGATCCAATAAAAATAGATCCAGAAGAGTTAGCAGGACTTGAATGGTCATTAGAAGATTTACAAGAATCAAGTAGTACAATATTAGAACCTAAAAAGAGTTACATTTATGAAGATGCTAAAGGAATACAAAGCTTAAGATTTGTAGATTTTAAAAAAGAAAATCAGCCGAATGAAGAAAATGAAACTGAGACATGTAGACGCTCAGAAATCTATAATCAAAATTAGGGTTAGAGATTGGGGGGCACCGACAACCTGCAAGGAAACAATAGCAAACAGAGACGTGAGATTCCGAGGTGACACCGGTGTGGTGCCGACCGAAGGGACTCCGACGCTCAAGTTAGATGACTGATAGAAGGAGTAATCAAATGAAAGAAACAAAGAGGGAGAGATGGTGGCAAGCGTCGACTTATCCTCATTGGTCGGTTCGGCTACGTGGTGGACGAACACCGGCAGTGGGCTAGCTGACCTTACGGGAAGGAGCTAGCTGGCAGTTGTCTGATAGAGATGGATGATGGCGGATGGTTGAAGGTTGATGATGTATGGTGATGAGCGATGGTGGATGATGATAGGTGACGGCTGATGTTGATCAGAGCTTGAGAGAGATGGAGGCGTGAGAGATTGATTGCTAGGGTTTGTTGCAGTTAGCATCTGATGCCCTCTACATCTCCTCAGCCTTCTCTATATAACCCACCCATCGTTGGAGTCTGCCCGCTAATTTCGGGGAGGTCGTTGGAACGGGTTGGACTGTGTCTCAAGTAGTTAGGAGAGTGATCGTAAGTCGGTTGCTTACTGACTGACCAAGTCCATCGAGCTACTGGAGTTGGTTAGTCTGTTAGTCAGTCATGCAAGGTCGGGCGGGCTAGGTGAGCTAGCTAGCTTGTCAAACAGCTAGAAGGTTGGCAAGGTCAAGTGAGCTAGTCAGGTAGCATGCGTGATCGATTGCGGATGGATGACTCGCCAGGTGGGCTTGCTAACCGCCTTTGAGTCCAACTCACGTATGAAGTCAAGACGGACTCATTAATGGATTGTGGGTTGGGCCGTAGCCTTGATGGGCCGATCCGTTAGTCTAGTTGACAAGAGCGAATTTTGGCCAATACAGTTTGTCCCCCACTCTTCGAGTCGAGTGTTTCGAGTCGGAGAGTAGAAATTTTATGCCCAAAAGTGTGATGCGCCGGATCGTAGTTGGCAATAATATTTGCTCCATCAAAGGTATCAGTTACCTCGTAAGTATATCGGGATAACGAACGGTAAGCTCATTGGTTGGGAGATGGATTGATCAGAAAGATGGACTTCACTCGTGGTGATCATGTTGTTAGCTCGTCAGAGCAAGATGTTGACTTGGCAAGGCCGAAGCTTACTGACAGGTGTTCTCGGTTGTAAAAATCCGACCTAGTAAGATGGGCGTTTACGGATTGAAATTTTCGAGATGGGCAGTTTAGTTTATCTAGCGAGATGGAAATTTGCTGACATAAAATTTCAAGGTGAGCAACTTAGTCCATCTAACAAGATGGAAATTAGCCGACAGAAAATTTGAGGTAGGCAACCTAGTCCATCTAGCAAGATGGAAACTTGCTGACGGAAAATTTTGAAGTGGGCAACTTAGTCCATCTTGCAAGATGGAAACTTGCTGATGGAAAATTTTGAAGTGGGCAACTTAGTCCATCTAACAAGATGGATACTTGCTGGCGGAAAATTTCAAGGTGGATGACTTAGTCCGTCTAGCAAGGTGGAAACTTGCTGACAGAAAATTTCAAGGTGGACGACTTAGTCCGTCTAGCAAGGTGGAAACTTGCTGACAGAAAATTTTGAGATGGGCAACTTAGTCCGTCTAGCAAGATGGAAACTTGTTGACAGAAAATTTTAAGGTGGACAACTTAGTCCGTCTAGCAAGATGGAAACTTGCTGACAGAAAATTTTGAGATAGGCAGCTTAGTCCATCTAGCAAGATGAAAACTTGCTGACAGAAAATTTCAAGGTGGGCAACTTAGTCCATCTAGCAAGATGGAAACTTGCTGACAGAAAATTTTGAGGTAAACAACTTGCCCGAAATGACTTGCCTTGCCCGAAATGAAGTATGACTTGCCCGAATTGGGAGGGTGCATGCCTTGCCCGAATTGGGAGGGTGCATGCCTTGCCTGAATTAATGTCTACCTTGCCCGAATTGGAGGATGACTTGCCCGGGATGAGTTGCCTTGCCCGAATTCGAATTAGTGCATGTCTTGACCGGATTGAGGCATAACTTGCCCGAAATACATATGCCTTGCCCGAAATGATACATACCTTGCCCGAATGCTAAGTGTTGCCCTAGAATTTGAAATTGGTCTCAAAATTACCAAAAAATCACATATCACACTCTTTCCTCAGCCCGTTTCGAAAGTGAAGAAGACAAAGAAGAGAAAACAAAAATTTCTTTCCCAAATCAATTTCCCTACGGAGAAACAGAGAAGGAGCTGTCGAAGCAGAAAAAACGGAGAGGGAGAGAAGTGCGGCTCGCTGGTCGGAGGTGGATTGAGCCCGCCGGAATCTGGAGCTCGCAAGTCGGGGTACGGTGCGGAATGGCCAGATCTGGTTCGGAGGGGGCCGACGGGAAAGGCGACTGAGATCGGGGCGAAGAGAGAGGCTGGAGGTTGCGGCTGAGAGAGGAGAGGCAGAGCGCCCGGTGAATGGTGGTGATTTCCGGTGAGGAAAGAGAGAGAAGGGGAGTTGCGTGAATTCAGAGGCTCTGCTAATCGAAACCGAGCAGAGGGAGGCGCGACTGGAGTTTGATCGGAATTTCGAGCTTTCCGGTAGGAGGAGTTGGTGGTTTCTGCGAGTTGAATCTGTCCACGTTGCAATATTCCGGTGAGTTGTTTCTTCTCCCCTTTTCTTTTCTTTTCTAGTTATTTTTGAAATGATTTGTTTGTTCGAGCAAGAAAAAACATGCCTTGTCAGTTTTCATCTCGTATCCATTCTTGTTCCTCCTTTGTTTGAATCTGTAAGTGATTATTCCGAGCTCATTTGGACGAATTCAGTACAGTTTTTTATTCGCAGGGGAACATACATCTGTTTTGCTTTCACTTCTGTTCTTGAGACCTTTTAGTATTAGATTAGTCTCAATGATGTTTGAGTTGAGATTCCAAGAAATGGAAGTTTCGAATAAGCTGTGATGGGTACTGTGCTTCTTTTTTGCCTTAAATTTGGATCCACATGTAAGACTTTGGATTTTTGGATAAATCTTTTTGACGAAATTTACACTATTGTAAATTCGAAAATTGCAACTGGAATGCGAGGCTTTCTCAGGTTTGTTCTAGAAATTGCGCAAGTCGTGTTCGAATTCGTTTTGGCATAGCTAGATTTTTGCCTCTTCTTTGATTTTTGGAGAATGGTATATGGGATGTATGATAGTCTAACGGAATTGTAGGGGAAGTCTTGTGTATATGTTTGGATTCATGCCTTGAAATTCAATAGTTGGATTTTAGTTTTCTTTGCATAACTCATTGCTTGATTATGTAGGTGCTTACTTCGTGGACTCGAGTTTGGATTTGCTCCGTTGGAAGAAGAGTGGCGCTATCGTCTTGCTTGGATCTTGGACATAGCATTATAGACTTACTTAGGCAGATTGTAAGTCGTTTTGTTTTCTTTGAGCATTGTATAGACTTCTTTGTTATATAGTGTCAAGTAAACATTTGTATGCTTCTTTTCGTATCAGCCGGTGCCCGGTGGTGTTGATTGGAAATAGAAATTGTGAAGTCGATCATTACATCTTGCAAATGAATTCGTTGAATATTTTAGCTATGCTTTTGGTAATGCTCATGCTATAGTGCTTTTTGTTTGCAAATGGATGTGTTGATGGGCTGTTGTAGAGCTAACATGTTGGATAGCTTGCTTGGCATGTATATTGATGACGTTGGACTGTATTTAGTCGATGGATAATGTATTTTGCATGCTAGGAATCAATTCTAGCTGGAAGTGTGCTGATTGAGGTCAGCCGCGTCTGTCGGCTTGTATTATTATTATTTTTTAATTATTATTATTTTTTATGTTACGCCGAGTTGATGCTTTTCATGAATTTTTGGGTGAGGCTGTCTTGTTTGAACTTGACACAGGTGGATTATGGAAGGGCACCCGAGCAAGTTGATTGTGTATTCTTGGTCGACTGGGGTTGACGGCCAGGACTTACATGGCGGGTCTTCGCTATGGGCCACCATCGCATCCTATCCGCGACGTGGCCTCGGTTCTCGAGGCAAACTTGTCACACATGAGGGATCTCTATGGGATCCCAGAGTCTCGATCTCGGCGGGCAACAAGGACATCGACATCCGGATGGTCTTGTATGAAGTTGCCTTCAAGATAGGCTCAGACTCCACTCCCCAAGTTTGTGGTCGACGATTTAGCTATCTCCAGTCAGACTGGTCACCGATGCCCAATGTCATGGGTTATTCTTGGAATGCAAGTGCCGAGTGAGGTCATGAATGTTCGGATATCCGTCGACACCTTCGCCACTTTTACACATCAAGGAAGTCTCATCGGATAAAGGTCGAGTTCGCACTAACTCGAGGCCAGTGTCGATTTCATGCAGATTGGCAACGCGTCCGATAAGTCAACTTGGAAGGAAAGGTATTTCTGGTGAGCGGTGAGCACGTGTTCGAGCAGACTTGGCAAGGGTTCCATATCGTGGAAGCCTTTTGGTAAGTTCAACTCTTTGCTATTTAGTGTGATTGTTTTACCTCTTCTTTGCACTTTTCATATTGGATTGAACTTTAAACACTCTTTCTTACAGGTAGCCATGCGAGGAAGGATATGCTAGATGACAGTGACGTGGTGGTTCAAGCAATAAGAAATGCTTCTAGTATGACCAGATCGATCGACCACCTCTTGAGCCCGACTACGTTGAAGGCATGCAGCATGTGGCGTGCCGTTATCCAATTATTTGGAGGTAATGACATCCTTAGATTAGTCATGTCGATAGGATGCGTTTTGAGATAACTAGCTCTGACGATGCTTTTCTTTCATCTCATGTACGGACAGGAAATGGAGATGAGTATGCTGTCAGAGTAGCGAGGGCGATGAAAATGACGAAGTCGGTCGCGGCTCCAGTTGAGAAAGTGGATGACTTGTTGGGGCGGTATGCAAAGAAGTCGAGGTTTAAACTCTTAGAGTCAGGAGGTGATCTTCCTAATGATCCACCTAATAACTCGTCGAATGCTGTGGAGGGCTGCCTTCCAAGTACTCAGGCAGACGATACGCCGGATGTTCTACCAGGCAGCCCGGTTGGAGCTTCGCATAGTCTTGCCAGGACCACTTATGTTCCCTCCCTGGCCGGGCAGGGTGTGAGCTCACCATCTATGGCGGCGCGTGGAGAAGTGGGTGATAGTCCTTCATCGACTGTCAGCTTTGAGGTTGATGGAGCTACTCTCTCTTGTGAATTTGGTGCAATAACTTTGAGTTCTGGAAGGGTGTTAACGATGGGTAACCTTGATCAGCTGGTGAGAGACGGAGTGACTCCTTTGACGGATTATGCTCTCGACCAAATTGTCAAGGTAGTCTCCGCCACCCTCTAGCATTTCTCTCTATAGTTTATGTGCTTATACCAAAGTATGAATTATTGATGTCTGCCTTGTAGGCCTTGAGCGCTATAGGGTACATGGGCAAGGCCGCAATTCTTGGAGGCGGAGTTAGCTTCTACTACGAGGAAGCATCGGATCAGTGAGCACTCCGTTGCGGTACTTAGGAGGGAGAAGGTTCGACTTGCGGGTGAAGCGTTACGTTATTGCCAAGGCAAGAATGAAGCACTTGAAGAGTTAGCTAAGGTCAAGAAGGAGCTGGCTGTGGCTGAGATTGAGGCGGCTAAAGCCGCTAAGCTCGAGATGGAACTGGCTTCCGCTATTAAGGAGAACGAAAAGCTGAAGGCAGAACTTCATGCGGTCAAGCAGAACGAAGACCATCAATTGATCTTGAATGAGCGGGCATTCTGTTTGAAGGCCATAGGTAGGGGGGAGCTCGGAAGTTACTATCAAGAGAGGGTCGCGATGTGTGAAATGTATCTGACTGAGCATGGGGTGAAGTTCCCGGGTCAGTCTGATGGTTACTCGAAGGAGTATGTTGATGGAGCTGGTACCACTTAGTAGTTTCATGTTGGATGGTGAAACTCTGGATGTTGTCCTATGAGTTATTTCTTTTGTCGTTTGTGTTGTATGTCGCCGGATTTGACTTCCCAGTGCTTTTTGTTATTTGTATTTGAACATTGTTGTTTGTATAACCCTTGTAGGGTTGGATTGGTTCTGCAAGTTTTTTGTGGCCTTGGAATTTATTTTGGGTTGTTCCTGGGATGTCTCGAGCCGCGTAGGCTATGGGACGTTTATGTCTCATACTTGAACTTGTATGATAGTCGTAATAAACATAATCTTAAATATATAAGTATTCGTTCGAAATTATCGTACATGAATAAGGTAGCTCAAAGTAGTGAATAACACATGAATTTAAAGATGCATTGTTCTTTGGAATTTATACTAAAACTTAGACGTAGTCATAAATCATGCAGCCATGTTTGTCGTACAAATTAAGAATGAAAAATAGCAGGCTAACCTCTAGACGACGCTGGCAATCGTTGAACTCGCCTACTAGGTGTGTCCCCCAGTTTAAGCTCTAGTCCAAAGGAGTAGTGCTTGAACTATGATCGTGTTCGTCCGCCTACTTCATCGAGTTTGTGCCACCGGGTCACCAGTCGGCTATGTATGTCGGCTAGTCACCGGTGCTATGTTTGTCGACGGCCTTGTCGGTTAGCTTGCGGTGGATGTCAAGTCACCGACGGTCAATGGTGCCGATCAACTTGTAGGTGGATGTCAAGTTGCATCGACCGACGGTGCGGTCCACCGCAGTGGATGTCAAGTCGCATCACCGACGGTGGGTGCCGCCACCGCAGTGGATGTCAAGTCACGTCCGACGGTCAATTGGTGCCACCAGTAGGTGGATGTCGAGTTACGTCGGTCAGACGGTGGGTGCCACGCCAATCGGATGGTCAGCAATGGTTTGCAATCACGCCATGCCTATCTATCGACGACCGGCTTGTGGAGTTCACCTGTCCTAACGGTAGAATTGGTGATGGACCCTCTTGAGAGGGAGGCCTTTAACCGTCCCCGCCTAGTCGGGTTAGTTGACCGACTAGCCTCCGGTCAGGTTGGTTGTGATAGAGAGAAATCAATCTCAAAATGGTGACTTTAGTTCATACCTTGGAATACAAATGGCGTGGCAGCATGTCATGCTCGTTTGTTTACTTTTGTTGGCAACTAAGTTCGATAAATCGATTGAGATCTGGAATAAGCGAGAGCTCTTATGCGCTTGTTAACAAGTGGATGGAGACATTCTTTGTATGGTAGTGATCATCAATTTTGAAAGGCTTGCACTTGTCTAAACAATGGAGCTGTTTTTGGCGCATTTCACGGATTAAGCAAATGCAAGCCAATCAAAGTAGATGTGAACCCACGTGTTTTGTTGCTCAAATGGATGGTTGGCTTTGTTGAGCGAGATGTTTTGGATGATCACTTGGAAGTAAGATACGCCACGTGGCATTTCTTTAGTTGTAACCATGATACGCCTGCAGCATGAGTGGAATCGATCCATTGGAAAGGTTAGGGGTGGCGGTTGACCGACCTACGCATAAATGTCGGTTAGGTGACCACTAGCCCTTGTCGTCGGCGGATTGTAGTGAGAAATCAATCTCATGGATATATGTAGTACCTTCACCGAGGATGTGTATGCCCACGTGATCGTGAACATCAAGGAGTGGAGACTAGTTGGGTGTCTCTCATGCTCCTGCAAGACGTTTATGGGGGGTGGGGGGTGGTGTGGGGCGTTTACCCGAACTGCCAGTCGGGTTAGATAACCGACTTGCCCCTAGTCAGTTCGGGGTGTTTTCAACAAAAGATCAACCTCGAAAGAACAAGTGTATCAAAAAAAGTACCTCTTTAGGTGGATGGCGTTCCAGCTGTTGGCTATCTGTCGTCCTTCCTTGAGCTTGTAGGCTCTGTTGCTACTACCTTTGTGATTTTGTAAGGACCTTCCCAATTTGGTCCAAGCTTTCAGCCTGTCTCCTTTGTGTTCTGGAATACCCTGCGTAAAACCCAATCGTCTTGCTTGAAAGTTCGTACGCGAATGTTCTTGTTGAAGTGTTGTGCAGCTTTCTGTTGGTAGGCGGCGCTCCGGATCATGGCTCTTTCTCTGAGCTCATCGACCAAGTCGAGCTCGTGTGCCAATTCTGCGTCGTTGGTCTGCTTGCTAGCCATTTTGTATCTTGTTGTGGGTAATCCCACTTCTATGGGTATGACTTCTTGGCCCATATGTCATCTTGAATGGTGTTTCTCTCCTGAGTCCTTGGTGTGGTTCGCATGCGACCATAGGACGCCTGGGAGTTCATCCGCCCATGCTCCTTTTGCTTGTTTCACCCGTTTTTTGAGACTATTCATGATAGTCTTGTTGGTCGACTCCGCTTGTCCATTCGCTTGGGGATAGCGTGGAGTGGAAAATGTAAGCTTGATTCCCCATTCTTTGCAGAAATCTTGAAACTCATAGCTTATGAATTGGGAGCCATTGTCTGTCACGATTTTGTAGGGGACTCCGTACCTGCAGATCACATGTTTCCAAATGAAATTTTTTACCTCTGTGTCACGGACTTGCTTGAAGGCTTCTGCTTCCACCCACTTGGTGAAGTAATCGGTTACTGCGAGCATGTACACTCGTTGGCAAGAGGTAGTTTCCCTACTATATCCATCCCCCATTTCATAAAAGGCCAGGGGGTGACGGATGGATACAGCTTCTCTGGTGGAAGGTGGATGATTTGTGAGTTCCTTTGGCATGAGTCACATCTTCTCACAAAGTCTATGGCGTCAGCCCTCATAGTCAGCAATAGTACCTATTTGTGAGCGCCGGGTGTGCAAGGCTTGAGCTCCGTGGTTGCCACATTCCCCTGCATGCAATTTAGTCAGAACATGTCTGGCTTCATTATTAGTTACGCACCTGAGTAGGGGTCCTGAATAGGATCTCCTATAGAGTTGTCCGTCGAGGAGCATGAAGCGGGCTGCCTTTGCCTTTATCCTCCTTGCCTCGCTTTTGACTTCTGGAAGTTCTCCATTGGACAAGTACAATATTAATGGAGTCATCCAATTTGACTCAGTTGTTATATCGGCCATCGTCGGTTGGCGGACTCACCTTCCATGTTGCGCCATTGTACATACACTAGGAATATCATTGGTGATGTGGTTTGGATGGTCGCTCCCAAGTTGGCAAGGGCGCTCATGGTTGTTGTCCGTCCTTGGTACCTGTGAAATAGAGAACTCCTCGAAGGAGGACTGCAACTCCTTGACTAGCTGGAGATAGGCAGCCATCTTGGTGTCTCTGGTTTGGTAAGAGCCCTGCAATTGGTTAACTACTAACTGTGAGTCCGATTGTACCTGAATATTTTTATGCCCATGTCCCGAGCTAAGTTGAGGCCAGCTATAAGTGCCTCATACTCGGACTCGTTGTTGGTTGCTTTGAATCCACATCGAATGGCTCTTTGGATTGTGTCACCGTCTGGCGAGGTAAGGACTATGCCGAGCCCACTTCCTTTGGTATTGCTGGAGCCATCGACTGAGAGCTTCCACTGCAAGTTGTCCTTCTCCTGTAAGCAAAATAACTCCTTTTCCGCTTGACCTAATTCAGTTGGGGTGAAGTCTGCTATGAAGTCTGCAAGTGCTTGAGATTTGATGGTTGTGCGGGGTTGGAAGGAGACGTCGTACTCGCTGAGTTCGACCGCCCATTTGGAGAGCCTACCAGAGACTTCGGGCTTGTGCATGATGTTGCGTAGTGGAAAGCTGGTGAGGACTACGATTGGATGACATTGGAAGTAAGGGCGTAGCTTCCTTGCTGAGGTGACTAGTGCAAGGGCTAGCTTCTCCAGCTGGTTGTACCGAGTTTCTGCATCTAGCAAGGACTTGCTCACGTAGTAGACTGGGAGTTGGTTTCCATCCTCTTTCCTGACTAGGACGCCGCTTAGTGCTGAGTCGGAGACTGCGAGGTAAACAAACAGAGTCTCCTACTGGGCTTTGATAGCACCGGAGGTGTGGTAAGGTAACGCTTGATTTGTCAGAGGCGTCCTCACACTCGTCGCCCACTGAAGTCTTTGGCCTTCCGTAGGTGTCAAAAATGGTCGACACCTCTCGGAAGACTTGGTATGAACTCCGAGGTCGCTAGCCTCCCAGTCAATTTCTGCACATCTTTAACGCACTTGGGGGGAGGGAATGTTATAAATTGAACGAATTTGATCAGGGTTAGCCTCAATACCTCTTCGCGTGACCAAATACCCAAGGAATTTCCCAGAGGAGACTCCAAACGAGCATTTGGCTGGTTCAACTTCATATTATACCTGCGGAGGACTGAGAAGGCTTGGCGGAGGTGGTCGAGGTGATCAAGAACCAAGGACTTGACCAAAGATGTCGTCGATGTACACCTCCATGGTGTCCCCAAAGATGCTAGCGAACATACGGTTGACCGATCGGTAAGTGGCTCCTGCATTCTCGAGTCCGAATGGCATGACTTTATAATGAAGGTTCCTCTCTCGTGACGGTATCTTCTCTTGATCTTCGGTGCATCAAGATGGTTGTATCTCGAGAATGCGTCCATGAAGCTTAATAAACAACTGCGGTGGCATCCACTAGCATGTCTATGTGGGGAAGTGGAAAGGAATCCTTCGGCATGCTTTGTTGAGGTCGGTGAAGTCGATGCACACTCGCCATTTGCCATTCTTCTTATTCACTACCACAACATTGGCTAACCAACGGGTAATGTACTTCGGATCGACCCGATATCAAGCAACTTTTGGACTTCTTCATTGATAACCTTGTTCCGCCTGAGCGAACTTCCTCCGCTTCTCATTCGATCGGGTAGTCCGGGTCGACTTCAAGTCTGTGGGTGATTACCTCTGGTCAACTCGCCATGTCCGCATGTGACCAAGCAAAGCGTCGTGGTAAACTTTGAGAAATGTGATCGGTTGCTCGTAGCTCGTCTCAACCTTGCCCCAATTTGAACTTTGTGATCTGGATGGTCTGGGTGAATCTGAACTTCATCGAGCTCTTCCATCCCTGGTTGGTCTGGGTCAATTGGGGGGTTGAGTTGCTGTAATTGCTATAATCACGCCTTGGGCTTCAGGGCTTCCATGTAACACGTCCTCGCATCCCGCTGCTGCCCTAGAATCTCCTTCACCCCCCCACTTGGTAGGGAAGCGAATCACCTGGTGGTAGGTTGACGGTACTGCTTTCATATCGTGAATCCACGGCCTACCAAGGATGGAATTATAGCTTGACGGACTGTCTACGATCAAGAACTTTGTTGGTAGGTTGATGCCTTCCGCATAGACAGGAAGGGTAACACTCCCAACCGTGTACTTCTTTTCTCCACTGAAGCCATACAAAGTTGTCGGCTGGCGGAGGATGGCGGTCTCATTTATTCCCATTTCTGTGAGAGCATCTAGAAAAATGATGTTAGCAGAGCTCCCATTATCAATGAGAACTCTCTTCGTAAGACAATTGGCAATAAGAATGGAAATTACTAAAGCGTCGTCATGAGGACTAATTAGTTGCTTAGACTCTTGGTCTGAGAAGCTAATAGTCAAGTCAGACGAAGAGGTGTCTGATGCTCTGCGAGCATCGAGCTCGGGCCTTACCGTTTGCCTACTGTGGCGCTTTGCCGCAGAGTATGAGACACCACTGATCTCTGATCCCCCAGAGATCACGTTGATTACCTTGTTGGTCTGAGGGGGCTCAGGTAGATCAGTGCCCTGCCGGCTGGCGAGGGTCTTTTTACCTTTGTCAGAGAGGAACTCCGTCAAGTGTCCTCTCTTCAGAAGCTCAGCTACCTCCAATCGCAGTGAGATGCACTCTGCGGTTGTATGTCCGTGGTCTCCGTGGAACTCACACCACTTGTTGGAGTTTCTCTGATCTGGAGGTGTTCTAAGTTTTCCTGGCCACCTGACTCTGTCACCCATGCTCTTCATGACTGCTACACACTCCTCTGGTTCAATGCTGAGGGAGTAACTCGGAGGCGGTGCTCGGGTTTCTGTCCTCCTCTGTTGGACTGGAGGGCGAGGTGGATTCGCAACAGGACCATGTCTTCTCTCAGTCGGGTATGGCCTAGCACGATAGTCTGGAACCCTTCGTTCAACTCGTCTATCAGGCTTGGGCTCCTTACGAACACTTTGGCTTGACACGTAAGGTCTGTTGGCATCATCCTCCTCCCATTTTATCTGAGCCCATGCTTTGGCGAGCACGTCTTCCATTGTTCGACAGGGGTACATGGTCAGCTCCTTGTACAACCCCGAGTTGGGTGGCAACCCTTTGCGGAAGGCGTTGACAGCAGTGTCCTTGTTGCAATTGGGGATTGACACCTTCTCCTTGTTGAATCTTGCAACGTACTCCCTGAGAGATTCGTTAGGTCTTTGCCGGACACTATACAAGTCGTCTGACAGTTTTAAAAGCTTACATCGCTTGAATTGTTCCACAAAGCAGTCGACTAGTTGGGCAAAAGAGGAAATGAAATTGTTGGGTAAGTTGTTATACCATTGTAGGGCTGGTCCGATCAGACTGGAACCAAACCCTTTGCACATGCATGCCTCGTGGAGATCCCTGGGGATGGCTATGGTGAACATCCTCTGCTTGTATTGTGAGACATGGTCGTCCGGGTCCGTCGTTCCATCATAGAGCTTCATGCTTGGGAAGGTGAACTTGGTTGGCATCTCCACCAAGGCTATAGCATCGGCGAAGGGAGAGTCAGCAAAGCTGTTGGGTAAGCTCTTCTTGATTGGTGCTGGCACTCCAGGGATTCTTTGGATCATCTCCTCGTGCTCACCAGTTTGAGGCTAGCTCGTTGCTACTTCCGTGACCTGCAGAGAGGGTTAGCAAGTGATCTACCTGACTTGCGCTTTGGTTGCGTTGTTGTGGCGATTCGTCGTTCATCCTTGGGTTAGCACCTTCAAACGAAACCCTTCTGCTGGTGGTACCTTGAGTGATCTCAAGGGATGGCCTTGGCAGAGCTCTTACCACTTGAGAGACTGGAGTTACGGGAATCACCCTTTCCGTCTCTTCAAAGGTTAGCTGGCAAGCCTCAATCGTGTTGCGTGGCGGGTTCTCCACCCCAGTGCCATGAGTCAGTCGGCGAGACGAGGTCGCGTCCAACGTTGGAACCTCCTGGTGGACGACAGACTCAACCCTTTCCTTCAAGAGCGAGTTCTCCTGGCGGACAGCGCGGTTCTCGTCCTCAAGGAGCTTGATCTTCTTAGCGTTCTCTTGCATCTGGGCCGCCAAGGTTTTGATCTGAGTGACGACGTCCACCTCCTCTACCTCTTCCAGAACGTATTCGTCTGAGTGCGTCATGATGGAATTCTTAGCGTGTCGCAGTTGCTACTGGATTACCTTTCTTGTAGTCGGGGCCCCACGGTGGGCGCCAAATTGTAGACGCTCAGAAATCTACAATCAAAATTAGGGTTAGAGATTGGGGGCACCGACAACCTGCAAGGAAACAATAGAAAATAGAGACGTGAGATTCCGAGGTGACACCGGTGTGGTGCCGACCGAAGGGACTCCGACGCTCAAGTTAGATGACTGATAGAAGGAGTAATCAAATGAAAGAAACAAAGAGGGAGAGATGGTGGCAAGCGTCGACTTATCCTGTTGGTTGAGTCGGTTCGGCTACGTGGTGGACAAACACCGGCAGTGGGCTAGCTGACCTTACGGGAAGGAGCTAGCTGGCAGTTGTCTGACAGAGATGGATGATGGCGGATGGTTGAAGGTTGATGATGGATGGTGATGAGCGATGGTGGATGATGATAGGTGACGGCTGATGTTGATCAGAGCTTGAGAGAGATGGAGGCGTGAGAGATTGATTGCTAGGGTTTGTTGCAGTTAGCATCTGATGCCCTCTACATCTCCTCAGCCTTCTCTATATAACCCACCCATCGTTGGAGTCTGCCCGCTAATTTCGGGGAGGTCGTTGGAACGGGTTGGACTGTGTCTCAAGTAGTTAGGAGAGTGATCGTAAGTCGGTTGCTTACTGACTGACCAAGTCCATCGAGCTACTGGAGTTGGTTAGTCAGTCATGCAAGGTCGGTCGGGCTAGGTGAGCTAGCTAGCTTGTCAACCAGCTGGAAGGTTGGCAAGGTCAAGTGAGCTAGTCAGGTAGCATGCAGACTGATTGGCTGGATGGATGACTCCGCTAGGTGGGCTTGCTAACCGGCCTTTGGAGTCCAACTCACGTATGAAGTCAAGACGGACTCATTAATGGATTGTGGGTTGGGTCGTAGCCTTGATGGGCCGATCCGTTAGTCTAGTTGACAAGAGCGAATTTTGGCCAATACAAGACAGAGTATACTTTCATGAATATAGAATATGATACAAATCCTATATATGACACAGATACTGAAGAGAATGATGAAAAAGAAATAATAATTGGATTTGATTAATTTGAACAAGAAGAAAATGATTTTAGTATAATTGATTATTTAGAAGAAGAACCTTCAACAGGGTTTAAAATTGAAGAAACTACTAAAACATTTGATGATATTATTAACAAAAAATTCACTGAGTTAAACATTCAAGAAGAAGTAGATGATATGAAAATAGACTGCATTACAGAATTAGGATGGACTTATGAAGAAAGTTATAGTAAATTACAAGAATTTTATAATTTACCCCTAGTAGAAGATATACAACAAGGTAAAACAATGATTTCTGATTTTTATAAACAAGAAAAAGCTTTTATGGACCAAGATATGGCAAACATAAGAAAAAGTGCTAAAATGGAATGGACGGAACCAGGAACAAGTACAGAGGAAACCATAGGAAGAGAAAAATGGACTACTCCATCGTAACATTATACAGGAGAATCAAAATATGTTAGTCAAGGACCTAGATTACCATTAGGAAATCTTTATAGCGGAAATATGTTATTATTAGAAAAACAAAAACCACAACTCTGGGGAGATGAGATATTAGTATGGGAACAAACAGTGGTAAGATTATCGGAAACAAATAAACGAGATAGTATGGACATGCTTTCTTATTTAGAAACCACATTAGGCCCAATAGCCTTAGGCATATGGCAAAGTAAGAAAGCCCAAGATCCAGATGGAATAAACAGACTTAAAGCTATAGGTGATAACCCATATAACTTCACCAGCCAAATTAGAACACTAATACTAGGAGTAGACCCAGCAAAAAATACTACTCTTATACAAGATACAGCTATTAGAAATTTAGAACAATTAAGTATAGCAGATATGAGATACATAAATGAATTTACATTAGACTTTACTAGATTATTATCTCAAACAGGACAAGCTATGAATGATGATTTATGTGATAAATATTTTGTTAAATTACCAGGAGATTTAGGAAAAAATATTCATGAATCATGGAAACAACAGTTTAGTGAAAGAAAAAATTTAGGAATAGGACCTAGAATCACTTATACATTTACTATACTAGAAGATAAATGTAAAGAAGTAACCTTACAAGAACAGTTAAAAAAGAATGCTTATGCGTTTTGCAAAACAGCTATTTATACACCACAAGCATATGGCCAATATAGTAAACCTAAAAAGAAACTAAGAAAAAGTACAAAATATAGGAAAGAATTTAAACCATATAAAGGTAACATATATGTTAAAAAAACCTCAAACTAGAAAATGTAGATGTTTTATATGTGGTGATGAAAAACATTTAGCAAATAGATGTCCTAACAAGAATAAAAATGCAGAAAGAAGTAACTTGGTAGAACAGCTAGGAGAATATAAAATAGAACCTTTAGACATAAACGATTCGGATGATGAATCAATCTATAGTATTTATAGTAGTGATAATGATAGCCAACTTACTAAAATTACTTATACTTATATGAATAGACAAGAAGATTGTAAACATGAATGGATTAGTAAAAGAGGAAATAATTATATTAAATGTTTCAATTGCGGTTATTTTCCAAGTATTGAAAAAAGATCACAGTGTAATATATGCTTTAAAGAAATATGCTATTTATGTCTAAAATTATTATATAAATAAAATATGTCTATAGATAAAAAACCATTAAAAGAACAAAGTATGGAATTAATTATAGAAAAAATAGAAAAAATAGTAGTAACAAATGAATTACATAGTTTAAAAATTAAAAATTTAGAAGAAAAAGTTTTACATATAGAAGATAGGATATGTAAAAATAAGCAAAAATTAGAAGAATCCTTAGAAGACATAGATTTAACAAAAATGTCCACTGAACTCACCCTACTACAAACTAGGAATATAACAAATATGATTAATTTACAATGTAGATTATGGCTAGACAATAATGAATATTTAGATCTTACAGCCCTTTTAGACACAGGAGCAACTAAAAGTGTAATTTCACATAGTATGGTACCTTTACAACATAAAAAAGAATTATCATACAAATTAGTCACTAGGACTATAGAAGACAGATTAATGACAATTACACATTATATAGAACCAATAGGAATACAATTTATAGATTTTTCAGGAAATTATAGTATGAAATATAATATTCCCCAAGTAAATATTAGTCCCGAGTATGTTAAATCTAAAGATTTTATTCTAGGACTTAATTTTATTCTAGCATTACAGGGTGCTATTACTATTGCAAAAAATTACATTACAATAAGTAAACATACCTACAGTATACCAACTTTAAGATATACTCAAACATCAGAGTTAGCACAGAAGCGTGGTGGACTAGGAAACTTAATTTTTAAGAATCCTTCAAAAACCAATATAGAAAATGATACATTAAGACTACTTACAAACATGTTGACACATGAACTAGAAAAAGGAATAGATGTCACTAAAAGTAGTAATCATCCTATAATATTACATTTAGAAAAAATAGGATTAATAGGAGAAGACATTATGAAATCAAGGGTCGTATATGAATGTAAATTTAAAATTAAAAACATGATATCACTATTAGAACAACAAACATTGAATATAGTCCATTAGACAAGGAAGAATTTAAAAATCAGAATTCTGAAATGATAAAATAGAATTTAATAAGAAAATCAGAAAGTCCACATAGGTCAGCAGCATTTATTGTAAGAAATCATAGTGAAATTAAAAGGGGAAAGACTAGAATAGTTTATAATTATAAAAGACTAAATGGTAATACAGAAGATGATGGGTATAATATACCTAATAAAGATACTCTAATAAATTTAATTCAAAAGAAGAAGATTTTCTCAAAATTCGATTTAAAATCAGGTTACAATCAGCTTAAGTTATCAAAAGATTTTAAACCTTGGACAGCTTTTACATGCTTAGAAGGGCAATTTGAATGGAACGTTTTAAGTTTTGAACTAAAAAACGCTCCTTCAATTTTTCAAAGATTTATGGATAACATATTCTTAAAATATGATTTTTGCATGGTATACATTGATGATATCTTAGTAGCCAGTGAATCAATTTATGAACATGAAAATCATTTGAAACAAGTATTTAATGAAATTAAAAAATATAATATAGTAGTTTCAAAAAGAAAGATGGAACTTTTTAAAAGAAAATTTTCATTTCTAGGATTAGAAATTGGAAATGGAAAAATAGAATTACAACCCCATATTTCAACAAAAATTATTGATTTCCCTGAAAAATTTGAAAACTTAAAACAGATACAAGCTTTTCTAGGTTTAGTAAATTATGCTAGAAAATTTATTCCTAACTTATCAAAACTAGTAGGACCATTATACAGTAAAACAACAAAAAATGGTCAACGAAGATTCAATAGGGAAGATATTAAATTAGTTAAAGAAATAAAAGAAGTTGTAAAAAAGATTAAACCATTAGAATTACCATTAGTAACAGACTACATCATCCTAGAAACAGATGGGTGTAAAGAAGGATAGGGAGCTGTTCTTCTTTGTAAAACAAATAAATATTTACCAAGAAATAGTGAAAAGGTTTGCGCTTATACTAGTGGAAATTTTAATAAAACAGGATTAAACTGGACTAGTTTAGACTATGAGATACAGGCATTAATTAATGCATTAGAAAAATTTAAGATTTTCTTAAATAAAGAATTCACTGTCAGAACAGATTGTGAAGCCATAGTTCAATTCATTAAAAATGATCAAAGTAAAAAAGTAAATAGAACTAGATGGATTAATTTACAAAACATAATACAAGGAAGTGGATACATTATAAATTTTGAACATATTAAAGGAAACAATAATACTATTGCTGATATCTTATCAAGAAACTTGAACAAGTTGTTTCATGGATAAAGATCAGAAAATGAGAAGGCTTATACATCCTCAACAAACAGATAAAGCAACAGCAATGGATATTTCTGATGAAGAAAAAAGCATGACAAATCAAGAAATCTACAGCAAACAACCCTGGCCAACGACAGTGTTTTGGCCAACGACAGTATCAAACCAAAACCTTTCACAAACAGGGCGAAGTTCTTTAAAACATTTTCCTAAAAATTCTAGCCCACAAGTCCAACAAAGGACTATTACTTTTGGCCCAAATACATTACCAGTCTGCACAGATGAAACCAAAAAATTTAGGCCCATGGCTGGGATAAATTTAACAGCTAAACAACAGTGTCTTCTTCACAATCTTTGGCACATACATACTTTCCCTACAGAATCCACAAAGAAAGTCCAGATTTTAAATTCTTTGGGATACTTCTTTATGGAAACAGCTAAAAAAACCCCAGAAAAAACTAATATTAGGAGATTTTCTCACTATATTATTTTTCGGGGCACAAAAGTTGGAATTTTCAACAAGTGGGAAACAGTTGTAAATCACATACAAGTGGGAATTTTCACAGATCCTCTTTACAAAGGATACTACAGTTTTTCAGAAGCCATGACTATGGCTAGAAAACATTTTGGACTCAGAGACTTCTTCATAGAACCTGAAGAAGTAAAAACATTTTCAGAAATCACACAGCAAATCCCTGAACAGATTTTCAAAAAACAGGAGGAGGAGATTGTTAGGCTCCAAAGACATATTCTCCAAAAAGAAAAAGAAAACCCAACATTACTGACAACAAAATTACAGGTTGAAAATCAGAAATTAAAACAGCAGATTGTTACTCTTGAAGACAGAGTAAAAACACGAGCGATCTACGAGATTTCAATGACTTTAAAGCTCGCATTATCGACATTCCATGGAGACAGACTTTAAAGCCTGTATTAGACAGAATTGAAGGTCTCGATGACATTATATCCGAAAAAATTTGTACAGGATTTCCTTTAGTTTTGTATAAATTACAGCAAAAAATTGTACAGATAGTATTCCGAGAGTTAAAATATACCGGAATAAAAGTGATAGAAAGAATAAACAGAGACGAAAAAGATACAGGCATACTATTATTACAGATAGATTTGGGAGAAACAGACATGCCACAGGAATTGATTACTCAATTTTACCATTATGGTATGATTGATTACATCAAATTCAGTCTCACTGACATTACAGAAAAAATTATCAACACTTTTGGTGAGAAGTTTACATTAGTAGCAAGAAACATTGCTTCTCATTCACAGACAGTAGGATGTAAGATTTTTGCATCCTTCCCAGAAGCAGACAGCCATACATACAGGCCAGCCAGAAAAAGAATTTTTATCAGTAACAGACCTAATGATCAAGCATTGCTAGAAGTAGCGGTGAAAATTGAAGAACACATTAATTTCTCAAGTCTTTATTGGCTCCATGAACAAAACCCTGATACAGTTTTAGGAGTCATAAAGGCACAACAGAAGACTCCAGCTCTTCCCAAGTATTTTCCTTGGTTTGAGTACAAGCTAATGGCCGAAGGACATTATACTCAGATCTGGACAGCAACAAATTGGGACATGCTCCTTCCATTTGTAGGAGAAGGTAATACACTGGAACAACAGCACATCAATAACAACGAAGAGACACCATGGCCATTCTCAGAAGATGACAACATGCAAGACACCCGATCGATTTGACGCAAACACAATTCCCACAATTGACAGCAACTACAGGGACTTCTAGAAGCAAAGACAGATGGGAAAAATGTAAGCAATGACGTCAACAGAGACTTCTAGAAACAAAGACAGATGGACGGTTTCAATAAAAGGGAAAAACGTAAGCGATGACGTCAAGAAATATTCTTTCCTTTACACGTAGCTAGATTCTTTATGTTTTCTTATTTTATTGTATAGATAAGCAGCCGGTCATAAAAACCAGTTTAGAAGGTTACCATTTGTAAGGCTATAAAAGCCAGCCATTCTTTCAGTTGTAACCATGAATCAATTACCCAGCAATTAATATATTCTCTTAAAGCAACTCATGGCAGCTTAAAAAACCTTAACCTATTTCCTTAGTCTCATTACTTAAATCCTTCAAATACCTTCCGAACTTCGTACTAAAAAAAAAAAAGAAAAAAAAAAAAAGAAAGAAAGTATAACCTCACTCTCTTCATACTGTATCCGCCGTTTTCAACTCACGATTGTTCATACAGCATCTACGCTCATCTTGTAAGTATCTCCTTACAAATTTTTAGTTATGTTACATATAAATTATGCATGTTTTTGGTTAACGGAGACCGCTAAAATCCGCCTATACCCCCCTTACACACACAGCTAAGTCATGATTTACATGCACTACCTGTTGAAACAAATTTCCCAGTAAGTCAAACAACCTAAACTCTAATATACATGAACCATATTAACTATTATAAGGAGTGATCGGATAAAACAATACGTGCACAAAGCAGTCTCTAATATATTCATTATTCAAGTTAAACATCAGTGCTTAAGTGGTCCATTCACTAGAACACACAACTATCAAACATGTTGGTTATCATTTCATCTCTACAGTAACTAATCCAAACATCAAAATCAAATATACATATAAACAGTTTAATTAAATTCATCTAACCGTTCGTTTCAAACACACGTTGATGCTTCAGAACCAATTCAACAATTGAATTCGTAAGTTTCCACACACTAACCATTGTTGAATAAGAAAATCAAACGGTTACACACACAAATGAAGAAGAAAGGACTGATTAGATAAAACCAAATCATAAAATCGAGATAAAATACAACAAAAACACAATCAGGAAATGAAAAAGCCCTAACACTAATTCAAAAATACCTCTGGCATCCGAATCGAAAGGCCTCTTCAAGTGTATAGCCACAAAAAACTTGATATGCACCTTCGCCGGAGATGTAAACCAGAGCTTCGCCGCTTTTCATCATTGTTACACCAAATTTATGGGGAAAAAAACGAAAATAGAAATCAACAAAAAGCAAGCAATACACACGAATTGAAGGAGGAAAGGAAAAAAACGACCGTGTTTCATATGAACGTCTATCGCCGGCCTCCGATCCATCTTTACCATCTGCAAAATGAAGATCGGTCGCTTTTTTTGTCAATTGCGTGAAGAGAGATTGGGAAAAGTGGTAAAAAATGCTATTTATATAACCCGACTTTGAAACCTACTCCTGAAACCGGGTCAAGTCATAACCCGCGATAATAATCTAATAACCCAGCTTCTTTGAGTCTTTCCTCAGTCTCTCCTTAGTTTAGTCTCTTCAAGTTACAAGTATTAGTAGTGGTTAATTTGGTCCAGATTTCGTTGTCTGCAACTAAGCAGGTGCTGGCTTAGGTCTGAAAGATCAATTTCGCCCGCGTAGAAAGAGTTCAATAACCATAACATAAGTCTACACAATCATACATTCATACTACTTTCTTTTTCCGTTTGTTTTAATGTGGGACAAATGCTACTCACATATCCGACACAGTTTGAGACAATTTATCATTCACAACTAAAATTGGTCGTCTCCTGTGTATTATGTTGTTTCTAAACTTAGTCCCACTTCGCAACGGACTAAAGAACACTCAAACCCAAGAATTGTAGCTTAGGGAAATAATTGCTCAAAAATTTCAATTTAACACCTTATTACATACTTCCTCCGTCAAGTTTTAAACTTGATTTTGTGGTCGACTTTTATTTTATTCTGAATTAATCTTAAATGAATGTAAAATGTTCAATTTTTTATATAATGAAAATTTAGCCCTAAAGTTTCATTATATAAAAAATTGAACATTTTACATTCTGCGATTAAACAATTAATCAATAAAAAAAAATGTCGAAAACTTTATTAAAAGACGAATTTTACTATCTTCCTTAATGTTATTTCAAGCGCACTTGGTGAGTTTAGTGAGCCATCAGCCATGTATATATTGGGTTGTTACGTACGTAACATTAGAGATCGAGTGTGGAGTGCGTACTAAGTCGTACCTAATCAACCTGCCGAAATAGTCGAATGGCTAACGAAACTGTCAACTAATTATACGTACCTTTCAAATTAATTTACTTTTTAATTTAATATATATAGATGGACCTTAATTAATAATTCTATGTAATTAACAACCTATCTTAACTGTACTTGTATCACTTCCAAATCTACATTACGTCCGTACAGATGCAAACATTTTAAGGTAAGGCCAGTTTATTTTTTATCGATTTCAGACTGCTGGGAAAAATCAGTTTATGTCGGAATTCATGTGCTAACTAAGGCTCTAGAATGATCATTAGTTAAGAACGAGAATGATAAAGGGTACTCCCTCGTCCGTTCTATTAATAACTTTATAATTTTACTTTTTTGGAGTTCCATTAAAAATCTACTAACCCATAAATGAAAAGTTTTTACACCACTAACTAATTCTTTATTATTTCTCCTTCCTATTTTATCTTCAATTTATTCAATCTTTCTTACTTTATCACCCAATTACAAATTTACCAATATAATATCTATTACAAACTATTTTTTTATTACAAATTTCTTAAGTCAAGAGAAAGTAAGAGCTCTTAGTGGACTGGAGGGAATATATAATATATAAGTAGAATGCCACTGTGACAAAATTAGTTTAAAATGAGAATTCCGCATTTGTTTGGTCGTCTTATAATTGTACTGGTATTCAAAACAAAGCTAGACCAAGGAATCGCTTAGCCAATCGGTGATCCAAGAGGGAAAAATTGCAGTCTACTAGTACGTGTTTTTGCTGATCGGAAATGGAGGCGGAGAAGAAGCAATGGCAGGTGTCCGATGTAGGCGCTTGGGCTATGAACGTTATCAGCTCCGTCGGAATTATCATGGCGAACAAGATGCTCATGTCCAATAACGGATATGGTTTCGGCTTTGCAACAACATTAACCAGTTTCCATTTCGCTGTTACTGCTCTTGTTGGCTTGATATCAAATGCTACTGGCTTATCCTCTTCTTCATCAAAGCCGCATCATGTACCTCTTCGGGAACTACTCTGGTTCTCAATTGTCTCAAACACGTCGATTGGTGGAATGAATTTCAGCCTCATGCTCAATTCAGTGGGATTTTACCAAATTTCAAAATTGAGCATGCTCCCTGTGGTCTGCGTGATGGAACGAATCATACATAACAAGCAGTTCTCAACGGATGTTAAGCTTTCCGTTGTCGTTGTGATTATAGGTGTGGGTGTTTGCACTGTGAGTGATGTAAAAGTGAATGCCAAAGGGTTAATATGTGCCTGTGTTGCGGTTCTGGCTACATCTGGACAACAAGTTTCAATAGGGTCCTTGCAGCAGAAGTACTCTATTGGATCATTTGAATTGTTGAGTAAAACAGCTCCAATTCAAGCTGGATCTCTCCTTCTACTGGGTCCTATAGTCGACTACTATCTGTCTGGAGGAACACGACTAATATGGGAGTACGAGTTTACAGGTGGAGGCATGGTGTTTATGCTCCTTTCATGTTCGCTAGCGGTGTTCTGCAACATGAGCCAGTATCTATGCATTGGTCGTTTTTCAGCCGTTTCCTTCCAGGTTTTAGGCCACAT
Source organism: Plantago major (assembly GCA_026545765.1). NCBI lineage: Eukaryota > Viridiplantae > Streptophyta > Magnoliopsida > Lamiales > Plantaginaceae > Plantago > Plantago major. Next base: position 2,588,625 of record CM048840.1, read on the forward strand.
GAAAACAGTCTGCGTGCTCGCATTGGGGTGGCTACTATTTGATTCTGAACTCACATTTAAGAACATCTCAGGAATGGTGATTGCAATAATTGGCATGGTAATTTACAGTTGGGCAGCGCAACTTGACAACGACAAGGCGAACCAGCACAACAAGAACGGCTTGACCCAAGAGGAGGCCTCCCTCAAGGAAGGAATTCATGTAGACACTAAAAAAGGGAAGGACGTTGAGCTTGGTTCTACTAAGGTCTAGTACAGTAGTACTCAGTCATATACGTCCGATCAATCGATCGAGCATTGGGTCCAGAGATTCATAAATCATAATGTGCAGTCGATCTGTTATGTAATTTAAAATTTTGTAAAAGCGAGACTCTTCACCCTTGATTGTTTTGGAACTGCAGAAACTTCTTGTGAAAAAAATTAAGGTACCAGCAAGAGTACATGATGTTAAGGCCTTAAGAATCTTGTTGATCCTGTCCTAGACTATAGTTGGTGGATTAGTAACTACATATTAAGCTGTGGAGAAACGCTCTACTGCATCTCCAACGGAAGGTTCTTTCATACACCGTGTCCACGAGATTGAATGAATTTAAAATTATTCTTTCAATTCATGTAACTTATTTTTAACCACCACGTCTACAAACTATTCAAAGACCTAGTCAATATAATAATTTTCCGTATTGAACAAATACATTTTGGACCAAGTTACTCCAATTATGAAGCATTGTTCTTGAATGCATAAAAATGAATTACATTAGTGGTATGTCGGCTTAATGATCATTCATACCGCCGCTAATGTGCCAAATCTACATACCCTTCTAAATATATACCCTCCTCCGAAAAAACTAATCCAAACTCTACTCCTAATCATCATCACTACCACTACTAGAAAGAATTCAATTATTATATATCTCGAGAGATAACAATTAATAATTACTCAAAAATAGGTTCCAAAGCCGGTTTCCATTGCCTGGCGCGAACCACTGAACTTCCATTCATACCCTCTCCTCCTAACTTGTCATCATCCATACTCTCATTGGCAAAATCGGAAACAACACAATCCTCTGTGACAGAAACCGCATGCTGAACTTTGGAACCACGTCGTTTCGATCTCTTCACACTACAAAGAGACTCAATCGCTGCCAATTCCGATTCCGAAACCTTTCCATTAACTCTAGTAACCGGAATGAGTAAATACACTCTCCTTCCAGCTAACAATTCATCGGCTTTTAGTGCAATGAGGCGTTTTTCAGTCCGTAATACGGTCACCGGAGAGAGAACGTAGCCAGGATTCTCGAGCATGAGCTCGGCGGCGGTGATCGGAAGGTCTACGAGGTGGATTGTTTTCCGGTGGAGATCGATGATTTCAGCTGAGGATGATGATGATGAGTTCGGTTTTGGTGCGACACACGAGTTTCCCATTGTCTGAATGTGGATTTGAAATTGAGAGTTCGTGATCTGAACAAGATTTGTTTTGTTTGTGAATTGTGATCTGGTTTTGGATGGATGATTATATATATATATATGGAGTATCCAAAAGGAGTATTGACTGAGAAATAGTAGTAGTATTATTATATGCGCGTGTTGAATGGAGGAAAGGAAGGAAGAGAGTTTGGACTTGGGAGAGTGACTGACTACGTACACTCATTTCCCACTTTTTCGACGTGGTTTAATACTGGGGTCCCTTTTTTGTAATATTAGCTTATTTTCCCTAATTTTTGGTCCCTCGTTTTTGTGCAGCATTTTTATTTGAGTTTTATAGTGGTCCCTTTAAGAAAAAATTAGAAATGAAATGATCTTAGCTGCTAAAAAAGTCAAAATGATCGGGAGGTGTTGAATTCAGAAATTGCAGGCCCCATTTGTATTTGAATTCCGTTTCCGGCTATTCACTTCAACTCCAACTCCCATGGTTCATGCATCAGAGATCGACATTCGTGTATCATGGTTTTTATTCAACAAAACGCCGTATTTTTTAACTTTTACATGGTTTTCACAAATTCCGTTTTAGAGGGTGATTCCCTTTTAAGTTGATTTTATTAGTTAATTGTTTGGAATTTGTCCGAACATTGTAATTATTCTTTAATTCAACGGTGTTTTATTTTACAAATTCACCACCTTACTCGATCAAAATTTGTGTATGTATCAATGTTCTAATATGGTACTATAATGTTTGTAAAAATTCTATGTGTATTCTTATAGTTTTATACCCATTCACATTATTGACATTTTTGTATTCATAGTAAATACTTCCCTCGATCGCGGAAAACTTCATACATAGTTATCGATTTTAGGTGAAAAATAAAATAAATAAGCAAATTAAAAATGTGGCAATGTAATTTCAATGGTAAAATGTATATTTTTCAGGTCAAAGTAAAGTTATGATTATTTGTTTCGTAATGTATGAAGTTCTATAAAACAACTACAAAATGACAAATGTATTAATTTTTACCCAACAATGGGGTATTTAACATTGACCAAACCAATTAACGGCAATGTACCGCTAATGTTAGTAGAAACTAAAGGAGCACAGGTTTATCTTAATTTGTCGATGGAAGGTTAAATACCTAATCTCAAACAAAAAAAAAAAAATATATATATATATATATATATATATATATATATATATATATATATATATATATATATCTGTGTGTGTGTGTGTGGAACTAAAAATGACACTAGTTAGCATAGGAGGGGGGAAATTGCACTGTTTGTGCAGACATAGTAGGGTATCATGAAGATTGGAAAGTATAAAACTCATTTCGCTTATGAGAATTGGACTCTCGTTTACACAATATTTTCCTGTGAGTACGCTACAGATGATTATTAGAGGGGCATTCCAAATTGTATACAACAAGATATGCTATCATATTCGAACATGTTAAATTTTGCTTTAGGTGTCTTCTCTTGGCTTGAATGTGTACAGAGAAGTACACTAAACATTTACCTAATCAAAGGTAAGCTTAGTTAGCTCCTGCTTCTCAGTTCTTGAAAAATGCCACATTGACTCATCAGCATCAGAGTATTGGCTCAGTCAAAATACATTGTAAAGGTTATTGTCAAACTCTCCTGTAAAACAGGATTCGGATACCAGCCAAAAAAAAAAAACCATAAAAGTAGAACAACCTAACTAACACTGTTACAAGCACTCGGTATCAGGAGCATTAGTGTCAAGAATCAGGCAACTCAGTATGAAGACCTACAATAGTGAGTTTTGTGTGCAAGACATGTCCCAAGACCAAAATCAAAGCCTCTTTAGATTCAAAAAATAAAAAATAAAAAATAAAAAAATCTCTAGAGTAAGCAAGGGAAAAATCAAGGGAGAGATTACATGAAAGGAACCAGGCTTGCATTGCCCCACTGGCCTTTCATACCTAATCAGAATGTATCACAGGTAAGAGTGCAATACCCAGTTACTAATTAACAGTTTCTGACCACCAGGTGCACATGAAGGACAGGGTGGGGCAAGTAGCAACCGTTTACAAGCATAGTCGAACATTTTAGATTAGTTTTCCACTTATCTACAACTTGTACACTGTAGTATTTTTCAAACTATGCAAAATACCGTGGAACTATCAACCTATGGAAGCAGTTTTAGTTCACAAAATTTTCACGATTAATAAAGAATATTGAAGTTCAAGTACAAATTAACCAAGCCTGACTGTGATGTGCGAGACGGCGAGAGAATAAGTGAGAAAATAACAGCATTCAACAAGGGAATGTAGGCATCGACTTTGGGACCATAAAATTCATGATAACATTTCCAACAGCAGTCCAATTTGACTTTGTAACTTTGAAACTCCAAGCAGAAATCATACAAGTTTCAGCAACTAACAAACTGAATCACCTGAAATCAATTACTCTTTTATGCATGTTCACTCTATATTGTATTTTACTTCCAGGGATCCTCATGAAACCTATTTAACAGCTTAATCTTACTTGATATATTGTGAGACCCACTTAAAGCCATCACCATAGCCCATTTTGCGCACGATACTGCACATGAAAACCTCCAGGGGGCGAACATTAGAATCGGTGAGATTTACTTTCCCTTTGCCAGTGGTCACACCAGTAAGACCAAGATGGTAGCGCAGTTCATCTTCTGAGGCAGCATATGGTATGTCAATCTTGTTTCCGAGAATGAGGAATGGGACAGTGGCAAGGGATTCATCGGACAAGAGTGCATCTAGTTCCTTTTTGGATTCTGCAAAGCGCTCCTTATCATAGGCGTCCACTAGGTACACTACAGCATCAACCTGCAGAACCAGATGTTGAAAATGTTATGACAAACAACAATCTTTAAGTGATTGGGATGGGAGAATAAACAAAGATACTTGGCCTAATATAATTCAATGTCTCAAGAATTTGGATTGAGAAAATTTTCAGAGGAAGGAAATCATCACAGGGAAACAGCCTTCAATTTTTTAAATTTTTTAATTTTTTTTTTTATTTTTATTTTTTTTGGCTCTGATCAAGTATCAAATTATAGGCCAGACAAAACAATATAATTAGGGCAGTGTATATTAAATTATAAAAACCTGTACAAAAGCAAAAAAATTGGAAACGCGAGGTCTAGCGACAACTAGATCTGCTACAAATAGTTAATCATGTATTTTATTGGTTTCTACATACATTGATTCTTACTTCTTAGTTCTTTGATTTTTCTATTTCCCCTCCTGATCGAAATACAAACATGTTGCGTGCACTTACATTTTTAGTTTCAGGAATATAAGATCAATGACAGAGAAGAGAAGAGGGGGGAAAGGAAAAAAACAGGTAGGCTGGCTTTGTTTCCTAAACAGGCCTAGCTGCAAGATCGAGGCAAGGGCTAAGGAGAAAAAAGAGCAAGCTAAGGCAACTAGGCAAGAGGCACCTAGCATGATTGAAATATGCTCACTGTTAATCCACTAGCAAGCGAAGCCTCTTCCAGCTTCTCATATTTTCTCAATTAACATGAAACCTGTAATCGTGGACTTAAAACGAACAACTGACCAATGTGAGTATCTTCCAGGTTCCAACATACAACTCATATATCCTGGGTTCACAAATGAAGTAAATGCATGTTGCTATCATTGTAAGTTTCAATCATGCATTACGCAGGCCAAAAAGAGATTACGAGCTGTGGGTGAACTTTATGCATGAGTTAAATAATTGTGGAAGGAAAGAATTGATCCTAACGCGGGCAATCAAAACATATAGCGACGCAACATTAAAACTGTTGTTTCTTAAAAGCAAAACATCCTCATGGCCACTAATTGCCCCCCAAAGGATTAAAAGTTAATGCTCCTGGGGAGAATCCATAAAGGTTAATAACACGACAAGAATTAAACACACGCAACCACGTAAGACAACTAACAGCATATGATATCCAAATCAACATAAGTTGACCCAAGTATCGTGAACACGTGTAAGGCTTGGAGTGGTAACACAAACAAAAGTCACTTTAGCTCCGCTCTCGTGGCAATCAACCAATTCAAAATTATAAGCCAAAATTATGCAATACAATTAAGATGAATAACGTACATGGCACATGTTAACAATCCTTGAACAATTAGCACTAAATCCAAAAACGAAATAATTCAACAAAACTTCGAGCAATTTCATAACATTCTCAATTACAAGCAAGTTGAATCCTCCACAGGGTTGAACAATAACAGAACAGACATCTAAACGGACACTGACTACACTATATAAATGCACAATCCAGAGATCATAACAATTGGCATTCTGAAAAAAGCTCTCAAACTATAGAATAATAGAAAAACTACAAACAATCGCTAAAAACACATCCGAAACAGCTAGATCAATCAATTATCAATCTCCAAAATCATATAAACAGAATCATCACATGTAATCATCAAAGCTGAGCAGAATCAACCTTAGCGTAGTAATCCTTCCAAACTCTACGAGCGATCTGATGCCCTCCCAAATCGAAGGCCTTGAACTTAATTTTACCGATGCTGAGCTCTTCCGAGGTCGGATACTGCGTCGGCTGATGCTGTACAAGTCTCTGCATCATCAAATCAATAGAAAATTCAATCATTGAAATCCAATAACCTAATCAAATCGACAACAGAGCAAACAAAAACAGAAAATAACCTCATCCTTGAGCATATGGAGGAGAGTTGTCTTTCCGGCATTATCGAGGCCGAGAAACAGGATCTTCGCCTCCTTCTGCCACAAACCAAGCGATGCCAAAACGCCGTAAAACCAGTCGAGGAGAAACATTTTTCTCGTCGGTTTGGAATCGGATGGGTTAGATCTGGAGAGAAATTTGAGAGTGGAGTGAAAAATTGAGCTGGATTCTATGGCTCACGTGTTGGTTAGGAGATGAGATGGTCTATAAATGTTGACGGGTTTGGAAATGGTTTGGTTTGGTGAGCGAAAGAATGAAGAAAGGTATAACTTGTTTATTTTTTTATTTCATAAACAAATACGATCGTCCTTAGAAATTATCAAACTCTAAAAATGGTACAACTTGCATTTATTTGACTTTTATGGGCTTATATCAGATGATCAGACCAAAAATTCAGAACTGCTAAAATTTAGATTTACTGTAGAGTCATTTACTTTGTTTATTTCTAATTTCACCCTTGGAGAAATGAGTTTCCCAGATTTGGACATTTTAACTAAAGTTAATCAAACCCCCTCCCCAATATTATTGTTAGTATGATTTAGATAGTTTTACGAAAGGTCGGGGCTGTTACGGTGTTATTTTTTTCAAAGTAGTATAATAATTCACAAAGTTTCACTAAGTTTATAATTCAATTTAAATCTCATCCGCTAATCATACTTATTCAATTTGAATCTCAGACGCATAATGCCAGAATTGTTTAAGTAGAGGCTCAATCTTACGTAAGTTTTCTCCTTTAATTTATTATTTTTAAATGTTTTAAAAAATCACATATTCATTGGTTTATATAAAAAAACCCTTAACGCACGTAGTATAATACGTAAATGCTAGTATAAAATAATTCATATAAATTGGTGGATGGTTCTAAATTCTAATTGTAACTCGTGGCATGGGGGTGGATTTTCTATTTTTCCTTCAAACATCTATTGATCATGTGAGATGTGACAAATGAAAAGAATCAAAAGATAGATAGATACGAATTGGCATTTCACACGTACTTATCATAGGAGTACCAAACACTACCTTAATACTTCTGATTCTAGGTAAATATTATAGATACTATCAGCAGATAAATTCTCCTGATATATGGATTGTGAGTACCTAGAATTAGGTAAAATAAACGAATCAGTTCGCTCATGTCACGTGAAAAGTTTCTATAACGCCGATCGTTTCAAATCGATCAATACAAACTCGTCAAGATGCTCGACTCATTTTCAATCGAGCAACGATCATGAAGATGAAAAGCTCGATGATCGTGAGCACATAACAACAACAACAACAACAACAACAACAACAATACTAATAATAATAATAAGTAATTATAATTATAATAATAATAATAATTATTATTATTATTAGTATTATTATTATTATTATTGTTATTATTATTTTACTAGAATAAATGTTTTTATCCTTAAGGGCAAATTACATCTGTACCCCCTACTAGAATTTCTAATTACAGATGGATCCATGTTAGTTAAACAATACTGGCTAAACCCCTGTTAGATACATTCTAATTGCATCTAAGTCCACGAATTTGACTTTTGGCGAATTAAAACCTGATATTTTTTTTTAACCCCTGGTCCATTATCAGATTTCAGAATTGATCAAACAGCCTTAAGTAATGGGTGTCACATGCAAGGCACATGAGGACTCAGATGTAATTGATGTAGAACAATAGGTAATTATATGTAATTGTAATATAGCCGTTATTCAAAAAAAAAAAACTAGTCGTTAGAGGTTATTTGAGGCCAATTTATACACCATTTTTTGTCTCTTGTGCTGTTTTTTGCTGACTACAAATTGTATATGTGAAATATGGCTTCAAGTGAAGATCCGACAATTTTCAAAAAAACATTATTATTATTATTATTATTATTATTATTATTATTATTATAGATAAAGGTTATGGTGGCGAGTACAAGTTATTTCAAAGATTTTAGTGTAACTTAAAAATAAGTTAATGGTAACTTAATGGCCATCTAACATCTGTGTAAAGTCAAATTTTTTATAAACTTTTTGGTGTAAAGTGCAAAAAATAAAAGGTTATAGTGTAAACACAAATTAGCCCAAAAGGTTTTAGTGTAAAAAAATTTTGATCTTTTTTAAATAATTCTTTTTTATGCCAATTTCAATTGAACCACAGTGTTTCGAATAATTATGAATGGACCCCATTTTGACAACATAGATAATTTCTAAAACCACTATTTTACTATAATGAAAAAGTAAAAAATAAAATTAAAAAAAAAAAAGTTAGAAAAATAAAGAAAACTTACATTTTCTTGCTTCCATGGCACCATGGTGGAAAATGCAATTTTTCTCTTTTTTTAAAAAAAAACTATTTTTTAGGTTTTGAACCTTTTTATTTATTATGTTTATTTTTTTATTTTTGAAGTTATGGGTAAAATCTTTTCAATAACATATGATCAATGTGAAATTAACAAAGATCTACCGTACTTACATTTTAATCCAACGTATTTATGTATTTTGCAAAGTTACATGTGTCGTGTAAATAAGCCGCCACGTGTCAAATGGTATTTAAATTGGAGAATAATGTGTATATAAGATATGCCATACAATTAACAATTTATAACATTTTTATAACAATTAAACATTTTTATAATAAATAATATTTTTTATGAAAATTAATCATTTTTGTAATTATTTAATAATTAATTTAAAAAATTATTGTACGTAGCATGTATGGCGTATGTTAGTAGTGGATACAATAAAAAGTTAATCATTTAACAAATTAAAATGGAAGTAATAAGAAGAATTGGTAAGGCCATGTTTGGTTGAACAATTAATTACTATAGCAAATAAGTTGGTCAACTCAAAATCAGCTGAAAGTACTTAGATGTACTTGTTCAACTAACAGGGATTTATGTGCAACGGAGTCTTCTACCAGGGGTATATGTAATTAATCCTATCCTTAATTTTTACACGAATCGATCATTTTCGATCAGCTCGCGAACTTTTTTATAACTTGACAAACTGATCTCGATCTCAAATATATGACGATCGTCAATCACGAGCCGATCACAATCACAGATCAAAATCAGATGATGAATGATCGATTGGGTTGAAAATCGGCTCGAATCAACTAGTTTATAGTCCTACCTACAATAGTGAGTAGCAAGCGCAAAAAACAAGGGAGAAATCAAATCAGAGGAATCTCGCTTTGCATTGCCCACTGGTCTTGCTTACTAAATGAGAAATGCATCGCATGTACCGTTCAGGTGTGATAGTCGGTTACTAATAAGACGAGCTGCTCGTCACTGATGTCTCACGCTCCCTTAGCGCGTCACCGTCACCTCCCGTCACTCAGTGACGGGAGAATTGAAGTAGTAGCTGCTGCCACTTGTCACCTTTAATTTTTTAATATTTTTTTAGTTTTGTCCAATTTCAAACGCGAATAACTCGAAAATTAAAAATACAAAAAATAAATAAAAATCACCAACGGATTTGTCTTTTCGAGATCTACAAATAGAGACCACTCTTGACTATGTTTGGATCATCCCATATTGAACTCATTTTTCTCTTTTATTAAACTCAAAATTGTAAAACAACTTCTAAAAATGCAATTTTATTAATTTCAACTTCTAAACACTCTTATAATATGTTAATATGTTTTTTTAAAATAAAAAAAAGTTTTTTAAAATAAAAAAAAATAAAAAAAAAAATCATTTAATCGTCATGTGTAGTCTAATGAACATGTGTATACTCACTGGATACACCAACAATACAGGCTAGCACAGATAATAACCGTTTATGGAATGTGTTAGTAGAATTTTTTTTTTCCACGAATCTATCTCTAAGTAGTTTATTTTTTTGGAACGAAAGAACTTGTCTTATTGATACCAAAAAACAGAGTACGAACATTTAGGGGCTGACCATAGTGTCCAAGCCCAAATCAACAGTATCGAGGATAAACTAGTGCAAAAACATAAACTAACTATGCTATTCTAACAAGTGTTGAACTACTACTGCTGCTTTTCGGCTCCTGCAACGGATTGAAACGATGTGGATCAGGGACTGGATGATTCCTTGTATATCAATAGGCCGCTGTTGAAAAATCTTGCCGTTTCGAGCCTCCCAGATGTGATAGAATATCTCAACCATGAGAGTACGGAACACCGAGGCCTTGCCTTCGCTTTCGCAATAAGCAGGCGTATCCAGTTGATTAGCTGGGGCCGAGTCGTAAGGCGCGGATGGGGGATCCGCATCCATGTCAATCCTCCACACAAAATCACATACGCGCCAGGGCAAAGGAAGAATAAATGATCAACAGATTCATCTCCATCACGAAAACTGCATTTGCCATCCATGGAGACACCAAAATAAGCTAGTCGGTCCTTTGTCGCCAAACGTTGATGCAACGCCAACCACATGATGAAAAGGGCTTTGGGTCGAGCTTGATTCTGGGCTATCACATCACACCATTCCACTTTTGGTGGTCGACCTCGTAGTAGTACATAGATTGCACGAACCGAGAATTTAGGGGCCGATTGCTGGTCGATCCACTCTTGGGTATCACCTACCCGACTTCGAACTCGGAGGATGGATTTGATGATCGATGAACTACATAGGGGAGCAGACCAATCCTCCAGATTTTGATTTTTAATGTAGTAGCAATGAATCCATTTAACCCACAGCGAATCCGCCTTCATTTGTATTTTCCATAGGAGTTTGGATAGGAGTGCTTGATTACAGGCATGTAGATCAATAATGTTAAGTCCACCACAACACCTCGGAGTACATACTTGAGTCCATGCCACTAAAGCTTTACGGTAATTGCCATCCTTACCACTCCACAAAAAGCTCCGACAGATGCGTTGAATATGATCCAACACCGCTTTGGGAAAGGGGAAGACCTGAAGCCAGTAAGAGGTAATGGAGGTAATGACACTCTTTAACAATTGTTCACGTCCTGCATAACTTAATAGTCGAGTTGTCCAATGCTTTATTCTCCCCAGGATACGATCAATTAGTGGCTGATATTGTTGAATAGTGAGTCGCCGGTAGGATAAGGGTACACCTAAATACCGCACCGGAAGCATGCCAGGGCCGAAACCAGTTAGAGCTAATATGCGTTGCTGCTCCTGATGCAAGACCCCTCCACAGAACACTTTCGTCTTGCCAAGATTGGCCTGTAGTCCACAGGTCTCAGAGAACCTATGTAGTTGTTGCATCATAAGTTGAACCGATCTCTCATCCCCTCGCATGAAAAGCATTAGATCATCCGCAAAGCACAGGTTGGTTATATGCAATTTTTCACACTTCGGATGAAAATTAAAATCCGGGCAACTCCACAGTGTTTGCAGGCAACGATGCAAATACTCCATGATAAGCACAAAAAGGAATGGAGAAAGCGGGTCCCCCTGCCGCAATCCTCTTCGAGCTTTAAGTATCTTCGACGGGGCACCATTGATAATATACCTATATGACACCGTTGTAACACAACTCATGATCCATCGAACAAACTGTAGTGGGAAGCCGAGTTCTTTCATAATCATCTCCAGAGCACTCAAATCAACAGTATCATACGCCTTATGCAAATCCATCTGTACCATACATCGAGGAAAGATGCCCTTCCGGTTATAGCCTTTGACAAGTTCTTGAGCCAGCAGTATATTATCATGGATAACCTTCCCCGGTAAGAAAGCAGACTGGCTTTCGTCCACAATGCTATTTATGACCTTACCTAGTCGAGCAATAAGCACTTTAGAGATTAATTTGTAGATAGTCGTGCAGCATGCAATTGGCCGCATCTCACTTACTCGAGTAGCAGTTGGTGTCTTCGGAATTAGAGTGACCAGAGTGCAATTCAGGGCAGGGTATAAGGTTGCCGTGTTAAAGAAATCCTCAATCGCTGCATAAACATCCAACCGGACCTGCTGCCATGAATGCTTAAAGAAGAACGCATTATATCCATCAATCCCTGGTGCCTTTAAGTCTCCAATATCATTTAGTGCCAGATCAATCTCCTTAGGTGTAATAGGCTGTACTAGAAACACTCGATCTTCCTGGCTAAGTCGACAGCCCGATCGGAGGGCTCCAATATCAACTCCTGCTCGTCTATTTGGAACCGTACCCACTAGTTGGTCATAGAAAGCCAACACCGCATGTTCAATGTCCGAGTCCCTGTGGAGAATCCGTCCATCATCCATCTCTAGTCTATGTATGCCAATCCTGCAGTTTTTTTCCTTAACCTGTGCGTGAAAGAAAGCCGAGTTTTCATCCCCGAGCTTAATCCAATCAACCTTTGACTTTTGACGTAGCACTTGCTCCTCGATGTTAAGCCACTTTTCGAGTTCAAGGGCCTCTTCCCTAATCTGCCAGATCAGATCGGAGCAGAAACGATTCATTACACGCCTTTCTGAGTCAAGCTTGCTCGTGAACTCACCACATGTCAATTCGCTGTTGCACATTCTTGGTTAGGCCTCGCAACACCGGTTGAAGCCTTTTCAATTTAATCCAAATCCTCTCTTGGGTTGCCGCATGATCAGTATCCAGGAGATCCAAACTGCAGATTCGAATCCTGGATCCTGAGTAATGGCATTAATGAATTTGAAGCATCTCTTGCGCGGCTGCGATGGCAGATAGTTTCTAAATCTCGACGGGGAGTGATCAGATACCCCTGGAGCTAGAACCTCCAACTCAACGTGTGGATTACCCTGGAACCAATCTGCATTACCCAAAGCCCTATCAATGCGGGAATATATAGTACCTTGGTCATGATTATTCGACCAAGTGAATTGAGCTCCCACTGTGGGAATTTCAAATAGCCCAACTTCATCCATCATCTCAACCAAATCTCTGTATTCATATTCCATCACAGGATTCCCACCTATGCGATCTTCACCCCTAAGAACATTGTTGAAATCCCCAATGCAAATCCACTTCTCCTGAATACCTACTCGTCCGAATATCCTGCCAGAGACGGATCCTAAATTGCAGCTGATTCTGAGCATATATAAAAGTAACCAGTCCTCGATCCTCACCATTCGAATCAAACCAGCAACAATGTAATAGTTGATCCGTACAGCTTAGGAATAAAACCTGAACCCGTGATAGGTCCCAAGCAATCCAAATACGTCCAAGTACATGGGAAGAGTAATTTTCCAGAAAGTTCCACCGAGATCCCAGTTTCCTTCGTATCTTATCTTTATTTTCCTCTCTAACTCGAGTTTCCAAAAGGCCAGCTATGCTTATATTCCAATCCATGAGACAGGAGCCAACCTCCTTATGTTTAGCCATCTTATTTAGCCCCCTAACATTCCAGGCTAACATTGATCGCGTTTCTGGTCCTCCCCGGAACCAGAACCAATCTCTAAGACAGTGAATCCATTACGCATAACCAAGCTGGCATTCAATCCATTCCCATTTCCCGGTTGTGTATCCTGCCGACTTGGTGAAGTGCGGCGGCTGCCACTTCCCATCTGTTCAGGCTATCGTCCAGGTGAAGATCGACGATTCCGTACTGTTGACCACTCATGTTGTTCCAGCTGTGGAGCAATAGTAGCGAGTCGCGCAGAGCGGCCAAGTCCCCGCTCGCTCACTGCCAGGTACACTAGTAGTAGGGGTCGGGGCAGCAACTATTTGTCTCCCCGTGGCAACCCACACCTTTCCCGTACCAGTATGCACACCCGCATGTCTCTCATGCTGTTGTAGCAGACGACCCGGGACTTGCTTTCTGCGATCACCACAAGCATGCCTTAATTTTTCACACTTTTGACAGAATAGTGGTTTCCACTCATATTCAATTGCCTGTTTGAATTGGTTCCCTTGTCGATCCCTAATCATAATCCATTGCCTTAGTTCCTGTGTAATATCCACCTCTATGAGAATCCGTGCATAGGAGATCCTTAACTTTTTGGCAGTACATTCATCAGTGAATTTAGGTTCACCAATCACACTAGCAATTTTACCCAAGCTTTTGGCTCCCCATAGATATAATGGTAGATTAGGGAACTTCACCCAAATTTGTGCCATTCTAAGCATATCTTCCTTAAGTTCAAAGTTTCTGGTCCATGGCCGTAAAATCATAGGTCTACCATAGATGTAATACGGTCCTCCCAAGTCCACAACATTCTTATCATCCTCTGATTTAAATCGGATAATAAAGAAACCTTCTTCATTATAGTATAGGTCAGGGAGAGCAATAAAATTCCACACTTTAAGCATAAAGTTCTTCATAACATTCATGGAAAGCGAATTATCGGCGACGTACATAATGAGAGAATGTTCCCGAAAATCCAATTCCTCCTTTATATCATCATCGTCTATCTCGATTATCACCTCCCCTTCTACAACAGGCGTAGGGCAGTACTAGATAGTCATCCCACGATCGGGGGCGCGATTGCCCCGTATTATATCAATCCAAGGGGATGGGGTAGGGGTTGAAACTCCAGGCAGCTTTTCTGGATCTAAATCATCCCGTAAACCTTCAGGCGCCGTCGATTTTTCACCCACGAAATTAGGCACCGGTACTGCCTCTGCAACTCCATCAATCGATGCCACAAAGTTGTTGACTGTATCGTCAAGCCTTGACACCAAGCCATTCTCACCCGAAGCATTCAATCCATCATCAATCATACCAATCTCAGCGTCCGGAGTAGCTTTATTATTTTCCTCATTCATCTGTCCTTCCGTCTCAGCCGGTTGTTCTTGAATCGACGATCCGAGCCGCCAGACGTAATCGTGCTCCTCCACAATCCCCGTTGCAGCCGAAGAGGACGGAATTGAGGGAGAGCCGGTGGTCGCCTGATGTTTCCTTGGCCTTCCCACCGGTCTCCGGGTCGCCGAGCCAGTCAGCGGCGACATTGTCTTCTTGCGCGGCATCCTGAGTTGAAACATATGAGACTAATTATTCATCTCTAAGTAGTTTATTAAAACAGAACTAAGAACATCTTTCAACGTTCTAAGTTTGGATTAAACATTTCTAATTATAGTAACTGAATGAGTATCATTTCAACATATATACGTCAGTTATGTATTTGGTTCGTTGAGTACGATACAAATATTAAATAGGGAGAGTCGAAGGCCGGTCTCTGTCAAAATGATTCAATTCAAAAAAAGTCCAATGACTTTTACACCCAAAATCTCCTTGTAAAATGTCAATTGTACCCTTAACCTATATACCCACTCCATCTATCCTACTCTCACAGTTATCAAACCACTCTCTCTTTCTATTCTCTCTCTAAATCTCATCCTCCCACCAACCACCACTACCGGCCTCCACCACCTCCCCTAAACCACCGCCCACCACCACCGTCCACCACCACACCACCACCGCATTCACGCCACCTTTTCATTGTTCACCTCACCTCACCACCTCCAACCACCACCGCGTTCATGCCACCTTTTCATCATTCACCCCACCACACCACCACCATTCACCCACCACGCGCTTCCACACCACCGCCAACTCCGTCCCGCCACCACCGCTAACTCCGTCCAGCCCTCCACCATGGTACCACCCGTCGTCCACCTCCGCGGATCTTCTTCCTCCCACAGCCACCACCGTCGACCCGACCACCACCGGCAAGATCTTTCAAGATCTGAGAAGATCCGTCCATAATCCTTCAAGATCTTTTAAGATCTGAGAAGATCCATCAAGATTCGTCCAAGATCCTTCAAGATCTGAGAAGATTCGTATGGATATTTTTTGTTTTTCTTTCTGAATGTTGGGATTTTGTGTCTTTCATGTATATTTCTGGTAATGATCTGTCCATTTTGGTGTAGATTGCAATGATTCATTCATTCTTTTTTTCTTCTGGTGCGGAATGCGATTTTTTTCATTTTTGTTGAATTTTTACTGTCTGACTGTATTTGTAAAGTTGATTGATACAGTCTGACTAATACAGTCGGACTGTATTACATGACTCTACTAATACATTTGACTGTATTGTCAATATATAAAATACAGTCAAACAAATTATGAAGCGTAAACTTACGATTCTTGTTGGAAATGGAAAAAAAATGAACAAAAGCTGAACTGAAAAATTAAAATAAACATCTGAAGAGGTGAAATGATATTAACAATCATTTTCAGAAGTGTTGGTTTATTTTTTGAACAACTGAGGGGTATAAATGTCCATCCATGGGGATATAAATGCATTTAGACTTTATTTGAATAACTTAAAATACTGTAGGCATCTTTTTCAAATTTGGGTGTAAAATTGATCTTTGGTACAACTTTTCCCTATTAAATATTGGCGCAAAAAGCAGTACATGTGTAATTTTGCAAATATGTTTCTTACAAGTCTATAAGTATATGTCTGGTCTACATGTAGTGGAACCATGCTTGGAGCTTAGTATGGGTAATCTACTGGAAAAAAGTGAGGACAAAACGTACATATGTTAGTCTATCGGGCCAGTATATCACCTGAAGAGTAGCCCTTGAATAACCGCTCCGACCCATAAGGGGTCATGACCTTAAGAAAGGTAATAAGAGTGCAACCGTCCCCAATTACGTAAGGGGTCGAGATGGTTAGTCCCAGAACATTGCTATCCGGATCAAGAGGCTCGATGAAATGCCCCATCCTCATGTGTGCCGACACGGTTATTGCTAGACTGCTCAAGAGACCAAACCATTTATTTTTCCGTGCACTCTGTCTCACTTTTTAGAAATCTACACAGTTATTGAAGTTCACGAAACATATATCACTATTAAACCAAAATCACTCAATAAAATGAATAATTAGGTCCGCCAAACATGGAACTATCAACAATGGAAGAAATTCCCCAAATAGTACTCCATTTCGTTGACAAAATTTCAAGATTGATAATGAATGAGTATTAAAGTTCAACTACAACTTGACCAATTTTAATTGTAGGATGCTAGAGCACAAGCAAGAAACTAACAATAGCTATTTAACAAGGTAATGTAAGCATCAGCGCTGGGACCAGAAAATTTATGAATAACATTTCCAACAGTCCAGTTTGACTTCTTACCTTAGAAACTCAAAGCAGACATCATAAAAGTTTCAGCAACTAACAAACTCAATCAACCTGAAATCAATTAATCTTTTATGCATGTTCACTCTATTCTTGGGAGGGGGTGACTCTTCCCCATTTTTACCTTCCAGGATCGTCATGAAATTTAACAGCTCAATCTTACTTGATATATTGTGAGACCCACTTAAAGCCATCACCATAGCCCATTTTGCGCACGATACTGCACATGAAAACCTCCAGTGGGCGAACATTAGAATCAGTGAGATTCACTTTCCCTTTGCCAGTGGTTACACCAGTAAGACCAAGGTGGTAACGCAACTCATCTTCTGAGGCAGCATATGGTATGTCAATCTTGTTTCCGAGAATGAGGAATGGAACAGTGGCAAGGGATTCATCGGACAAGAGTGCATCTAGTTCCTTTTTGGATTCTGCAAAGCGCTCCTTATCATAGGCGTCCACTAGGTACACTACAGCATCAACCTGCAGAACAAGAAGTTGAAAATGTTATTACAGACAATAATCTTCAAGTGAGTAGGATGGGAGAACAAAAATCACGTGTTGTGAAGATGTCAAAGATACTTGACCTTATATAATATAGTTCCATGCCTCGTGAATTTAAAGTGAGAGAATTTTCAACGCAGGAAGGAAATTATCATAGAGGAAGAGCTATATAACATCTTTGACCAGGAAAGGACGATCAGGTATCAAGTTACAGGCCAGACAAACAACTACAGCCGGGGCAGTATATATGAAAAATTACAAAACCTGGACAAAGGCATAAAAATTTGAAACGGGGTCTAAAGACAACTAGATCAACTAGAATGCAACATCTAGGTTTTAATAATAATAATAATAATAATAATAATAATAATAAAACACGTGTTCATTAATATGTTAACTGGTTAAAACATTTCTGGCATTCGTTACGTCTGATATTGTGATTAATCTATGCCTATTTATCAAAAGATCTTATTCTAGCAACGATTGTAACTAAACTGGTCTAGTGTCCAAAACACACAGATTTATACAAGGTTCCATATTTTTGAAGAAGTTCCTACATTATTATCATAGCTACTAGTTGTTGACTATTACAAAATGAAATTGGAAGGTCTTCCATCTTTTGTAGCATACTAGCATGAGTTGAGTCCTCTACAGCTAGTTAACCATGTACTGAATTTCTAGATGCATTACTTCTTAGTTCTTTGTTTTTTCTATTTTCCCTCCTGATCCAATACAAACATGTTGCTGGCATTTTTAAATGGACTGACAGGCAATGTACTGATGGATAATTTGCATTTAGTTTCAGGAATATAAGATCAAAGAACAAAAAAGAGAAAAAGGAAACAGGTAGATCAGTAGGTGTTTACTAAACAGGCCTAGCTGCATCATTGAGGAATGGTGCAAGAAGAAAAGAGCAAGCTACAGCAAAGAGGCACCTTGCAGGATTGAAATGAGCTCATTATTTTTCTCTAGCGAACCAAGCCCTGCCCAGACTCCAGTTTCTTATACTTTTATAAATAAACATGAAAACCTATCATAATTGGCAAACCGATCAACTGACCCGTTTGAGTATCTTTTGACATGCAGGTCATATATACAGAGTTCACCAATGAAGTAAACACGTGTTGCTATCATTGTAAGTTCTAGTCATGCATTGTGCAGACTGAAAAGATATTACGAGCAGCGTGTGCAAATAATGCATGAGTAGTGGAACATCGTAGAAGGAGATATTGAATGCTAAAAGTGCACAATCGAAACACATGGACGGTATTGTTTCTTGGATATGAATCAATGACCAATAATTGCACTCAAAGGATTATAAGTAAATGCTATTGGGGACAATCAAAACAGGTTAACAACACGACAGGCATTAAACACGCTACCAGGTAAAAAAACTAACAGCATAGGATCTTCAATTCAACCTAAGTTGAGCCAAGTATCGTGGACACGTATGCACGGAATGTGGTGACAAACAAAGTCACTTTAGCTCAGTTCTCGTGGCAATCAACCATTTCAAAAGTATGCCATCCAATGAAGATGAAACACGTACATGACAAATATTAGTGATCCTAGAACAATTGGTATAACTAAATCCAGCTACGAAACTTAGAGCAATTCCCTAACATTCTCAATTACAAGCAAGTTGAATCCTCCACAAAGTCCAACAATAACAGTAATCTAAACAGACACTACACTGTATAGAAATTGCACAATCCAGTGATGATGAAAAATCTAGCATTCTAAAAGAGCTCTCAAAGCATATAAAAACACATCCGAAACAGCTAGATCAATCAATTATCAATCTCCAAAATCATATAAACAGAATCATCACATGTAATCATCAAAGCTGAGCAGAATCAACCTTAGCGTAGTAATCCTTCCAAACTCTACGAGCGATCTGATGCCCTCCCAAATCGAAGGCCTTGAACTTAATTTTACCGATGCTGAGCTCTTCCGAGGTCGGATACTGCGTCGGCTGATGCTGTACAAGTCTCTGCATCATCAAATCAATAGAAAATTCAATCATTGAAATCCAATAACCTAATCAAATCGACAACAGAGCAAACAAAAACAGAAAATAACCTCATCCTTGAGCATATGGAGGAGAGTTGTCTTTCCGGCATTATCGAGGCCGAGAAACAGGATCTTCGCCTCCTTCTGCCACAAACCAAGCGATGCCAAAACGCCGTAAAACCAGTCGAGGAGAAACATTTTTCTCGTCGGTTTGGAATCGGATGGGTTAGATCTGGAGAGAAATTTGAGAGTGGAGTGAAAAATTGAGCTGGATTCTATGGCTCACGTGTTGGTTTGGTCCATTTGGGAGATGAGATGGGGCTATTATAAATGTTGACGGGTTGGTACGTTTGGTGTGCAAAAGAATGAAGAAAGGTTGTACGCCTAGTATAAGTTTTCCGGTCCAAATAATTCGAGTCGAATCGAACTATACAAAATTCCGAATCTGGAAGAAAAAATATGTTTAGATTCTTTAAACACAAAGTATCACTAGAGACGGTCTCTATAACTTATCTACACACGACTTATGTTATCAATAAAACAATTTATGTTATTAATCAAAACGTCTATGTTATTACCGGAATAAGTTTTGTTGTAATGTAAAAAAAAAAAAAAATGTTGAGAACATAGATGTTTTGATTAATAACATCGATGATTTTCTTGACAATATAAGTCTGTCTCTAAATAAATTATTTAGAGACCGTCTCTCAGGAGACTTACTCGTTAAATGTTAAACAAAATTATTTTTTTATAATAATAATTTACTAATTATATGATTAAAATTGAAAATGATTGACGGAAAAAGGTCTATTGAGCCTATAATGAAATGGAGGGAATAAATCTTAATTATACTATTACTCTCTCCGTTCCATTAATAACTTCCTAACTTTCCATTTTTTTTTTGTGCCATTAGAAACTTCCTAACCCCATAAATGAAAAGTTTTTACCCCACTAACTAATTATTTATTATATCTCTTTCCTACTTTATCATCACTTTATTCAATATCTCTCTTACTTTATCACCCACTTACAACTTTACCAATATATTACATATTTTTTACTGCCATTCTTTAATTGAAGAGAAAGTAAGTGCCTAGTAAACTTTTAATGGACTGGATGGAGGTTTTCTTTGATGCTAGGAGGTTCCCCACTAGTCCACATTCTACAAAATTTGACAAGTGTCAACTCATCTAATTTTATTTTCTTATTTTTTCCAACATTTTAACCTTAATCATCGTTAGAGTCTAACCATTTTTTAATTAATTTATCTGAAAATTTTGGAATAAACATCAGACCCCGTTACAAAATTTCTTTTCCAACTTGAATCTTCAAAATCAAAATCCATCAACCTAGAATTTTATTTTGAGGATGAAAGCCTTAATTGCTCCAAAAAGTTGAACCCTTTTATGTTAACTATGAAGAAGATTTTTAAATGGCATCAACATCAAGCGGACATGAAAGTCAATTTATCTTACTCATTCAATTTCAATCTGGTGCATACATGTTTAACTTTTTAATTTAAGATATAAGATCTGAGTCAAGTTAGATACGTTTTTCTCACTTTTATTTATCATTTTTTGGCAAATATGTAAATTATTTTACTATATGAAAATACGTGTTAAACTGAAATTTTGTGACGGGGTTTGATGTTTCTTTCAAAATTTTCGGATAAATTAATTTAGAAACATGGCTAGATTCTAACTATGGTTTGGGGTTAAAATGTTGTAAAAATAAGAAAATAGAAAAAAATTAGATGAGTTGACACTTGTCAAATTTTAGAGAAGGTGGACTAGTGGGGAACCCCTAACATCAAATAAACCCGGAGGGAGTACTTCTTAAATTTTTTTGAGGTTGTTAGTTTGCAATTTGTTGGTTTTAGGCCTTATACAATGTAGACGTACAAAATCTACACTGGGAGAGGGGACGTAACCTGAATTTTAAGTTTGGGGGTGCTAAAAGATATACTCCCTCCGTCTCAGAGAACTTTATACATTAGAGTTATCGAACAGTTTTATGTGAAAAGTTAAAGTAATGATATAATATATAAAATGTGGAAAAAAGTGTATTTTTAGTGGTAAAATGTAAAATTTAAATTGTTTATTATTTGTTGTGTGTGAAGTAGCTTTCTTTTTTGGTAATGTATGAAGTTATGTGGTACGCCTGTAAATTCAAGAAATGAAGTTACTTTATTTAGTAAAGATAGTAAATTGGATTATTTCAGATGTTGGAATACGAAATCTGAAATTATTGAGAATGTTTCCTATATTTTTCTTTTTGAAAATTAGGGGAGAATGTGAAATGTCCCACTATGCCACTCCTGGTCGTGCCCCGATTTGTATTTCTATGTTCTCACATTTGATGATCACGAATTCTATGTTCTAAGTTGTTTGTATTTTGCAAGTTGCGCTTTATTTTTTTTTATGTTTCTTTTAATCATTTTTAGTCTCTCTCTCTTTTTTTTATATTAAC
Source organism: Plantago major (assembly GCA_026545765.1). NCBI lineage: Eukaryota > Viridiplantae > Streptophyta > Magnoliopsida > Lamiales > Plantaginaceae > Plantago > Plantago major. The sequence continues at coordinate 2,610,700 of CM048840.1, forward strand.
TGTCGCCTTTGATAACTACATACACGTTTTTTCTATTAATGAAAACCAACAAATGACAAATTTTTAAGTTCACTGAGAACTTCGTAAGTTTAAAAATCGAGGAGATAATGCATGTAATGTTTCACCTTAAATTTGCTAATGATATAAAACATTTACGTATTTAGAGTGGAAAATGAGGTTTAATAAAAAATGCTGAGCAGGTTTAATGGTAGTTTTAATTTTCCTATACAATTTAGTGTAAACTATTTGAGTATGTCAAATACGTGTATGATACCTTTTCATATTCAATTACTTCTTTAAGAATTTCACATAAATTTCTTCCAACATAAGTGGTATTTGCGCTTCTTTTTCAATTAAAACTCATTCGATTCGATTCGATTCAAATGCCTTCAATTCGATTCTCTTGATTTTCTTCAGTTCATTAAATTATTATTATTATTATTATTATTATTATTATTTTATTATTTATTTACACAACCCATCTTTTGTACGAGGAAAATAAGAAAATTTATCCAATTAAAATATTTTCAACCTTTTTCTTTCTTTCTTTTTAACACGACTTTTAGTAGATCAATGAAATAAAAAGTATAGTTACGATTCGAATTACCCTTCTTTTCTACCATAAAAGTTGAGTTAAGATAAGAAACTACAGGAACCTGAGAGTACCATTCAAACTGGTTCACATACTTTGTACGTATGTTCTTTTATTGGAAGATATTAGAAGAATAGAAGTAAACTCAGAAGCATACGTTGAGTTTTTTCTCAAACTCAATAAATAAAAAACAAGTTATACCAAACTAAAGTCAAATTAAACTCTACAAATTACGCACAAAAAAGTATAAAACAAAGTTATGTTAGTCAAATATACTTAATTTATTTTTATAATATAATTTTATTATATTCTTTTGTCGTGTAATTTGCGAAGAATTACTGATCAACGCCCGTAAAAAGTCTCATTACGAATTTATTAATGACCGGATGTAGTATTCATTATTATTAAAAATGGGACAAATGTAATTTCTTGATTCGCTTTGCCATTGCTTCGTTCAAATTCGATTCGATTCCCATTCGATTCAGTTCGAAGAATTTCAATTTGAAAATAATGAATCTTAATCCACTACAATGAAATCTTAAACAATGACCCACAAACCAAGTAAAGAAAATTATACAAACAGCTAAATACACCTCTCACTTGCCGTTATACAATCAGCAGGTAGATATTGATATTAAAATCCTAATTACAACTTAAACATCATAGGATTTGGCTGTCTTTGGACGTTTTACGACAACTAAAGGGCACTTAACATGCTTAGCACAGTAATCGCTCACACTTCCCAGAAGAGCCCTGTATCAAAAAAAAATAATTTATAGTTAGTTTAAAAACCATTAGCAAAACACTATTATAAGGTTTAGTGATGAGATTAATCCGACAATATATATAGTTTGATGTATACCTCTTAAAGAAGCCATAGTCATGGCTTCCCATCACTAAAATGTCAGCTCCAAGTCTATCCGTTGCGAAACATATGACATCTTTCGCGTCTCCTGTCCCAATTTTCTTCTCCACTTTGACCTGCATTTATATCCCCCAACATTCAATAAACATGAATTGTTTATAACTCCGTTAATTTTGTAACATAAGATTCTAAAATTAAATTTTTGTCGAAGACTAATTGATGAGATTACATACCGTACAATTGAAGCTTCGGCAAACTGAGTCAGCCCTAGCCATCACCGAATTCACCAATATCTTGCCGAATTTCTCCGTAGTTGCAATGATATCTTTGAACAAGAACCCTTCAAAAATAAAAATGTGGTCGCATTATGACAATTAAGATACATCTAAAGATACACTAGCTAGTTAAGTTAATGTACTACGTATTAGTTACCTGTGACATCTAGAGAGGATAAAATAGGCAGAGGAGGTTTTATGTAGAGGAGGATTAAGGTGCTGTTTGGATTGTGATTTTCAGATACGAGGTTCCGGAGACACCACGACAAGGCGTACATGCTTTCTTCGCTTTCGTCTACTGCCACGACTACTTTTGGCTCCATTGCGGTAGTGTTATCTTCCATTATTGCCATGATTTTAGCTAGTTTTCAGTGATAATTTAGGATTTGTTATCATGACTTTATATATATTGTCCAAATCCAAAAATGACCACAGTTTAAGATGCAAACTAAATGCATGGTTTATCATTGCAAAACCGGAATTGCTTTTGAGCTTTGACTTAATCAAGTGTTATACTTGTACTACTACATTAGCAGTATCCAGTTAGATGCAAATGCAATGCATTATAATATTCCCAAAGGTTGATTTCATTACCGGGATCGACAAGGCACATAGGATATTTAAGTGTTTGATGGTATATAATGCTATGCATTTTATGTTCCACTTAATTTAACACTAGTGGTAGTAAGTGTTTAATCATTTAACTGCAACACACTATTGAATCTTTACAAATTGAATATGTCATGTCCCATACCCGTGCTTCTGAGTTCTGAATACTTCCAACACACTTTGTGTACGCTGGTGCCCATCGAAAAACTTCCTAGTAATATTGTTATAACAAGACGACTTTGAAGTTCTTATGTAAAGACCTTCAGAAAGAAAGTTGTACACTTGTATGCTTCATATGAGTAGCGCTTTTTATTTCTTTAGCAGTTCTCTAACATATATTACGGCAGATTATGAGATATTATCATGACTAATCCTCTTTAATGTTTTGTTCTGTGAAAGCTCTTTCTTACCAGGTCCAACGCATTAAATCTTGCTAACCCGGTAGTAAATGAGGAATTGAATCTCCCAGAAATTGGAAAGATTGAAATCTGGAAAGAAGGATTAGCTTATAATACCAAACTTAACCCTAACAAAGGTCCAAACAGAATCCTACAATTGAGTTTTTGCTGTAACCGTGAGTCATCATCGTATATCGGGTGACCAAGAGAAGCGACGACGGTCACAGATTTCTTGTCGGAAAAGTTAATGAAGATACATAATTTGAATAATGCCATCATGATATGCGTGGAGAATAATGGAAGAAGCAGAGCTTTTCTTCTGTTATTGGAATAACAATGGCGGTGAAGGCTTAAATCTATCTTGATATAGGTGAAAGAGGGCAAATATGTCACAATTGGATTTATGCAGCAGAGTCTATTTTTGTCTACTGAACATGTAGATACCGATTGTAATATCCTAGGTACCGAATAACTCCTTGTAAATGTCAAGTTTTTTCTAGACAATATAAAAATTATCTCTCTTCCATCCCAAATGTATGACATACTCTACTTCTTTATAATAGTTGTGAGTTGTGAATTATGATGCACTCCCTCCATTTCAGAAAAAAGTGTTACATATTTCTTATTTTGCATTAACTGCCTTCGATTCACCACAATTTACTTCTTAAACGCTATTAGTGGTACTCCTCCATTTCAAAAAAAGTGTTACATTTTACTATTCTCATTAACTGTTTTCGTTCAATTACAATTTACTCTTAAACGCTATTAGTAAAATTGTGCACGTGCCAAATAAATGAGTACCATATTAAAATTTAACTATGCATGACATAAACATTATAATATATATTTAAACTTATACTTAGTTAATTAAAAATTCAATCATAATATATGTTAATTATATGAGTAATTAATAAAAATATAATTTTTGGTGATTATAATGGTGGAAGTAGTGGGATATGATGTGCAAACTCTCTTCTTTTTAGCTTTATTTTTATAGGTGAAATTTGAAGTCAAAATTAATCAATTGGTCAAAATTAAATTGATTAGTGCAACAACTACCTTTGGGTAGTTCTCTTTTAGAATAGTAAAGATTAATAAATAAATTATTAAAATTATATAATGAAAATTTAGTAATTAAAACTTTATTATATTATTTTATTAAATTATTTACTATTATCGTTTATGAGTAATTTGCGGTTAAACTCGAAAACAGTTGACCGGTCAAAGTCAAAATGTAACAATTTCTCTGAAATGGATGGAGTATCATCTAAGAAAATGAAGTATTTTACGAGCCCGATTTAAAAAATTTCTCATGCAAGATTAGTTTTCCGTCTCACTGTTAAGAGACTCTTACGTCTGCAGCTTGAATGTCTCCAAAGCCCAAGTCAGGTTGGGCTTGACTTGTCATATACAAGAATTAAAGGATGTCACTTATGGCCCAAACATCCTTAGAAAGCCCACATCTGAACTCCAATTTCTGTAAAATAATAAGAAAAAACAAAGGGAATTGGTGCCAAATGCCAATTTGACACTTTAATTCTATAGGAAAACACCTAATAAAACTAAACCAATCCCAAAAATACCAACTACAATAAATTAAAAAATACAGCCCAATTGTATTTATAATGTGAAAAAATATATTGTATTTGAAACATGAAGAAATACATTGTTGTACTCCATGTATTTATAGCAAGAAGAAATGAAGTAAAAATGGATTATCTTTTTACAAAAAAAAAAAAAAAAAAAAAAAAAGTCCACTGTAGCTATCAACTTGTTACTCCCCTCCACTCCATCTATCTTATCTTAACTCCCTCCACTTTGTACTTGATCAATTTAAAAGACGTGATGCGACATAGAGTGAAAGCAAATGTGAACTTTGAGCATACATTTTTCAAAGTTGCATTGATAATTTAGTTAATGTGTTCCTTTACCTCATAAACAAAATTTGTTAATATGTTACATCCACAGCAACAATCCGATAAAGACAACATTTTACTACAAACTGACACTCAATCACCATCACCCTATCATTTGCACATTTCTTTGTGTTACATACTACAGTGCTTCGCTCATTATATGATTGGGTTAGTATCATTGGCTAGTATACCAAACTTCCAAAGGAGTATTTTCAACAAATTGGTGAATCTAGTGATATGGAGGAAAGAGGCGGATTCTTATGAGAGCGTCTTAAACCGTAAAAAAGCATCAAGACCCTCGAGACTGGCCTCAGTCTAGTCGAGGGGCTCTAGTCGCAGGGTTCTACCTAACTAATGTAAGTTGACTGGCTCTACAAGGTAATCCCTCGAAGGCCCATCACCTCGAAGGTCATGGGTTCGAGGGGTCTGAGTCAATTACTTCTGGGGCGCTCAATTCTACTTAGTTGGAATGTGTCTCACTAGCCCTCGAGGCTATATACTCGAAGAAGGATAAATGACCTCCATAACCCCCGCCCTCGACAGCTAGGGGACAAGCCGACAAGATATCTGACATGACAAGATCTTGTCCCCTTAGGTCTTCCTATATATACTCCTATCCGGATTCATTTGCAAGGTACGCATTAAATACTCACCTACTTATATCCGAGGCACTTACGCCTCGACAGCTCCGTTGATTCATTACCCGGCTTGACCATGGCAAGCCGGTTAAAGGGTCTAACCCTCCCCTCTCCTTCCTCACAGGTACCTGCAACAAGATCCTCGACATAATACCAAGGAGAAGAATACTAACATCGCCTTGAATTAAGTATTCACACTCAGTTTAGTACTTAGCCGGATTTTAGCATCATCAACTACCAAATTGCAAATATATTCATTACGACACAGATACTCCAATTCATATTAAATTATTTCTCAAATTATAGACATCGTGGTAAGATATCAAACCCATATAGGGTTAATTACCGTTTCACCCCCTGTAAAAGTTTGAAACTACTGATGCGTCCAAAGATTTTTTAAAATTTTTCAGGCACCCCCTTCCGTCCAAAATTTCCGTCAGTGAACGTTGGTCAACAAAAAAAGTTGACTTTTTATTTTCGGAAAAAAAAATATTTTCTGAAAATTATTTTTCATAATGATGTCATAATAAAGTGCCTAAAAACCCGAAAATACCCCCCCCCCCCCCCAACTTCTATCACCCAACACAAGTGAGGAAAGCAAAGCAGGAGACAGATTTCTGAATTGGCATTCTCAAACTCTGCTTTGAGCAAATCAGCACCACAGCTTGCATTCTTCCTCAACACAAATCAGCAAATTGCCATTCTTCCCCAACTCATAGTCCTCTAACGCTCTGTTCTCTTCAACTGAAAACTCATTCAGTTCAGATCCATTTAGTTCAGTTCAGTTCAGAAAATTGCAGTTGAAGAGAACAGAGCCTAAATAGTTAGAAATAATTCCTAGATACCTTCTAAGTTGCGCAACCTCCACCGAATCTTGCCCCAAATGTTTGACATGTATCTCCACAACCTTCAAACAAAAGGGCAGAGCTTCTTCAAAATTCATAACCTCAATTTATAAAGGCATCAAAAACATCCTCATAGGCCTTGCAAGAATGTGGAAGTCATCAAGCATCATTGAATACTCTCTTCCCACCCCCAGTAGCCATGACAACCGCCTTGAGGAAGAAAAGAGGACGTGAGCGTCAGTCACGGGCGTATCGGCAAGCACCGGAAGCATCCCGGAGATCGTGGAAACTCTGGAGGAATGCACCACCATCGGATCCTCTTCGTCAACATCGACAAGATCTGGTCATTGATTCCTCAGGAGGTCAAGGATAAGGCCTCCAAGGACAATGTTCCGATGTTTGATGTCACTCAATTTGGCCATTTCAAGGTCTTGGGGAAGGGGCTTTTTAGGCCATCTCCAGCAGTTGCAACTCTCTGCAACCCACTCTCTCCGCCACGTCAGCATTCCACTCACTGCAACTCACTTTGCAACTCTTCACAATTTTCTACTCCAACAGTGAAGCCCAAAATCTATTTTCTTTTAACATTTCTTTCAAACTTAATTATTCATTTCATTTTCTTCTCTCATTTCTTTTTAAACTTTATTCTTGACTTTATTTTAAATGTAATTAATTAATTATAACAAAATCACATTATTTTTTTAAAAATACATTACTTGAAAATAAAAATTACATTACTTAAAAAAAATTACAATACTTAAAATTGAAAATTACAATACTTGAAATTGAAAATTAAAATAATTGAAAATGAAAATTACAACAATTAAAATACTACATTTTACAAGTGTGATTTTAATATGTATTTTAAATTTTAGAAGTAATGTATAAGTATATTTCTATTGCTAAATATAATTATTATCATATATAAATATTCAAGAAAAATGAAAAATAATAAAAAAGATAAAAGTAGAAAAGGAATAGAAATAAAAAAATAAAAAGAAAAAATAAAAATAAATCATAAATAAAGAAACAAGAAAAGAAAAGAAAAAAAAAGGATTTGGGGCGCTGGGCTGTGCCCCAAAAGAGTCCCAAAGCAAGGCCATCAGTGTTGCAACACTGATGGGGAAGGCCTTAATTGGGACTCGGAATTGGAATCTGTTTGATTTTGTTAGGTTATTGAATTTTTGTTATCTTATGGAAGGTTTTATTACTTTTACACCTCTGGGACACAAATGGAATCAAGAATAATAAATAATATCATAATTTTTTTTTTGAAAATAAAAAATTATGACGTCATAAATATTTTTTGTTGACTTTTTGACTAGTTGACTCGTTGACTAACATTGACTTTTAACGGAATGTAATTTTTCCTTAATGGCAGGGGGTGAAAATAAAAAAAAATAAAAACGAAGTTACTGTTCTGGAGGAACCAATCGGGAGTTTGGAGATCTTTCAGGGGGTGAAATGGTAATTAACCCAACCCATATAAAATTTTCAGGAAACTATACATCAGGTTTAGTTGTCAATGGTGTACTTGAAAATGAGTACCTATATGCACAATCATTTCATATGGTCCCGAAAGAAAAACGAAGGACACATATATATAATAAGTAGGTTTCTATTTTATAGACTCATGAAGGTATATATTTCCTTTTAGTATTATTTTTTATTTAGATATTACTACATGATATGTACTACACTTAGGAACCGTTTAGTTGGAATGATGGGATTAAGGGTAATTAATTAGTGAGTGGATTATTTAAAAGATTGAATATCCAGTAAACGTGTTCGGTAGGGAGGGAATTACATTAGGTCTACCTCCATCCTTTTGCACAATTCATTCTTAACCTTCCTTCTCGTCTTGGCTCCATGCCGCCATTGATGGCCCAACTAATATTTTCTCTTATTCAATTTAATCAGTTCTTATATGAATCTATCATTTTTTTATCGATGGAGTGCTTCATCCTTAATACAGTATGTGAGTATCTCTGTTCGACATGGAATTATCTCCTCCGGTGAATCCTACCCGGTTTCGTTGTATTTTCACGCGATTGTGCTTCTTCATCATACAATTAACAGTCAAGAATTCAAGATATTATGTTTCTTCTAAAACGTTACAGTGAAAAGATGGTGGCAGTTTTCCCAATATTTCTTGCAAGATTCATATCTTCCAAACTTTGGGAAGATTGTAATCCAACTTCAATACCGGGTCAGCTAAAATTAATATAGATGACCCTGAATTAAGCAAGTAATACAGAATAAGTGATTATGACATATTATCAAGTCTAATATACCATAACGTGCCTTATTAACTGCTAAAGAATGGCTCCTTAAGCAATTTGGAATAGACAATTTAACTAATCACTAGGTTAGATCCATAATTATATTGTAATCATAAAGTTTAAGAGAATTAAAAGGGGTTAAGAACGTTATGACAGAATGCATCTATCATTTAGAAAGTATATTCATAAAAACGTGAGTGATAGACATGATTGTTCTGAAGTAATTTTATGAAATGTCATCTTACAGTTGAAAGTTTTTCTATGTACGTGTATCGTCCGATAAGCATATCATAAGTTACAATGTTGTCTAAAAAGTCCGACCTTGGTCTGTAAGTGATCGAAGAGTTATAGTATATGTTAACACGATTTATTATCAAAATTGGAAAAGATAGGAGAAGAAATCGATATAAGTAGAGATGTGACCCTCGAGCGGGGAAGTAATGATACCTCATCTCCAATTTGTCGTTGTTAGAAAAGGTGTAACAAGTGTGGCTTAAAGCATATTTTATCCATTACTGTATGATGGATGTAGGTTTTAGAGTGAGAGAAATAAATGAAGAGGAGAAAATGAAGTTAGAGAGGGAAAATTAATAAATACTACTACTCGCAGTGGTAGAAGAAAACGATAAGAACAAAAGAGGATAAGCACAAATGTCAGCAAAGCTACTGTCTCTGAAGTATAAAAATCGCATTGCTCAATCCATTATTTATTCCATATGTCAAAATTATGCCTCTCGATTCTTACGATTGATGTACATCAAAAAAAGTTTCTTACGATTGTGAGCATCATAAGAATTGCCTTTGTGTGCAAACACATGTCAAAATATATAAATTCTTTTGTATAATACTTCTATACGTTATATATCGTCAAAACGTCAACTCTAGTTGAAATATTTGATATATTTCACTATTTGGCATCATTTAATATTTAACGGGCTTTTGGCACGAAATTTTAATTGAGGTAAAACTGATGAATATTAAATAAATTTTAATTGAACTGTGAAAATTTATGTTTGGTATGAAGTAATTTTAATTGAGCTATAAAAATTAACGAAACCATTAATTTTGAACGAAATAGTAAAAATTATAGTAAATTAGTCAATTTCCGTTTAGTCAGCGCGTGAACTACACGCGCTGTTAATAAAATATTAATAACTTTTAATTAGAAAAGGAATTAATATTGTTGCGGTAGATGACTTTAGAGAAAAGGTGAAAAGATCGTACAAACGTTAGATCTAGAACAAAATTCAAATATTGTCACGGTAGATAATATCTGCATACGAAATCAAAATAAAATATAATAGGGATTAATTAACTTATGGAGTGAATTTCATACAGAATGAGTTTTAAACTTAACAAGCTAGTATAAAATTAGTTTAGATGACGACTTGACGTTTAGTGACCAAGTTGGTAGCATCACGTAGACTCGATACCATCACCTCAGACATGTACCTCCAACTTTCATACCACTTGATCATCTTGTGATTCCACTTTTCTTGGAGAATCTTACAAATTACAATTTCTCACATATATCAATTATGATTTCCATAACTTAGTTTGGAATATGCATATTTATTTATAAATTTCAACATTATTGCATTGTTCTATTATTCCAGAAGAAACATACTCCTTAAACTACTGCTGCTTATATTAAGAAGCAGTTTATCTTAAACTCAATAAAATATATGAAAACCTTAAATTAATGTTTTTATATACCAGATTACCAAATATACCCTCCCATCCAACAGAAAATGAAGAAGACTTTTTCCTGTTTAGAGTGGGCCACCACAGAATCTTGGTTATAGACTAGGGCGTTGCCCTGGAACGTCCGGCGGTGAGAGCGCGTTGCCGAATTCGATCATTCAAATGGGCCCCACAACATTCAAATTTCTGGTAATGTTTAAGCCGTTAATTGTCAATCATACAACTCACACATTCGAGTCTCAAGAACACAAAGCAATTTCAAAAGGTCAATATTCAGACCAGGAAATAAATTCATTATTAGCAGAACCAGGGAGTACGCAAATAATATTCAAAACTAGAAAAGCTGAGACCATAATGGCAATGATTTGCAGCTGTATTTGGCAAATTAAGTTGCCGTTGAGAATTCCATTTGCTCCATCATTTTCATCAAAATTTGGAAACCGAGTTGGATCATTCAATACTTTTCCCACTTCTAGAAAAAAGATTTAAACACAAATGTAGTATATGATAATATCCTTCACACAGACATAATAAGGAAGTATTAAACATATTTAAGTATCATTTGTCATTCGATGCACTTAAAAAGATAAAAAGATAACGTGTTGATTAAGTTTTGAAGAAGGATAATTGTATGATGTCATTGAAAAATAATACAACAGAGATACTAAATCGAAACTTACCAAAAATATAAGCAGAATAGTGAGTAACAGAGTCATAACTATTACTCCAACGTGTGGACCAATGGAAGTTAAGTTAACATTTATCTTGGCGTGGGGTCATTATAGATCAAACTGAAGCAATTAGATTGGTGAGATTTAGTGTTAAACTTCTTTGGGAGGATGTGTGTGTGTGTGTGTGTGTGTGTGAGATAACTTGGATGTGTTATCTTAGCCTGGTTATTTTTTCCATTAGGTTCGGTGCAATCTGATACTCTTGGTTTAACAACATAAATGACTGGACATATTACATGATGCGGTGACCTTTTATTCCCTGTAAAAGATGTAGATCTTGCACTTTCAATTGTTCCGAGGTGGAAAGTTCATGTACTGTATGGAAGTATTTCTTCTGGTCTTTGTGATATTGTGTGATTATTGTGTTAATATTCCCTTTGAAAACATAAAATCTTAAAATGGTCGATTCGTTGGTTTAAAATATACATGTATTCTCTCGATCACATGCTCAAATGACTTTTGAGTTTGAGTCTATCCTACACGGTGCATTTCTTTTCTTTTTTTTGCGCATTATTACATATGCATATAAAGTATCAAGGAAGAAGAACAAATTCTGTATCACTATACAGAATTTGAACACAACAAAGCAAACAAAGAAGAAATGAAGAAAACGTATTCTTGCACATTACGTTTTTATTGTTATTGTTAAGTTGTAACACGTTTTGTACCTCAAGCTATAAGAGTTGTACATAGCGGTTATAGATTAGTTAGTTAGAATTGAGCTTAAATAATCAGCTCTGTTTCTTTTTCTAATTCATTCAATTCTTCAGTTTCAATCCTTTCTTCTTTCTCATTATCAGAGAAATTGATTCTGTAATTTTGATCATTCATTCAATACAAAGTTTGTATTTCACATGGTATCATTCGCCTTTCGATCTTGAGGCTTCCGCATATGTTCAATCTCTGATCAGTTTTTGATTCCTTTCATTTTGAGATTTATGTGTTTTTATACACATTTTAATGGAGAATCCTGCAAATCCGACGACTCCTACTGTTCCTGTCACTCAGATGATTCCGATTCGTAATCCAGTTGAAGATTCGACATCGATATACTACATTCATCCTCCTGATGTTGGAATGTGTATTTCTCGAGAAGTTTTCAATGGAGAAAATTATCTTTCTTGGAGTAAGACGGTTATGATGAATCTGCAGGCTAAGAATAAAGCTGCATTTGTTGATGGATCGATTACAGTTCCATCGGTTTCTACTACAGATCCTGTTATGTTAATTGCTTGGCAACGCAATAATAGCCTTGTACTATCTTGGGTCATGATGGCGATTGCACCTGATATTCGCAACAGTTTGTTGTACATCACTATTGCGTATGAAGCTTGGGAAAAATTGCGTTCTCGATATGTTAAATGTGATGGTCCGCGAGTTTTTACATTGAATAAAGAATTGAGCTCAATCCAACAAGGATCACAAACGGTATCTGCGTATACAATATTTTTAAAGGCTTATGGGACGAGTATAGCAGTTATAGGATTCTACCTAGCTGTACCTGTGGAGTTATGTCTAAATGTAGTTGTGATATTTTCAAATCTGTGATTGAGACTCAGAATCAAGATTGTGGCATGAAGTTTTTAGTTGGTTTACATGAATCATTTGCTCATATTAGAAGTCAACTATTGATGAATCTGCCTCTACCTTCTTTTTATCAAAGATTCACTCTATTATGTTGCAAGAGGAGAGTCAAAGATGTTTACAACCAAATGTATCCAACTCTATGGCAATGTTGAGTGTTAATTCAGAACATCAAACTGTTGGATCTGCTAATGGAAATGGAGTGGCTTGTGCTGTCAATAAGTTTGTTAAGTACCGTATAAGAAGTTTTCTCTTCGTACGGCTCGACGATTCCCGCTCGTTAATACATAGAGTCCAATAAGCATATCTTGCGTTTCAGAATAAAGGCAAAACAAGACCACATTGTTCACACTGTGAGTTACCAGGTCATACTATTGAATCTTACTTTCAGATTCATGGTTTTCCACCTGGATGGATGGACAAACCTAATGGAAGGTTTCAGAAAGCTACTTATCCAAAACAACACTATCAGACAAACTTTCAAACCTATTGTTATTGCTGTGCAAGTGGATAATGCTGGGGATCATGTTAATGTTGTAGATGATACTGATTTTATTTTTGATCAAACAACTTATAATCAGTTTTTGGCTTTTCAGAAGTATCAATCTGATGTCAAGGAGAATCAAGCTAGGCACACAGTTGCTACTGCAATAGCTTCTACTTCACACATTTCTGATAATGCAAATGCAGGTAAATCAGGTATATTTAAACATGCTTGTCAAAGAAGGTTTTTCTGTATGAATGTGTTCAGTGATTTACATGTTACTTCTAGTTGGATTCTGGACACTGGTGCTTCTGATCACATGATTTGTGATAGTTCTCTTTATTGTTCAAGACCTTCTACTGTTGATATTGATATTAATATGCCAACTGGTGACCAGACTAAAGCAACACTCATTGGATCTGTGAAAATTTTTGATCAACTGGTTTTAGAAAATGTTTTGTTTGCTCCTGCTTTTGGTTTTAATTTGCTTTCAATATCAAGTCTTACCAAATCAGGCAGACTGGCAGCTTGTTTTCTTTCTAACAAGTGTTTTTTACAGGATTTGAAAACTCACAAGCTGATTACTTGTGTTGAAGTTAAAAATGGGCTTTATCATCTAAAAGATTCATTGACTGCTGTTAGTCAGGATCAATCAGTTGGATCTGTTCTTAGTGTCAGTTCTAGCATTTCTAATTCTGTTTGGCATGCAAGATTAAGACATGTACCCTACAAGAAACTCTGTACTTTACCTATTTATGGTATTTCTCAATGTAATATCAATACTGTATGTGATATATGTCAATTTGCAAGACAAAAGAGATTGTCTTTTCCTGTAAGCAATTCATGTACTTATCATTGTTTTCATCTGATACATGTTGATATATGGGGCCCTTTCCATGTTGCCTCTTATGATAATTTCAGGTTTTTTCTTACTATAGTAGATGATTTTACAAGATGCACTTGGGTTTTTCTCATGACTCATAAATCGGAGGCCAGACAACACATAATAAATTTCTGTGCTATGGTTAAGAATCAGTTTAATACTTCTGTAAAATGTATTAGATCAGACAATGGACAGGAATTTTTGTTTCATGATTTTTACAAACGTGAAGGCATTATACATCAGAGATCTTGTGTAGCCACACCTGAACAAAATGGTGTTGTAGAGCGTAAACATCAACACATTCTACAAGTTGCAAGGTCATTGTTATTCTCTTCACATTTACCTCTTCAATTTTTGTCTGAGAGTGTTATGTGTGTTGTGCACATTATAAATAGGCTTCCATATGATAATTTACATGGCAAATCACTTTTGAACTGTTATATTATAACAAGCCTGTAAATTATGATTATATGAGAACTTTTGGTTCATTGTGCTATGTCAGCACATTAAACACTCACAGACACAAATTTGCTCAGAGATCTGTCAAATGTATTTTTCTTGGATATCTTTTTGGTTTTAAAGGCTACAAATGTTATCAGTTGGACACAAAGAAGGTTATTATTTCAAGAAATGTCATTTTTAAAGAACAAATTTTTCCTTTCAAGCAAACTAAGTCCACTGATAATTCCTGTAGTATTTCAAATTATGATACAACAGATTTATTTTCTAAATTTGATGTTAATCATAATTTGAATACTGATACACCATTTTATCTAAAGTTGACAATATTGATCATAATGTGCATTCTGAGCACATTGATATTGATAATCCTATTTCAGTTGTCAATACACAGGATATACGTGATATTTCTTCTGATGTTTTCAATGAAGTTGATTCTCATACAAGGACTCACACAGATGTTCCTCTCAGACAATCAACTAGACAGAAGTCTAATCCTGCTCATTTGAAAATTTATGAATGTTCTTTACCACCTTCAATGCAGCATACTAAATCTCAGGCTCTTATTGTTCATACTACACCCTATCCTATATCTAATCATTTATCTACCGACAAGCTTTGTCATGAATATGCTTGTTATACAACTGCAATTACTCAAATAGATGAGCCAAAGACTTTCAAGGAAGCAAATAAACACACAGAATGGCAAGAAGCCATGAAAGCAGAATTGAAAGCTCTGGAAAAGAATAATACATGGATATTAACTTCTTTACCTACAGGACAGCACACTATAGGGTGCAAATGGGTGTTCAGAGTTAAGTACAAGTCTGATGGATCAATAGAAAGGTATAAGGCCAGACTAGCTTGTTGCAAAAGGCTATACACACAGGAAGAAGGGCTTGATTATTTTGAGACATTCTCACCAGTCACAAAACTAACCACTGTGAGAACTTTACTTTCAGTTGCTTCCATAGAGAGATGGCATTTACATCAATTATATGTAAACAATGCTTTTTTACATGGTGACTTAACTGAGGAAGTATATATGATTCCTCCACCTGGATATTGTACACCAGGGGATAATAGAGTATGTAAACTTACTAAATCACCGTATGGTCTTAAAAAGGCATCAAGACAGTGGTTTAACAAGCTTACATCTTGTCTATTGAATTTTGGTTACAAACAATCTCAGGCAGATAATTCTCTCTTTATTAAACATACTACTAACTCTTTTACAGCTCTAGCTGTATATGTAGATGATGTTATTTTAGCAGGTGATGATATTTATGAGATTAACAGAGTGAAAGAACATCTGCATAATCAATTCACCATAAAGGACTTAGGCAAATTGAGATACATGCTTGGATTAGAAGTGGCACAATCCGAGGAAAGCATTGTCTTGACACAAAGGAAGTATGCTCTAGATCTACTCAAGGAAACAGGTTACATGGGTTGTAAACCTGCAATAACACCTATGGAGAGCAAATCAAGACTTACAACTAAAGAAGGAACACCACTGTTAGATGCTTCTGTATACAGAAGACTCATTGGAAGGCTAGTTTATTTGAACATAACTAGACCTGATCTCAGCTTTGTTATACAGAATCTGAGTCAGTTCATGAGCAATCCCACCAATATTCATTTAGAAGCTGCTCATAGGGTACTCTGGTACATAAAACATTCACCAGGCAAGGGAATTTTGTTATCAAGAGAACCAAATCTTCAGCTCAGTGCATACAGTGATAGTGACTGTGCCACATGCCCAGACACCAGGAAAAGTATAACAGGGTATACAATTTTCCTGGGATCTTCTCTAATATCATGGAAGAGCAAGAAGCAGAAATCTGATAAGTAGAAGCGACTGATCTTTGAGTATAGAGCACTTGCTTCAACAGCATGTGAGATTCAATGGCTACTCTATTTATTACAAGATCTTGGAGTTGATATTATTGGACCTGCTCATATTTACACAGATAGCAAGAGTGCTATTGTCTTGCTAATAATCCAGTCCAACATGAGAGATCTAAACACATTGAGCTGGACTGTCATTTCATTAGGGAAAAGATTCAAGCAAGAGTGATGAAACTCTTTCATATTCCCACAGAGAAGATGACAGCTGATATAATGACTAAACCTCTTGGAGGGCCTTTGTTTAGTTTGCACAGTTCCAAGTTGAACATGTATGACATACATGCTCCAACTTGAGAGGGAGTATCAAGGAAGAAGAACAAATTCTGTATCACTATACATAATTTGAACACAGCAAAGCAAACAAAGAAGAAATGAAGAAAACGTATTCTTGCACATTACGTTTTAATTGTTATTGTTAAGTTGTAACACGTTTTGTACCTCAAGCTATAAGAGTTGTACATAGCGGTTATAGATTAATTAGTTAGAATTGAGCTTAAATAATCAGCTCTGTTTCTTTTTCTAATTCATTCAATTCTTCAGTTTCAATCCTTTCTTCTTTCTCATTATCAGAGAAATTGATTCTGTAATTTTGATCATTCATTCAATACAAAGTTTGTATTTCACATAAAGAAATGCCAAATTTTCCAAAAGAATTAAAAGGAAAAAATGATTTACACAATTCATAATTAATTGAGTAAGTCTAATGAGAAATAGTCTGTAGATAATTTATCTAGAGACGAACCTATAATGTCAAGAAAATTATCGATGTTATAAATCAAAACACTTACGTTCTAAGCATTGATGTTTTTTTCATATTACAATAAGACTTATTTCGTTCACAACATAAACGTTTTAATCGATAAGATGAATGATTTTATTAATAATATAAGTCGAGTAAGTATCTCCTTACACTTTATATAATTAATTAGCTTATGAAATCCGGCAGGTAAATTAGCGCGTACACTAGTGGCATTGCTTAACTTTCATCGCCTTCACAAATCACAAGTGGGGACGTATTAATGCCTTCCACTACGACAAGGGCAGTTTCGGAAATTCCAGTCCCCAATTCCATTTAAAACTGTCAAGTCCAATTGGAGAACAGAACACAGAGTCCTAAAACAGAGAGATAGCCATTGAGAGAGACGCAGACAAAATATCCATTTCTCAAACACAGTTACAAAACCAGCCGGAAATAACAAGAAAAAAAGCATGAGCGACGTCGTTTTATTCATCGATAACTTACGATCATCTGCTTCAGTCAGTATCTGCAGAATTTGCCATGAAGAGGAACTCGAAAGCTGTAAGAATTTAGAGGCCCCTTGCGCCTGTTCTGGTACTGTCAAGGCAAGTTTTGTTGATTCTTAAAACTCGTTTTCTTCGTTAATTTCTGATGTTTTTTTAATCACTTATTTTTCGATTTCTCAATGGTATCGCTACATGTTCAATTTAACAAAACTTATTTAACAGAACTGTTTGATTGGTTGTTTACAGTTTGCACACAGGGATTGTATACAGAGATGGTGTGATGAAAAGGGAAACACAGTTTGTGAACTTTGCTTACAGGTACGAACAACTTTTCTCTGATCATCGTTTAGGTACCTTTTTTCTTTTGCTTTCGTTGATGATTATTCCAATTTTCTTCTTCTGGAAACTTCAGTATTCCTTTTCTTTTTTTCCCTCTCCCGTAGCTAACGTGTAGTATTTCCTCTTGCCTGTTTAAGAAGTAAGTTCTCTTTATTCTGTTCAACCAAAAAACGTTTTTGCTTTTGCCTTCAAGTTTTGGGCCTTTTGGAAATTAAATTCCTGTTCATTTATTTTCCTATTCCAAAATAAATACTGTATTTGCTTATGCAAGTATTTTCAGGACAGTATGTTTTACATATTTATGAAGTTTATGAAGTGTATCCGCAACAAATGTCAGACTCTTTTTTGGATTGGCTATTCCATCAACATTTTTTTACCTCCACCATGTTCAAAATCGAAAACGTTGATTAATTGAAGAGTAATTTGGTTATGCAAGTTATTAATGCAGTAAGCCAGAGAGGTTGGACTTTGGATAATAACTTTTGTTTCTATCAACTTATTGACTTTAACTGACTATCTTCTGTCAATTGCATTTTACCCCTTCTAATTTCCCTTAAATACAATACGCCAAATTAGTTATGTACTCCTTCACCCAGTAATTAAACCCGTGGCCTTTTAATTTCGTGACGTCTTAACTTACCAATGTAGAAATTGATTTGTTTGCAAAACTCAATTTTAAATAACCATTTTCCTTGATTTGTTCACACAAAAGGATGGTGTGGAAGAACCGCTCAAATGTGGTTAAACTGCACGTTTATTGAGTAAAGTGACAGTTAGTTGTACCTTAATTTGTATGCTAATACAGTTCTTTTTTCTTTGGACATAAATTAATTACATACCATGCTAATGGTTTGGTCATATTTTGTTGTGAGAAATATTAACATGAACGTTACTAAATTTGGTCATACCATACATTGCTTGTGTTCCATGGAAGTTTGACAATAATTTCAAGCTACGCTACTTTATTTAAACTTTGCAGCATCTTTTCAAAGATGGGAGATAGAGTTTCAAATAGAAAAGCTACTAATTTTTAAATGTCAAAAAATTATTGCAGAAATTCGAACCTGGGTACACGTGTCCACCCAAGAAGGTTGCTGAGCCGATCAATACAACAGTAACAATAAGGTATTTTGCACATCCTTAATTTAATAATTTAACTAAGCTCTTGCAATCAATACTCCCATTTAGCTGATTCTCTTGACGATTTAATAATAAAGTTATACAAAACGCGCATTTCCGAAAATGCAACTTTATGCTATTTTTAAAATTGCACCGGCACTATTGGTGATGATTACATACTACATGTCTGCCAATTGCCACATTCTTTTGTTTTCTCAATTTGTCGTGCATCCATGTTAATATAAGATAAGATTCAAGATTTGCAACATAGTTTTTGTTTCTTGCTAATCACGGGCATTAATTACTTCATTATAGTCTATAAAATGCATCCAACATTCTAGTTCTCTTACAATATACTATATATATTTCGTGGCTTTGTCTTTATAGAGAAAATACCAAGAACTGAGCAACAAGAACCAATATAATTTGCTATCTCCCTGTGCTTATAAGTTATAATGATACTTGACAAAAATGGAAAAAAAGTAATTTTTATTTTTATTTTTGTTTATATTTCACATTCATGCACACTATAGAAATATTGCATAGTTTTAACATTTGAATTAGATTGGTACGTATAGTCTGTTTGGCAAATAATTAACCCCTGATAAAATCTAGTTGTAGAATAAATCATGGTTAACATGCAACCATTCAACTATGTTAAGTCACCGTCGCACTCATATAAAATTGAGTTACTATTAATCGGTTAAAGGTTTGTTAAAATCCGTATGTTAAAATCGTTATGTATTAGTTCAATTGTGGAGTTTTCAAGTTCTCAAAAATTGTAGTACATTGATTCATCGAAACGTGAATCATACGAGCTAATCCAACCCGTCAGCCGATCAAAGTACCTTGAAGTAACTTAATTGAAATTCATTATTTATCTACATGAAATTCATTAATATACAATTTTTTATATTTTACCTTATTTATTTTATGTATTGGTCTTGAATAGGGTAACTCCAAGAAGTGAGATAGAAGAAGAGGATTTGGAAGAACTCCGAAATCGAAATCTGGAAAGCGCATTAGCTGCTGAAAGGAGCGCTTCACGTTGCAGATTAGTGGCTACAATCGTAAGTCATTGTTTTAAATCTAATCCTAATTTTCATTTCAATCACTTGGTCAAAGTTAAGGTCAACACGTTATAATCCTAGACAGTTGGAAGTTGCATTATTAGAACTTGATGATATTGATAGTGTGCCTGCTAATTGTAATTTAGTGGCTGTTCTAATGGATGAGCCGACCAATTTCCAACTATCTTAAACCTAACACGTACACATTATATAGGTTAGTGTTACAATATTTATCTTTCTTTGGAGTTATTGTAAATGACTTAGATTATAGTAGTATATACTTTTGTACAAGTTCAATATTTTAGATGATATATCGATCATTGTAAGTGACCATGAACCTCTGAAATTTGCAGTTTACCGCTCTACTTCTGTTGAGACATATGCTTGCTGTTATGAATGGAGCACCAGAAGATTACCCCTTTTCACTAATTACTGTAAGTTGATCTAATTTTTACTGTCAGCTAACTCTAATGTGTAAATGATATGTTCAAATTGTAACATTTCAAACACTCTTGCAGATACTTATAGCCAAGGCTAGTGGAGTTATTGTGCCAATGTACATACTAATTCGGATTACTGATGCAATACATTTCAACATTAAGCGTCAATATCAGGTAATCCCACAAAGTCTTCTTTGAGTTAATTATTCGGTTTTTTTTTACATGAAGTGGCAAACAGCTACTTGAAACTGTCATTAATTGTTCGTTTTTTTTACAAATCTCGTTACAGAATCCTAATGTTGATTCATCGAGCGATGAAGATGATGACGAGGAAGATGAAGAGCGGCCTCGTGAATTCGATAGGCGTCACTAGTCAGACCATCCTATGTGCCTGACTATCTGAAAATGTATATTTTTTTAAATTTTTTTATCTTTTCTTTTGTTTCAGTAGTGATAGTTGAAAAGAAAAAAGGAAAAGGAATGTTTAGTTTACCCATACAGAGAATGTATAGAAGGGATAAGGACATGGCACTACACTTTGTGTCATCTTTTGTGGAAAATGAAAGACAACCAGAAATGTTATGGCCCATACAATGTAACAGAAATCTTTGAATGCAAGTGAATTAATTTCAGAGAAATGGTTTGGCCAAACTTGTTAAGAAATTACTGTGCCAACAAACCTTCGGTTGAGAATTGAGATATCAATATATATAAATTAAATGAGTGTGGTTTGGTCCTAAAGGCAAATGTCATGTACTATGGTTTTGTTTGTTTAAACCAAGTTAGTCGGTCTCTTTATTGGCCAAATATCAGTTTATTTGCTGCCCTTGCAGATGGTAACCATTAGCCACACTTGTAATAAGTGTAATAAGTTCTAAAGCCATGATGATATTGCTCCCATTAATATATTAATGGTTCCGAAATTAGATCCATGTTTTGAAACTAACATGTGCACGAGTCTTCAAATGGTTCATTCCCATGCCCAAGACCCTCATACCGGAAAAATAAACCTAGGACTAAATTGTGTGTTTGATGAAGAATATGTATGTTTAGATTAATAGATATACAATCAGAAGTCTACACGTGTATTTTAAAGCATGAGCTTATTAATCATCAAACTCCTAAGACGCCCACGTTTCTAATTCAATAACTCATGCTCGTAACACAATAAAAGCAACGCTATCTGTAAATTATGGAGCCAATAAGTGTCTAACATTTGAAGCCATGATATTATTCAAATTGTCTTCTACTTAGGCTACCCCGTACAACCGTGACAACTTATCTTACCTCATATAACCGTCACAACTTATCTTTCTTTCTTATTTTTACATGGTTATACAAGTTTGACAACTATCGACCCATGCACTTACATTAATTAGCACATTTTTGAACTTTTTCATAGAAATGTAAAAAATTGTTAGGGTAATTTCGGCATCAAATTATGTAATGCAGATTAATACTAACTTCTCAATCGTCCTGCCTGTCTTCTACACTTTTTTCGGGTTTCTAAAGTCTTGTATTTTCCTGTAGAAATCCGTAATTCAAGAACTACTCGTACTTAGTTCAAGAAAAGTAACAAATCTCCGTGATTAAGTTAGAGTGCAGCCCAAATCAAAGGGTCCAGCAAGTTGAGATTGAGAAGCCCAAATTTGTAAAAAAAAAAAAAAAAAGCCCAAATCGGTTATTCCATCATCCATGTTCACTCTAATTTGTAACGCACTCCACAGAACAAGTGACCTGTCACCATCTACCAAAAGTCCAAAACCACTCCTCCGATCGTCGGTACGTCTATAATTGTTTTTCTGATCCAGTTTATATGCACATTTTCATAGCAAAAGCTTTAAGAAAACCAGCACAAGTCTCCAATGGCGGATTATTCAACCACTATCCCTGGTTATATGCGCCCACCCACGGACAAAGAACGGCAGCGATGGGAAGAGGAGGAGGGTTTCAAGGAACCCAGCAAGTTCACGGTAGCTCTTTGCCCATGTGTTTCTTGCTTAATTCTTCTTATCATAGTAGCTTCCATCGTACTTACTGTCAAATTCCGTCTGTACTGCCATACGCCTCTTCATTCTCTACTTTTCAAGAAAGCTTGCAGTTAGTCAGCCTTCATACTTCTCGGAATTTGGTGATGCACACCACCTGTTTGTTAAATTGCTCGGTTTGTAATACTAGGTTTTACAGTAATGTTGGTTCAGTGGGGTCTGATTCTGATGTTGAGAGTGGGGATGGTGTGAAATGTGAAGTTGATTTAGTGGTGTTGGGTAGGGTGTGTAGATCGATTGATGAAACGTTTGTTTTGGATAGGAATATGGAAGATATGGAAGTGGTTTTAGATGAATGTGAGATTGATTTGAGTCGTGAGCTGGTGTTGGCGGTTTTAGAGAGGTTTAGGCATGCCTGGAAGCCTGCACTTCGATTCTTTTGCTGGGCGGGTGGGAGGCCGGGTTTTGAACATGATTCAAGGACGTACAACAAGATGATGGATATTCTTGGGAAGAATAGGCAGTTTCAGATTATGGTGTCGGTTCTTGATGAAATGGGAGAAAAGGGCTTGCTTACATTGGAGACTTTTGATATCTGTATTATAACGTTTGCAGCTGCAAAAGAGAGAAAAAGGGCTGTTGGGATGTTTGATTTGATGAGGAAACATAAGTTTGAGGCTGGTGTCGACACATTTAATCACTTGCTAGATGCGTTAGGGAAGGAGAAGCTTGTGAAAGAAGCTGAAGTGTTGTTTGATAAGTTGGGGGATAGGTTCACTCCAAATTTACAAACTTACATAATTTTGCTGAATGGTTGGTGTAAGGTGAAGAATATGATGGGAGCTGGGAGGACTTGGAATGGGATGATTGATAGCGGATTTAAGCCTGACATTGTTGCTCATAACATTATGCTTGATGGATTGTTGAGGAGTCAAAAAAGGTCTGATGCGATTAAGTTAGTCGAAGTGATGAAAGCTAAGGGCCCCTCGCCTAATGTTAGAAGCTATACAATGCTGATCGAGTATCTATGCAAGCATGGTAACATGGATATAGCTATTGATTACGTTGATGATATGCTTATTTCCGGATGTGAGCCAGATGCTGCTTTATACACTTGTTTAGTAATGGGTTTCGGGAAAAAAGAAAAGATGGACGAGGTTTTCCATTTAATAGATGATATGAGGAAGAATGGATCACCGTTTGATATACGGATTTATAATGATTTGATCAAGCTGATGGTAAATAAGCACAAGCCAGACGAGGCTGTTAAGGTATACAAGAGGATGATCCAGAATGATGTCCAGCCAACCTTTCAGACATTTAACATGATGATGAAGTCCTTTTTCGCCGTGAAAAATTATGAAGTGGTATGTCAGGTTTGGGAGGAAATGATGAGGAGAGGATGCTGTCCCGATGAGAACGCTTATACTGTTACCATTGGGAGCCTTCTAAGGCTGGGAAGATCTAGTGAGGCATGTAAGTATTTTGAAGAAATGGTAGATAAAGGAATGAGGGTGGACCAGCTTAAGCTTAAGAGGTTGGCTGCTGCTTTTACAGAGTCAGGTAAGCCACATGTTTTCGAGAAATTAGTTGAGAAGATTAAGTTCTCAGATAGCTGAGATGATGAAAAAGTGTCGAGTACATGATTTGCTTTATGTGCTAGCAACTCTTGTTTTTGTGGTTATAGCTTGTTCTGTTATTGTATCTTGTAATTGCTTGTAAAAACCATGATATAGTAAGTCTGTTGAAAATGCCTACTTGAATTTCTTGTATTATTTCTTCTGTCTTTTCTTGTTACAATTAAAAACAACCATCTTCAACTTTTGTTAATACATTTCCTTTCAGACGAATTGTATTTTATAACCAGTTCTTCTTTGTATTCTATTGCATATAGTTCTTTTCTCTCCTGATGAGTATTACAATTCTGTTTTCCTGATTCATTGGCATTGATCTAATGACCAAGCATCTCAACTCATTCAGTCATGCTGTACCTGTGGGAAATAAATACTGTATGGCTGGATAAAACTGAACTCGTTTATGGATTGACTCGGTGCGTATTTTTCATCCTTGATTGAAGAAACTTTGTGTATTAGTTTTATTTCTGGGTAAACAAAACATATAGAGTATTTAAGAGAGTTCTCTTATTATTTTGTTACAGGGAATATGACAGCAATGTTATAGTTGATAAATATTTAATGTCTCTATCCATTATAAAAATGATTTCAACACGTAACATAGACTCGAGTCCAAACGGGGTAAAGAGTGCAATAATATGCAACTGTCTGGCTGGTTCAATTTTCGCGTGTGGCAAGTTTGTTTATGTGGTGAGTACTGTATAGGTTAGGTTATTGCATCATGGAGGTATTACCGAGTTGGTCAAAATCTTCTCCATCATATAGTATGATATATCCTCTTCATACCAGCTTAATTATTGAAAGCAGTTTCTTTATTGTGAGGAAGTTCCAATCTCAAACAATGGAAGGTTATGATTCTGCTCAAATCAGATTAATCTTCAAACTGATATTGTCTTATTGGTAAGATTTCAGTTCAGCTTGCACTCCTACATGTTTGCAATTTACTTCATCTACCTTCTACTACAGTTTTGTTATTGAGCACCACATGTTTGAAAAAATTCCTCAAAGGCATTACAAGATTCAAATTGGTCCAGTATTGTTTCTGGTCATGTGTCGATCACAAGAAATACATGTACTTATTTAGTTCTTGGCTTGAAGTAAGCACTTAACTGAGTGGAAATTACCTTTGTAACAGACAGAAGGCATACTTGTGCGTATCGGTGTGCGCCTTCGAACAAAAAGGGTAGTTGTGGTGTGTGTGAGTGAGTGAGTGAGTTGTCTGGCAGTTACTAATGCTGCGTGTAATCTTGCCACTGATAAATGAATGTGAATGTATCGGTGTGTGCGTCACTATCTATTTTTCGTGAATTCAAATTAAACATGTTAAAACGACTATGCAGGTATCCGTGTGTCAAAGTTGCTTGTAAATATAAATGCTTACCCGCTCAAAATATTTATGGAAAACTGAATTCCTTCAGATCATCTCACAATAAATTTCTGCTTATCTACAAGAGAAGAAAAAAATCAAACTGAAAGAAAAGCCCCTGTAATAATAATTAACACTACACAGACAAAAGATTTGTTCCAGATGGTAAGGCAAAATGCTGTAAATTTTTATCACTAATGATTGCCAACTCGTTATTCTAAATCAGGTTAACATTGAAAATTTCCTTAGTTTTTTAATGTAAATAAAAAATAATTAAGGAAAGAAGTTAATTTGGTTGATATTTAGCTTTTTGCAAAGATCCTCTGATAAATACACACTATATTTCTTTACATTGTCACTGTTTTCGTTCATTCATTCAGAGGAGACTACATAGAGGTAAAAAGCTTCTTCTCATTGCAATATTCAATTCTTACGTTATGTTTTAAGTGTTTTTCTATTCGTTTTTGGTATATAGGTTGTTCTGTTTTTTCCTTGCTGCTAAACGTTTTAGCCTTGGGCATCCCATTCTTTTGTTGTCGAATGCTGCTATATACCGAAAACATTTTCCGTTCACTTGTCAATAAATGAAAAGAGATGTTACTAGCCGCCATGCCTGTTTCTTAGAATGTTTTCGAGTTCCCAACGTTCTTCTGTTTGTTCTTGAGACCTGGCTATGTGATTTATCACTGCATCAGAGATCAAGAATTTCACAATTAACCACCTATACTTGGCAGGGAATCGCTAATATGTTCAGATGCTAGATTTCTTAGATATAACAGCATGGTTTTGTTTTTTCGCGCGAAATTGAAAATCTTTACAAGTCCAAGTTAAGATATTACAAAGAACGAGGGATAACCTCTGACTGAACAAAAGCTACAACTCTCTTGAAACTAGCAATTCCAATCCAGTCCAATCCAATCCAATCAGCAGACACTACTTTCCTATATATACAAATTGGACTATAACTATCCAGAACACCAACAGCTATGGTTTCGGATAAAGAGATCGAGCTTGCTTGCTGCAACTTGAACTCAAAATCCAAGAACTAACATTAGTGAACAAAGAGTCAAGATCTTACTGCGTATATCATCTATTTTTAAGCTAAGATTCTACTTGTTAGTAATAGATGATATACTTGTAAGCCAAAATGTAATCTCTGAGTCACCTTTACAGAGAAGACCAATGCGGAAGACATCTTTCACACTAAAGTTTACAATCGAACCAACTTCTGAAAACCGCTCTAAGAAATCTATAGTTTTTTAAAATTGAATCCTTTCCTTCAGAGAATAGACAGTACCTCTAAAAACCTGTTGCACTCCTGGAAATTGACTTCACCACTTGCACTACATGACTACTCAACAACGCAGTAGCCACAAAGCACTGCACAAACCAGCCTGAAACTAAAGATAACCGAGAGCACTCGCCTGAAATTGATGTCTTCGTCCCAAAAGCAATTACATGACATAACTGGTTCACTTCTAATCTTTTTTACTTGAAAGATTCGCAAATTTCTCATAATCCAAATAGCATCCACCATCCTCCAGAAAGCAGTTGCTTTCACCTGAAACTTCATCGGTTCTTTCTTTGTGGCATAGGCCAACAATTGGACCCAATTAGCAATTAAGGCAATGAGAAACAGATGCAAGATACCAGCATGATTATATTATACTCCATTAAATTGGCGGATAAGAAATAATTTGTGCTGATAAGAATGGGATTATGATTTCTGCCATTAATATAAATGATCCCGGTTTGTCGATTTCTTGTGCTGATAAGCATTTTAATGACTCAATGCCAATGAGGAAACAAAATAATTATTTGATGGTGAATGCATATACAGATTCTTGCATTGATTTATTTATAGGATTATTATGACAGCTCGAGGGTAGTAACTGTCTTTCGATGTTAAATATTTTGGTTCTTGTTCTTGCCCAACTTTCCATTCATAATTTATGTTGAGTAACCTTTTTGCCCCTTATACATGATTTATATTGTTTCTCTCTTTGCCATTTTTTTGCATGTCTTTTATTCATTGGAGTAGAGATTGTGTGGTAATTGGTGATAGCCAGTAAAGTTAGGTGGATCTGAAGCTTTTTGACTTGCCTATTGGAAATTTTATCTTAATCTAGCTTTAATATGGTAATTCAGGAACATACATTGGCAACTAGGTAGATTGCAACAGTTCAAACTCAAATGAAGCTACGCTGGTGTGTAGTGATGCGGCCTCTTTGTCTCATTGTGTTTTTGGTATGTCTTCGACTATATCTCTTACATACACAAGCAATGATGTTGTTCAAGATTTGAAAGTGTAACATCTTCATTCGTTGATTTGTACCAGTGATTTATATTCCGAAAGTTTTTGTTTTATGGTTTTACTAAAACCCGTGTAGACGTTTGCAGTGCTGATGTTGGCTGGTTTCTTGATTCCTTTGGGGATGAAAATGACTAATAGAATCAAGAAAGAATCTGAGTTGGTTTCCCTAAAAATCAATCAAGAACTACTCTCCGGAATTCAAAATACAGCTACTCTATTTTCCTCGTTTAGTGCATCAGCCTCCAGTTTAGCAAGAATATTGAAGTCGTCTCTGCGTGAACATGAATTTCATGACTTTAACATGGTCAAAACGAAGGTCGGTGCCAATTTCAATATATTTATGTTCAATATTTATTTTACTGTAATTGCTAGTTTCTTTAGTTTCATGGTATCCTTTTGAATGATGCAGGTGGCTTCGAATTTATTCCAATCTCTGTCTACTATTCCGTACTTATCAGAGATTTCTTACATTGGGCTTGATGGCTTATTCATTGGGTACTACAGTGAAGATAATCAATCTTTTGTTCTGTACTCAAATTCGACATTGTCCGATACAAAGAACTCTACATGGTACAGGCAGCCAGCAAATCGTGAAAATGGAAATTTATATGGTAAAGCTATTACATATCCTCCCTTTGCATCGATTAACTCGAGTTGGTTTCAGAGCGCGTTAAACAGTACAAGTGGCTATTGCTCAGTAGGGAAGGGTTGGGGAAAATCTCCTGACACTTTCTTGCTCAGCACCGTTCCTTTGAATGGAAGCGGAGCAATTTCTTTAGCCTTTTCAATTAAATCACTCATCGACCTCTTGAGCACTCAGGTGGCTCTATATAATGGAATATTATATATGGCTACAAAGGACGGGATCATGCTAACCCAAGGCTTTCCGCACACTCATATCATGTTCTCTGGTAACCAAATTCAGTTTCAATCTTTCAGCGTCAGTGATGATCAGGTTGTTGAATTTAAGGAGATGACATGCGGTTATGACTTTGGAGCATTGAGGCAGCCTACATTAAGGATTTTGGACAAGAATTATGTGATAAACTGTTCAGCAGGTCAAATAGCAGGACTTCAGTTGGTAAGTCTGGTGAAAATCTGAATTTCTTTTCTTTATTCTTCTAAATGTTACAGAAAGTCGACGCTAAGTTTTTCCTTATTACTAATCTCAAGTCGTGTATGTGTCGCTAAATTTGTAACATCTAATTCGTCTTTTTTAGCTATATGTGGTGGCTCTGCCACACGAAGAACTATCAGGCCTTATTCAAAGGACCACCGAGTTGGCATTTTTGCTACTCCTTTTGATGATTGGAGCTATGTTTATGACGTTATGCACTTTTTTCTACCTAATCATTGGAGCAACAAGAAGGGAGATGTATCTGAGACGTGCATTGATAAGGCAAATGGAGGCAACACAACAGGCAGAAAGAAAGAGTATGAACAAAAGTCTTGCTTTTGCAAGTGCAAGCCATGACATTCGTGCTTTCTTAGCAGGCATTACGGGTCTAATAGAGATATGTCTTAACGAAGTTTCAGAAAGGAACGGACCTTCAGAATTTCAGACAAACTTGTTACAAATGCAAATTTGTACAAGAGATCTTTTAGGTTGGTATTTCACTAACATACTTTATATTAATGAAATTCAAGTTTATATAACCTGAACTTATTTTTTCAGGTATACTGAATTCCATTCTTGACACAACAAAGATAGAAGCTGGAAAGATGCAGCTTGATGAGGAAGAATTTGACATAGAGCAGCTACTGGAAGATGTGGTTGATTTGTTTCATCCAGTTGGTATGAAAAAAGGGGTAGATGTTATCTTTGATCCTTCTGATGGGACTGTCAGAAAATCTTCCCGTGTGAAAGGTGACCAAGGAAAGCTGAAGCAGATCTTGTGCAACTTATTGAGCAATGCTATAAAATTTACGCCAGAGGGTTCCGTGACAGTTCGAGCTTCGGCTAGGAAACCAACTTTTGAAAAGGAAATACTTGCCTCAAATCGCAATAACTTGATAAGTTGTCTGTTTTGCGTGTCGTGCAAAGTTGATGAAACATACAGTGAATCTGAAGTTGTGAATTCTATTCAAAGAGATCCAAATTGCATGGAGTTTGTGTTTGAGGTGAATGACACGGGAAAAGGGATTCCAAAAGAGAAGAAGAAGTCTGTTTTTGAGAACTATGTCCAACTTAAAGGGTCAGCAGCAGGGCATGCAGGTACTGGTTTGGGGCTAGGAATTGTTCAATCCCTGGTATGTCAGATATATTTTTGGAAACTTGAATTATTCAATGTGTTTTTCAACTTGTCTGTGGAGTACCCTCCTTGTACTTTCCTGAAGATATTGATTTAAAGCATGTATTGTGGATTTAGGTTCGTCTGATGGGCGGGGAAATAAGAATCGTGGACAAAGAAGTGGGTGACAAGGGAAGTCTCTTCAGATTCAACGTGTTCGTAAGTGCATGCGAGGCAGATATGTCAATGAACGGCAAAGAGGCTGATGTTGAGGTTATAGGCGACCACGTCATGAGTGACTCTGCTCACCATTCCAGTCCCCTTATCCGTAATCGCAGCCCCAAAGCAGAAGGATCTCATGTTATACTGTTCATTCAAAGTGCGAAAAGGAGCACCGTCATACAAACTTTCATGGAAAGGCTGGGGATAAAAGTGCATGTTGTGAAACAACATGAACAACTTTCTCCAACTCTTAAGAAAATCAAGAACAAGTTAAGCCTATCTCGCTATAGCTCTTCGGGTAAATCTGATGTAAACTCAAGAAGTGATGGGTGCATTTCTAGTGCGTCTAGTAAGCGTTTGAAAGAATTGCCTCTTAGTGCTCAGGATGGGACATATGGTGTTTTACCATCTCAGAGGAAGGCCAACGGAGCTGGTGGTTTTTGGGGATTTGTTTTGATTGTTGTTGACATCCGTGCTGGTCCTCTGCTTGATATTAGTAGGGCTGTGGCTGAATTCAGAGGGGATTTGGATAATAGTGGTAGTAATGCAGTTGTCTGGCTGGATAATTCAAGCGTGGGCGACAATAATTCATCAGGTCTTGGTGAGCTACCTCCATCCGACTTGGTTATATCTAAGCCGTTTCATGGCTCCCGTTTGTATCTAGCTATTAGTCTTTTGCCCGAATTTCGCACAACAATGTCACAACCTATGTCACCGAGGCTAGCCAATGCTCGAAATACTTGTTCTGGTGAAGCTAGTCCGTCAATCATGAAGGAAATAGTTTCCCTACCAAGCCCTGCACATAAAAGATGCGAAATAGAAGAAGTTGAGGAACCAAACAACAGAAAGCCGTTGGCGGGAAAGAAATTCCTGGTGGCTGACGACGATTCTATTGGGCGCAAGATAGCTATGATGTTCACTACCCAACTTGGTGCAAGCGTGTCTTCATGCGAAAATGGTGAAGAGGCTTGGAAACTAGTTTGCAAAGGTCTTGATGATGGTGGAACTTCTACCAATTCACTACCTTATGATTGTATCTTGATGGATTGCCAGGTAATGAGCATATGTTCTTGATTTAACCAAGTATTTCTTGATTTTTCCGTATTTTCTTATCCCATTTGCTTACTTGTTAGATGCAAGTGATGGATGGGACTGAAGCAACAAGGAGAATCAGAGAAACGGAGAGCAAGTTTGGAGTCCATATCCCAATAATAGCTTTAACTGCTCATGAAAAGGGAGAAGAGATTAACATGATGAAGGAAGCTGGAGTTGATGGTTATTTAACTAAACCATTGAAAAAAGATGACCTTCTGAAATCTCTATCTGAACTCGAGTATTTGTTATACACCTAGGAAATTTGATACTCTTGATTTAACATAGGAGATACAAAATCAGACTAATTTTTTTAGAAGTTTGAACTTCTGTGTAAATTGCAAGTTATATGTGATGATTCTGTCGATATGAATTAGAGATTGATTGATCTATATCTGTTTCTGATGGGTTTTTAGAGATGGTTTGAAGTTTTTCTATACTTTGAAAGCTTTTTTATGATGCTACTAGTTTCTTTTTTTTTTTTTTTTTAACGGTTTTTAGCATATGCTAGTTGTTTCATGATCCCTGGATTGTGCAGTTTCTATACAGTGCAGTGTTTGTTTAGATGTCTGTTATTATTCAACCTTGTGGAGGATTCAACTTGCTTGTAATTGAGAATGTTATGGAATTGCTCTAAGTTTCGTAAAATTATTGTGTTTCTGAATTTAGTGCTAATCGTTCTAGGATTGTTAACATATGTCATGTACATTGTTCATCTTAATTGTATTGCATAATTTTGGCATATATGAATTGGTTGATTGCCATGAGAGCGGAGCTAAGGTGACTTTTGTTCGTGTTACCACTCCAAGCCTGGAACCTGGAAGATACTCACACAGGTCAGTTGTTCTATTTTAGTCGGTGATTACAGGTTTCATGTTTATTGAGAAAATATTAGCAGCTGGAAGAGGCTTGGCTTGCCAATGAAAAATTAATGACCATATTTCAATCCTGTTACCTCCTCTTGCCTAGTTGCCTCTCTCGAACGTGCAGCTAGGCCTGTTTAGTAAACACAGCTACCTGTTTCTTTCTTTTCTTTCTTTTCTCTTCTCTGTTCATTGATCTTATGTTCCTGAAACTGAAAATGTAAGTGCACACAACATGTCTGTATTTGGATCAGGAGGGGAATAGAAAAATCAATGAACTAAGAATTGATGCATGCAGAAATCAACAAAATACACGGTTAACGAATTGTGCTTTTGTCCACGTTTTTAGTTTTTACAGTATGATTTAATGTACAGCCCTGATTATAGTTTCTCCTCTGGCCTATAATTTGATACTTGATACTTGATACTTGATACAGAGCAAAAAAAATTGGCTCATCTCCTATAATGATTTCCTTCCTCCATTGAAAATTTTCTCAGTCCAAATTCTTGAGGCATTGAATTATTATAGGCCAAGTATCTTTTTTTGTTCTCCCATCCCAATCACTTGAAGATTATTGTCTGTAATAACATGTTCACCTTCTGGTTCTGCAGGTTGATGTTGTAGTTTACCTAGTGGACGGCTGGACGCCTATGATAAAGAGCGATTTGCAGAATCCAAAAAGGAACAAGACGCACTCTTGTCAGATGAAGCCCTTGCGAAAGCTTCCATAGTTCCACTTTTGCTATTATTCCAATCCTGTTTTACAGGAGAGTTTGACAGTAACCTTTACAGCCTGTGATGTATTTTGACTGAGAGCAGATAGCTAGCTAAGCTTACCTTTGATTAGGTAAATGTTTAGTACTGGTATTCTTTGTAAACATCTCAAGCCAAGAGAAGACATCACTGGCAAAATTTGACGTGTTCGAATGTGACAGCATATCTTATTTGTAGCATACTTATAAGACAATTTGGTGCAAATAAGAGTTGAATTCTCATAAGAGAATAAGTTTATACTGTCCAATCTTCATAATACCCTCCTATGGCTACACAAACATTGCAATTTACCCCGTCTCCTATACTAATTACTAGTGTCATTAATCCCATCAGTTGGGCATTTTTATGCTCTATCAGTTTAGAACATTTGCTCGGTTTAACTCAAGCTTATCAGCTCGATGAACTTATTTTTGTAATAAGCATGTTACGTGATCGCCTAGCTGGTAGCTGATAAGCTTGTCCAGGAAGCTTATCAGAAAAACAAGCTAAGCTGATTTGTTTTTACATACCATATTTAGCAAATCAGCTGGCTTATCAGCTAATTGATTTACGAAACATTTTTATAAAAATCAACTAGATTTTCAGCTACCAACTAGCTTATCAGCTAGTTTTGCTAAACAGAGCCATTATAATCCATCTCCGTTAAATTGGCCTAGTCAATGTTAGTTACTAGTACTTGTCTACTTCGTTCCGTTTAACTTTATACATTTGTCACTTTTACAGTACCACAACTTAATACATTATTAAAAAATAAATTTACCCTACATCCAACAAATAATAAAAAATACATTTACATACAAATTATATATTTTGTCAATAAAAGTAAAAAAAAAAAAAACGGAATCGAGGTCTTCTTAGCTTGATCTCAAATCAAATTGTGAACTTGGAAGTGCTTGGGGCAAACGATGACGAACTTCTTGGGATTTGGATAAACTCCACGAATAACGCTTCTAAATCGTCGTGGAATTTGGCATTTGATCTTCTTTAGAGGAAGTTTTGACTTCGGAAACATTTCTTTAAGGTCTCCTCACCTTGATCTTGAATCTATGGTTGCTTTTGGCTTGGATTTGATGGAAATCTTGAAGAACTTTACTCGGACTTCTTGAGGGCTTTTGGATTTTGATCTTCCTTTGCCTTCGAGTCGGATATTGAGAGGATGAGACATGAGAGGATTATGGCTATTGCTCTTGCTATTCAACCTGTGGTTTTAACTTTTTGTGGAGAATGAGCTCCTCATATAAGGGTGGAAAAAAAAGAGAAGGATCAAATTCTATTGGTTGTGTCAAGATTTGATTCCATCTTCTTATTGGTAAAATTCCAACTAAACACGGTAAGTTTACCTTAATAATTTATTCGATACATTTTACGTGTATACAACCATTGTTGATTTCATATGAGCTCCGACTATCTATGTACTCTTTTTGGTGAACTAGTGGATTCAATTTATACTCTCTTTCATATGATGTAGATTTCTATTAAGATTATTTCGTTCTTGTTTCTGTATTCCTATTAAGATTAGCTCATACCCTGTAGTAAATTCATAGGAACAAATCTAGTGGTATTTTGTTCTTTTTTCCATTATTGGTTCGTAGTTGATTGAATCATGCTATTCTTGAGGTGTTTTATCAACCGTTGGTGTCACATGTGGGTATACTAACATTTTTCGAGTTAACCGTTTCGATCAAGATCTATAAATGATGTTAAAGTTTGGTGTTGATAATTTCAATGATAGACCATTTCGGGTTATGGAGAACCAAAATGAGAGCATTATTGGTGCTAAACTTGCTGCATTAATGTCAAATTTCCATTTGCTCAAACAGTATAATTAGCAGCAAGTTTAGCAGTAGATCCGCGGCCCTTGGTTATGCAATAAAAGAGACCGCAAATGGTAGAAATGAGTCTATGCAATTGACAACTCTACATAGATATGACATTTTGAAGAAAACGCAGTGCTACCATTCGGTATCTTGGTGATAAGGCACTAAAATATGCACTAAAGGTAGAAATATTGACGGACATTTGGGATTAACTT
Source organism: Plantago major (assembly GCA_026545765.1). Taxonomy (NCBI): domain Eukaryota; kingdom Viridiplantae; phylum Streptophyta; class Magnoliopsida; order Lamiales; family Plantaginaceae; genus Plantago; species Plantago major. Next base: position 2,645,606 of record CM048840.1, read on the forward strand.
GAAAACTTGCATACAACCAAATGACTTAGAAAACGAAAGATATGACTTTCTTAAGAAAACACAGTGCTACCATTCAGTGTCTTGGTGACGAGGCACTAAAACATGCGTCAAAGGTAGAAGTATGGGCGGGCAATTGAGTGAAACTTGAAAGCCTGCATACAACCAAATCACTTAGAAATAGGTTATGTATGAAGCAAAACTCTAATAATAGAATGGAAGAAGACATAGAAAACGAAATATTTACTTATGCGATAAGTCAATATCGTTATAATTTTAAAACCTCTTAGAAATAAGAGGTTCTGGAAGTTCGGTTAATTTAAGAAAATATTTATAAACACGTACCTTCTCCAACCGTAATAAATTGTCTCATTTGATTTTCTTGACGCAAAAATAAAAGGAGTATCAATATAACATCATATTGCATGTGAATTTCATTTCTAACTTTATTATTTATTATATCTCATGTGGAGTTTAATTCTAACTTTATTAGCAGATTACAAATTATGAGTTAATTAAAAAGTTATTTGGGAATACAATATTTATAAATTTCTTAAAATGGAAAATAAATAAAATTGTACAACTCCAACGATACGTTCCACATAAAAAAAAATGAGTCCTAAAAAAGTTTTTCAGTAGTGACTTTTTAAGTAACCAATTTAAATTTTAACTACGAATAAATCTTAAACTATAACGATAAAATGTGCAATTAAATCATACAGTATAATGTAACATTACTTCCCAAGTTTTAATAATATATAGATTAAACATTTCATCATTAAAGCTTAAGATTAATTCCCGGAAGTTGGTTTTTCGGAAAAAATCAAAACTTAACGGATTCTAAGTACCGAGGTAGTATATATTTTGGAATATTCCGGTGAGATTCGTGAATCAGAACCAATGGTCTTGCAGTGCCTAGCTGGCTTCTTTAATCCGGTGACACACCTACCCAAAGTCATTACTGATTAAAATAATTCACATTACACGCCTCAATCCTCCTATAAATACCCCTCTTTTCATCTCTTACAACCTTCTTTCGCCTCATTTCTCAATCCACCCGTAAGGTACGCCTATCTTTTTCCTTTCTTTTTTCTCTTATTATTGCGTATTACTTTCCTGTTTTTCTTGCTTTCTTTCTTTTCTGTTCTTTTTTTTTTTTTTTTTTTTGTGCTTTAGGTTCTGTTTTAGGTAGTTTCTTTGTGTGATTGTTTGGTGTTGTTTTGTTCTATTGATGATTGTGTAATTGGATGTTGCTCTGTTCGTCATTTTTGTTTTGCAGATTGATTGGAAACATCGAATTTGGCTGCAAACAGATCTGGGTTCTCTCTAATTTCTCATTTTTCAGAAAAAGTTTTGATCTTTCGGTTTGATTGTTGATTGATTGGTTTTTCTTGTAATATGTACCCTTTAACCCACCATTTCTTATGATCTTCATGCGCCGAATTAGAATTCTGCACTCCTTCTCGGTTGTGTTCCTCTATTGGTTTTATGTGTTTTCATGAATCAGCCCTTTAATTATCTGAAACCCTAATTCATCTTTTAGCTTTATTGGTAAATTGAACCCGATTCAGTCAATTTACCAACCAAACTAGTTTTAGCCTAAAAACTCAATTTCAGCTCCCAAAAGAATCAATTATTGATTTGTTTTCTCTGAAATGTCTTCAAAATCTCAACAACCAATTAGCCCGGGTTCTGACAACGATGAGAGGAAGAAGAAGAGGAAGTTGTCGAACCGTGAATCTGCACGCCGGTCCAGAATGAGGAAGCAGCAGCACCTGGACGAACTGATTGGGCAGGAGAGCCAGATGAAGGAGGAGAACAAGAAGCTGAGGCTTATGATTGATGATGCCAGCCAGATGTACGTGAACTTTGCCTCTGATAACAATGTGCTGAGAGCACAGCTTGCAGAGCTTACTGACCGCCTCAGATCACTCAATTCTTTCCTCAACATTGCATCTGAGGTGAGTGGTATGGCGCTTGATATTCCAGACATTCCTGACTCTCTTATGGAGCCGTGGCAGCTGCCTTGCGCAGTTCAGCCCATCCCAGCCAATGCTGATATGTTCCAGTATTGAGTGGTGCAAAGACTCTTTGGATTCAAAGTCTCGTGATGGTGATGGTGATGGTTTGCTTCTTGAAGTCCTAGTTGTGATATTAGTTTATCTGTTTTCCTTTGGTTACTAGCATGAGTTCGTGTCTGTAAGATTAGGTTGGTAGTGTTTTGCACTGCATATATGGAGCTTATTAAGTTGAAGCTACCTTGGCTGTGAGTTGTGACTTTTGATTAGGTTATGATTGCTTTTGTCATAAACGGGTTCTGAACAAATGTTGAACACTTGCTTTGTACACATCTTTGTGGTTCATGATTGGGGTGTTTTTGCTTATATTAATATGTTTTCCTTTGTTCATGTTTCGTCTAATTGTTAGTATCTGCTTTGATAAGTATGTACTGGTAAATGTTGTCCCAGATGGAGGGAAGACCGGAAGACTCAGTGATGAACACTGTCGTGTTTGTTTGTGTTTGTCTGCCTTGTATTTCTTCTGCTTGTTTTGTACACGTTTTGCCCTTATATTTTGATCAAGAACCTGTACATTTCACAATGCCCTGAATTTATAGAATACAGTTCATACTTTTTCAAGAGCAGAGGATCTGCTCTTATAGCATTGAGATATGCTTGGCTTCTGCTGTCTGTTTGTGAATTGTGATATTCACCCTTCTGCACATCGGAATTGTTACATTCCCGTTGCTTCCATATTATTCTTGAGATCGAGTAAGGCTCTGTTCTCTTCATCTGAAAACTCATTCAGTTCAGATCCGTTCAGTTCAGTTCTGCTTAGTTATATTTTATACTACAATGCAGTTCAGTTTTGTTCTGTTCAGATGAAGAGAAAAGAGCCTAACTCCCAAGTCCCAACCTCTTCTTGGTATTACACCCATCTCTCCACCTTTCGACTCGGATGATCAACCATGAGGCACCTCCACTGTCGACGTCTCTCTGTCATTCTGCCTAGAGAGTTATTGTAAACGATAACAATCCTTCCAGACCCTTATCGAGTAAGAATGGAATATATGACCTGGTCAGCTCTAGTAGATGGTTACTACCTAATATATTCCCTGGTCAGCTCTAGGAGATTGTTATAGCCTTTTGTCTGCTATAGGAGAATATATACCCAGTACTAGTTGGGTAAGTTAACGTTTCCATTAGTTACTTTTGGATGGATTTAGTGCAGGTTATGAAACTTTTTGTTGCTCATGAGATGCTTAGACTATAAGGGACACAAACTAATAAGCACAAGTAGAAGCAGCAGCAAAACATGGGACTACCTTCTAAAATAGATCACTTTTTTCATGTATTGTAGAATAAGCAGAAGCAAAATTCCAGAACATTTACTTTTTACCTAGAAAGTTGAAGGAGATTTGAGAAGAGTTCGCAAGCAATTTGGCTATTTAGCACTAGATATCTGCCAAGTCAGGTACCCTGTTTCTCTTTGTTTCCCCTGCCATGAGTCTATCAGTCTATCTACCTTGCAGTATTTTTCATAGAACTACCATCTTATCAGTTATCCCATAAAACATAGTATGAACATTAATAACCAAGATTGAGTATACAGTATATCTAAACCGGTGTAACAACACAATACATAATTAAACCATGACCAGCATGCATAAAAATCCGTTCACCATCATCATACAGAAACAACAAATTCATCAGGCTACTTAATTATCGTAAGTACGGCACTCATCGGTCTCGGGATTGTCCTTGCAGTAAGTCTCCAGGGCGTCAGTCTCCTTCAACTTGTCCTTAGCGTGGCTCCTGGCCGCGCTGAGCTCCTCCACCTCATCCCACGCTGCCACGCACTCGCCGGCAGCGGGATCTTCGGCACACGTCTCCTGTGCCGCTTTGATGCTCTCCTCCACCTTCTCGGTGAGGTTTTCTGGCGTTGCATAGACAGTTCGGAGGCATATCCTGCCGTTCTTGAACCTGTTCCATGGGTTGTTGAGCACTGAGAACTTGATTGCCTTTGTGGGTTCAGATGCCTTGGCAAAGATTTTTGGGGTTGTGAGGCTAACTCCAGCTACTGTTGTTGCCATTGTAAGTTCTTGTGTTCACAATACAACAATGGTTTACAGATAGCTTGTGAGAAAGATAGGAAATTATGAGGATGATTATGTGAGTTTGTGGCAAGATATATGATAGGGCATGGGTCGTGAGAATTGAGATCAATTGTGGACGTTAGTTTCTTATCATTTAACAACCAACCATATGCTAACACGTCCACTTCTTCAGAAGATACTACATGAAACAAGTAACAAATATCTTTTACTTTGTTTTGGTTACCATGCAAATTGAAAATAAAATAGAAAAAAATCCTTCCTTTGGGCGGAAGATATTATGGTACTTGAGGAGGGAGACGCAATTTGGTTATATAGAGTCATGGATGGTGTCATCATGTAGTATTAGTCGAGATTGGACAAACTTATTTTGTAAAAAGTGTTGGATTATAAAAAAGAATTAAATAAGAAGTGATTTATAAATGTAGAAGATGTTGGAAAATGGTGTGAACAACAAAGTTTGGAAGCATCATCATTCCAATTTTTTAAAATAATGCTGCATATGTAAAATCTTGTTTTCACCCAAAAAGGAAAAAGGAAAAGGAAAAATCTTGTTGTTGGGCCTTAGTGTTAGGAGTTAGGACTTAGGCAAGTGGACTTACATAAAGACCCATTATGCAAAACATGACTTCCTGTAGAACGAATGACGATAAATTATTTTAATTTATTATTTTTCTGTTATATTTCTTTTTTTTAGTTAATTAGGATTTGATATATTTCATTTTTATTAGTTAATTAGGATTTGGTATTTTCCTTTTAATTGGTTAGGATTTTTCTATTTAAGCACTTGGTTGGTTGTTGTTAAAGGAAAAATGAGTTTTGAGATATTATATGGAAAAATAGAGGTTTTCCTCCAAATATGTCAATTTTCGGTATTCATGTGAATCAACGAATCTTGATCCATCAATTCTTGGTATTCCGTCGAATCAACGAGTTTTGAGTCAATTCTCGGTATTCTTTTGAATCAACGAGTTTGGAGTTTATTGTTTTTGTATCCAACCAAGCAGGAAAATTGACAGATTTGGATGAAAACCTCTATTTTTTCATATAATATCTCAAAACTCATTTTTCCTCTAACAACAACCAACCAAGTGCTTAAATAGAAAAATCCCTAACCAACTAAAAGGAAAATACCAAATCCTAATTAACTAAGAAAAAGGAAATATACCAAATCCTAATTAACTAAGAAAAAAGAAATATAACAGAAAAATAATAAACTAAAATAATTTGTCGCATTCGTTCCACATCACTTCCATACTGGAGTTTCCTATGTAAGGCCCGGAAGGGTGGGTTCTATGCGTTCATGTAGCGAGTTTAGTTCGAAAAAGCTTATAAACTAATGGATAAGTTTGTGTTAAACATTGTCGTTATTGGTGTGAGATGTAATGGGTCAATTATTATGACTCTGTTTAACACTACACTACATTACCAGTTCAATGAGCTTCTTTTCTAACAAGCTTGTAATATTAGTGTTTATATTAGCTGATATAACAAATTTGTCCATGTAGCTTATAAGGAAAGAGTAAATTTACTCACTACAAAAAACTAGCAGTTTAGGGACGGATTTATCCGTCCCTAAACAACCAGCGATTCGTCCCTAATCCGTTAGGGACGGATTAGGGACGGATAGGGACGCCCGTCCTTAAAACGGGCGTCTCTAACCGTTTAGGGACGGATATTATCCGTCTCTAATGGTCAAACACCATTAGGGACGGATAAAATCCGTCTCTAATGGCTGTGACCATTAGGGACGGATTTATCCGTCCCTAAATATGTATTTTTTTAAAAAAAAAAAATTGCAGAATTTTATACGTCGAGAATTTTTATACGGATATACAATAAATCGATAATTTTATTTGTCGACAATGATACAATAAATCGATAATTTTATACGAATCAACAATAAATCGACAACGTCAATACATAATATACAATAAATCAACAACGACAATACGAATAAATAAATCGACAACGCTAATACAATATTCAATAATACAAATACAATATTCTGTTAATTATACAAAATTAACAAGACAAAATACAAAAAAAATATAAATAACGTGCGATTTTGGACGGAGGGAGGCGGTGGTGGATCTGGTCGGATGGTGGTGGTGGTGGTGGTGGGAGGCGGTGGACAGTGTAGTGATGGTGATGGGAGGGCAGTGTGGATGGTGGTGGTGGGAGGCGGTGATGGTGGTGGTGGGGCCGGTGGGTGGATGGTGGTGGTGGTGCATCACGCCTCTCGAAAAACAACCTCGTCATTCTCCTCCACGTCCTCTATCTCCGCCTCTCACCGCTCATATAATTCAATAGAAATGGTGGTGGTGGTGGTGGAAGGGTGGTGGTGGCGGGGAGGTGGATGGTGGTGGTGGTGGCAGGGAGGTGGATGGTGGTGGGGTGGATGGTGGTGGTGGCAGGGAGGTGGATGGTGGATGGTGGTGGGAGGTGAAATGGAGATGGTGGGAGGAGGAAGAAATGGAGATGGTGGGAGGAGGAAGGAGGGTTAAATTAGGGTTTCGGACGATTTAGGGACGGATAGCTATCCGTCCCTAAAAAATGATTTTTTTTTTTTTTTGTTCAGTCAACTGTTTTAGGGACGGATAAAAAATCCGTCCCTAAAACAGGGACGGATTAGGGACGGATTATTCAATCCGTCCCCAGTAGAGCAGGATTAGGGACGGATAGGCCTATCCGTCCCTAATCCGTCCCTAAAAGTGCCGATTCGTCCCTAAATTAGGGACGGATTATATCCGTCCCTAATTTCCGTCCCTAAAACAGAACTTTCTTATAGTGACTGGGCGACGGACCTTTATGTTTAATAAAAATACATGTTAATTAAAAGTTAACAAAATACACTGTTTGTGTATGAAAAAACATGAATGTTAAAAGCATAGACATTTTGAATAATAACATTGATGTCTTATGTTGTTCTGAGGCAGCGTGCGTGTATAAAGACAAGCAACAATAAACTCAAAACTCGTTGATTCTTACAAAATACCAAGAATTAACTCAAAACTCGTTGATTCAACATAAATACCGAGAATTGATGGATATTCGTTGATTTCATAGAAATACCGAAAATTGAGGGATATGAGGAAAACCTCGATTTTTCATATAATATTTCAAAACTGTCTGATAAAACAATGAACAAGTATTTAAATAGTAAACTCCTAACCAATTAAAAGGAAATTACCAGCGCCTAATCAACTACGAATAAGAAAAATACAAAAAATAATCCAAAACTAGGAAAATATAACAAAAAGTAGTAGCAAACTAAAATAATTTGTAAAATTGCTAAGAGCTTCTACGTCTTTGCCAAAACCGAAGCCTAACATAAATCTGTTGGGACCGCATCATGTTCCCTCTCTAGATACCGTATATCTAAAGACTTTGTGATTAAAAGTAAACCAACCTACCTTTTTTATATATACTTCTTATTTGAAACTTCCAATTTGACTTTTTTTGATCAACTGATTTCGGCTCGACCACAAATTACGCTTAAACCATAAAGGTAATAAAAAATTTAATAAAACCCTATAATGAAAATTTTGATTATTAAATTTCATTATGCATGATTTTATTAAATTATCTATCGTTATAATTTAAAATCAATTTAGAAGTCGTATGTCAAACATCCCGAATCATTTTATAATATTGTAGGTCGGTTTCTAAACCCATGTTAAATTAATAAAATTTCCATTTATTATTTTATGAAGGTTGTACTGGATGCTTGCTTATCACACATGGTCTGGAACTTTCACTCATGTCCCGGCATTTCCGAAGCACAAGACATCAAATCATGATGAACGAACCCACCTTCCACTGGTAGAATGTCAGTTTCCACCACCGACAATTGATGATGAAGCCGACCGATCAACGATGAAATGTAACCCGTGATGATCGATTAGTTTCAACTGTTAGCTATTGCTGTTGCTGCTTTGTTTAATCTCCCATTCGCCATTTCACTTCTCTTCAATTTCAGCTACTTTCTGTACTACTGTCACTGTGTGTTTCACATTGCAACTGAACCAACACTTGCAATTTGCAAACAAACAGCTATGGAGCGTGATTTCTCTGATGACGAAGAGGAAACCAACGATCGAGAGAATCTAGTTCCCCAAAATGCCCGCCGCTCAAACGACGACGTCAAATCCCCAAATCACCGCCACCGCTCCGTTTTCCAAATCGACACAGAGGGTTTCAAGCACCGGTTATCTTCTTCATCATTTCGATTCAATAAAAGGTATCTCTTTGCGGTAATCCTTCCTCTTCTGATCCTAATTCTGTATTTCACTACCGATTTGAAGGAAATGTTCCAGACTCACATTCCCAGTATTGCCGATCTGGGAGGTGGAAGTACCAATTCAGCTTCTTTGAGTAGGATGCGTGAGTCTGAGCTGCAAGCGCTTTATTTACTTAAACAGCAGGAATTAGAGCTTTTTAAGATGTGGAATTATACTGCATTGGTTAATGGTAGTGGTAGTAGTAGTGAGGTGAATTCGGTTTCGGTGTTGGAAGAATTGAAATCTCGGGTTTCTTCTCAGATTTCTATGAATAGGCGGATTCAAGGGGCTTTATTGTCCTCTCACGAGGTTAGGAATTTTGTTGGTCTGGATGAGAATTATACCGATGGGAGTTTCGCGGGCTGGAATGCCTGTGGGAAGGTGGATCAGAGGTTGTCCCAGCGTAAGACGATAGAATGGAACCCGAGATCTGGCAAGTACTTGTTTGCTATTTGTGTATCGGGGCAGATGTCGAATCATTTGATTTGCTTGGAGAAGCATATGTTCTTTGCAGCATTGCTTAATCGGATTTTGGTGATTCCGAGCTCGAAGGTTGATTATGAGTTCCATCGCGTGTTGGATATTGAGCACATTAACAAGTGTGTGGGGAGGAAAGTTGTGGTGACATTTGAGGAGTTTGTGGAGAGTCGGAAGAACCACTTGCATGTTGATAAGTTTATGTGTTACTTCTCGTTGCCACAACCGTGTTTTGTGGATGAGGAGCGTATAAAGAAGTTGAAGGGGTTGGGGCTCTCCTTGAGTAAGATTGAAGCTGTTTGGAAGGAGGATGTTAAAAAGCCAAGTCAAAGGACTGTACAGGATGTATTGGCTAAGTTCTCTTCGGATGATGACGTTGTTGCAATCGGTGATGTGTTTTTTGCCGATGTTGATAAGGATTGGGTGATGCAGCCCGGCGGTCCGATTGCCCATCAGTGTAAGACATTGATAGAGCCAAGTCGCCTTATTTTGCTCACTGCTCAACGTTTTATTCAGACTTTCTTAGGCAAGGACTTTGTAGCTCTTCATTTCCGGCGCCATGGTTTCTTGAAATTCTGGTATGTCTCGCCCTTTCAGGTGTTGTTACTTATTTATGAATGATTTTCTATGATGTCTTGGTATAACTTGCCGTTATAATTATCAGCAATGCAAAGCAACCGAGTTGCTTCTACCCTGTTCCTCAAGCTGCAGAGTGCATCAGCCGAATGGTGGGAAAGGCCAATTCTCCTGTGGTATATCTTTCTACTGATGCTGCAGAAAGTGAAACTGGTCTGTTGCAGTCACTTGTTACCTGGAATGGGAAGAATGTTCCGCTTGTTCAGAGGCCAGGTCGTAATTCAGCGGAAAAATGGGATGCTTTATTATACAGACACGGACTTGAGGGGGATTCTCAGGTAAACTATGTTTATGCCTCGTAAATTTTGATTGCCCGTATGGTTTCTGAATGTTGTTTTCTCTAGAAGAACTCTGCTTTTATTTATTTAAATAGAACAGTAAAGGGAACGGGTGCAATGAGCTTATAGCTCTTGACTTTTGACTTCCCCTCCATGCCACTTTCATTAACTTATTTTCTATTTTAGTTTCTCTTGAATTATTTTGCTATTGACATAGCTACACACATACAAAATAGTAACTTTATGACCTTCACTAAAGTAGTAGTACAAGTTTCCATGTCTGCATTAATGGGTGTGACCTTTATTGTCATTTCTCAATATTAGTAAACAGTGGAACAAGTTAAAATTTGGCTAAGGGAGCAGCAAATACTAGTCAGCCTCGCAGTCGGAAAATACTTTTAGTTCTACAAAGGTTGAGGAATAGCATCTTCTATTAGAGGGTATGTGCACTAGAGCTATCATCAGACCTTGTAGATGTAGTTTATCCACGGCATCTGAAACCTGTTACAATAAATACATACACTTGCATTTTGTATGCTGCGGGTGTGTTTTAACCTTAACGCCTAGCGTAGGTAATGGTTTTCCCTTTCATATATATATATAAGGGAAACTCGTATATTTTGTGATGATGTTTATTAAAGCCAGCAAATATTAGGATTTTTTTTGCTATAACCTGGCTTATTTAATTCCATAGTTGTTGTATGTAATGGCTTATGCTAATATGTCAATTCCATCTTGAAGGTGGAAGCAATGCTGGATAAGACTATTTGTGCTTTGTCTACCGTGTTTATTGGTGCTTCTGGATCTACTTTCACGGAGGACATTCTGCGGCTGCGCAGAGGCTGGGGATCTGCATCACTTTGCGATGAGTACTTGTGCCAAGGAGAACTGCCAAATTATATTGCGGAGGATGAGTGAATCAGAACTTCGGAGGTATTGCCTGTTCATTCTACCCTTTGGGAACATTCTAGCTGCTGGAAAGTGTCACAATGCTCTAACATGGGTCGTTCTTTAGACATTCAATTTTTTCGTTGCTTGACCGTCAGAGGAGTCAATACTGGGGATGGCATCTTGAATATTCCGATACATTTGTGTGCACATATGAGTTTCTTTTGATCCTGTCTTGATTGATAGATTTTTGTTCTCGTGTATAATAAGAGCTTCAGTGCACATTACTGTTTTTGTCTTGCTCTGTATACCCCAAAGATTCGTGTAGTGGTATCTGCTAGTTCTATGGAAAACTCAGGACTATGTACATCATCAGCAATATTTTGAAGATCTGTGCAATTGTCTATTCGATAATGCTTAGGTTATTTCTGGATAGAGACTGGTATATATGATATAATTAGAGACGATTCTGTTGGATCAAAACCGGTTTGTACTTCTCTCCAACTATTGTCGGTTTCGGTCCCAAGTAAGCGTCTGAAGCAGTCATATCACAGGCACAGCTATGCCATTTAACCGATCTCATTAGTCGGAATATGCAAGATGAAATAGAAAAGGCCATCACCTTTGGTCTTGGTTTTCTGTTATGCTTCAGTTTGGGCGTTTTGTTCATGGCTCCATGGTGTCTGATCTGGGGAAAAGTGCTAATATCTTTTCTTGCCCAGCACCTACCAGTTTATTTGCCAGAACTTCAGGCTCTGTTTGTGGTGAATCGGAGGGCTGGCTTTAAATTTTGTACTCGATGAATATGTACAAATGAACTCATAAAATGAGGCTTACTCTTCTTCTTACTTTTTTTTTTGTACCCCACCCCCCAATTTCTCAATGCAAAATCTGTTGTAATATTTTTCTTCCTCAATATTTTTGCTTGTTAATTGATGTCGAAGTCCACCTGGGTTCCTCGGGAAGGGCTGGCCATTTGCCAGGTTTTGCTTTGGAGGTTAGCTGTTCTTTTGCTTATAGTTCACCTCGGTGTATATCTATTTCTGTATTGCAGACATGCCATTGTGTTTATTTGGTGCTTTTAGAGGTTGGAAAATTTTGATTAGGTATTGAGTTCCCTTGTCTTGCCTCCCTTGTTGGTATGAAGATTAATTCTGTTCAACTGTTGTATATGAATGTTGAAATCTTTTAATGTGCTCCTCAACCACTGGTCTGGTTATGATTACTATTATTTCAAATGAAGCAGAGTGTAAATTTTCCGTTATTTTTATGTTGAGTTTTGGACAGATATGTATTTCTCAGTATTTTGTGACTGATTACTTTTCAATACCATATTTGGTTTTTCATTTAGAAGATTTGTTATTATACTTATTGAAATTGTACCAACTTATCTCTTTTTCAATATTGATATAACATTTGACATGAGTAGATAATTTTATTTACTTTTGGATCTTCTGTTTGCATAAGCTGCAGATATATAATTTCAACTTCAGCAAATTCGTGTAAAGTATGTTTCTCTAAAAGTGTTTTAGACTTCTCATTTCTCAGTGTTCATACTCCCGGGAACATGAAGTAATTGTTGTGTTCCAAACTGTCAGCTTAGTTGGAAAACCAGGCTTACCCAAAGTATTGAATGTACTGATGAACTGGATATGAAGCTTATGCGATATTCAAAATAGTTACGGTGCTCCCAGCAAGCATTATACAGTTTGAGGTGACACACGGAGTGTTTGGTTCGAGTTGAGTTTTCTTAATTTCAATTGAGTTTTTGTGTAGTTTTTGTACACAAAAACGCAACTGGAATTGAGAAAACTCAATTCTAGTTTGTAGCCAAACACTCCGACAATGTCCACGTGACAGAAGGACGAGTCCTTCCATCTAATTTAAGTCCTTAATTGTATGCTTAAGATAATGATATGTTTGATCAGACTTCACTATTTCCACTAATGAATATAAAGGTGTCTACTTCTGCTGCTTAATGTGTTCTAGTGACTAGTATATAACTTTTCTTGTATTTTGAGCTCCAAACGTATAATGAGATGAATATGTAGGATACTTGGATATACAAGTTTAAGTGAAGTGCTTGGAGTTGTTAACGTTAGGTGTAAGATCTGTATCTTATCGGTGTTGAACTTGGAGCGAACTATAAGGATGGAGATTGTAATGGCTGGCTGGGTGATCTCTTCTCAGTGCTATCTAAGATTATTGCAAGTTATCTTTTGCTTGGTTTGTTCTGTTGTAATCAATCTGTTCTGTTAGTTCTCTATTGTTTGGTGTTTCTTTTTGCCTAAAAAATCATATTTTTATTATTTTGTTCGACCTGTGGATAGATGGTGGTATCCCAGATAATGGAGTTATTTACAGATTGTTATTTGCAATGGAGAAGAACACTAGCTAGCCACTTGGCGTTAGTACTATCTTTCCCTTATGTAATTTTATATGTTAGGGGCAAAAGCAATGCACGCTATTTTCTTACAAATTGTAAAGACTACTACTGTGTTTCTCTTTGCTTGTACTAACTACCATATGACCAGCAACATGGAGAACTTGTTACTTATATACACCTTGCCGTTAGTACTTTTCTTATTAGTGCAATGTTAAATCAACAAAAATTCAAAAAATAAATAAATTATGACATCATAATAATTGACTATTGCATATTCAAATGGTAGCGGTAAAGAGTGTAAAAGCAAACAAATAAATCTCAAATGTATATTTATTTATCATACATGTGCGATAACATAAAACTATTACGTCATCAAATCAAGAATTTCAAAAGCATTTATATTTTTTAGGCATGTTGATTCCTTTCTCATGCAAATACAAGAATTGGCGCGGTTTGAATGCGAAATTCTAAAACATTGAGTTGTCGAGTTATGACATGTTCGGTGTTGAGCAATTCCAATACACTCTGTCTGATACTGACGATCTGATTCCATTATACTACTACACACGATATTATCATACTTCTCTTGTAAAAGTACCTTAAAGATATTTAATTTCGGGAGACGATGCTGCTCTATTAAATGTACAGTAGATAAAGTTTAATTTCGGTATACGACGCTCCCGCTATAATAACACTAGAGTTGAATTTTTAAAATATCTCATTCTAATTTGGGATAGATATTTGTTTCCATCTCCTCCTATTCATTCATGGTCCATCAAGCATCCAACAATGTCCAAACCAATGTTCTAAACAGATACGGTACCATACCAATCCCAGCCAACTTTAGTTGTTGAAGCACAGTAGTGTAGCTACGGTACCCAGAGGCCGCGCGTAGCCAATCAAAACTCGGCGCAAAGCAGATTCTCTTTCTTTCTTTTTTTCTCTCTCTCAATCTAAAATGGCCCTTTCTAACATGCGCCTTAACAAAGTCTACCATCGATTTCCTCTCTTTCATCACCATTTCACCAAACACCACTCTCCTCTTCTTCTCTCACTCCCTCTCTACTCTAAACCCTCTCTCTCTCCTTCTGCATTTCGAATTTCCACCGCTAAACCTCACTCATCAACTCCGTCGCCGGTCATTAGAGCTAAACCGATGACAATCCGTGGCCATTCGGTCTCCGCCACCGGAGAGAGCGGCGCCGATTCATCCAACGGCGCCGCGGATTCTGAAGGTTGTATGATTTGCTCCTCCGTTTTGAGTTTTTGATTCAATTGCTGAATTGGATTGGATTGGATTGGATTGGATTGGATTGATAACTCTGTTGTTTGTTTGAGCTGCTTATTGGATACTTAATCGTTGATCGTTTCCAGTTTTTATCTGGTTTTGGTTTGTAAATGACTCGTGTTCCTGTTTTCTCTCCAGTTCACTTTGTTCGATTTACGGCTGTTGATGTTAATTTGGTTTCTGTTTTGGAGAAGGCCGTCCTGTGCGTGTCTGTGGTTTTGTACTTGTGAGTTTGTGTCTGTCTGTGTTTTTGTATCTGATGGTATAAGATTGGAGTGAATTCGATGATAACTTTGCTGTTTGTTTGAGCTGCTGCTGATTGATTGTTTCCGATCTTTTGGTGTTTGATCTGTGGTGCTACTTTATGTATGTCTTGTATTCTTGTCTGTCTGTATCCTCTCCAGCTTCTCTGTGCTATTAATTGTTGTGGATGCAAAGTTTCTGGTATGGAGAAGATCTTTCTGTGTGTATGTGTAGCTGTGGATAAAATTATTTGGGTGAATGATTATGGTGTAGACAAAGCAAGAGTCAGTCATTTTGTTCTGGAAACTAAGTTAGCCAAACTCTGATTCAAATTTCTGACTTATCGTTTCTATGTCTGAGGAACTTCCACCACACGCGTTGAAGTTTTGTCATTATAAGTATGGACTCGTGATGATTACATGACAAAACCCTGCAACGTTGACTCGTCGTGTTGTATTGTATTAACTTTATGTAGATTCTTTTGCACATAAAATGTTAGATCGGCATTCTTGTACTGGAATCCATGCAAGTAAATTCATCAATGCAATTTTTGGCGCGTAATTTTGCAACTTGGGTTTTCAGCAAAACTTGGATCATGTTTCCTTTGTTTCTGCACTGTCGGTCCTAAATGGTTCCATCAGTAATCTACCTTGTATTTGTGGCATCTGTGTTCTTGTTGTTTACCTGCCCTATCATTTTTTCCATTTTTGTATTATACTATTAGAAATGTAACTGCATTGATCACGAAGCGACAAGTCAAATACTAATCTCGCAAAATGACAACATGATGTTATGAGTAGGAGAACTACTTAAATAACATGCACTTACGGCCTTCATATATAGAAACACTAAAATATAAATCATTGATGGCTGAATTCCAAACTAGCAAAACTGTACCCTATAATCCCGTTAAAGAATTTATGCATGTAGATTCGTCTAATATAAGAATCCCATAGTGGATCAGGCAAAAACAACATACACAAAGTTCCTATGATGTTATTTCACAGGACTGTATTCATCTGACAATCCAGGAGAATCCCTCTGACGTGATTACCATAAAAGCTCTGCTCAGAGACTCAGCACCACACAACTAGAACTTCCTTCTGAAGTTTTCATGATTAGTTATCAAATTGGATAACAAACTCCGCTTGAATTATCTTCAAGAATAATAAACCTTGACCTCTTCTGCTTTCCACAGCAATCACACTCTCACCGTCTCTCCATTTTTTTAAATACATGAGGCAG
This sequence comes from Plantago major, assembly GCA_026545765.1. NCBI lineage: Eukaryota > Viridiplantae > Streptophyta > Magnoliopsida > Lamiales > Plantaginaceae > Plantago > Plantago major. The sequence continues at coordinate 2,661,441 of CM048840.1, forward strand.
AAAATATATTACTATCATATTTGAATCAAGCTTTATTTTGTGTGTTCGAGCATCTGGTTCAAACTTTTTGTTACCAACCCTGTTTCAGTATAATATATAACTGTTCTGTTTTAATATTCTTACCCCAAGGCTCCTCGTGACAGTACTGCTAATCATCTGCTGACTTGTGTTATTTCTGTTTATTCATGTCATTACAGCATCGTCATTGAGCAATGGTTATTGCCTCCCACCACCAGAAATTAGAGATATTGTTGATGCTCCACCCCTTCCAGCACTCTCATTCGCTCCTCACAGGGACAAAATACTATTCCTAAAAAGGAGATCTTTACCTCCATTGGCAGACTTAGCAAGACCAGAAGAGAAGCTAGCTGGCATCCGCATTGATGGGAAATGTAACTCCCGAAGTCGAATGTGAGTAAATGGTTTGCTTCTCCCTCATGCTTAAAATGTTTTTTTCCCGGTAATATCACAATCATGTCATCTGAACTCTGATTCTTGTCTTATTCATATTTTTTATTTGAGATTTAGAAACAAGAGAGAAAAGTAGGGTGGCATAAATTTTAATCCTTTTATCCACTTGTTATTGAGTATGTTGTGGCAATTCTTACTTGTAGGTCGTATTATACTGGTATTGGAGTCCACAAGATAATGGATGATGGTACATTGGGCCCTGAAATGGAAATACATGGCCTTCCCATTGGAGCAAAAATCAACTTCATATCTTGGTAAGCCCATGCCCTGCATTATTTTCCTTTCAGGATTTGGAACAAATGTATGTGAATAGTATGAGCTTGTTTGGTTTTTCCTCAATAAAAATTGTTATCATCCGTGTGACTGTCTCAGGCACTAAATTTGTGACGACCCTTTACCCCTTACCAGTATTCTGATTCTGTTCGTACTCTCTCTGCCCACATTTCCAGAAAAAGAATCATGTGGTTCTGTGGCGTTGGACTACATTTGGTCCTTGACAACAACTAAACCTATTATTGACCCCTATATCTGGTTTGCTATACAAACCAAAATTATCTCATCTGCTTGAGTACGTTTGGTCCTAAAATGGCAAAAATATCACTAGTTTGGGAGCTGTGGAACTCGAGTTTTATGCTCTTAATCAAACCATGAAGAAAGATCTCATAATTTACAGGAAATGTGCTGCAGGGGCATTTTTGCTGATTTTGTTGGTCTAATGAATAGCATAAACTGATATTCACTTTGAATTTGCTCATTTCTCTTGTCCAGTTTATGAGATATATTCCATCCTAATGATCCTGTTCACGTTACTTTAACTAGTTATTTTACTACAAAATCATGCACAAAACAGTTCCTGCCTAAATGTCCGTTCATAAATTGTGGTTTTCTCTATCAAGGACAACTGCTCATTTCTCTCAATCCAGATTATAAAATATTCTTCCGGCCTAATGATCTTACTCAAGTTATTTTTGTTACTGATTACTATATCATGCAAAGTTCATTCTTAAATGCCCGTACATTTACAAAACATAACTTGTGGTTTTCTGTACCAAGGTCAACTGATGGCACCCATCTGGCATTTGCTGTGCGAACCAACGAGGTACCTTGTCATTTATTTTGTTCTTAGTGATTCATTAATACACATTCATTATCTTTCTTTCCATTTGAAGAGTTGCCACTTGACCATCATCTATTAAACATTTGATGAGAGAGTTTTCTTGAATGGTCAATGAGAAACATAGCTATGGATTTGTTATGACTGAATTTTCATGTTTCGCTTGCTGCACTTTAACTAATTTGACTTGTAAAAGTAATGCTTTATGAAGGAGGATGGCAGCAGTAGCAAACTGAGAATATGGGTAGCTGATATTGGGAATGGGAAATCAAGACCACTCTTTCAAGCCCCAGATATTTTCCTAAATGCAGTTTTTGACAAGTATGCCCTTTTCATCACTATATGATGGAGTAATAAATATATTTGCACTCTTATTAAAATTTCTCTGCTTTATACTTCTCAGCTTTGTTTGGGTGAATAACTCCACCCTGTTGGTTTGTACCATTCCTCTATCTCGTGGAGCCCCCCCAAAGAAACCCGTGGTTCCTAATGGTCCTAAAATCCAGTCGAATGAACGAAAAGAAGTCATTCAATCAAGAACATATCAGGATCTTCTAAAAGATGAATATGACGAAGAATTATTTGAGTACTATGCCACCTCACAGCTTGTACTGGTATCTCTAGATGGATCCATGAAGCCAGTTGGGCCTCCTGCAATATATACATCATTGGATCCATCTCCTGATGAAAAGTACATCTTAATTGATTCTATGCACCGTCCATATTCTTTCACTGTGCCATGCGGGAGGTTCCCCAAAAAGGTTGATCTTTGGACAGCTGATGGCACATTTCTAAGAGAAATTTGCGATTTACCTCTTGCTGAGGATATTCCCATTGCACATAATAGTGTTCGAAAAGGAATGCGCTCAATCAATTGGAGAGCAGACAAGCCATCCACACTTTATTGGTATGTGGGGGAGTTTTACTGTTTCAAGAGTTAGTTTTTCATTTAAAAGAATCTACGATGGAGTCGTAAGTGATGATGATGATGATGATGATAATAATAATAATAATAATAATAATAATAATAATAATAATAATAATAATAATAATTTGGAAGTTTGATTTGCTACAAGTTTTAGAATATGTGATTATGTAATTTCCTTCTTTTTGTTTCTTTTCCATTCTCCCTTTGGTCTCAACGTGATGTTTGGACTTCGGACCGTCGAATACTTTGTAGAATATAGCATGAAGCTATGAAGCAAATAGACAACAAGTTTTGCCTGATTTGATGGTATTCTTAGGAATAATATATATCTAATGTGAATCCAACTTATAGAGGTGTTTGAGAAAGCTGAAGTCTTGATTAAGTAAATATCTCAGTTTTCGACTACAGACTAGTTTTTGAACGAACCTTCTCCCTCCGAAGTTATTTTATCCAATCTTTGCAGTCTGTATTTCCTTAGTTTTCTTAAGCAATGGTTTGTGGCTGTTTAACATGACAATTGAGTGAAGTTACAATAGTGCACATTGGTGTTAAATGTTTGGTACTTTGGTGTATCTAATTTAATTCTGTTTTGCTGATGAATAAGGGTTGAGACACAGGATGGTGGTGATGCCAGAATAGAAGTCTCTCCGCGTGATATAATTTACACTCAACCTGCCGAGTCACTTCCAACTGAGCAACCAGCGGTCTTGCATAAGCTTGACTTAAGATATGGGTACGAGTACAGACTAGTCTCTAGTTTTGGTGATTCTCTAATTGTTTAGATCACCAGAAATTCATGCACTACTCCGTTTCTTCTTGCATATTTTATGCCGTCTCTGTCCACTTTATGCCTGTCACTGTGTGAGTGTGAGGTTTTAAGAATGGGATGCTGGAGTGAACAATTTTCATAGCCATCTGACAATCTCACTGCACGAACACATAAAATATTTTAACTAGACTAAGTATTGTGTTAAGTGTTAACTATGTACCTTTATCCTGGACTACTTTTTATCAAGTCCTTGACTCTGTTAAAGTGGCTTGCTGATGTTTGTATTTGATTTGGCCTTGAAACTCAGTTTTTTTCTTTCTTCGGTTGGCTTTGCGTGACATGACATTTCATACACGCCTGACTTTGTATTATTTACTGTAAAAACTAATTTTAGTGTTTGGCTAAAGCATATGATATTATTGTCTTCACCGATTGACTTTGGTGATTTCTCTCTTGTTCAGAGGTATTGTTTGGTCCGATGATTCCCTTGCGTTAGTTTATGAATCTTGGTATAAAACAAGGAAAGTAAGAACCTGGGTCATTTCTCCTGGATCTGAGGGCTCGAATCCCCGCATACTATTTGATAGGTCTTCTGAAGATGTTTACTCTGACCCTGGTTCTCCCATGCTGCGGAGAACTCCTATTGGCACCTATGTGATAGCGAAGTTCAAGAGGCAAGGAGACGAGAACACATATATCTTATTAAATGGAAGTGGTGCTACTCCGAAAGGGAATGTACCATTCTTGGATTTGTTTGACTTGTAAGTTATGCACTGTTTCTTATGCTAAATTCTTTCATTAGCATCATGGTTGTCTGGAACCTGACACAAGTACTTGCAGAAATACAGGGAACAAGGAAAGGATATGGGAGAGTGATAAGGAGAATTACTATGAGAGTGTCGTTGCTCTGGTTTCCGACCAGGTTCATGACACAGAGTTAAGTTTGGAGAAGTTAAAAGTACTGACATCGAAGGAATCTAAAACTGAAAACACCCAGTATTTTGTACTGAGTTGGCCAGAAAAGAAAGCATGCCAGATCACAAACTTTCCACACCCTTACCCTCAGCTGTCTTCATTAAAGAAGGAGATGATTAGGTACCAGAGGAAGGACGGGGTGCAACTGACTGCAACCCTGTATCTTCCACCAGATTATGATCCTGCTACAGATGGACCCCTTCCTTGTTTGATGTGGTCTTACCCTGGAGAGTTCAAGAGTAAAGATGCAGCTTCACAAGTACGAGGTTCACCTAATGAATTCACTGGCATTGGTGCAACATCCCCCCTACTTTGGCTAGCAAGAAGGCACAGTTCCTTCCTATTCTCTTGCTTCTTAGCATTTATCTTATTTTCCCTCTCCAGGCCCATCATTAGCTTACATCACAGTGCACTGATTATCTCTGCATATGCTGCAGGTTTGCCATCTTATCAGGTCCAACAATACCCATCATTGGCGAGGGAAATGTAGAGGCAAATGATAGGTACATACTTCTTATTGTCAAGGATAAATCATGTTTAGTAAAAAAATAATAATGAACATGTTAGTTTCTTCATGGGCAGCGTTTTACAGCATTAGCAAAATATGTGGTCAATATCTTGCTAGTAATTCTCTGTCACAGAAACGAGAGAAGTAGGTTTTGGGAGTTTGTAATATGAAGTAAAAGTTTCGATATGATCTAAACTGTAGTTTTTCAAAGTCTAGTGAACGCTCATTCCCTTCTATATAGAACTTGGAATCTTAACTTCTTTAAGTTAGTCATTGCAAGCTGCTATTATTTAGTGCACTTCCGCTCTAATTGATCTAGGGACTATTCTGCCATTGGAGGAGCTAAAGGATGAATATTAGGAAATAATAGCTTAATAAGGTATATAAAATCATATAGACTTTTTTGAGCCGCTATACTTTGTTTAGCTTCTCAGTCGGAATAAATGCAATTATGTATCCATTGACCAAAAATTATGTTCATCAGTTATGTAGAACAACTTGTTGCAAGTGCAGAGGCTGCTGTCGAGGAAGTTATCCGTCGAGGAGTAAGTTTTTCTCAATTCTAATATATGTAGCAGCATAGATTCTTCAGTCAATATGTTTATGGGCATATTATCCACTCTAGGTGGCTCACCCCAACAAAATAGCCGTTGGTGGTCATTCATATGGGGCTTTCATGACTGCAAATCTCCTGGCTCATGCACCCCATCTTTTCTGCTGTGGAATTGCTCGCTCGGGAGCATACAACAGGACGCTTACACCTTTTGGGTTTCAGGTAATGCATTTCAGAGGTTGAGGAAATAGTTGTTTCCACTCTAAGTTTATGCATTGTCGTTTTTATTAATGCTGGAGTTGTTTTGTGAACTCTAAATGTGCCTTCTCCCTGAAGAATGAGGACAGGACGCTCTGGGAGGCTACTAGTACCTATGTTGACATGAGTCCCTTCATGTCAGCTAACAAGATTAAGAAGCCTATCTTGCTTATCCATGGAGAGGAAGATAACAATACAGGAACATTGACAATGCAGGTAGATTCCCCTCCTTCGGCAGTGCAAGGCATTTATAATAAATTTATCGCTGATTTGACATAATGGTTAATTGTTTTTGATTTTTTGGCAATCCTACTCCCATTATGCAATTTAGCCAAAATTTTATTTGACCCTTTATTTGAACATTTACATAGCAATTTGTTTTGATGCAGTTGCCCCTTTCGTTGAGCACTGTTTGAGCATAAGTTGGGCAATTATCGCTTCCACTGATAAACCTTTTAATTTGTTCAGAGTTCAGGATTCAGAATGGTTTAATTTTTTGAGCAGTTAGCTAAGATCGACCTTCTTAATGGTTGAGCATAAGTTGCGCAGTTATCACTCTATTTCTTTGAGCAGTATTTGCGCATAAGTTGAGCAAGTATCATTTCTATTAGTTAAAATGTTTCCTTGTCTAGAATTCAGAGTTATGTTGTTTTTTTTGAGCAGTTGGCTAAAAGCTTATTTCTGCTAGTTATTTTATATAGACACGTGGAGATATGTTATTAATTTAAATGGGCATGTAATGCAGTCGGATCGTTTCTACAATGCATTGAAAGGCCATGGCGCACTTTGTCGCCTAGTTATCCTACCATTTGAGAGCCATGGTTATGCAGCACGAGAGAGCGTGATGCATGTTCTGTGGGAAAGTGATAGATGGCTTCAGAAGTATTGTGTGGAGAATTCATCAGACGTTGCTGAAGGTTTAGACACGTCTAAGAATACTGAGAGCAAAAGCGCCACTGACGCAGAAAGCAAAGTTGGTGTAGCTGGAGGGGTTCCCGAGCAGGAGCCAGACGATGGTAGATTTGACACTGCACGCAGGTCATTGTTGTGGTAAAGTCTTCTTCTACTTTCATATGTAATCTTACCATTTGTTCACTTGGTGCAAAACAGACGCTGACAGTGTGCAGAAATGAGTAACTGGAATAATGGGCTAAGAGATCTGAGGTTATGATGGAAACCTTATCTGAAGTTTGTTTTATGCCGTATGCTATGCAGATGTCGTTGAGCAAGACCAGATCAGGTGTAAAGCTTTTATGTAATGATCTTACTGGATTCAGCTTTGCATGTGGTATGATTTATCTGAATCATCTTCTTTTTTCCTTTCTTCATAGTGATGAAATCGCCTCAAATGCTTACTTTAATCTGTCATGTGCAGGATATCTTGCCATCCATCTATCAGCAGGTGTTGTTTCTTGTGGCATGGACGGTAAATTAGAAATAAAACATTGAGTTCTATCCAGGATCCAAAACTGGAAATATTTAGTTCTGGAGATGACCCTTCAGCCAAGCCTAGGGGATATGATGAACGGTATTGATTTACCTGCAAAGATGGGTGTTCTAACTCATCTTCGCAAATCTGATCCCCAAAACTTGAGGATAGAACTGGAAAAATAAGTCATTGTATTTTTTTTCCTTGGTGGCATGGGCATCAAAATTGGAAATGTAGTAGTAGCAACTAGCATGGGCATCAAAATTGGAAATCTAGTATTAGCAACTAGCATGGGCATTGAAATTGGAAATGTAGTGTGGGCATTGAATTGGAAATGTAGTGCGGGCATCAAATTGGGAGTTCTTATGTTGTAATATTACTACAGTGGCTGGCAGCCATAAAACTTCACAAAGTACCTCAACTTGTTTAAATTAAATAACTAGTGTGATGGATATGTATGAGTTTATGGGATTACATATTTTCTCTGCAATGAACTTGGAAGAGCAACATCTAGGCTGCTTGGTATATATATGCGCAGCTTTTGCAACTTGCGGGTCCTTTGCGCAAGCTGCCCTATTTTTCTTCTCTTTCTGACACATTGATTACGATTTTGATATTATACACATGCACATGCACATGCAGTAAATGGTTATTCCATGCTAGGGGAGTAGGACTTATAGGTGGAGTCTGCATGGATACCACTTTTTCTACGTCCATTATGTGCATTGCTCTCGCGTCTACCATGAAATTTATCGCAGTCGGTTACTCCCTCAATCTCACTAAAAAAAATTTTATTTTTCCATTTTGCATTTCTAAAAACTCCTATTCCTTTTATGAAACTCAGTATCTTAACTTATTATTTTTTTAATCACTCTTTCATTTTTTTAAAAATCTATTATCTTTTATTGATTAGACATAAAAGTGAACTTGTTTCTGATTATATTAAGATAATCTTTCAACAAACTTAGAAATCAAATCCAACCTTATGGAATATATAACATTTCCTTATGGTTATCTTACATGATTCTAGAAATCATTAGTACTTCTAGCACGAAACTAGATGTACAATCAAAATTCAACTCTTCTTAACATCAACATTGACACCATTTCTTCACAACGCTAACTCCAAAATCTTCCTTTGCCAATCTCTTCAATATTCACCCCATTTTATGGTACACACTTTTCAAGCCATTTTGCATGAACCCTTATCAATCACTTGTTCTCCAGTTTCTGCCTTATTTTATGCACCATTGGAATCATCAAATGCAACAACAAGAACATTCACATCCCTATGAGTACAATCCAATTATTGAGATTCCTCTAAACCACTGATCTCAGATTCGTAATAACTGCAAACATTCCTATAATAATCGCGATAAGAAGCATCATAAGAAACCCACCTGCCAATTTCCTTGATTTTTTCACATTAATGGAGCAGCCAAAAGACAAACTACCAAAGGCACAACGTAATCCAAGAAAAGAAACCCTTTGATTTGTAGATCTTGGCACTCAATCCCACATAACTAGTAGATAACCCAACCGCCATCCGTCGATCTTGGAAAGTAACATCCCCTCATATATTTTTCTCCTTTTGTTGGTAAAGGCGTAAAGCTATAAATGCCCATATAAGCTATGTCGGATCATATCATACTCTTTATTTCTCCCAACTTTCTTGCACATAGCTCTCTCTCTCATTCATACCGTGTTTCTTTATTTGCCAGTACAAAATTAACTAAAAAATACAAAATCACCATATAGTATTAAACTCGTATCAAGTAGAGCTATGAGGTTGTATCAATCATAACAGGTACTCAGTACTCGACTAAACTCCATAAAATTTGAATTCAACTCACTCGATAACACATTCGAACCGAACCCGAACTACAATTAGTTTACCTAACAAGTTTAGTTTGGGTCACCTTCATATGATCGTTGTATTTTATTTAGCTCATAAAAAAGGAATGAAAAGTCTAAAAACTCCACCCCATGAAGAAAATGAAGCTCGCCATGTAGACAACAATCACAACACTAGTGTCTGTCTATCTATCTATCTATCTATCTATCATTTATTTATTTATTTGTTTAATTAAAGTAAAATAAATATCCTGAAGAAAAGTCGAAGAAATATTGGCATGAGTGTGGAATCTGAAAACCAGATTCTATCGTCTTCTTCCAATCAATCATCCATTTCTGACTTACCGAGGGACCCACCTCTTTCCATTCATTCCCACACCCAGCATTCACCTACTCACTATAAACACTACCAGTCCACTATTACAATTTCTTTATTAACCAGAACCAGTGCTATATATATTCTTCTCTTCTGCTACTGCTATTACAAACTCATCCATCAATGGCGTACTTCATCTGCTCACCCAGATTCTTCCTCCTCCTCTTCCTCCTCTCCGCCCTCCCAATCGCCTACATCCTCCAATACGAAACCTCCTCCTCTCGCCCCACCCACACCTACGAGTACCACAGCTCTGGATGGCTTCGCGAGTGTACCAAATGGGACGATCTCAACACTCGATTCCTCGTCTCCTTCTTCGAGGGAGGTTTCGGTGTGGTTCCGGTTAAGGATGGAGAGGTTTCCGAGGAGATTCCGGTTGTTACGAACGCTGGATTGGGGAAAAATTCGTCGCTAGGGTTTGTGATTGATCACCCGAGGAATCGGGTTGTGGTGGTTATTGCTGATGTTTTGGGGAACAAGTTCAGTGCTCTTGCTGCGTATGATCTCGCGAGTTGGGATCGGATTTTCCTTACTCAGCTCAGTGGACCTGGTCAGTGTCTGTTCCTTCTTTACTGGAATTGCATTCTGCTCATTCGTTTCCATTTGATAATAGATCATAAGTTTCCAGTTTTTCAGGGAATTGAATTTAATGATTACACTTTTGAGTTGGTGATGATGAATTGATAATTACAATAAATGCTTTCCTCTACCGACCTGCACCTTGTAGTGCCTCCTAAGGCTTAGTTGTGTTGTCGTGTTGTCTAGTGCAACGTATAATGCACATGGTACGACATTTGAAGCACTAGACAATATGCGACAGGGTAGTCAAAACCCATGATTTCCCATGGGATAGGTTGGTTGATTTAGTTGGTCCAACTCATTATTAGTCTTAAATGAAGGAAGAATGAAAAGTCAATACATTCAGATTGGGTTGGTGAGCCGGCTACTAGTTTTGAATAGGATTGATTATGACATTTAATTCTTAATAATAAAATGTAGCTGATATTCTGGTTGTTCACGAGGTGCATTTTTTTATGTTTTTATGCAAAACCTACTTTGTGACACGTCACAGTTTGGTAAGGCCAAAGTGAAAATATGTATTCTTGCAGTAGTTTTCCTCACTAGTATCTGTTATATGGAACTAATTCCTTTTCTTGAAGTCGAGTCTTCGAAGTAGACTGGTTTTCACAACGGTGTATCGGTGAGATTAACTGAAATGGTAGCGAGAATGCATTGATGTTGTTATCTTTGATACACTTGGTAATCTTGCTTCTTTATCAATGATGCAGAGGATGGAGCGTTTGCAGATGATGTAGCTGTTGATACTGAAGGGAATGCTTATGTAACCGACACTAAAGGAAATAAAATATGGAAAGTTGGAGCAGATGGAAAATTCCTACACACCATAACAAGCCCACTCTTTACTCCGAAAGAGTGGTACAAGAACTTGGTTGGACTGAATGGAATTGTTTACCATCCAAATGGATACTTACTAGTTGTGCACACTTTATCTGGTAATTTATTGAAGATTAACATTGGAAAGGGAGATGAAGTGAAGTTGGTTAATGTAACTGGTTCATTATTGTTTGGGGATGGAATGGAGCTCTTGTCTCCCACGAAACTCGTGGTTGCTGGAAACCCTTCAAGATTGGTGGAAACCACTGATGACTGGGATACGGGGAGTGTCGTGGGGAAGGTGTTCTCAGGTGCTACGCACCGTTTAGTTACTGCAGCAACTGTGAAGGATGGTAAGGTGTATCTAAACCACTTGTTTGGTTTGGGGTATCCTAAGAAAAAACATGTTCTTGCTGAAGCAGTTTTCTCTTCATGAAGTGTGGGATTTGTATGATTGTTGTTGTGGCTAAATCTTGTACTTTGACTGTACCCTTTTGGGCTGAGGTTACTTTATTTTTCCTTTTTCCCCATGTCATTTTAAAATACGTAAGAAATGCATCTGAATTTTCCTGCAATAGTGTTTCTCTTGCACCAATCAGTAATCATGGTGGTTATACTGTTTAAGCATTAATTTTGGTAGGTGTAGACTTTTGAGAATTGATCTTCACCAGTTATCCAATAAAGTTTTCAGAAACAAGTTACATGAATATAAACAGATGAAACTGTCCTATTCTGAATTGCTCAAGGACAATTATTCCAGACTACTACTACCAGTAACCCAACCTATTGGCTTAATGAAAATCAAGAACACTATCTGACAACTCAGTCTCAAGCGAATTTCCAGGCGGAAAGAGAGGAAACCGGGGTACCTTTCCAGCCTACCAGCAGGCATTTGCTGCTAACATCCAGAGAGCATGATTCTCTGAAAGGAAACTGGTTCACAAGCCAGCAAGCTTGATAAAGAGATGCTGAGCTAACTTCAAGTTCTATCATTCCAAACCTGGCAAAGAAAGCCCTCCAAATATCGATACTCACACTCCTGGTCACCCGGTCATACCCTTCTGCAGAAACAATGTTATGTATAAGATGACGATACATCCCCTGTTCAATAATCATCCTATCCTGATTGTCATGTACCATGCTTTCTTCAAGACTATCGAACATGGCTCCACAATAGAAGAGTGTTTCGACGAAGCGATTCACAAATGAAGGCGAATTGTAATTCGCCTCTGTTTCACACACCACCATTACTAAAGGTCTAATCTTTTCAACTACAGTCATTAGCTTCTGTAAACGAACAGGCCGCGAGATTAAAGTATGTAACACATAATTGAAGAGAAGTCCAACCGCCTCGTCAGCTTTTATCTCGAAGTGTTCTTCCTTGAGCTCTGTCTTATCAGGCAAGAAGACTACTTTGTAAGAAAATGGCAAGTTTAATGATCTGGCAAAGCTTTTTAAGAGTTCACCTGATCTATATGCCTGAGGTTCATCTGCTAGTTCGATGGCTGTGATCTTTAGATGAATACTCTCCAGTTTCTGCTCAATTAAGGCCTGCATGAACGCTGGCCACTGTAGCCCTGTCGATATTTGAAAATCAATCACATGAACCCTCGACTTTGTTTTCAAGTTTTCAAGAAATGTCTCTGCTGCAGCGAAGTGCAAGGCCTGATATAAAGGAAGTCGTTGATACATAGTAACTAATGCAAGGATATTTTTCTTCCTGCAAACCTCATCGGCTTCTTGATTCTCCTCTCCTGAACCAGTTTCCTTCCTGATCCTTTTCAGGAGTGCTTCAGATAAATAGAAGATAGCTCTTTGCACCGCAGTACCAGTAGCTGATGCAACACCTTGACATTTACCGATGAGTGTGCTTGCTATGTCATACTGGCCATGGCCAACCTTCTCAGCTGCAGCTAGAAGAACTTGAGCCAGTTCCACATCTTGTTTGTCCTGTGAACACAGTCCAGGGAGACACGTCACATATGGATGCACATACATATCAATGTCAATGAGCTTTCCTGAAGAGAACTGCACAAATCTTTGTCCTGCTAACGTCAAAATTTGATCGGTCGATAACTTCTGCCAGTTTTCACTTTCATCAGCAAAAGCTTCACTGTAGTTGTTTGCAATTCTGGGATTCCAGACATTCTCCTGAGCTTCTGCAAGCGAAGTTGCAGCTATATTGCTGTCTTTAGAAACTCGCAGCTCGATTTTGCCATTGTTCAACTGTACAATCTGCTCTTGTGGAAATGAGGCATCAGGATCATATGACACTTCATTGTCTGGATCCATTAAGGGATCCTTATGTTTCCGTCCTAAGATCAGGTCCTCAACCGGATTCTCTTGGTAGAATCCATATGTATTACAAAAGGAATCAATATTGCCCCAGTCAGGCAAGCCTGATACCTGGCCTTGTTTTTCTGCATCCAACCTTGACGCACCACAATATTCTGCAGATTTAAAGTCTCCTTTTGCCAGATTGGACTTCCAATTAGCTAGTAACCTGAAGGGATTAGCCATCTTCAAGCAGAAACAGATCAACAGCATATTACTTGCACATATTTTTCTGCTTTCTTGGTTGACATGAAGGTGCAGTTTATGGATTATCCTCTACAGACAGAAACATGAACATTAAAAGAAGGTTTTTGGCACGATATACTGTAAGGGTAATATCATAAGACACAAGAAACACCGAGAAAAAACAGAAAATATTAGAAGATAAGACATCAATCTGGCACTGAATGGGGGAATTTCACTTAATTTAATCACATTGGTGTACCTTATTTCGCAGCAATCCTGTTACTGAACAAGAATGCTGTCTCCTCTTGACAGTGACCTGAACGGCTAAGCATCCGACATTTAAACGAATCCACAAATTATAGATGTCGGCAACAAAGAATCTTCCTTCAGGCGGCATGTGTTATCTGACAAAAACTTCAAAATCAAAATAGAATGGACCGGCTTTCCTTTTCTATCGACATGATAAGGCCATTCCAGTTGGAGTCAAAACAGGAGTAACTTCCTGGAATTAGCTTCTTCAAAACAAAGCGTGCTTTGGCATCCGATTACTCACTGTTCAATATCCTAGATTGGTCATCTATCTATCTGCATGCTATATTTGAATCAAGAAAAGTTGCAGTGTAAAACAAAACCACTTCCATGGGAATTTTTTATCTCAATGCTAATTAATTAAGCTGGCCAGCATCTTGTTAGTTGTGCCAACTGCCTCAAACTGTTCTTATCTGAAATTCTGAATTGATTATTTGCATTTATAAAGCACTGCAAATTCATTACATGAATATTCTGAAAACATTAGGATATGCCACTGGTAACTTATTGGATTCATGGCTACCCTTTATTTGAATCCTACACGCGGGGAAAAGCTATAACTCGGTTCTATGAGAAAATCAATGACATATCAGGTTGGATCCATAATGTCTGAGTTCTTCATGAACTGGTGTTGGAAAGACATCCAAATACTCGGCGGTCTTCTCAAGGGAATTTCCAAGCAGAAAGCGAGAAAATTGGAGTACCTTTCCAACCAACAAGCAGGCATTTGCTACCTATATCCAGAGTGCACCATTCGCCACGGGGTAACTGGTCCAAAAGCAAACAAGCTTGATACAGAGATGCTGTGCTAAGTTCCATCTCTATCATCCCAAACCTGCCAAAGAAGGCCCTCCAAACATTGATACTCACACTTCTAATCACCCTATCGTACCCTTCGGCAGCAACTATGTCCAGTATATCAGAACGACATAATTTTGATTCAATCACCATCCTATGCTGACTGTCCCGAGCCATGATTTCCTCAAGGCTATCAAACAGCGCACCATAGAAGAACATTGCTTCAATAAAGCGATTGACAAAGGAAGGCGAGTTATGATTTGCCTCTACTTCAGCAACCACCATCACTGATGGTCTAATCTTTTGAACTACTGTCATTAGATTCTTCAAGCAAACGGGCTTCGAGATCTGGTTCCTTAACATGTAATGAAAAATAAGTGCCACAGTCTCATCACCTTCTATGTCGAAATGTTCTTCCTTGAGATCCATAATGCTTGGCGAAAACACAACCTTGTAAGAGAAAGGCAAGTTTAAGTGCTTGGCAAAGCTTTCTAACAGTTTTCCTGATCTGTGTGCACTACGTTCATCTACAGTTTCCACAGCCGTAATTTTCAGATTCATACTCTCCAATTTCTGAGCGGCTAAATCTTGCATGAATGCTGCCAGGTGCAAACCTTTCATAATTTGAAAATCAATAACATGAACCTTCGATTTCATTTTCACATTTTCTAAAAGTGTTTGTGCGGCTGTTAGGTTCACAACTTGAAAAAAAGGAAGTTGATCGTGCATATTAAGTAATGCAAGGATATCCCTGTTCACACAGTTAGCATACTCACGAGTTGTTTGTTTCTCCTCCAAACCTGTTTCTTTTTTTATCCTCTTGAGAAGCGCTTCAGAGAAATAGGATACAATTCTCTGAACCGGAGTACCTGTGGATGACCCAATCCATTGGCAGTTATTGAGTAGTTTACTTGCTCGGTCATACTTCCCAAACCGCACCTTCTCAGCCGCTGCTAGAAGAAGTTGAGCCAGTTCAACATCTTGTTTGTCTTCTGAACAAAGGTCTGAGAGTGAGGATTCATATGGATGCTCGAAAGATTTAATGCTTGTAAACTTTTGTGAAGAAAACTGCACGAACCGTTCTCCTGCCAGCCTCAGAATTTTCTCTGTTGACAGCTTCTGCAAAACTTCAGTTTCATTAGCACGCTTACCAGTGATCTTATTGACCATTTCCTGACCTTCTGTAAAAGGAGTTGCTTGAGCATTGTTCAGCTGAGGAATCTGATCTGATGATGATAAGAATGTGGATTTAGAATGGCGTAGCACGATCAGCTCTTCGTCTGGCTGCTCTTCAAGATCTTTATGCTTATGCCATGAGAGAAGGTCCTCCACTGGATTCTCTTGGTAAAATCCATACTTGTTACAGAATGAATCGATATCACCCCAGCCAGGTATGCCTGATACCACATGTTGTTTTCCTACACCTGGAATTGATGCCCCATGGAATTTAAGAGGATTATGAGCTCTCTGAGTCTGAGTGCTGGACTTGGAGGAAGCTAGTATCCTGAAGGTATTATCCATCACTGGGCTGAAACAAATCAGATGGTTAATCTTGTTCTTATAGTGTTTGCTGCTTGTTAAACTCAAATATAAGACCAACTTTTTACATAAAACACCCCTGAGTATCGTCTAGTTTGATGTTCACGATGTCATGTTGATGTGATCATGACATCAACACGATTAAATTTGGCAATTCACTAACATTTTTAACTTTTTGTTCAAATGCCACTGGGTGTATTTTTATCAGAATGTTTGTAAAAAATCCCCTGAAAATAGAAACAGGAGAAGGAACAAAATGTTGTGAAATAAATGAGGCAGAACAGACAGGAATCAATGGGACACCTAAACATATTGGTTAGGTCAACAATTTGACAGGGAGTAGAGGATTTTCAGTAAATTAAACATGAACTTCTGTTATTGAAGAATCAAATATAGCCACCTACTTTACTACAATACCTTTCACAAACAAGAGCGCTATCTTTTTATGTCACGTAATGAGCTGAACGGCTAGGTATCCAATGGCTCAATGATTTTTTTTAGACAAAAGACAGATGAATTCTTTAGGCCACTAGCATGCGTTTACACTGCAATAACGTGCAGATTGTCAGAGAATAGAATTGGTGTTCTTGGAGGTGAAATTAGGAGAAACTTCACAAAATTAAATTCTAAATATCATTTCTGCAACAGTAGTGTAATTCAATCCAAAATATCATCATACATAGTCCTGACCTGAGGCTGCAACTGTGTTATGGTTCCCTTCACGGGAATAAGCACCTTCAAGCATTATCCTGCATTTTCTTCTCTTGCCATTCATCTCGTATGTAAAGCAGCCCGGTGAAATAACCAAGTGGAAGAAAGTTTTATATCTGAGAGCTTAGCAGAAAGAAAAAAAATAATGTTATGACAGCTTAAAACTGAAGTTTGAAACTTCATATAACAACTCCATAAAAATTGCAGTGTATATACTATACTATATACTCAGCTATTTAAGAATTGCCTTACTAGTTCCAAACGGATGTTCATGAAACAAATTGATTTTCCACTATATAGACGAAATACAATCCATATTAAGAACTGAATCAGAAGCAGGTCTTACAAGTTACAAGTACTCTACCAAACTATATAACCTGTATGGGGTCTCGAGCAAACTAGCAAGCTTCAGGAACCTTGACATTGAAGTTCCTGCCAAATCATGTGTCCATGTTTACGAAGAAAAGCATCAATCTTTTGACGAAAATGTCAGAATTTTCATAGACCAGTTTGGGCAGTAATCATCCAATTACCAAGGACTAGCAAGCCTTCACGGAATTTCCAAGCATAAAGACAGAAAATCAGAGTTTCTTTCCGACCCACCAGCAGGCATTTGCTACTCACATCCTGAGTCCACCTTTAACCATAAGGAAACTAGTCCAACAGCAAACAAGCTTCATACAAAGATGCTGTGCTAAGTTCCATTTCTATCATCCCAGACCTGTCAAAGAAAACCCTCCAGAAACTCAGACTTCTAGTCACCCTATCGTCCACTCTGCAGCTACAATGTCGTGCATACCATAACGAAATATCCATGAAAATCCAATAGAGTGACCTTTATTTTCGGAAATCCATTCATAAGAACTCTAGAGATAATCATGGTAGCTCTGGAGAACAGTGTCATCAATCCCGGATCACAGCGCATAGTGGCCGGCCAAAGAATCCAGGATAGCTGGAGCACGATGGCCGAGATACCGAAGTGATAAGTATCATATAACATGGCTTACATAATGAATATGCAAGTACGTTTAAAGTTAAAATAACCTTACAATAGTTGAATTAATAATAAGAAGTCATATAGTTCTTCATAGAGTCATAAAGACAAGCAAAGTCGAGAAAATGGAGGTTAAATTGGTCATTGACCCCCCAAAATCAGTGTCTTGTGGCGCTATCCCGCCGGGATTTGTTGGGATCCCGGTCCGGAAAACACCGGGATGCTATCCGCAATAGAGGTATCTATTTCGGGCATGCATGTAAACGCTCTCCGACATAGCAGGGGATCCCGTCGGGATTGACTATTAACATGAGTGACCCACTGGGTATGAAGTACAATGTGATTGCTTGATAGCCAAGTATTCTAATCTAATTAGGAATCTACTTTAAATATATACATATTCTAACACGCCCCCGCAGTCAAAACGGGAGGCTGACGAATGTTTAGACTGTCACGAAAATCATCAAAGAGAATCTTCGGAAGACCCTTAGTGAAAATGTCAGCAATCTGATAACGAGTGGGTACATGTAAGACTCGAACCTCACCCCTTGCAACCTTTTCGCGGACGAAGTGTATATCCATCTCTATGTGCTTCGTGCGTTGATGCTGGACTGGATTACCGGACAAGTAAATGGCACTAACATTGTCACAGTAAACTAGCGTTGCTTTATGAACCGGAAAGTGCAGTTCAAGCAGCAAATTGCGAAGCCAACAAGATTCGGAAACAACATTAGCAACACCGCGATATTCAGCTTCAGCACTGGAGCGAGAAAGAGTGGGTTGTCGCTTAGACGACCAAGAGATGAGATTATCACCGAGAAAAACACAATAACCAGAAGTAGATCGTCGTGTATCAGGACAACCACCCCAGTCAGCATCGGTGTAGGAAGTCAATTTGTCCACGCGTGAGTTATACAGTTGCAAGCCAAGGTCCTTGGTTCCTTGAATGTAGCGGATAATACGCTTGAGAGCATTCATATGATCAACCCGAGGATCGTGCATGTGAAGACACACCTGTTGAACCACATAAGAGATATCCGGACGAGTGAATGTGAGATATTGAAGAGCACCAGCAAGCCGACGATAGGCAGTGGGATCCGCAAAAGGAGCAGAAGGCGAGGCTCCCAATTTCGGTTTGGTATCGACCGGCGTTTGGGAAGGAGAGCAGGAGGACATGTTGGCTCGTTCGATAATCTCCTCGGCATATTGTCTCTGTGTGAGAAATAAACCGTCTTTGTTCCTAGTCACGGTGATGCCCAAGAAGTAGCTGAGAGGACCAAGATCTTTCATAGCAAATTCGGCACTTAAGAAGGCCATAATGGATTTGCGAAGAGTGTCGGTAGATGCAATGAGAATAATATCGTCAACATAGAGAAGAATATAAGCAATGTCAGAACCACGGCGGTAGATAAACAGAGAGTGATCAACTGTGTTGTGAGAGAAACCAACTGTCGCAAGATGGTCAGCAAATCGTTGATACCAGGCCCTCGGTGCCTGTTTCAATCCGTAGAGGGATTTCTTCAGTAAACATACATGGTCAGGATGTTGAGAGTCTCTGAACCCCAATGGCTGACGCATGTATACGGTTTCAGTAAGGTTACCGTGAAGGAATGCATTCTTGACATCAAGTTGGTAAATTGGCGAGAACGAGATCGCAATATCGAGCACAAGCAGTAATAGTAGACGGTTTGACAACAGGACTGAATGTTTCATCACAATCAACACCTTTTTGCTGGGATCGACCATCACCTACAAGACGAGCCTTGTGTCGCTCAAAAGAACCGTCGATTTCTTTTGTGAAATATCCACATAGATCGAATAATATTTGCATTGGATGGCTTAGAACTAACTCCCAAGTCTTATTATCAATAAGAGCATTATATTCATCGAGCATGGCGGATTTCAATTAGGTCGTAAAGCATGTCTTTGGATTTAGGAAGAGGAGAGATGGCAACGGATGTAGCAAGATTGACATAATCCGGACCATAGTATTTAGGGTTCCGCATATGCGACCGGATGAGAGGTGCGGTTGGAGCAAAACCGGGAGGGAAAGGGGGCCGATTAGCGGTTGGCCCGATGAAGCGGGCAACTGGTTGTGAAGCGGTTTGCCCAGTGGGGGCAGAACCAGGCGGGATATCGGTTGGCTCGATGGGAGGCGTAACTGCCTAGAGGTGTTTCGAGATGGGCGGAGATGGAGTTGGGCGAGTGAGCAAGTGATGAAGAAAAGATGGATCAATATCGAATCCAAGTACTCATAGGTGGTGGGGTGTGTGGTGCTTGGAGAAAGGAAATCTCGATTAAATGAAAACCACATGTCTAGAGACAATGATTTTGCGACTAGAGATTTCATAGCATTTGTACCCCCGATGATCAGACGGATACCCAAGAAAAACACAAGGGATGGAACGAGCTTGGAGTTTGTTTATAGTAGAAGAAGGAAAGAGGGGAAAACAAAGACAACCAAAAACACGAAGATGGTCATATCGTGGAAGTCGATGGTATAGATATTGAGTGGGGGAGGAAAACTCAAGTACCTTTGAGGGAAGGATGTTGAGTAGATAAGTTGCTGTTGCTAGTGCATGATGCCAAAAGGATGGCGGGATCGATGCATGAGCAAGAAGAGTCCGAACAATATTATTTAGGGAACGAATATGCCTTTCGGCTTTGCCGTTTTGGGAAGAAGTGTGAGGGCAAGAAAAACGGAAGTGAATACCGTTGGTTTGTGCAAAAGAGTGAAATAGACTATTGTCGAATTCCTTGCCATTGTCGCATTGGATGTTTTTAATAGAAGTATTGAAGTGTGTGCGAACAAATGCATGAAACATAACGAATATAGCAAATACTTGAGATTTCTTAGAGATAGGGAAGGTCCATAAGAACTTGGAAAAATCGTCAAGAAACAGCACATAATAGCGGTGACCGCTAGAGCTAGCTATAGGGGAAGTCCAGAGATCACTATGCACAATATCAAAGGGAGAAGTAGTAGTGGATAATGAATTATGAAAAGGCAATTTTATTTGTTTCCCTAAAGAACAAGAGGGACAAAAAGAATGTTTTAGAGCATTACAACGAATAAAATTCTTGCGAGAGAGAGAGCTAAGTATAGCTTTCTCCCGGATGCCCTAAACGACTATGCCATAAAATAGAAGGAAAAACTGAAAAAGCTGTTTGAAGGGGGGTGGCCGGTTTTGTTGAGTGGACTGGATATAGGTCTCCGATGCTATCACATCTCATGATTCGTTTCCCGGTCTGGAAATCCTTAACAGAAAAACCAAAAGGATCAAATTCAATGGAAACAGAGTTATCTGTGGTAAACTTGCGAACATAGACAAGATTTTTAACAAGGTTAGGAGCATGTAACACGTTTTTTAGGAGAAGAGGAGGATGGGGAGGAGATAGGGAAGTGTTACCATAACCTTGAATCGGAAGCATATGACCATTGCCAACAATAACTCGATGATTAGAAGTACTCGAATTGAAATAAGGGGAGAGAGTACCTTTGTCGGGTGTCATATGAGACGAAGCACCCGTGTCCATGTACCAGTTACCATCCGGAGGAGTGAGTCCCAAGGTATGCATAGCTGCCTCGACATCGGTGGGTGAAGCACCGGAGTAGAATGCCTGCTGATGAGGCGGACGAGGGCCAAGGAGACCCTGCTGAGTTAGTGGACGAGGCGCGGACTGCCATGGGGCCGTGGGGAAGGGGCACGGTGGGGCCCATTGCTGCCAGGGCCAGCCGTACGGCTGCCATTGAGGAGTGGGCTGTGGTCGCCATCGTGAGAGGAGGAGCTCCAGGAGTTTGCCCGTATGTGGTGTTACCTTTGCGGTTTGGACCGCCTCTGTTGTTGTTCTTCTTCTTGTTCTTGGTGTTGGTGTTGTTGTACCTGCCAGAAGAAATAGAAGAAGAGGATGGGATAACAGAGTCAGAGGTATCTCCAGAGTTATGGCCACCAGAAGAAGCTAAGAGGGCCGAACCACCGGCCTCTTTGTTTGCACGATGCTTGAGTGTTAAGCTCATGAGCTTTATCTGAGCGAACACTCTCAAAAGAAGGTAGAGGATCCTGATTTTGAACATAGTCAACAGTTCCGGAATAAGCTTTAGTTAAACCACTGAGAAGACGTAGAACTAGACGGCTTTCAGAAACCTCAATACCAACGTCGGCAAGTCGATCGGCAAGTGACTTGACGTGATTGCAATAGGCCTCGGCAGAAGAGAAGTTGTCAAGGAGGACGTCTACGAGCTCTTCCTCTAGATGAGTAGCTCGAGAACCTTTGTTATCCATGAAGATTTGTTCAAGACGGGACCAAGCAGCAGCAGCCGTGTCATTCTTGACAAGAATGGCATGAAGGAGGTCGGAAGACTGTCGCATAGATCCACTGTAAAACGACGGCATCAAGTTGATTATAGAGATCGACATCGGCTTCCTTGAGAGCCTTGATTTTGGCGATGTCAGCCTCTGCTGTCGGTGGTAGGATGTGATGCATAAGATTATGCACCCGTACTTGAACCTGGAATAACGTCACCCAAGAATGATAGAGGCCTGTCTCAGTATCCAACGTGATAGGGATTAGTGATCGAACGTTGGTAATAGAGAGAGCCGGATGAAACTTGGATGATTCAGACATGGTGGAAACGAGGAGCTGTTCGGGAAAGAAGGTGGCGTGAGGCCTAAGAAGAGGTAGGAAGGGTCAAGCTTTCCGCGAGGCCGATTTAAACAGAGGGGAGCGTAGAAGAAGAGGGTCGCCGAACTGGAACAGCTAGCAGCGGAGGGGACCGAATTTAGGTCTTGATACCATGTAAGATAATAATCTTAGTGTATTGATTCAATAATGAGTACATGTATTTATACAATGTGATTGCTTGATAGCCAAGTATTCTAATCTAATTAGGAATTTAAGTATTCTAATCTAATTAGGAATCTACTTTAAATATATACATACTCTAACATGTTAGAATATGTATATATTTAAAGTAGATTCCTAATTAGATTAGAATACTTGGATTCCTAATTAGATTAAAATACTTTAAATATATACATATTCTAACACATATGTTGGTCTGTGAGGCCAACAAATTGGTACCTGTGTCAGCCTAAGGGTCGGGCCTTGGCCCACAAGGGCATGGGGTGTCACAGTTAGTTGCACGCTTACCAGTAGTATTATTGGCGCTTTTAGAATTTCTGACCCTCCCTGATCTTCTGTAAAGAAGACCTGCTTGAGCATCGTTCAGCTGTGGTGGAATCTGTTGTGATGATAAAAATGTAGCCCTTTATTTTTACATAATGAAAGCAGATCCTCAAACGGATTCTGTTGGTAAAATCCAATTTTATCACCAAATTAATCAGTACACCCCAGTCAGTTCTGATACCTTGCGTGGTTTTACTACATCTGGCATTGATGCCCCATGAAATTCGAGTAAGTACCTCCTCCTTGAGTCCGACTGGACTTCGAGGAAGCTATAAACTGGAATGGATTAGCCATCTGATGGCAGAAACAAACCAGCAAGTTGATCTTAAATGAGAACATGAAGACACAATGTTGTGCATCTAAGCTCTACAACAAAAACCTGAGAAAGAGCAAAAGGTTGCCGTTCTAGGATTTATTGAAACAGAGAGGAAACAGCGGAAAATGCAACATAGTGAATATTATATGAGTTAAGAATGGAGTAAAGGATTTCACTAAATTAGATATAAACTTGTGTTATTGAAAAGTAAAATCTAGCCACCTATGTTTCTACACTACTTGTCGCAAACAAGAAAGCCGTCTCTTGACGGCTAAAGCATCCTATCATGAAAACTTCCAGATTGTAAGAGAATGAAGAGGTGTTCCTTTCCATCCAACAACAAGACCTTTCCCATTAGAGTCAAGAGTACAGGATTTTCCCTGTGCAAACCGCTTCAATACTAAACTAGCTTGATACCTGGATGACTCACTGAGCTCGATTTCAGTCATTCCAAACCTTGCAAGAAATGCCCGCCACACGTGGACTTTGACATCTCTGGTGACCCTCTCCTGACCATCAGCTGCAACTATGTTAAGGATCCCTTCGCGAGAATAAGCACATTCAAGCATTATCCTGGATTGGTCATCTCTCCCCAAACTATCGTCCAAGCAATCGAAAAAAACACCGTAAAAGAAGAGTGCTTCAATGAAGCGCTGTACAAATGAAGGGGAATTGGTATTTGCTTCTACTTCAGTGACCACCATTAGAGCTGGCTTACATCGTGCTATTGCTCTCATTAAATTTTCTAAACAATCAGACCTTGATAACATTGACCGTAGCATGAGATATGAGTAGAAAACGACAGTTTCATCTGTCTCGATGTTTAAGAGTTCTTCTCTGAAATCCATCATGTCTGTTAGATAAACTGCATTGAATGTAAATGGCAGTTTTAAGGACTGAGCGAAACTTGTTAATCTCTTGCCAGTCTCTTCTATAAAACGTTGATCGGATGTTCCGACAGCTGTAATTTTGAGATGCTGTATTGTGCATTCAGCAAGTCCTTGCATCAGGGCAGTCCACTGGATTCCACTCCTAATCTGGAGATCGATCAAATGGATCTTTCCATCCGTTTTAACATTTTCGATGATTGCTTGTACCCCAGCAAATTGCATCACTTGGACAAATGGTAACTTTTGAAAAGTTGCCAAGAATGTATTGTTTGTACCCAATGCAAGCCGTTTACATAGTACTTCAGTCGGGTCCTTCTCCGTAATGATCATCCCGAACTCTCGACGAATCTTCTCTTGGAGAGCTTCTGTAAAATAGAAAGCAATCCGCTGCACTGGTGTACCAAAATCAGATGTCATACTCCGGCAACGAGAAATAATCTCAGCTGCTACATCATATTGCTGACATCTCACATTCTCCGCCCCGGAAAGGAGAAGGTTCACAAGTTCCACGTCTCTTGCTTCGTCTATCGAAAGTCCAGATAGAGAAGGACCGTAGGGATTAATGAACATGGAAATACCATCAACCTTGTTGGTGGAGAACTGTATGAACCTTTCTCCAGCAATCCTCAAGATTTCCTCGGTTGACAATTCCCGCCCACATCCATTAGTCCCGTTCCGCAGATCATCCATTGTCTCGTCTCTTGGCATCGCGAACCCCTTACTGTAATTATTCAATGTCTCCATCGGTGCAAGAGAAACCGAATTTGGCTTATCATCAACTGGTGTACCTATTAGTTCTGATGGAGATGCCTGGATGCTGTCATCAGAGTGATCATGCTGCATACAGTCATCGGAAACAGCTTCATGGTGATTCGCCATGTTACTTTCTTGGCCAAACACCGAAGAAAGCAAGTCCATGAAGCTGCAGTCATCCATTTCGAACCACGGATCTTGATTGCTTTTGACCGCATCCTTCCCACATCCAGCCACAGTATCATAATCACATGACAGGTTATTGAACTGAAACTCCATACTAACTAAGTTTTGAAGTGCTCACTAGCCAGGCTATATATGTATTGAAAAAAACTGATAAAAGATATCTAAGATGGATCCCAGCTTCAGGATTCTCTGCTTAAAATCGAAAAAATATGTATGCAAACAAAGATAGATGCTTTCTTTCGATATATGTAAAGTTTCAGCTTGAGTATAGATTGCAGACAATGAACATACAGGCAAGAGGATACAATATAACTTGAAGTCAAAATTCGCAACAAAGAACGGCCAATGCAGGCCGGAAAAGATTAAAGAATAGGTGAACCATGACTAGAGGACACATGTGACAAAGCCAAGTCACCAATGAAGACAGTTGAGTTTGAGAAAGTTAACATGTATGCTATACAACAGGGATATATGACTAAAACTTCATATAGACTATAGAATATAGGACAGTTGAGTTGATTACATCAATGCAGAAATTTACTTGTTGGACTAGTTCCAACTACATTAGTCCATGGCCTGCCAGATTTTATATTAATTAGTCCATAAACGCAAGTTCTTTCGACTTTCGCCTTTCACTATCACCTTGAAGAAAGTGTTGGGCAAATGGGAAACGCCAATCAATTCATGATAAAAGAGACAAAGATTGAATACGAGCACGTACAGTAGAGGGGGCAATAAGACAATCAGGTTGTGTGCATTCTTCACCTGCTCCAGGCATATTATAGCATTGAATAAAACAAAATATACTTACTCATTTAGTTCAAATGTTGTGCTGTTACAACATGGTGTACATATGACATATATGCTCTCCTTCCTTTAGGTATGATTCTATTCTACCATTGATGAAACTCAGGAAGCTGAACCCGCACAGTGTTAGTTGGATCAGGCAAACAGGTTCAACTGGTGGTTTTGATGGTTGGATCAGGTTAAAACCAATTGATGTTAATGTTACAATTAAATACTGTATTCGCTAAATAGAGATGGACCCCTTCTATTTCAAATTTTCAACGGTTACAAATAGCACAAAATTACATTTTTGATAAATAAAATGTAAAAGAAATTAATTGGACTCAATTTTAATTTATAAGTTTCCCTTTATTACACATTTTGATTCAAATGCTTTATAACTTAAAAAAATAACCTATATTTTTTTAAAAGCTCAATTCAATCCCTATAACTATTCCAATTTTACAATTTAGTCCGTCAAATTCTCAATGGTAAGGGTTCTGAGTTTTCAAATCTTTCAATTGAGCCCCCCGCAAGGCAGCAACCACGGAAGTCATCCACCTTCACCAACCTCCAAATCGAAAAAACACTACCACCACCTCCAAATCAAAATACTACCACCACCAAACATGTGCAAGCAAGAGCTATTGTCCAACTTGAGATGTTGCCCTAATTCCCCAAAAGCAAAGGTACGTTTGAAGTTTATAAAACATTTAATTCAGTCCCTGTCATACTCTATCATATCCCACGTCGGCATTTCACTAACATCAAATCCAGCCATATTTTTCATCTCCAACCCTTATACTCTATCATATCCAAATTAAAATTTTCCTTTTACATTTCTTTTTAAACTACACTATTCTTTTAAAACTTTATAAATGTCGTTGATTAATTATAATAACGTGAAATAAAAATCGTAAAACTGCAATAGTACTTGATAATTGAAATTAGCAGCAATATTATTTTATTTTGTGGTTTTCATTTTGAAATACCATGAAATTTGATACTCCATCCGTCCCGCAGAACTTCATACATTTGACATTTTTAGCCGTTTCCCAGAACTTCATACATTACCAAAAAAACAAGCTACTCCACACCCAATAAATAATAAACAATCTCAACTTTACACTCAAATTACACCTTTTGCAACTAAAAGTACATTTTTTTTCACATTTTCTATATTACATCATTACTTTAACTTTTCGCATAAAACTGCGCGTTAAACCTAATGTATGAAATTCTCCGGGACGGAGGGAGTACGACGGAAAGAGGGAGAAATGGGAGATAACGTTTGCACCAGTCTTGGAGTAATTCGCCTAGAGCTAGTTTCACTTTCCCGCCTATCATCGTACGGCCATCAATATAGTAATATTAAATTTGAAATTGTGTCCCATCAATCATCATATATCAACACCAGTCCAGCACTTAATCTTTTTATTATTGTTCTTGAATTCCCTTGTCTTCTCCATTACTATTGCTGTTGGTGTTTACTCTTCACTTCTCGGTTACAGGAGAACCATTTCTCACTGTCCCTATCGACAACTATCCGCCATTTCACTAAAACGAGTACGCATTACTCTCTGCACATTCTAGCTGTTTATTTGCTTTTTTTTAAAATTATTTTTGACGAAATGTTTGGTTTTTTTTTTAGGGCTTCGGTTCTGAAGTAGGATGGCTGATAACGGGGTGAAGATTACGGACCATGCGGCTGACTCTCCAACTTCTGTGCTTGAAGAAGAGGTATAATTTTGCTTTAGCTTC
This sequence comes from Plantago major, assembly GCA_026545765.1. Lineage (NCBI taxonomy): Eukaryota > Viridiplantae > Streptophyta > Magnoliopsida > Lamiales > Plantaginaceae > Plantago > Plantago major. The sequence continues at coordinate 2,688,821 of CM048840.1, forward strand.
TTCTTCTTCTTCTTTTTTTATATGTGCTTTGGTAATTTTGTAATCATTTTGCTTACGACGATTGACAAATTATCTGTGAATGTTAGTTTCTGCTGCTTGAAAAATAGCATTTCCATCTTATTGAGATCAGAGACTAGTAGAGTACGGAAAAAGAATAGAAAATGGGGTGAAGAGGATTGCTAAGAGAAATGAGTGTATTAGAATGTAAAGGAGCTGAGACTGAGAGACGAGAAAGAGAGGATCAAGGAAATTTATGATTTTTTTTAATTTAAAAAACTGGCCTGCTTGTTATAATTAATTACATGGTATTACCGTTATTGAAGTTCTTGGTTCTTCAGCTGTAATCAGTTTTGTCATTCGGATTAGAGAGTTATTCCGGGCCGTATGTCATAACATTTACTGTTACATGGTTCTTTTCCACGTGTGGCACCTCTGCTTAACTTTTTGTTTCCCTATGTTATTCTGCCACTGAAGGAATGCAAGGATGACATTGGCATCAAGTCCGAGGCAGAAAACGATGCAGAAAATGGTGTTTCCTCTCTGATAACTAAAACCATGGTGCATGAGGAAGAGAAACTACTGGAAGAGCGGTTGAAAAAAGATGAAAAGGCAGATGAGAATGAAGAAAAACCTAATTTGAATGACATCCAGTTCAGTAAATTGGACGAGCTTTTAACACAGACTCAGCTCTATTCTGAGTTCCTACTGGAAAAAATGGACAACATTACCCAGGTCTCTTTCATTTGATAAATATTGTGTGTGGTTTGTCCCGTTCTCTCCTTATTTATTGGTTTTTCTACATGTCAGACTGGGCTTGAAGATGGGGAGAAAGTGGTGAATGAAGGCAAGAGAGGCCGAGGTTTTAAAAGAAAGGCCGCTGCTAGTTCCAATAGTGTAAGTTTGGTCTTTTTCCCTTCTCTATCTTTCTTGTCCCCTTTCAATATTTGTGTCTTTATCATATGCTTTCCCATTTATTCTACTGTCTTTTTTTCCGAGTTTACACCGACCGATTCCTGTGGGTGAAAAGCATTTATTTTTGTCTTCATTATGTATTTCAGCTTGAGAGGATTGTGTTACCGCATACTTAATTTGTTTTTTTTCTATAGAAGAAGGCCAAGAGAGCTGTGCAAGCAATGCTTGCTAGAGGTGAAGATGGTGTTTCTGCTGAGGATTTGACCCTTACACCTGAAGCAAGAGCTGAGAAAGAGCAAGCTGAACTAGTGCCTCTGTTGACTGGTGGAAAGCTGAAGCCTTACCAAATTAAAGGGGTAAAGTGGATGATCTCATTGTGGCAAAATGGACTAAATGGAATTCTTGCAGATCAAATGGGCCTAGGGAAAACGATTCAAACTATCGGTTTTCTCGCACACCTGAAAGGGAATAATATGCATGGGCCTTACTTGATTATTGCTCCTCTGTCAACTCTCTCTAATTGGATGAGTGAAATAGAGAGGTGCTTAATTGTCGATTCATGAATTTATGATGGCTTAAGCTTATTTTTTCTGCACAACTTATGAATATTATACTATATCATAACAATCCAGTTGCAATTTGCTAGGTTCACGCCATCGCTAGATGCTATCATCTACCACGGTGATAAGAAAGTGAGGGATGAAATAATTAGAAAGCACATGCCCAGGACAATAGGTCCTAAATTTCCAATCGTAATTACTTCCTATGAAGTTGCAACGAGAGATGCAAGAAGCCAACTGAGACACTACAAGTGGAAATTTGTGGTCGTTGATGAGGTACATACATGTTGACTTTGTTGAGGCTTATATGCTTCTTATGTTCCAGTTGTTTATTGAATCTTGAAAGGTAAATTTGTCTTGAAGGGACATAGGTTGAAGAACTCAAAATGCAGGCTGGTAAAGGAGCTGAAATGCTTACCTATTGAGAATAAGCTTATATTAACTGGCACACCGCTGCAGAACAACTTGGCTGAACTCTGGTCACTGTTGAATTTCATTCTTCCGGATATTTTTTCATCTCATGAAGAATTCGAGTCGTGGTAAATACCTTTTAAGACAGTTTCCAGTTATTGATGAATGATGTGCGTAATGGTCATTGCACAGTTCATTAAGTGTTGAATAAGATGGTCCATGTTGAAGTATTTTATTTTCATGTATTGATGGTGGTGCGTGTGTTCTGCTTGGGAGTTGGGTGTTTTCTTCTACTTTTCCATTCACCGTCTTCTATGATAGGACAAGTTGAGTTATTTCTTTTATCTAGGTGTTCTGTTCATTTTAGCTTGCAAATCAATATCCATGTGAGAAAAATAAATTACTGACACTTACCCAAAAATAGCCCCGTGATAGCAAGTATTTTCATGATAAATTTGCTGCAATTGATATGAAGGAGACAAGTCTGTTGGGCTTAATTTTTAGCAAATCAGTTTATAGCCTTTTTTTCTAGAAAGTGAATCCTTTTTTTTCTGTAATTTTAATTTCTAACATATCCATTTCCAAGGGAATCCTAACTCATGGGAAGTGGGAACAAAGTGCAACTAACTTTAACTTTCTCCCGGATGGAACCTAAGTTCCGCTCTATGTTCAGAATAGTAACATTGTTATATTTAATTTAATCAATGTGAAAGTAGTCTTGGAATTCATCTTCCGGAACTAATTTGAAATAGCGTGTTGCTTCTGAAATTATTGCCATGGTGCTCATTATTAGGAATGGTTGAGTCTTGCAACTAGGTTTGTGGTCCTGTTGCAGGTCAGAACTTAGTGGCTTGATTCTGAAATAACTTGATCTAGCATGGGTGTAGAAACCTTATTTTTAAATGTCTGGTTCATTTTGGAATCAAATGTGTTCTATCAGTATGAAATTAGTGCTTCTGGTACTTTGAAATTCTTTTGCCCCTTGGATCCAGACTAAAGTTTAGCACATATGCTGAGTTTATTTCGTAAGTAGGAAATGTTGTTCGGTCTATAATCTATATGTTGGTGCCTGACTGTTTTTGTTTGTACCATGATGCTTTTTTCTTAGGTTCGACTTTTCAGGAAAGTGCAGCAATGAAGCCCTCAAGGAGGATTTGGAAGAGAAACGAAGGGCGCAGGTTCATTCTTGTTGGCCAATTCAGTTTTTACTAGTAGCTACCTATGTGATTTCCCTTTACGTGATTTCATAAATTTTCAGGTAGTCGGCAAACTTCATGGTATACTGCGCCCTTTTCTCCTGCGCAGAATGAAAGCAGATGTGGAACTAACCCTTCCTCTGAAAAAAGAGATTATCTTGTATACCACTATGACTGAGCATCAGAAGAACTTCCAGAATCATCTTGTTAACCGGACACTTGAAGGCCACCTGACAGAGAAATTACAGAGTGGTACATACTTCTATTTCGTGTTGCATTTACATGGAGGTCATTGCTATTTTGTGCATAAAATGTATGCTTATCTACTGCATGACTTGCTTTGTTATCATGCAGGTTGTGGCATGAAAGGCAAATTGAATAATCTGATGGTACAACTCCGGAAGAACTGCAACCACCCTGACCTACTACAGTCAGCATTCGATGGTTCTTGTAAGTCATAGACCTCTTCACTTTCTTTTTTTGCTCTTTTGTGTCCAAGGAACTTAAATATCATTTATGACCCTTCAAATCCTGTACTGTGTGGCAGCCTACTATCCACCCGTGGAACAGGTAGTTGAGCAAAGTGGAAAATTTCAGTTGCTGGACAGATTGCTAGCTAAGCTATTCTCACGCCGCCACAAAGTACCCAAAATCTTGTTCCTGCTCTGAAGATGTCTTTTTTATTTATTCATTTATATTGTTAGTTGGTGTTGTTTTTTTAACTTTTTAAACTGCTTTTTCAGGTTTTGATATTTTCTCAATGGACCAAGATTCTGGACTTGTTAGACTACTATTTTAGTGAAAAAGGACTGGAAATCTGCAGAATTGATGGAAGTGTTAAATTGGAGGACCGAAAAAGACAGGTCCTGCTTCTCCATCATTTGTTGCTCTAATCTGTTATTTTTCCGTGTTAACTTTGGGTGGTGAATGTTTGAAATCGGGTAGTCTTGCGCTATTCTAAAAACTTGATGGATATATCTTCCTGCAAATCTGCATTTAACATGGGATATACTGCTGAGATAGAACAATTTTTGGACTTGTCTAATGAGTGATGTAGCCGTTTTGCTCGAGATTTGTCATCTATAGTTAAAACTTTAAAGTATGATAGTATCGATATTATATGCATCATGCATATTATAGACAATACGGTTTGTGATTTTAGCTATGTTAAGTCACAGACTGTTAATATTTTGGCTATATGATTCACAAATGCTGGTTTTCCTAGGATTTTTATGGTTACTTTTCTGTTACAACTTACATGTTCATACAATAAGGCTTTACTTCACTGCTAACAAATGCATATTGTGTGAGGGGATAAATGAATGAGAAAGCCACATTCTAATGATTTGTCTGCTTTCACAAATGCGGATAGTGTAACTTGGTTTACTCAATTTAATTATGATTAAAGATTCTACAATCAGCTTCTGAAACATGTAAGTCATCGTAGCGAGTGAAGAAGAAAGTAAATTTGCTTAAGAAGTTTTTTTAAGGAGACTGAGCCCATCATGACTCATGAGAAAGAGTTAAAGTGCCTTTGACCCCATGTCTCTATATCTGAACAGATTTAGGGCACAGTATCTTGGTAGAACATCTTTATATATGAAATCTGAATGAACAACTATATGTACCATGATTTCATGTTTACAACTTTGCTGCTTATTGCATAGCATTTTGAAAATAATTTACCTGATGATTACTAGTTGAACTCAAAACAGATTCAGGAATTCAACGATAAAGACAGTCAGTATAGAATCTTTCTCCTCAGTACTCGTGCTGGTGGATTGGGTATTAATCTTACAGCTGCCGACACCTGCATTATATATGACAGTGATTGGGTACCTTCTTCAACTGCAGCCACTCGTGATTTTCTTTGCCTTGATTGAGATGCTTTCTATTTCTTGTCTAGTGTATATTTGTTCATGTTTATCTTCCAGTCTCAAGATAGAATAAAACAGTTCCTTGTCCTCTTGCATTCCAGAATCCCCAGATGGACTTGCAGGCAATGGACCGGTGTCACCGAATTGGTCAAACAAAACCTGTTCACGTTTACCGTTTGTCTACTGCTCAATCTGTAGAGGTGCGCCATAATTCCATGATATATCCTTCTGCCCCAAATACACAGCAAGTTGTATTCTTCTTCTACCATGTGAATTACTACTGATATCTACTCTGGACTCAGGGTCGTATTCTGAAAAGAGCTTTTAGCAAATTAAAGCTTGAACATGTAGTGATTGGGAAGGGACAGTTTAAGCAAGAAAGATCCAAGGCTGAAGGAACAGATGTGATGACGGTTTGTTTAACCAACTCGTTCTCTGTGCTATTCTCTAGTGCTTCTGTACCATTCCTCCATGTTCAGGTCTCGGTGTTATTCTTCTTGTCCAAAGACATTTTTTGCTTATCTTATTCTTCCTTCTAAATGTATGGTTTAGGAAGAGGAGCTGCTAGCTCTTCTCAGAGACGAAGAAGATGGCGAGGACAAATGGATCCAGACTGACATCAATGATGAAGATTTGGAGAAACTTCTGGACCGTGGAGATCTAGTTGCTAACTTATTTGAGGAAGACAAGGCCCGGACCAAGTCGAGCGCCATTCCTCTGAAGGGACCTGGCTGGGAGGTGGTGATTCCAACTGCAACTGGAGGAGTGCTTGCCACTCTCAACGGCTAACTTATATAACAGTTGCGTTATTGCTCATTCAGGATTATAATTTAGAACTCTACCTCGGACTGACCAATCATTTTGATTATTAGGGAACTTGAATTGACGTTTTGATTATTTGGCAGATTGCAGAAGCCAATGCTGTATCAAGATTTTCCCATTTTTTGGTAATTATAATGCCAAATTACCAGTACAGCAATCGAGTGAAGAACAAATTGCGATCTGGATGACTTAGGCGATAACCAAAAACAAGCATCCAGTTAGGCTTCAAATAGCTCGGACATCTTAACAACGAACGAGTTGAGCTTGAGCCTTAACAAACTGAGCGGATGATGCTCGGATTGCGTATTAGGTCTAATTTTACTTTCGTATATACTTGAGCATGTTACAAGGATAGTTACTCATTGCAGACACCCGTTTAGTTGAATTTTAGCAGTTCGACAAGTCATAAATTCAATCCATAGTATAGTTATTGGTGAAGCAATTTACTGTTATTTCCCTCTGACTCAGTTACCTCCACGGCTTCACTTTGCTCAGTATATCCAATCGAAACTCGACACTGCTTAAGGGAAAATTATTATGTAGACCGGGTCTATCTTAAACATGGTTGAACTGATGATCAAGACAGAAAATATAATCCGGGCCTTCAAGTTTCACCATTAGACATAGACACAACTATTCCAGAACAGTTGAGTCACGAGGTTGGTCGGAGTTCATCTGAAATTTCAAACAAGAACAATACCAGCTAAATAGACTATTGCATTAGTCTAGTAATCTTCAACTTGAGATAGCCAAATTCATTCGAACCCAAAATTCGATCTGAAATAATCCAATACGAAATTATCAGAAATAATAAAATTGAGCTTAAACTATCCGATTGAAATTAAAATTAACCTGAAATGTCGAATCCGAAATCTCCTAAATTATCACGCGAATACAAATGGGACATATATGACTTGAATTATTATTTATTTATGACACTACTAATATACAAACTTTTACGAAAGACCGTCTCTCGGAGATAGCAATTTAACATTACATATTTACGTACAAACATCATATGTTTAACTTCAAACATCATGTGTACAATAAACCTGCATTATATGCATTTCTTAATATTTAATGTTAGTGACAAAATATGTGATGTTTGTGACAAAATATGTGATGTTTGATTTGGTCTCTCGCAAAAGTTATTCCTACTGATATATAAGGAAACAAATCTTAAAATGTCATAAGTCATAATAATTTCGTCGTATACTTTTATCAACATATCTTCAAATAACAAAAAATTATCCATAAATATTCTGATTCTAAATGAATTATTTCAAATGTCATCGGCCCGAAAAATGACCTAGTATGAAATAATATGTAATATTATAATCTGAATATTACCCGAATGATCCGATATGAATTGATCAACTCCAAAATGACACGAAGCATCTTAATTCGAACATGAATCGAAATAGATCATAAACCCAGAATCCGATCCGAATGACCCGTGTGCCACATATACATGGTAAAACTATATTGATTCTTTATTGAGAAATTTTCATTTTGAATACACTAAAATGAGTCGAATTTAAATATTCAACAACAACAATGTATTTACGTTGTGATCATCATCATCAGTTTTAGAAACTTCAATGGAGTCCTAAGAAAATTAAAATATTTGTTTAAGAAATAAAAATAATAAATTAAGTACAAAACAAAAAAGAATCGTAACCCGGAAAAGTCCAAGAACTAAGTCAGCAGTCAGCTCCTCAGACCTTGTCATCAACGTTAAGCCGGCTTTCCAATTCCACCTCCACCTCCACTCTCCTCCTGCCACGTGTCAAAATCCCAACCATCGAAAAAAAGCCTTTGAATATTCTCACAACACCAATCGTAGCCGTCAAATAATACAACCACCACCCAACAAAATCCGCCACTCCAATTCCCATCATCAGCTCCCTTTTCACCACCGGCACCACCACCAGCGCCTCCACCTCCCCCCTCAACCGCCACCACCACAGCCCGCCGTATCCCAGCCCCACCACCGCCTTCTCCGTCCACCCATCCCTCACCACCCGACCGAATATCGTGTCGTCCACTACTGGTTTCACCACAATTTTCCACCAAAACAGTGTCGTTTCGTGTAATCCGAAGAAGAAGAGCATTCTGGTTATTAAGCCCTCCTGTTGGCCGAAGCCCGACCCGTCAATTCCGGTTGGTTCGCTGGTTTCGATTCCGAGGAAGACGGAGATTTGGACGAGGAAGAGGAGTATCCAGGCGGAGTAGAGGTGGGTTCGGGTCAGGGGTTTGGGGAATTGGCCGGTTAGGAGGCAGGAGAGGGAGGAAATGCTGATTAGGGAGAGGGAGAGGTGGAGGATTGTGGGGTTTTGGGTGAAGAGGAGGAATTGGAATTGGGGGTTTTCGAATTCGGGTTTTCGGGTTTTGAGATAGGTGGAGGAGAGGGAAAGGAGGTAGTTTTCGGTGGATTGGCGTGCGAGGAGGAGGAAGGAGAGTGGGAGGAGCAGGCTGAGGAAGGTGGCTGTTAGAATTTGGTACGGTGACTTTACGGCGGAGATGGTGGTGGATGTTAATTGGAAGACTCTGTTTTTTATTGTTTTTGGATTTGTGATTAGCTCCATTGTTGAGATGTTTGATCTGAAATGTGGTATTGGAATTGGTGAAAGCTGAGATTTTTAGGTGGTTTATATATGGTTTGGTGAATGATAGTAAATGATAATGATGTGGTTTACTCCATGATTAAAGAGGAAGTTGGGTGTGAGGAATTTTCAGTAGTCGTTGCCACGACTTGGTTTGGGTGGTATGTGTTCAACTCTGTTTTTTTACTAGTTGACTCATGCAGAGAGAGCGTGTTCGGGTATTTATTGATGATTGGAGGGGGGCGGACTTAGAATTTGAAATTCAAGGGGCGAATTGTATATATGTGACTATTTTGGAGGTCGATCAAACGGTTAGAATCATATATAATTCGGAGGTCGAGTGAACCGTTAGATTATCTAAAATGTTTAACTCTGTTTTTTGCTTAGTTGACTCATGCAGAGAGAGTCGTGTAGTTTATTGATGATTATGAATTGGTTTTAAGGCTTTTTTATGGCGGTAGTTTGCATCCATACAAAGTATTCAACATTTCATACTACTTGTCTGAGACTGAATCTAAATGGGCTGCTGATGAAGATGGCTCTGTGCTCGGGTCAATTTCGGTGTAGCTAAACTAACAGAAGGGTAAATTATATAGCACATGAAATTATATAGGGGATCTTAAATTATCTAAAAAATTTCACGTATAATTTTATTTTTCTTTCAAATTTCTTTTTGGAGGTGGACATCCCACTATTCGGCGTCTTGGTCCCTTCCTACTGTAATTAAATGTTCAAAATAGTTGATTTATGTGAGGCAATGTTGAATGTGAAGTTGTGTACTTGCCAACTTGGGTAGAAGCAAGACTAGAAACACAGTTTCATTACTATCTAGGTGAGGTCCCAATAATAACTTACCAGAATATCAGTACATGCCTACATGGTATCAAAGTGTGTTCAACTAATATTACGTCGTTAAGCTCTGTTCTTTTCAACTGAAAACTCTTTCAGTTCAGTTCATTAAATTCATATTATTATTATTATTATTGTTGTTGTTGTTGTTAATGATAATAATAATAATAATAATAATAATAATAATAATAATAATAATATTATTATTATTATTATTATTATTATTATTATATCATTTATTTACACACCCGATCTTTTGTACGAGGAAAATAAGAAAATTTATCCAATTGAGTTATTTTCAACTTTTTTTCTTTCTTTTTTTTAATACGACTTTTAGTAGATCAATGAAATAAAGAGTATAGTTACAATTTGAACTAACAAAAAATTTACATGTTCAAAAACTCCAAAACAAGTTAAACCAAACCAAAAGCCGGACCAAACTTTATAAAAATAATATTATATATCACAAATATTGAAAAATGGCATTTATTTCTCCATATTACTTTCCTCGGGCTCTATATTGCCTGGAATAGAGCGCCAAATTCTCAATGTTATCTACTTGCGCACCCTGTTCATCGTTTCTTTCCTTGTCGGGTTTAATAAATCATTATCCACTCCACCTTGGACATTGATATCATGTTGCAAGACTAGACAAAGACAGTTTATACGACGATTAAAATTCGATTTTAATGGAGTTATCATTCTCATATTGTTTTCCACGCGGTTGGTTTTAAAGTTTGTTATACAATAATAAATAAAAATGTAAAGTGACAGAAAAAAGAGTAGGAAGAATGTGAGAAAGATGACAAAAATAATATATTTTTTAATTGTGATTATATATACCATCATATAATTGTTATTATTATTACACAATAATTTCTTCAGTTCAGTTAGTTTCAGTTTCAGTTCAGTTCAGTTCAGTTCCATTCAGTTCAGTTCAGTAAATTTCAGTTGAAAAGAACAGAGCCTAATTCAATGTCAATGGAAAAAACCAAATCCCGGTAAAATCTGTTTTAACATTGATGGATCTTCCATCAACAATCTGGGCCATTTACAGGAAATTGGGTGCACATCTAGAGACCATAATGGTGATTTTGTTAAAGCAATTTCAGGTTATGCTCAAAAAACAGATAACAACACGATGGATCTAGTAGCCATTAAACTTGGTGTTTAGAGCATGCCTCTAATTCATGTATTTCTAATTTAACGATCCAAACTGACTTTAAATATGCTATTGATTGTATTTGCAGGTACACGGAGTTAGGGGCAACACATGGCTTTAACCACTGACTTCTTGGAGCTCATGAGGCAAATAAGTGCGAAAAAAATCTCTTTTGTATATCTGGAATCGAACTCTACATCAAACCTTTTGGCAAAGAAAGGAAGTGAATCCTGGATTCGTAGAGACAATATTAGCCCCCCTTTGGACCAATGTATCACGGCAAATTATTACCTAATTAATTCATAGACCTGGTTTAGGTAATAATTTTTCATGTATCACGTAAGCGTTTTATATAAATTTGGAACTTTTGTCCAACTTGACTTTTGACTTGTGTAACTAAATACAAATCCGAAGTAAGTAATACCTAGAATGATGTCGGGTACTTCGAAGCATGTTCGGCACGCATTTGCTTAAGTAATGACATTTATTTATCTTTCTTAAAGAAAAGACAAACCAATATGGTCCGTTTTTCTTTCCTTCCTCCTTTTCCCTCCCCAAAGGACTGCTACTGCTAGCTCATTGATCCTTCGGAGCTCAGAGCCACAACCATCGTTGACAAACTAAACTAATGAGCTTAACTAAACTAAACTAAATTATTAATTTCTACTTTCATAATCAACTAACACCATAATATTCAACCGTTCATGATTTCTTTAATTGTTTGTTAACACTATAATATTTGTTACTTTGTTTGTTAAATAGTACTCCTTTTGTCCTGGGAATAGCTTCAAATTGATCTTTAAAGTTGAAAGTTGGATAAAATAATGTTAGTGGGTTGACTTTTGAGTATATTTAATGTTAAAGTTGGGTGAGTTGTTGACAAAAAAAAAAACAAAAAAGAGAAGTTTTATTTGGAACATCTAAAATGAAAAACGACAAGCTATTTTTAGGACGGAGTAAGTATATACTATACTGTAATATCTGTTAGGTAGTGGTATAGTACTAGTTATCATGGATTTGCCCAACTCAAGATACATCATTATCCATGATTTTTCCATTACAATTTTGAAAATACAGGCATAGTTTTCCTGATCTGGCATCACTGTCTACATTTGAACCAGCCTTTTACTAATATTCCAACATTTTAAGATTAATATTTGTCAGAATGAAATGTGGTGTTTGTTTGTGTCATTAAAATTGTTAATTAAATGCGACCTGGTGACAACCCAATGAATTGTATCAATCTATTATTGCAAAATCATTACAGTACTATATAGCTAGCTAGCGTTCCCCAAGAATTTTTTTTTTTATAGGTAATATTTTCGAAAATTTTGAATTTCACCCCTCTCAACCCTTGGAAAAACCTCATATGTGTAATTTTGACATCCTCGAGGTTGAAATTCTAGGTCCGTCCCTGACAACCATATAGTATAAAATTAGGCAGCTCGATCGTGAACATACTGTATGTTGTGGTATGAAGTATGAAATATATATGTTATTGAACTCGGACCCGATGATCGATTTGACCTATCTACAAGAGGTTTAACAAGGTCGATTTGGATGATGATCAAAGTAGGATGATCGTGATGATGTAATAATAATAATAATAATAATAATAATAATAATAATAATAATAATAATAATAATAAGAGATATTTACAAAATCCACACCTCCAATATGGCCTCATCACAGATTAGTACCCGCTGTTTGAGGATTTACAGACAGTTCCAGAAAATGAACTGAATTCGAAAACTAATTACAAATGAACCTAAAAGTCAACGCCGAAGTACAATTCACGCCGGAGACCCACGCCTTTGCTGATTGGCATGCCATGTCATTAATTATTTTATGTTTTATTAATTGCTTATGAGTTTATCTGTAATTGATTTTGCAACTTATTAACACATGTGTTGACCAGCAGTTACATACATGTGTGGGGTGTATCTGTAATTGGATTATAACTATTGTGGGCGTATATATATATATATAGATATATGTGTGTGTGTGTGATTAACACAATTTTGTTTAAAAAAAGCCATTTTTTACCCCTTTTCCTATCAAAATTTGGCCTTCAAATTAGGCTTCAACTTCCATTTTCTTGATAAATTATTCATCTCTTTCTTCATTCTCGTAGACCAATAGTAAATTTAGTTTGATATATCCATACCTTTTTTGTTCAAAGTGTTTTAGTATTATTAAAGGTATTACTGACACTATAATTAATTATTTTATTATATAAAATATGCCATAGTGAGGATCGATACGATTTGCCACCATAATTAATGATTTTATTATAAGTAAGATTGCCGTTATAATTCATTCTTCTGGACAAATACATCTCTTTATGTGATTGATTTGTTAATAATTTTTTTTTTTATTTTTACTCTGATACCATTATAAATTTGTTTGATTTTTACTTTGATATCATCATTAATATTAAATCTTAGTGAGGATAAAATTGTACTATTGATACAAGTATACAATATTTTATAACTAATTCAATATAATTATTAAGATCGTATACTGACACATGTCATTATCTGTAGGCAATCTATTTTTAAGTTCATATATTAATTTCAGTTACATCAAATTCAATGTGGAGTTCATAATTTTTTTTCCGTAAAAATAGTTCTAAATTATTGCGTTATAATATAGTAAAGCCTAGTTTTTACAATATATTACTCCCGCCATTTATGTAAAAGATTGACAATTGAGTTTTGCACAAATTTTAAGAAAAATGAGTAAAAGATGGTTTAATTGATAAAATAGCTAGTGTAAGTATAGATCGTAAAAAGTAAGAGAGAGAATAGATAAATTACGAAAGAGAAAATAAAAAATTAATAAGTGTAGTTAGTGGATTTCCATTTACGGAAAAGTAAATCTTAAAAAAAAAGGGCCCAAAATGATAAATTTTAAAACTTTTAGTGAAACTAGAGAGTAATCCCTCTGTCCCTTTTACAAGGTTTATCATTTGATTTTGTGTGAATTTTAAGGATATAGAATAAAATAGTAAGTAGATGGTAAAAAGTAAGAAATATAATAGAAAAATAAGATAGAGAATATATAAAGTAGGAAAGAGAGTGATAACAAATTAATAAGTGGAGGTTTCCAAAAAAAAAAAAAAAGAAACGTTAAACTTTTAAAAAAACTCCTGAAATGGCAAAAAAAACATTAAAAAAAAACTGAGGGAGTATAATACACACACACACACAAACATACGTGCACACACAACTATTAGAGCTTTTTTAATTGAGTCCGATTATAAATTAATGTAAGTTGAATTGAACTAATTTTTAAAGTATCAAACTGAATAATATAGTCATTTCGATATGCATGTTTAATCAAGGCAGAAATAGTGTGTAGGTAAAAAAATTATGTAATTATTCTACTTGATAGACCCCTCGAAAATTAATTTTCAATTACGATCCGGTTCAAAAAGTACGGTCAAAGTTGTCGTCAAAAGAACAAATTTAAATTGGATGGTTCAAGTAATACATGAAAAGTTGACTAGCGTCAACTGAACCTTACATAATTAAGAATCATAAATTTCAATCAAACTCTCATAATACCGGAAAGAGCATGAAAGAAACGAACTCAAAATCGAGAAGTATCAACGCAATTCAATTGAGCGTGCAAGCACAAAATAGTAGTTGAAATCAACTACCACTATTTTGTTAATTTGTAAATGAAATGTTGTGCTAGCTAGTAAATTGACTATTTAACTAGTACCATGTAAATAAATTGTATCTCCCTATCTACACTAATGTATACACACTTGTACACATACAAGAATACCACATACTTGTACTTCATCATACACTAAGATTAGTCTTCTTCCGCATTCACTCTCTCATTCTCCAACACTTCAACCTCCATTGATAAACCTCAATAGCCAAACCTCTTTAAGCTTCAAATCCCCACTTATCCTTCACCATTTCTCACATGCAATTACATATTCCTTATCCTCTCAACTTAAGAAAGCTAATGGCACATCTCAATTCATGATCAAGCTACAGCAAAGAAGTTAGAAGGTAATAAAATCATACCCATTTCTTTCCCTTGTTCTTCTCTATTTCATCATTTTCATTCTTTTCACTCTCTAACACATCTAAGTCCATTCAACACTTGATAGGAATTCAATTTGTCAATCCAATTTTGAAGGGGAGAATTGATTGATCCAAAACTCTATGAAGGAAAGTGATAAGGTGGGTTAAAAGTTGTTCTTCTCAAACTAGTTTTTAAATCTTGATGCATGCATGTTTTCTTGATGAAATCTTGATGATTTCACTTACAAACTAAAGTAAATGAGTAATATGGCCTCACTATCAATTGGGTAAGTCAATTAATGAATTGCATGTTGATTTTGAAGTAGTAGAAACTCAAATCTTGAAAATTCCCAAATTCCGTAAGCAATCTGCCCTGTTTTTGTAAAATGAAAATTAAATACTTTCCTTCATTTTTTGATGTTGATAATTTAACTAGACATGTAAAACATTATCATTCATCTCTGAGATTTAGAATTTGGTTAAAAGGAGTTTTAAAGAATTGATTAAAATTCACGAAATTTACAACATTTGCAATGTTGACAAAACAGGGTACTGTTATTAAAATCCCAATCATGCTTCTTCAAAATGATAAAATTGTCTTAAATCTATGAAAAATTAAAGATCCATGAGATGTTGATATTTACCCAGCAAGAATTATGATATTTAGAGTTGTATAAAATATTTGGTGAATATTTCTCCATCATTGCTCACTGCATGAGCAGTCTAGGTAGAAAATTCCTAGATGATAGAATATAAAGGTGTTTTAGACTCAAAAGTATGTTTTGAATAGAAAACACATTAGTCTAGCATAAAAAAATTAGAAACCCGAGAATTGAGAACGTTTGACCACTGAAATGTATTTTACAATGAAGGACTAGCAAACTGCCAGAATCGGGATTTTATAAACCGAACTTAAATTCGGAGTTCATCATGCGAATAACTTCAAGGACATAACTAAACATTTATAGCTGACTTAAGATCGGTAAATAAATCATTTTGGAAGCGTTTCGACCCTAGGGGTTAACCTTCCTCAAATGAAAAATGAAATTATACGAGGAGGCAATTTGGATTGTGACACCTCTATGAAAGTATTTTCACTAAATTTAACTGTTGTCAATAAAAGGGAAGTGTTACGAATAAAACAATGATTATAATAATAACCGAGGATGGCAACCTCGTTAAAAAGAGTACAAACAAGGGTGGCAACCTCGCGTAAAAAGAGATCCTAACGAGGGTGGCAATCTCGAGTAAAAAGAGATCCAAACGAGGGTGGCAACCTCGAGTAAAAAGAGATCAAAACGAGGGTGGCAACCTCGAGTAAAAAGAGTCCATGTTGAACTTTAGGACGGTTGTAAGTGCCATGCGAAACGAAGTGCTACATCGCGATATCGCGGTGGGAGCCACCTCTCGAGTTCGTAGGGGCCACCTCTAGAGGACTGTTCCTACATAATTAAGGCTATGTTCTTTTCAATTGAAATTCTTGGCTGAATTGAATCGAATGGCAAGGAATCGAATTGTAGTATAAAATATAACTAGCCAGGCGGAATCTGAATCGAATCCAGGCGAATGAGTTTTCAGTTGAAAAGAACAGAGCCAAAGCCACCATTGGACAGTTGTAAGTGCCATGCGGAACGAAGTGCTACATTGCTATACCGCGGTGGGAGCCACCTCTCGAGTCCGTAGGGGCCACCTCTAGAGGACTGATCCATTCCAAACCGGGCAGTTGTAAGTGCCATGTGGAACGAAGTGCTACATCGCATATCGCGATGGGAGCCACCTCTCGAGTCCGTAGGGGCCACCTCTAGAGGACTGACCCACAACGCGTGTAATGATTTAATGAATGATTGAGTTGATAAGATCCCACCAAGGGGAAACTAAATCGAGATGAGATTCTTTCATACGATAAAAACCTAAAGTAGCTAAGTGCCATGCACAACAAAGTGCTACACCGACAATGCGGTGGGAGCCACCTCTTGAGTCTGTAGGGGCCACCTCTAGAAGACTGATGGTTATTGAAATAGTCGTTAAGTGCCATGCGGAACAAAGTGTTACGCCACACAATTTGGTGGGAGCCACCTCTTGAGTCCGTAGGGGCCACCTCTAGAGGACTGATTGTTAGTCCAGATAACGACAAAGTAAAAGACTAGAGGGGGGTGAATAGTCTTTTAAAACTTTTGTCGATAAACACAGTTTCTCAGAAACCTGGGGGTTTCTGATACTTAAATTCAGAGCGCGGAAGACTTTAAGATAGGTAAGTGCAGAAACAATAAGTATGTGTGTGTGTGCTTTGAAATGTAAAATCTGAAAGGTAAATAACACAGCAAGTATAGTGGTATCTGGAGGTGGCGTAATCCTCCAACTAATCCACTTCGGTCTTTCTGAGACCTAGAATTCACTAGAACAGATAATTGAGTTCACCTTACAATAATCCTATTCTAAGATTCCTAAACAAATGGTTCCCAACCAAATGTTCCCCCTGAGTTATTCCCCATCTCCTAGAGCTAAGTACTTCCTCTACTCAGATAACCTTGGAGTTGTTCCCTAATTTTCCAAATCAAGTACTTCCTCTACTCCACGCCTTGATGGTGTTGGTTATAAGGTTTTGTCAGAAAGGCTTCTCGTATAACTTTTCAGTTATGTTTACAGAGAGCCAAACAGAACGAGACTACTTAATACACTTGTTCGGTGGATGGCGATGGCTTTTCTTGACCCAAGTAATTGATGTCCGTTCTGGAGAATGAGCTTCAGAAAGGGTATCTGATAGTTCAACTCTTTCACGAATAACAATCTCTTGTTAAGGTTCAGGACAACTTAGAACTACTAGTGATTCTTCAAGCAACAGAAAGCTTTCAGAAAGGATAGTAGAGTGCTTGAGAGAATACTTTGCTTGATGGTAAGTTTGCAAGATAGAGCGTTCTAAGGTATGTTCTTCAAGCATCTAAGTGTGTGATATATATAGATAAATTTGAGAGGCGTTTGAATTGTATCCGTTGTGCTCTCTATCAAATTATATCCGTTTATATCTTGAACTATGTAATCAGAAGTCACTATCTCATTTTTCAGAGAGGACTGCTTTTTGACATTACGCGATGAATTTAATGCATAGTACTGTTCATTGTCCTTTAGTCTCAACGGATACATGAGCCTTTCTGATGGCCTGCATGCTCCATACTCATGATGTCATATGTTCAGAATCATATTTCGAAAGTAAGTTAATATACTTAAGAAAGGATTAGGGACATAGTCTTTCTGAGTTAGACTAAACCTTTGTGTCTTCATAAATCTTGTGCAATCTTCAGTCTTCTAATCTTCAGAAAAGCTCCATTGCTAGGATTGATCTTCATGGTCTTCTTGAAATAAAAATCACACTCAGAGACCTATAATCCTAATACAAGATTTACTAGACTAATCATACTCAGTGATTTCCTCTTTTACAATGTTCAAGTGAACCAAGAGTACTTAATCACCTTTCTGGCTAAGATAAGAACATGTGATGAGTGATCAAAATACTAACAGATATTCCTAACACTGATTCCGTCGATAATCAATAATCGAATTATTTGCAAGTACAACAATTTGGACAACCAATAACTTCTATAAATTTTAAAATTCTGGAATTTAAATTCAGATTTTGCATTGATAAGCGTGATACAAAATTATACTCCCTCCATTTCAGAGAAAGTGTTACATTTTGACTTTGACCGGTCAACTGTCTTCGAGTTTGACCACAAATTACTCATAAACGATAATAGTAAATAATTTAATAAAATCATATAATAAAAATTTAATTACTAAATTTTCATTATATAATTTTAATAATTTATTTATTAATATCGTTTAAGAGTAAATTGTGGTCAAACGCGGAGACAGTTGACCGCAGAATAGTAAAATGTAACACTTTTTCTGAAATGGAGGGAGTATATTATAATTATAAGTTTGACCAACTTTGTGGTTTGCTCAAGTAATACAATATCAATTAACATTCCCCTTAAACCGTTAACTTCTTTAAATTTCATAGTTTTCAAAAATAAAGGAAAACATATTTTCTTAAAATAAAACCCCACCCCGTTACCCACTGGGCTCGTTTAGCTCACCCCATTTTTTTCTAAAAAATATTTCAGATCAATCGGGTTGTGGTGGAATTTGCGATGTACCATCAAGTGAGGATCAATGAATGCAAGAAGAAGCCTTCCGCTGATGAATAAAAAAGACTACCTTATCGCGATTATTGGAACACTTGTAGTTAAATGTTTTCGGAAGTTGCACCTTGTTAGACTCTGAGATGTTGTTATACATTAACTTCTCGGAAATTTTGTAATTGATATTACAAATAATGTATATTATTTGTGGCATCGTCATTTATATGCATCGTATCACCTCTCGGATATCTGGAGTGTTACAGTCTAGTAGGCATGAAAACATAAATAATAATAATAATAATAATAATAATAATAATAATAATAATAATTATTATTATTATTATTATTATGTTGGCCCATTGTGACAACATATATACTTTCCCGCGTATCGGGAGACTTTCCTGTGGATCACCCATGCTAATATTGCTCCACGACAAGCACACTTAACTTTAGAGTTTTTGTGAATTTATTCTCCAAAAAAAAGTAGCGTTCTCAATATATTTAAACTCTATGAAAATTTTCGCACTACATAAAAGTAACGTTCTCAATATATTTAAACTCTATGAAACTTTTCGCATTACATATACATCTTAAAACTCCAACCAACAATAAAAGATTAATACATAGTTAAAATTTCATTGATAAGTTATTAAATTAAAAAGTAAAACATTTTAAATATTTCATGTTTTTATTTTTAACAAACTCACATGGGTCTTTTACCGGATTAACCCGGGTTTCTACCAAGTTTTTGTCGGGTTTTGGAGTTATACCTATTTTTGGGGGTTTCAGTTTAGTACCGACTAATTTAGTCTACCTATCGGATTTCAAAACATAGGCTATTATATATTTATAGGGACGGCCTGAAAATGTAATCCTTTCAATTGGTTAAGATAAATCCTATTTTTATACTCTTATGCTGACATGCAACCCCTGACATGCATGTTTAAATTATTAGGTTTTATTTATAGGGGTAGATTTCACCATCGTCTTACAAAAGAATTTTTTATTTTTTATTTTTTTTCTACTTAGTCTGCTCTTTATTTCAATTCGATTCGATTAATTCGTCAAATTGATTCGACTCTCTTGATTCATTAAATTATTATTATTATTAATATTTTATCATTTATTTACACAACCCATCTTTTGTACGAGGAAAATAAGAAAATTTATCCAATTGAGATATTTTCAACCTTTTTCTTTCTTTCTTTTTAACACGACTTTTAGTAGATCAATGAAATAAAAAGTATAGTTACGATTCGAATTACCCTTCTTTTCTACCGTAAAAGTTGAGTTAAGATAAGAAATTACAGGAACCTGAGAGTACCATTCAAACTGGTTCACATACTTTGTACGTACATCTCTAACAAAAAATCGACATGTTCTTTTATTGGAAGATATTAGAACAATAGAAGTAAACTCAGAAGTATACGTTGAGTTTTTTCTCAAACTTAATAAATAAAAAACAAGTTATACCAAACTAAAGTCAAACCAAACTCTACAAATTACGCACAAAAAAGTATAAAACAAAGTTATGTTAGTCAAATATACTTAATTTATTTTTATAATATAATTTTATTATATTCTTTTGTCGTGTAATTTGATAATCTGATCAACGTCAGAAAAAAGTCTCTACGAATTTATTAATGGACGGATGTAGTATTCATTATTATTAAAAATGGGACAAATGTAATTTCTTAGTTCGTTTGATTTCGATTCGTTTGATTTATTTCGTTTGATTTGATTCGATTCGATTCCATTCGATTCGATTCGATTCGATTCGATAAATTTCAGCTGAAAAGAACAGAGCCTCAGTCGAATAAAGTCCGGTCTCGGCTGAGATATTAGGTCTGTATGTAAAAGTAATAAAAAGCGTTGATCGACTAAACCATTTATTACAACTAAAATTGGTCGAGCCTGCTACATATGACCAAGAAGGCTAAGGCTTCTGCCAGTCCCAGCTAGAAAGGAAAGCACAGTCATGAAATTCCCTAATTCAAAAGGGCAGCTTCGCTTTCGATTACAGGTCTTGACAACTATGAATTCTCACTCAAGAAGAGCTTTGTTGGATCAAGACTGAGAGGAAAGAGAGATTTTTATATACGTGATTCTTGGACAGCAAAAATGCCTTCTTTTTGTTCTTGTTTATTTGATGCTATAGTCTTACTCGATCTTAAGTTATTTCCTTGTATCTTAGCTGTCTTGTCTGTCAAAATAAATAATCACATAATACGGAATACAAATTATTATAACCTGAACAATATCAGTAAGTTAAATCAAAAACATTTACGTTCATTTTTTTTTAGTTTAAATTACTCAATTCGTATCGCAATTCGAATACAATCCAAGATGAGGTAGCAATTCCACTACCTTTAAGCACTATTTGATCGCCTTTCTATTACTTTGGACCTTCATTAGTAATATCCTCGCAATCCAATCATTAAATATATTTTTTTCTTTTCAAATTGATTTGTTAAGTAGTCAATTGCACAATTGCATGACTTTAAAAGTTGTGTAAGTGTGTTTGTAATCATACACACACAAGACGCGGACGATCGCCCCCCTATGACTGGATGATCGTCCGGTAGGTTTGCACGACCATATGCATGAAAATGCTCATGTTGGTCTATTTATTCACAAAATAGCCTAAAAGTTGGATAAAATGCGGAAGCACAAGAAACACAATAAAACAACACAAAATATATAAAAAGCATAACTAAAGGTTAGCAAAAAATATAATTAAAAAAACAATATGAGGTTATAAAAAAATCTCATCATCAACTCTCATAATCAATGATCTCATCTTCTGAAAATACACGTCTCTAAGAAATCGAAAATGATAACATAAACACCAAGGATTTCTTACTGATACATAAAAATCTTCCTAAAATGAAGAAAGAACTAAGTGTTGAAAGTTCTTACAACTTTTTTCAGTAAGTGTTTGATTCCATAAAGAGAAATTAGATGCTGCTCACGCTCAAGTTTTTCTGGCGTGATGTCTCCCCCGCATATTCCGATATGAATGACTCACCATTTGAAAGCCAAAAGATCAACCATCACAAAATATACACATGTCGCTTAAAAAAATATACAACTTATGTATGCATGAGAGAATAAAGCAAACATATTAACGAGTATCCATCACAATTGTTTTTTCTTCTTCTCATAGACTTGTGTCCATTTTGTCATGGTTGCTATTTTAGGCGCACTAGTTGCACGCTGATATGGTCTAGACGACGGTCACCGGCTGGTCCGCCATGCAACATATCATCGATTGTATGAAACACAAAAAATGGAGACTGACAAAGTTGGTTTGTCAACATTCAACGTTTGAGGATGGAGGTAAACGGTTCCAGTCTCAGGTGGCGGAGTTGGAGATACCAGGCTTCCAAAGGAGCAAAGTGAAGGGTGAAATCCAAAAAGTTAGAATTAAAATGATGAAATCGATTATTAAGATAGGCACTGTAGTTATCTTCGTGATATTGACGAAAAAATCGATCAATTCCATAAAATTATGAACTTGTTTTGGACTTTTTTTTTATTTGTGTTTTTCATCTTACTTGGTATATAAATTATTATTTTTTTCTCAGAAAGCATTATCACTTCCAAAAAAGATGCCAAGGGAAAGGTTAGGCACGAGTTGTGTGTCAGGATATAATATGGTTGAGGAACTGACCCGGAAACGAAAAGATTATACTCGCACGATGTTATATTATGGATTATTCTGAGAAAATGAAATAAAATAAAGCAAGTAGATATAAGATCTTCCATGCATATTGTTGTGAACAATTCCAATTTGTAGATGTTTCAATCAATGTGTTCCAGAAAAGTTGTAATCATTTGCCACATCTAACGATCGGGCAAGCCTACCGCGGCTAGCAGGCAATCGTCCACGTCTTTTAATCATTAATTGAGTTTGTTGGGGTGGAATTAGGATTTATAATTTAATTGTAATAGATTAATTGATTTTTTGTGTATGAGGTAGAATGATATAGTAACAATTTTTAACTTTATATATCTATCGTATCTAAGTAATACTATATAAATACTACAGTGGTGAATCAACGCACACATTTGAAGGGAATTTATCTTGGACACAAAATGGAGGGTTATGGGCTCGAACCGCAACCCTTAGGTTGCTACCAATAGGGGTGTACGCGGACGGACGGTCAGGGGCAGTTATTTATTGAGATTCTAACCAACTTGTATATGATGGGTATGTAAAATTACTAACTACGGAGCATGGGTTTTCTACAAACCGTCACGGGTAGGTCGGCTATGGTGTAAGGATCTTGGCCAGTATGGCATGTCTTGTGTTGTGTAGCCACTTTTTAAAAAAACAAGATGGGCTAGTAACTGTAAAATTAAATGGCGGGCTTCAATTCAGTTTAGATCAGTCCTGAAAAGAACATTAGTTAGTTTAGGAAATCTCATAGTAATTTAGACGGGCAATAAAACTAATGTCAGCTCAAATGAGTCTATGATAATTAAGGATAATTAACAACAAACAATTTGGAAGATAATCAGGGAAAAGGTATGAAAGTGTACCCAATCCCCGCCGCAACAGTAGCAAGTCTGCAAATGCTACGGTACGGTGGGAATCCACCGTAATTAAGCGAGGGCTATTGCAAATTCATTCTAAGCATCACAGATCTGAGATTAAAAGTGAAAGAAGAGGAACATGGAAGGAACAAGGAAACGAGGCAACAGTGCGACTGGATTTTCTTCCACATGCGCGCCTCTTCACCGTTTCCGTGGTGATCAATGGCGGATTGATCCGTGAAGATCAAATACCAGACAATTCGGTTTCATGATTCTCTCATCTTAAAACTGAAATTTTAGATTTTGATATATGCAAGTGTGACATTCTTTGGGAGTTTGAATCTGTTTAGTGAAGAAGAGAGAGTTCTGTGAATGAGAAACGGAGAGAGAAAAGGTGAAGAGTCCGATCGATGTGTCTTTTCTCCGATATGCTACACGCGCCAAAGTTTTTGGTTATATGCTACCTTTAATAATACTGTAATATATATAAGGTTCTTCTGGTGTGTCTCTATGATACCCTTTAAATAGGTGAGGAAATGGTTGTTAAAGAGATTTGTAACTGCATAAGCATAATGATTACAAGCATAAAAACTGCCCACTAATGACTGAATTGATTCTTTCTGCACGCACCAAAGTTCCACTAGTTTCAGTCTAAATTTGGCCAGGATTTGCACCCCTGCACACCCGCGTAGAGAGTTTTTCATAACCTTACCATCACACTTGAACAAGTAGGATTATGTAATCCATATATTATTTAAAGTTGATGGGCTATCTTGAAGGAGAGCCACTCTCATCCCCAACTATTTTTGTGGATTTAGCTTCAAATAATTCTTATTTATCAAAACATACCATATCAAGCAAAATGAAGGTCTTGCCTATTTGTTGTTAAACGCTTTCTTCTTACTAAATGCATTCATTGTGATTTCAAATATGTTAATCATCATTTCCGATTCAATGGGATTAATTTTGCTAATTCATTTTAATTAATATATAGATTGTAACTATAATATAACAACTTGAATTTTTTTGAATAGATTTACATGTAAAAATGTTGTTATTATGAAAGGATGCTGCATATAAAATGTTTATGAATTTACGTAAAGAATCGAAAAATGATGTTATGGTTTTTGCATTTCCAGTTATTTTGATTCCGATTTTTTTTCTTTACAGCAAAATGGAGAGTTTGAATTTATGTAATAACCAAATCCCGTAGAAAATCACGTGAACAATTTGTTATCATTTCAAAATGCTGTATATATGCAAGAATATCATTTTGGTTATTGCACTAATTAGCAATGTAAATTGAATTTATTGTAATTACTTACTTTCCATACAGACCACATGTACATTCACCTATAAAATCACACTTTCAGTGTCTCAAACAATTAGGTATTGAATCAGACAAACAAAAATGACAAAACTTCCATTAGGGTTTAAGGGGAGGGTCATGATCTGATTCAGATTCGTATCATGTTTTTGGTTGCGATAAACAGCATAACTGATTATACTTCAGTTATTCTATGGTGAGATCATTTTGTATTTCATGTGATTCACTTATTCAATTTATTGTTAACGTATTCTAATCTTCATGTTATTTCTTATATTCAGTGAGAACAAATTATGTAAAGTGGCGGATGAACCTGGATTCTTTGCCAAGTTGAATTTTGATGCTATTCCAAGAAATACGGCGAAATCACCTACATCACATGAGACCAAATTGTTGAACAAGTGTCACAATGCGGACAATCCAGAAATATATTATCAAATGTTATTGGTAAGATATTTATTATTATTTATATTGCTAACTTAGTTTTTGAACTTATATTATTATTTATTTCAGACGGACTATTTTGAACACAAAGATATGAGCACCAAGACAGAGCTACTCTCCAAAGTTGTTGATCTTGGTTATCCCGATGCAAGATATATAGCTATAGTGTTCAAATTGCTTGATCTCAATGACGATGTAAGACAACAGGGTAAATGTGATCTATTTGCCCTAAAGAATTCTAGAGGAGGCATGGTTTACATTGAAGAATGCAGGACGAAGCTTTGCAACAAACTTTTTAAATTCAACAATTATTTCCCGTGGTATCCCGTTGGACATCCACCAATGTGCGCAAGGCATCCCCTAAAGAAGCCAAGTAAATTCAGGCGAATCAAATGTCATGACTGCATGGCAGATTTCGAAGTGATGAATTTGGTGGACAAGGAGTATTTTGAAGACATGATTTAGATATCTAATAGAGTTTTTTAAGTTTCAATTGATAAGTTATTTTGATTATATTTAGTTATTTCTGTTACTGCGAACTTTAGTCAAGAATACCAATGTTTCATTTGTTTTAGAATAATTATAGAATTTATTATTAAAAATAAATTTCATTAAGAAGAAGAAGAAGTTGGAGTGAGCTTGGTACGGATTTTACCGGTGGAGTGAACGACCCTACTTATGCATGCAAGGAATGTGGTGCCCTTATGTTTTTTGATGAGAGGATTAAGAGTTCTCCACTTAGTCGGCCATAATTCAGCATGTGTTGCAGTCGAGGTAAAATATAGCTGCCACTACTGAAGACGGCTCCAGGACCACTATTTTATCTTCTGGATCTGGTGGTGTTTTCTTTTTGTATGGATACGGTGGTACCGGAAAAACGTTCTTATGGAAGAAACTTTGTTCTGCAATACGAGGTAGAGGTGACATTGTTCTCCCAGTGGCCTCAAGTGGGATTGCATCTCTGTTGTTGCCTGGAGGTCGTACTGCACACTCTAGATTTAGCATTCCTTTGAATGTTGATGAGACGACAGTGTACCAGGATTGTCCATGGATCCGATCTTACTGGATTATTGAAGAAGACAAAGCTCATTATATGGGATGAAGCACCTATGACAAACAAGTTCTGTTTTGAGGCATTGGATCGCAGTCTAAGGGACATTATGAGGAGAGCTGACGGTGAGCCTTCAGACCTGCCCTTTGGAGGATTGGTAGTTGTATTTGGAGGCGATTTTAGACAGGTATTGCCTGTCATCCCTGAAGGAAGTAGGCAAGA
The DNA here is from genome assembly GCA_026545765.1 of Plantago major. NCBI lineage: Eukaryota > Viridiplantae > Streptophyta > Magnoliopsida > Lamiales > Plantaginaceae > Plantago > Plantago major. The sequence continues at coordinate 2,714,985 of CM048840.1, forward strand.
CATTGTCCATCACTCTCTCACATCATCTAGACACATATGGAGCCATTGTCGTGTACTCAAGCTCACCAAGAACATGCGTCTTCAGGTATAATTTTATTTTCATACTAATATTATATCAGTAATAGTTATTATATCTAACTTTTTCTAAGTGGATGTGCTCTTATTTCTACTAACAGTTAGGCAGCTCACCGACTGAGGTATGTGAGATAAAGGAGTTCGCGGACTGGTTGTTGTTGGCGATGGTGAAATTGGTGACACGAATGATGGTGAGGTGGAATTCAAATTGCCTGATGATATACTCATTCGTGATACATCTGATCCATTAGATGCTATTGTGAAGTCCACATATCCTTCTATTCTAGACCATGTGGGTGATGGCCGTTACTTTGAAGATAGAGCCATTCTAGCTCTAACTAATGAGGTTGTACAGGAAGTCAATGAATATGTCATGTCCCTACTGCCTAGGGATGCCACCGAGTTCTTGAGCTCAGATAGCATATGTCCCGACGAAGATGACATAGTTAATAGAGAAGATGTCTACTCAGTCGAGTTCCTTAACACGATTAAGACATCAGGTATACCGAACCATGTCATTCGACTGAAGGAAGGTTGTCCAATTATGCTCCTCAGGAATGTAGACTAAGCGGATGAATTGTGTAATGCCACGAGGCTAATTGTTACTAAAATTGGGAATCGTATTATACAAGCTAAGAAGATACATGGGAAGAATGCAGGCCAAAAGGTATTGATTGCACGAATGGTTCACACACCATCTGATCTTACCAAGTTTCCTATCAGATTCCAGTGAAGACAATTCCCGATACCTGTTTGTTATGCCATGACAATAAATAAGAGTCAAGGTCAGTCTTTAAATCATGTTGGCCTATATCTACCGAAACCTGTGTTCAGCCACGGTCAGTTATATGTTGCATTTTCGAGAGTCACGAACAGAAAATGGCTCAAGGTGTTGGCTTTAGATGAAGATGGAAAGCCCGCCGATAGAACGATCAACGTCGTTTACAAGGAGATTTTTAGAAATCTTTGAGGTATGTGATGTACTTTAAATTTTAATAATGTATTCTAACTTGGAATCAATATATACTTACACATAATTACATATTGGCATATTATATGCTGATAAACAGACTTTGTTTGGACATGGAATGGATGAGCAGCACACGGTTACATTCATATGTCCCCGGATTGCTGTAGGATACTTAGTATTATGTTTAAGGTTATTGTAATTTACCGTTTTTGAATGTCTTTTTGAAGATCCAATAACTATGTTATATTATGCTTCGGTCAATGTACCAGAACTAAGACTTCATATATCTCTCGGTGTTTCGTTTTATTTTAAAGTTTGATCTTATGTTCTTATATTCGAAGCAAACCATCCCGTGGCATCGCCACGGGTTAGTACTAGTTGGTTATAAACTAGAAAAGACTTTCATGTGCCAGCAATGTGGGATAAACCCACTTAACCTTCCAACTTTGAGCTCTTATTCCTTACTAAACCAAGGTTCGTTTTGGGCATGCAATATATCGATTCGACCCTCTTATATAGTAGCTTACGAATTTTTTTTACTTAATGACTTGCTCATTGTTCAGGTTTAATTCAAGGCACATGGCTAATACATTCTTGGGTCTTGGTATAATACTCGATCCGGGACAGATCAAACTAATTTTTTTTAAGGATAAGACCATATGGGTACTGAAGCTGTCCCTGATTAAATTTTGATAATAGGCATGTAAATTAAGGAATAATGCAAAATTTTGTGGTAATAAAGTGCATAGGAGACATCTGTGTAGATCATGTCAAAAGTGAGTACATACAGTATGATTTTTCTATTTGAACATATAAAAATAAATATAACATGTGACATTTAGCATGTGACGGATAACTTATTTACTACCCCTCCATCCAGATCAAATGTCACATTTGAATTATTATTATTTTGACTATAAATCACTCATAAATTACATATAGAATCCGAATGTACCTTGGTGAGATGTGACATTGTCGCGGAGAAGATGGGCTTGGTTAGTCCTTTTCTTTGTGCTATTGTCATAATTGCTTCCTGATAATTCATTTTCATTATGTTGAATACGTATAGAAATATTACGTACTTAGAAAATTAACATAGTAAGTACGCGTTACGTAAATTCTAGTCACTTATGCCAAACTAAGGGAAGGCAAACCTCTTAATGTGAGATATTTAGGAGGGCCAACCTTAGTACTCCTGTATTTTTCCCTTTCTAATTGTGATGGTGTGTTGCTAGTGAGGTATGAGTTATTCTAAAATGGCTCACTAGTTTTGAGAGAGTGATCTACTTAATTATATACCATACTTTGCACGAGTTACTAGCATTATATTACTTTGGTTGCAAACTTGCACACTTGCACTCAACGACTTGGTTAATCAATTTGTGTTCTCCGCTGTGTGATGTATCACACAGACCAACGTGTTATGCTAACTTTCAAGATATGATGAATTAAAATTTGAAAATATATGATATTGTAACAACCTGACCACTAATCGATCGAAACCTGACTTGCACGGTTACGTATGACCAGGGACGGCTCATAAATTTTGAGGCCCTGTACGAGACTTCAAATGATGAATTCATAACCTTAAACACTTAAATAAATTTGTAGTATAAAGTTTTTACGTGGAAAACTAACTTAAAGCCATTTTAATTAGATCTTGGAAATGTCATATGTTTGTTTGCATTAACTTTATTCTCCCTCCGGAGATCTTCATATATTATGGTTGCGGGGTAGTTTCAGGCGAAAAATTAAAGTATAAGATATTAAGAAGGTGGGTAAACGTTTTTCTTTTTGGCGAAATGTATAATTTTGCATGTATAATTGAGATTGTTTATTATTTATTGAGTATGCGGTAATTTATTTTTTAATAATGTATGAAGTTATGTGGTACGACTGAAATCGAAAATGTAAATGCATGATAAAAGAATTAAGAAAAAGGAAAAGTGTGAAATTAGTTGAAAGAAAGTTTAACTTAATTCAATATATAGTAAAATGGTAACACAACCAAAATTAGGTTATAAATATAACTAAAACATGAAAGTGTGAAAAGAAATAAGAAATAATAAAAGTTTTAAAATAATTAGCAAAAAAATGAAACGTTAAAAAAATTAAGAAAAAACAAAACTGTAAAAATTGTTGAACAACGAAGGAATTGAACACAGGGACTGTTAACCATTGCTGAAAGATCATACTAGTGTTTTCCACTGGGACACAGAGACTTTGGTTATCACAAGTCACAATATACTGTTAATATAGATACTAGATACGTTCAATATATAAAAAAATAAAATATTTGGGGCCCCAAAAATATGGGGGCCCTGTGCGGGAGGCCTCCCTGCACAGGACCAGGGCCGGCCCTGCGTATGACTTACGTCATAAACGTTACGCTGATATGATATTATTTTGCATGGATTTACTTTTGAAATCACCGAAGTTCATATGCTATATGAGAGTAGTGGTCTACTCATATACATTTTATCTCACTCAGGGTATTATAATTTTTTTTAACGTAAACTTAAGTTTTATTAGACAACTAGAGATTACATTTTGCCCATACACTACGTAAACTAACACGACACATAACATCATTAGCTATTACATTTGTTAGCCACATTCGGCAACTGTCCCAAAGACAAAGCTTAGCATGACTAAACACATTACGCAACACATGGTTATGGACTATTTATTGTAGTACATTTCCTTCTCCGAATGTGTGATTACTCATAAGTCATAACTTCCTTCTTTAGCTAAGATGTAGGCAATCACATTAAATTCATTAGATTCCCTGTAGAATAAGGCTAAGGTTGTTAATGAGCCGAGCCGAGTTTTGGCTTAATGGATCAGCGATCGTCAGAATTTCAAGCCTGCTTGTGATCGGCTCGTGATCATCGAGCTTTTCATGATCGAGCTCGTGCTTGGCTCGTTAAAATATCGAGTTGCTCGCGAGCAGCTTGAAAAGCTCGACTTGCTTTTGCTCGTGAGCGCTCGATTCGTTAAAGTTCGAAAAATGAATTCATTTGTTACAAAAATTTGGATGTGGGATTTGTTTTCTAGATCTCAAAATCTGATTTTTAGAATGAACTTTTTTTATTAAAGGGAAAGACAACTTAAGTTATCATTTTTATTTATGTATATGTAAATAAATAAATAAATAAATTTATATATATACTAAATTAATTATTGCTCGTCAGCAGCTCGTGAGCTTCGATCATTTTGTCAGGGTGATCGATTCAAGCTCAAATGAGATGAGGTTGCTCACAAGCTCGTGTTGACCGATCTCGAGCTCGATCTGAGCGTTGACCGAATTTTTTCGCGAGGGCTTGATTTTCTAACACCATACCTGTGCATCTTCTACTCCGGTTTCCTCTTCCCTACCGCATGCTGCACTACCTCCTGGTGCTTTAAAGGTTGTACCATAATTGTACCATATGCATTAAATGTTGTACTGTACAACACATTAAAACACCAGGAGGTAGTGCATCATGCTTGAGGGTAGAAAAAATATTCTACTCCAATACCTTCTATCTCTTTCAGGGGTATCACAATTACTTTGCTAGTAACGTTTTAAACATTTGAACTTTAGAATATTACAAATGGAACATATCATTTTCATTCCTCACAAATACATTTACATAGTATATGGTTCATTTAATCCGAATTCTAGCCTAAAAGAATAATAGAGTACCCCAAAGAATCCCCCATATTTCAAAATTCAAACAAGATCCTCATAATCAGCCAACAGATCACCATTTTTATCCCTACTCTCTACCCAATGAATCAAAATTAGCAGAGAGTAAATATAACTTTGTACTAGCACCTTCACTATCCCATTCATAACAGTCAAAGAGTACACTCCCCAGGCTGCAAAGTCCAACACTCCTACAAGCTGCATAGCTAGCGGCACCGCCGCTAGCGCCTCCACCTCCTCCATCAGCCACCACCACCACAACGCTCCGAAACTCAGCCCCATTGCCGCCTTTAAGCAATACTCCGTTCCCTCGATTCCAACACTAAAAGTCTCATCCAGCACTGGCTTAACCATACACTTCCACCAAAAAATCATAGTGTCATACAATCCAATACAAAAGAACAATCTCCCCAGCACATGAGTTTCTACTACAAGAACATAATGGCTTACTCCTGCATCAGCGCTCCCTTGTAGGCCTAATACCACGAAAACAAACATCGTACAAACGATAATGCATGCTGAATTCATGTAAAAACATGGGGGCCAGTAGTACGTTGGGAATATTCGAAAAGGCAAGCCATGTATGAAGGATTTGGCACTAATCATACAAACAAGGATGCTCACAAGTGTTATTGCCTCGGTTCGAAAGAAAAGAGAACATAGAAATGAAACATCATTTTTGGGCTTTGGTATGGTATAGCTATTGGAGGTTGACAAGAGAAAACGAACCGTTGATTGGCGGGAGAGGAGGAGGAAGGAGAGTGGGAGGAGGAGGCTGAAGAGGGTGGCTGCGACTATTCGGCCACCCTCTTTTGCGGTGGCGCAATAACCCATCAATTGCTTGATTTGTTTCACTTTCTTCTTGGCTTTTATAACAATTTAAAGAAGTTATATAGTTGAGTTGAGACTTCTTGAGGAATGCATATATGAGTGATTTTTAATCACAATTTTGAAGAGAACGTGAATAAATTTAATAGAATGATCATCATCAATAACTACCGTTGACATTTTTGCAGCCATTTTCACGGAAACTAAGAGCTGTATATATCAACTAGTAGTAACATTTTATAATTAAAACTGGCCGGCCTGAATGAAAAAATATGTAGTAGGAGTATGATTTTTTATTACACGAGTAAGTTCGAATTTCAAAATTAATGTAATATATATGAGCTAGATTCTAATTTTTGAATACCTTATTTGAATTAAGCTGAGGTTTTTAATGCTCTATTTGACTTATCACAACATGTATTTTACATGTTGTGTGTTAGAATCAAATTTTTGCCAAAATTTATGATATTAACAACGTTGTAACATATGTGTTGTGGTTGGTCTATTTAATCGCGAAATGCATCTCAATTAATTTAAATAACACATACACATTGAACGATGTCTGGGGTATTAAAATTAGAAGTCGAACACAATATGATATCATAATTTACTTTTACCCTATATATAATAATGGTCTCATTACGCGCCCATGGTGCGTCGTTGCACCCCAATGATGCGGGGTGCCGGTGTGCAGCAGCCGATTGGCTGCCACTTGTCACGTCCACGTCCTTTCTTTTTTTTTAAAAAACTTTTTATATTTTTTTCAATTTCAAACGGCTATAACTTTCAAAATAAAAATTCAAAAAATAAATAAAAATCACCAACAGCTTTATTTTTCCGAGATCTATAAATAGAAACCAGTCTTGACCATGTTGGGATCATCCCATCTCCAACTCATCTTTCTCTCTTAATTAAACTTAAAACACTCTCTTCACTTCAAAACACCATCTCCACTTCAATTTTCCGGCGACATGGACGGAAACTTGTTTACTCTGGAAACTCTGAGGTGGATGCAAGAAAACACATCTGAAGCCTACGAAGCGTGCATGCAAAAGCTCAACAAAAATACCTCTCAACAACCCCAACCGATCTTCGTTCGCCTTTGTTCCAAAGCTCCTACCAAGACCCCTACACTCAAAATTACCATTCTCCAATTAACCTTCCAAACACCAATATTTTCGCAAACACCGGAAGTTGAGGTTGTTCCTGAAATGCAGCCGAAAATTCAACCGAACCGGAGGCGTGGAAAGGGAAAGCCAAAGCTAAGGAAGAAGCGACGTCCAACAAAGAGCAAGCACGGAACTCACTCTACAACCAGAATGAGAACTTGGTTCTCATCTCTTGCTACATGGCTGTTAGCCAAAATCCGATCGTTGGCACGAATCAGAAGTACGCAACTTTGTTCCATAAAGTTGAGGAGAAGTTCGAGGATGTTCGGAGGGATGGGAAGATGTCCAGTATGAAAAAATACCGGAGTCATGATTCACTCCGTCTCAGATTTAAGCGGATGAGAGATGAGATTAATCATTGGTTGATTTGTGTGGATCGTGCTACTAGGGTTGTCGGCGATCGGAGTGGCTACAATGAAGCCAATGTGACTGAAACGACCCAGGAATTCTACAAATAGAAATCATCCGGTCAAGCCACATTCAACATGTTCAAGCAATGGGATGCCATGAAACAGTACCCAGAGTGGGGAACGAGGATGAACTTGGAGGAACACATGAAGAAGGTCGCAACATCTGCGAGGGTTGAGGTTCCAGATGATGATGATCAACCAATGGAATTAGCAGGTGGCTGTAGTAGTGGGAGCAAGCGGATCCATGTCAGTAAGGACATTGTCACGACTAACAAACGACCTATGGGTCGTGATAAGGCAAAGAAGATGGCTAAAGGTGCTAGTTCTGGTAACTCCTCAATGGATGCAATGAGCGAGGAATGGGTTAACTTTAATGAAAGTTATCCCCAATACATTGAGTTGGAAAGACAGAAGCTGGAGTTTGCCTGTTAAAAGGGGGAACGTAGGATGAAGGAGAAGAAGATGGACATGTTCATGAAACTTATGGGGGACTACGCCAACTTGGCCCCCGCACATAAGGCATTAGCTGATGCACTGCAGAAAGAATTGTTTCCGTCCGAGTAATGACTGAAGTTTGGAGCTTGTTTTAGTTTGCTTGTTTTTCAAATTATGTGAGGTGTGACTTGTTTGTTTTTTACTTTCTGAAGTGTGGCTTGTTTGTGTTTTACTATTCCAAGTGTTCGTTGTCATAAAATCAGTGTGCTTTGAATTTGAATTATTGCAATTACGAAAAGTAAGTCTTGTGATTTATCTTTACTTTGTCAGGCATCTTATCTTTGCTTTGTCAGGCATCTTGTCAGGCATCATATCTTCAATTTTTCAGACATCTTATCTTCAATTTATGAGGCATCCAATGCATTGTGACTCAGTTATGACTAAGAAATGATTCACCCATCTCCCACAACTTGTCTATATAATGCAACCGTAGAACACATTTTCAGACACAACAACCTACTTGCATTCATCCCTTCTTCCATTATCTTAACTAAACAAGAAACACTCTATCTACTTCAAGTTTCCAAAGATAATCATGTCCAACCCACTACCAACGCACGATACGTCTCCGGAGACCAATTCATCATCTGATGAAAGTTTGCTTGGTTCTTCTTCATCCAATCCTTTCGTACAAATCCAAAGCATGATAATACAAAACGTACCAAATATGATCCAACACTTCCAACAACAACAGCAACAACGGGACGAGCCACGACGGCCTAAGAAGAAGCGTGCTTACATTAACAAAAGTCGAGAAGAGAGTGGCAAACAATTGGAGGAAGACTACTTTGGGGTTAACCCACCATATATATGCAGATAAATTTCGACAGAGATTCAGAATGGAGAGGCCGTTGTTTGAACGGGTGATTGCTAGAGTGGTGTATCAAGATGATTACTTTGTCTGCAAGCCAGATGCTCTTGGCCGACCGGGGCTAACCACACTACAAAAATGCACCGCGGCCATTCGCATGCTAGCTTATGGGGCTTCTACTGATTCGGTTGATGAGTATTGCCGTCTTGGTGAAAGCACGACTCTCATGTGTATTTCACGTTTTTGTGACGCCGTGGTTGCTGAGTTTGGTCCAACATACATGCGGAGGGCCAATGAAGCCGATGTACGAAGGATTCTGGCAATTAACGGTGCAAGAGGATTTGTGGGCATGCTTGGGAGTATCATCTGTATGCACTGGACATGGAAGAATTGTCCCAAGGTGTGGCACGGTCAATTCCAAGGCAAAAGCAAAAAGCCTACCCTTCTTTTAGAAGCAGTAGCATCCCAAAATACTTGGATATGACATTTATTCTTTGGGATTTTCGGAAAATACAATGACTTGTCCATCGTGCAACGTTCATCGGTGTTCGACGATCTCCTGAACGGCACGACACATCAAGTCAACTTTGAGGTCAATGGCCATCAATACAACATGCCTTACTACCTAACCGATGGCATCTACCCAGCTTGGGCTACATTTATGAGTGCCATCCCGAATTCGGTAACGCACAAAGAAGCCAAGTTCTCTGAGCGTCAGGAGTCTTGCCGGAAAGATGTGGAACGTGCTTTCAGAGTACTGCAAGCACGATTTGCAATTATACGAAATCCGGCCCTTGCACACGACAGGGCCACACTAAAAAAGATTATGGATTGCTGCATTACACTCCACAACATGATAGTTGAGGATGAGCGCCACACATACCTAAACTATGATAGGGAAATCGAAGAGTTCGAACAAGATATCCGTGAGCATGTACCCTATGTGATTGACGGAGTTCGTATCCGACGGGCGCAATCTACAATAAATTCTATCCCGGAATACATGAACTTTTCTCGGCAAATGCATAGTATGTGCACGCATGACGAACTTACTGCAGACTTGATGGAACATATTTGGAGGATGCGTTGACTGTGGAGCTTGCCCAATCGTGTAGTGTGTGTTTGTTAGTTTGATGCATTTTGTGTGTTGTGTGTTTGTTGCATTTCCATTTGGTTTTATTTAAATTCCCTATAGTTTGTTGTAATATATTCGTGGTTTCAATAAAGTTTCACTTAATAAATTGTAAAACGAGTTCTAAAAATGCAATTTTATTAATTTCAACTTTTAAACACTCTTATAATATGGTAAATATGTTTAAAAAAAATTAATTCCATGATGCCGCGATGACGCGTCAACAATGCAGCAGAATCTCGTCACGAATCCCGTCATCAGCCGATGACGCGTCATCGAGCCGTCACCATTGCGGGTGGTCTTACGGAATAACGTACACGATGCAAGTGGCAAACCATGACTTGTTAAATTATATATATAAAATCGTGAAGTAGAGATTTGGCAGATGAGATATTAGATGGTCGTTAAGCTGACATCGAAATCGTTAATTATATGGAAATCGTGCAATTTTAATATTCATAATGAGATCCGATCCGTTCATCTCGACATTTCACGTGCACGCAACCTTCTTGCTTATACGATGTGATTAGTGCTTTTATTGAATCCTTAACCAGCCATTTATAAATCATTAATTTTCTCCTATAAGTATTTTATTATTCTGTAATCAACGTGGTAAAAGCCTCAATTTCCGATGCACTAGAGTCTAGAGACCCAAAGGCAGGATGGTTAGCACATCTCATTCGGGAATCCGGAATTCATTTTCTACCTTATTCTCCGTCTATGTATTTTTATTTTTATTTTTATAACAAGTCATTCATTCATAAGCAAATAGGCAGAGCCTAAATTCAGAAATTACACATCAGACAGAGTATAATGGGCCACCATCGAGATCCTCAACTATATGTGTTGAGATAAATCATGAGCAGCAACATTCAATAATCTAGTAACATGGTGCAGTTCTAAATAAATTTTTAGATCCACTTAACTTTTCACCACGATTAATAAAAAGTTTATTCGTGAGCCTTAACTTAAATCAGTTAGTTGAAAAGATAGCTAATTGAGAAGCTACCAAGTTAGCTTTTTTTTTTAAAAAAAAACTCATTATCTTTTTCATTTCGAAAATATCCCTTACCTAAATTAAAAAAAAGGAAAAACAACCCGTTTATTATTATTTACTTGTTTGCAACTAGCATAAGGATTAATGCATCCACATCTCTTTAAAATATATACATGTAGTACAAAACAATTACTGATTTTTTTCCTAAGTTAGAATGCTCCACGAATATTTCTTTCAACTTCTGATAATTTTTAATGATATTATTAAAGTGGCGGTGAAAAGTACATTGAATATATATTAGAATAATTAGACAAAAATGTGATGTACTATTATTTAAAAAAATATAGACTAATAATACGATGAGAAAGTTTAAAGAAAATAAAAATAAGAGTAATGTCATTTTATGTCATTTTACAAAATCTAAAACTAATTTAATTTGTTAATTAAACAATCGCATTAAAATCACCATTTTCACCACCTAATCATTTCTATTCGCTAGCTACCGGCTAGCTTTTGCTAAAAGAAGAGAGCAAGCGCTTTAAATCATCAAGAACAGGGCTGCCGCTTAGTAGATTGGAAGAGAGCTTTGTATTGCCGTAATAATCGATGCACAGTCGCCTTAAAAAATTACACGAGAAAAACCAACATCTCTTGCCAAAAGGACTGCATGTCGTGCCGCCATTGCTTCAGCAACCTCTGGATATCGTATATTTGATAATTTCCTTTGCCGCCAGGCTAAGGTTTCTCCACTGTGAAATCGTGCAATAACATCTCAAGTGATGATGTCTGATGTGATTTGATGAACAAATCTTCAAAAATGTTGTACTTGGATAAAATCTTCTTCTAACAAGTATATATACAAGTATTAAGAAGCTCTAGAGCTTATCTACAAGGTATTTGACTAAATTTAGAAGAGTATTTACAACATATAATACTTGTATATATACAAGTATTAAGAAGCTTCTAGAGCTTATCTACAAGGTATTTGACTAAATTTAGAAGAGTATTTACAACAGATAATACTTTATCTAGTTACAAGTCTAACGAGATACAAACTCTTATACATTTATCTCTAACACTCCCCTTAAATGAACATGAATTGGCGATCGATGGTACGCTGTGAGAATACTGCCTCATTAAAAACCTCGCTAAGAAAAACATTAAAAACTTCGCTAAGAACAACCTAGTGGGATAAAAACTCAGTCAAGGGAAAAAGAGTGCAGTGCGTATCCAACTCTCCTTGATTTATGCATCATTGTACTTCTTCGAACTGCTGTAATTCCGATTTTGCAAACCAACTTCTCAAGTGATGATGTCTGATGTGATTTGATGAACAAATCTTCAAAAATGTTGTACTTAGATGAAATCTTCTTCTCACAGATGATGGCAGGGAAGAACTTCTGTAATATACGCCTTGTCTTCTTCAGGAAGAACTTTTCCAAACATTTGAAACATCACACAATTTTAAAATATCATAACATCACTCCATATACCGTAAAGATATCCAACAAGCCCATAACTCTTATCTTTACCAAATAGTTTCACAATCATGGAGATATAATACATGCGCTTATAATGTTGTCTCGTTAAAAACTTCGCTAGGAAAAGCCCAATGGGATAAAAACCTAGAAAGGGAAAAACAGTGCAACCATTTCTCATGGAATGCGCCAAATTAGTCATTGTTGCTTGACATCCATTAATTCATGTACCTTCTTCAGGAGGTATAGTAAGGGTCATTGTAGCTCTTGATAGCTCAACTGGTTGTGGTACTTCTGGACCATGTGAATCTCAAGTATAGGAAGAATATTCCTTGTAATAATCTCTTACATGCTCAAACTTCAGGTTGAGCTAACATTGAAAACCAATAATACTCTTGAATCATATCTCATATTTCACTTGTTCATAGAGGTTTACATATATGAAACCTTAGTTCCTCAAGAACTTTTCTCATTCAATCCATGTTCGCCAACATGATACTTTTAGTCTCCTTTTTGGACTAACTGTTGGAGATGATATCTCCCCTCATTGAACTCTCTCAAATCATATGATTTGTAAGTCACTATTTATGTCCACAACCTGCGACTTATGTCTAAGTGGTACATTCAAAAAAGATAAAACATGCGAGTATGCAACATGATACCTAAGAATACTATAAAAACTAAATAATGTAAACTATGCAAAAATAAACATGTTATGATGCATTACTTAGTATCTAAATGCACATGAAAATTAACTCGATAAAACAATAGGTACCGTACGGATTTCGAATTCGTTTGATCAAAAGGACCTCAAGTTCATGAGCTCATTTTCCATCATGATAATAATGATGTCATTGAATGGACTCACATGTAAGATCCCCATTTACATGTCCATCGAATTTCGCATATGCTTATAAGTCTCTCGGTTCCATGTATACCGGTATATCAAAATCTCTTTGCTAGATTTGTTCATGTCAAAACTGATCATCGATATTTGAATATGTTTGTAGGTACCATTTCCTTTCATATAGGCCATCTATTGTAATTCAGATATCTATCCATTCATGGCATTCATTACTCCTCAAGAGTACCAACTGTCTTATCTTGCCAATCTTCTTATATTGTACTTAGTATTGGAACCGTATTTCACTGATGTGAAGAATCAGTAGTACAATAGGCAAGTTATCTCAATGTTCAACACATGCTATTCTATAATCGATATGCAACTCTGTACGCTTCAAAATTTAGGGTCATAGCGGGTTAACATACAAATCATAAAATTTTATGTTTGAACATATCTTGATAAAGTAACATGAAGCTGAATATTTAGTTCAAGTTTAAACTTTCAAATATATGGGGATCAGTTCGCTCTACGAATTTGTTTTTACCAACTTTCTCATGTTCTTCCTCCCCTAAGCCGGGAAAAACTAGCTCATACTAGTAATAAGGGCTCAAAATAGAAATTACCATGCCCAGCTTAGATAATCATATATGCATACAACCATTTTGTATGCTTCACATATTAGTTCTCTGCGAATAACAATATTGTAGGGAGTCAATATATTTGCACAGTTGGATTTTCTTGTGCTGAAAATAAATTTTCCCTCAATTGGAGATCATACTTGTGGGTTTCCGGCCACTTATATATCAATCACTGTCAACTTTAAAGTGTGACTTTTGCTCATTTCAAGATCTCCATGCTTAATCTCAGTGTTGTGTCCTGTCATAATAATAATAATTACAACATGAGAAAACTTTCAACACATAATCATATGGAAATTTCATGTTTCACAACAACGGGTACTTATACCCGGATGGCCTGATTTGTCACATTGAGATAGCTCTCATATATCACTTGAATTTGACCTTTCAGTAATGTGACAATTGGACACAGTTGATGTGACTTTCATAATTGGCAAAACTAATCAATGTCAATTCCTTCGGAAATTTAGTCTAATATGTGTTATCAAGCATAGTTTCGTGAGAGTACACACTCTTATATGATGATGAAAACAAGTCATACACTTGAGCATTTACAATATAATGCTCCACTCAAATGCTCATGGCATCATTAGTAATATTTTACCAATTTCAGGTTGGTAATCATTTATATCTCATCTCATGAGATATGGCAAGCTTATCAAGGGACGATTCCAATAATTTTTTTTTTCAAAACACTTTTCTTGCCAGATTTCACTGTGATGTCTTTGCCATTTTCACTCACAGTCTCAACATGATATTATTTAGTCGAATATCTTTAAAGCTCACTAGATTAAGTTGAGATTTAGAAGAATACAACGTATTTTCTATGACAATTTTTGTCCCATTTGATAGTATTATATTCGCTCTACAGGAAATTGTGTTCACATGTGCTTGTCTGATTGACAAGTAGTCAAAATAATTGACATTGAATATGCTATGTGTAGCATCATCCAACACTATCATCCAAGCATATTTTGGCCTTACTTGCCTCGTATATTGTCATATTTGCCTCAAGCAATGAAGCATGCCTTTTTCACGATATTGCTACTGTATTAACATATTAGAGGCATGAAAAACAATGTATGCTTTTCTAGCATATCATCATCAATAACTGTCTCACAATACTCAAGTGATTTAGAATATTGATATATCCCAACTACGCCGGTTGGTTATTCCACAATGTATTTGCATCACCATCAATAACATTGTTTCATTTGGGTGTGCATGATTTGGAACATGATATATCCCAACTATGCCGGTTGGTTATTCCATACTTCTTTGGAATTTTAAAAATTCTCAATTATCAATTCTTGACCACTTGCGGTCTATGATGTTTTGTGTATCACATATTCACAGGATAAATTTTCTATATTCTTGATAAGATCATATCATAATAGTACTGAAGAATTTAATAAACAAAATAAAAACTATCTTTGTAATGGACACCGATCCTGATCTCTAGAGTTAATCTTATCATGTACATGAGATAGGCAAACAAAAGAAAAAACCATAGTCAGAAAATTGATCATACGCATTCAATTTCAATACACTTGTTTCATAGGAGAGATAAAGTATGATTTGGATTATATATGGATTTATGGATGTGTAATGTGTTTGTAAACTAGTAAGTTAAAATAATAAAACAATGGGAAAAATCCGAAAAAATTACTTTAAGTGCCCGTTTGGTTTGAGGGGTTTTTGGGGGGTTTTGTCCGAATACCCTCAATAATCCAGTTTGGTTGCCTTTTTGTCGGCCCGAAAAAATGGATTATTTGGAATAATCCAATTTATCCAAAAGCCCTCAAGCCTCAATTTGTACATGAATAATCCAATTTCAAATACCTTCTATGAGGAGGTATTTACTTTTGGATTATCTTCTTTCTCATGAAATGTCTAATCTTATACAACTTCCCATCAATTACTAAATATGCCATCCAAATCCAAGAACACCAATCAATTCACATCAATGCACTTTTTTTTTCTTTCCTAATTTCCACCTTCCATTTCTTCTTTTATATTTTCCTAGTTTTGCACTCTTTCTTTTTCATTTTTTTCGTTTCCTGGATTTCACCTTTTTTTTTTTCCCCAATGGTTTCCTAGTTTTTCACCCTTTCTTTTCATTTTGTACCTTTGTAATATTTGTTTCTCTTTTCTACTCATTTACTCATTAGACCTTTTATACTTTTGTTTTTTGGCGTATCTTATGTATTGACATCAAAATTAATTTTGTTTGTTTAATAGTATAACCAACTTTTTTATAAAATGATTAAACAAAAAAATACTAATAATTAAAAAAATTGGTTAGCGTTGCTTACGAGAATAACGATGATAATTTAGAGTTGTCGGTTCAAGAACGTTTTTTCTTCATCATTTTTTGAAAAAATATTCTAGCATATTAAATATGTGCAAATTTTGACAGAATATAGGCGGAGTATATATGTGTTTTGAATACAAAATATGCATCGTTAATTACATATATGTGAATTTTTTTTACTTTATATATTATAAAAACAACATTTATATAATTAAAAGTTTGAGTTTTTATTTGTGCCCTACCTGACCTAAAATCATGGCTCCGTCACTGACTTTGGCGTTTTACATGCTTTACACTTTTATGTTTAAAATGTAGAAAAATTTATGTTTAGATGGGATGATAAACATATGCGATGTCGATTTCAATCGCCAAAAATAATTATTCTATACGCATGAGATGAAAAATATGGGATTATAAATTTCACTCATATGAAATATCGATCTTATAAGTCATATAAACTCAAAATCTATAAATATTACACAGATTATAAACAATATCTATAAACTAAATTTTAATGGTCAAGTCATATAAACTCAAAATCGATGCCAAAGTTATCAACAATGGCAATGTAACTATGGATGCAATAATTTCAAAGATTTTCGGATAATTTTGTATACGAAATTCATATGATCAAAATTCCAGAATTTTCCGATTAAACACGAGAAGATGGTAAAAATTTGCTCCCCTAAAATTATGTTCACATGTAATTTTCACTTAATCAAATTGAAAATCAAACTCGATTTTATACAATAAGTGGGAAAGCATAGAGGTATATCAGTAATTCCACTTTGCTTTATCCTACTGAATAATCCAAAATCATTTCAGAACCAAACTGGATTTTATTGAAAATAGTTCAATTCGTAGAGTCCAACCAAACAAGATTTTTAGGCGAAAACCCCCAAACATAATCCAATTCCTTAAATGGGCCGAATAATCCAGTTTTGCAAAATGAAATACCCATTTTCAAACCAAACGGACACTAAGTTGTCTCATTTTCGAAAAAGGTACCTTTGGTTGTTACCGCCCGATTTTGGTACCTTAACTTTCAATTTTGTCCAATTTGTATACTCCGTCAGTCCAATTTGACGGCTCCGTCAATTTTGACCGTTTTAGTGCGAATTAGCATGAATTATGACATTTTCCGTCAAAACGTCGCGTGAAATACACACACTATGAATAAAAATTTAATAATTTTTTTTTATATTTTTCTATTTTCTAATGTGAAACAAAATTTTAATTTAATTAAAAAAACATAAAATAAGGAAATAAGACTATAATATCTTCTATATAACCAACCCCCCCCCCCCCCCAATCAGAAACCCTAGTCTCCAAATCGCAAGAGCCCTACTTTCAATTGAAGAGAATTAAACTCCGATCTGTACGCAATTAGTATAGGCGACCTCCTGACAAGTGAAAGCTAAGACAATGGCGTCGTCAGCTAGTGAATCAAGTGGTGGAAATTCACGCGTGGTGAGTAAATGCAGATATGGAAGAGTTGCGCGAGTACTGTTCTTGGAAGCCAGCAACAGTAGGTCGATTGGGTCGATTATGTCCGTTGAATTCCACAAGATCGATGCACTTGGTGAAAATCCCGTTCAATTTCAAATTTAGGGTTCTACAGAGAAATTTGGGGATTGTGAGGTTTTAGGTTTACTGATTATGAGTTTTGTGTAAGTTGTATTTTGTTTTAATCTGAAATGGTTTATCTTTTTTTTTTTCCATTATTAATCATTCAATTTTTTAAAAAAATATTTTTTATTACGAGAGAGTGGATCTCACGCGATTTTCTGACGTCATAGTGACGTGTTTTAACAAAAACACAGGCAAGTGAGCAACACGCGCAGTCTCCATCAAATTGAACTGACGGAGTATACAAATTGGACAAAATTGAAAGTTATTAAGGTACCAAAATCGGGCAGTAACAACTAAAGGTACCTTTTTCGGAAATGAAACAACTTCAGATACCTTTTTTCGAATTTTTCCCATAAAACAAAACTTCCTCATGATCATAATTCATGGAAGTCGGTATGAGTCATAAGCTTTTGTCTTTCTCTATCCATGTGGTCTTCAATCAGAGCACTAGTCGGAACGCATGTCCAATTTTAGAATTTGATCGAAACTTGGATGATCAGTTTTGGTTAAGCACTATCGTGCTGATAACGTGTTGAGAATAACTGATAGTATATGTGGGGTGTATATACAAGTATAAGAACCTTACAGAGCTTATCTACAAGGTATTTGACAAAATCTAGAAGAGTATTTACAATAGATAATACTTCATCTAGTTACAAGTCTAACAAGATACAAACTTTTGTACATTTATCTCTAACAATTCTCATGATATAACATAAAACGCTAAAATGCGAATTTTTTACCCCCAAGATGTAGGAATTCCCACAAATCCATTATCAGAATGGCTAATTAAGTCATGACTTCTGTTTCACTACTATTCAAACCCTGCTCAAATCCATGTTTGAACTATTGAGATAAAGCCACCTGTCCTAATTAGATTATCAATTTAATTCTTGTTTGGGTGTTTGTTTACTGACTTTTCCTTTCTGCTTATATCTCTCTCAAATTTTCAGAGATGGATCGGAGTAACTGAGTAAGTTATTTTGAGAGGGGTGAATTTCTGACTTTGTGGAAATTAAAAGATTTTCGGTCAACGCAGAAAATACATTTTGGACCAAAATATTATTATTCACATGTGAGGGACTAATCTGTTATTACGAACTTTCATTTTCATCTTCTTCTTCATCATACCTCCATGTTTCACCATTTTTCTTCATCATGAAACTCAATTTCATTTCAAATTACAAGTATCATCATCATCATCAACACGTAATTTGCACCCTAATCCCCAATTTAAAGAAGAAAAAAAAAATTCCACCATTAATAGAGCTCGAAGCTCAATTGATCAAGCTGTTTAAGCTCCAATAATGGAGCTTTGAAGCTCCGAAAATGGAGCTTCAACATCTCCAATAAAGGAGCTTGAACAGCTCCAATAAAGGAGCTTTCAACATCTCCATTTTCGGAGCTTCAACCATTAATGGAGCTTTCAACAACCTCCGAAAATGGAGAAATTAAAAGAAAAATAAAAAATTGAGGGGTTTGTGAAAGAAAAGGATTAAAAGAGACCTAATTGCAATTTGTTTTGGATTGAAATTGAATGTAGTAAAATAAATATGGGTTGGTTTGAATTTATAATAAACTTTAGGGTTATGAATTGAATGTTAAATAATTAAGAGGGGTTAATTGTAATTCATAAAATAAAGAAAATCAATTCCGGAAAAATCCATGTCACTAATTATCCGCCACGTAGGACAGAAGGGTTGACTTTTGGACTAATCTGCTATTGATTTATGAAACTTGTCCTGTGACGTTATTGTTCAAATGCGGGGGACGTTCTTGTTAATAGGGTCTTTAGTTGGGAGACCTGGTGTAATTTTCCCCTGATAATTCTCCAAATTTTTGGATTCCGACGAGTTTCCCCCACCTAAAATCCGATGAATCTCAGTGCTCCAAGTCTCCAACACCACGAACTCCAATATTTTCCATGCTCCAGCACTACTCCCACCGGCGAGTCTCCATGACTGCTCCACCATCAACTCTGGTTATTAGATTAACAATTTCTAACACCATAACCCATCCCCATTTTCATGCCCCAAGGAGGAAAAACATTATGCAACACTGAGAGCATAAGAAACCATGTATGACTTCCCAACTCTCCCAAAACCATACATGTTAGGTGCTTGCCTTGTAGTTCTCCTTGTTCTGTCTGCAACAGTTGGTCCAACTGTTGGATCAACAGTACCTGATAATTCCCTAGTTTCATGCACAAAAGTATCAAGTACCTGAGTATCAAATACCTGCTCCACCTCAATTTTGGTATTATCATGATCTTCACTTGTTGTATCAGTTGTAGAAGACACATGTAGCTTTGTCCCTGATGTGATCTGGGGTTTGAGAGGCATTATTTTCTCATTAAAAGTGACATCTCTACTCAGTATGCACTTCTTCTGATCAATACTCCAGAGCTTGTAATCTTTCACACCAGTTGGATATCCCAGAAACACACACCTCAATGCTCTTGCATCTAGCTTATCTTGTTTAGTGTGAACAAGACTCAAACAACCAAACACCTTTAAGTGATCATATCTGGGAGCATGGCCAGACCATGCTTCTATTGATCAAATAGCAAGCTGTATTTGTAGCTTCTCCCCATAATCTTTTAGAGAGACTTGAGCTTATAAGCATGCATCTTATCCTCTCCAGGATTGTTCTATTATATCTCTCAGCAACACCATTTTGCTGTGGGGTTCCTGGTATGGTCTTATGTCTGATTATGCCCTTTTGCTTGCAGAAATCATTGAACTCTCCTAATAGATATTCCAGCCCATTGTCAGTCCTGAGATATTTTAACTTCCTCCCAGTCTGATTCTCAATCTCAATCAACCAATCTCTAAACTTAGAGAATGCTTCATCCATTGATTTTAACACCATGAGCCATACCTTTCTTGAGTAATCATCAATTACAAACATGTAGTACTTTCCTCCATTCAAAGTCTCAGCCCTAGCAGGTCTCCATAAATCAGAGTGCACATAATCCAAAGGTGCCTTAGTGGTGTGCTTCTCAGTTTCATAACTTGTTTTGTGTGTTTTACCTAAAACACAGTTCTCACATAAACTTAGCTTAGACACTTGATCACCACCTAGAAGATCTTGTTTTGATAGCTCTTTTAGTCCCTATTCACTGATATGAGCTAACCTCTCATGCCACAACTGTGTCTTATCAACTGTTACATCAACAGTTGACATAACAGAGGCTATACTAGACACCACTTTCCCTTGCATGATATACAAGCCATTAATCAGGTTTGCTTTGATAACTGGTGTATTACCCTTCATCACTTGCATAACACCATTCTCAGACCCATACTTGTATCCCATTTTATCAAGAGTTCCTAGAGATATCAAGTTCCTCTTTAAGGCAGGTATGTATCTAACATTAGTGAGGATCCTAATGACACCATCATGCATTCTCAGCCTTATATTACTAGTGCCTTTAATACCATATGCATAATCATCACCTAGTAATACATTTCCCCTGTTTCCATACTTGAAATCCTCAAACCACTCTTTGATGGGACATATATGAAAGGAACACCCTGAATCTAATATTCAATGCAAACCACATTTAGATTCAGTAATAGAGAGTACCTTAGCATTGTCATAATTTTCTGAGGATTCTGCAGTATTTGCTCCACCTTGCTCTGGTGCTTTTCCTGCTCTCTTCTCTCTCTTTAGCAAGAAACAATTCTTCTATAAGTGACCTGGTTTCTTGCAATGGAAGCATTTTCTCTTCTCAGTGTTGTTATTTCCACTAAAGCTTGACTCCTTCTGTTGTCTAAGTTTGCCAGTCATCTTATTTCTCCCAGCTTGATGTTTATTCCAAGATTGCTTAACAAACAAACTCTCAGCTGCAGGATCAGATTGATTGCCAACATTCTTTTGATCCATTTTATTCCTCAATGCTTTTTTAACACTACAGCTGTCAGATCATCTGGCTTGGTCATTACTATAGAATCAATGAAGTGTTCATAGCTTTTGGGTAGAGAGCTCAATAATATCACTGCCTTGTCATTTTCTGCAACCTTCATATCCAAATATTCAATGTCCATACACAGCTTATTGAACTCATCCAGTTGATCAATGATTGATCTATCAGATCTCATCTTGTATGAGAAGATTTTTTGCTTCAAATGCATCTTGCTAGCAGAAGATTTCACATGATAAAGAGATTCTAGTTTATCCCAAACAGCCTTAGAAGTTTTCTCTTTAATCATCACTTCCACCAAAGCTTTATCTCCCAATGACAGAATCAACGAGCTCCTTGCCTTTCCTATGATGCGCTTCTTCTCAACCTCATCAAAACCTTAGGAAATCCGGCATCTCCAAGCAATGCCTGCTCCAATCCCTGTTGAACTAGTAGAGCCTCTACCTTTTCCTTCCACAAAGATAAATCAATCTTCTTTGTAAGTTTCTCAATGTCAAACCTCGCCATTGTTTCCATAACCGTTCTGAGTTGATTACACTTCCCACATACGACGCCAATTGTTGTGTAATGTTCTTTGAATCAACCTCGAACAATCAACAATGATTAACCAACTCAATCACGATCAATCAATAACGAATGTTACACCAATAGTTCTATCGACAATTGATCAAACACTTGGAGAACAGAAATCAAATAACAATCGAATCAACAAACAACAACGATTTACGTGGTTTGGCAAATGCCTACATCCACGGAAGTAAAACTCAGAGATATTATTGATCACAAGCCTTACAAGATCATACAACAAATCTTCACAACCACAAAGTTGCAAATTTGTCAATCTAAGCTTAAGAAACCAAACTTCTATTCTATCTTAAATTGAATAAGAAAGGTAACTGTATATGGAATGAGAGAATGATAATTGTAATCTAGATTGTAGATACAATGACTATAAATGATCTCCTTTTGTATCCAATCGCCAAAACTGAGAAGAGAACGGTTGAAGAAGATTGCATAACAGAAACGGTGAACCAACTGTTATATCAACTGTAAACTAACGGGTTTTCCTCTCCTTCTCAGATTTAACCTCAGCCCTTTTGATCATAACAAACTTTGATCATAACCATTCATCTCTAATCTCCTTGATTGAGCTACATTCTCACACATTCTACACATTAGTTTTCAATGAACTTTTCGAAAAGTCACTCGTCCTAAAGATAACAGTGATTAACACACATATGCTTTCACTTTGTAAACACAAATAACTTTAGAGGTCGTTTGGTTTGAACATGGTATTTGCTATTCACAAATACATGGTATTTGAGCCCGTTGAAAAAACCAGGGTAATTCAAGTGGTATTTCAGTATAAATACCATGTTTGGTATCATTGAGCGGACATGGTATATGAAGTCGAAATACCATGTTTGGTGCAAACAACATTTTTCGAGTTTTCTCTTAATGTACTATAATACCTCTGCTATTGTTTTTATTATAAAATTAATACCCATTTTAATCAAATATTTTCACAACATAAAGCAGGCAACCACACGTTGGACTGACTGAATACTAACCGAAAAACAAGAATAGAGTCCAATTTAATCAAATCTTCCACAATTCAATCGATTTGAAGGCTCGGTAGAATCACAAATGTGATTCTTTTTTATATCATCTTTATCAACTCATGGAGATGAGATCTAAATAGACTGAACAGGCGCTATAAACTAATAGACTGAGCATTCTAAACTGAACAGACAGCTATAATTAAACTAATCTAAGCCAGAAAGATTTAAAAAAAAACTAATAGACTGAACCAGACGCCATAAACAAATGCACAGAAACATCTGATCCGAATTATCAAAGTAGATGAACAGAAGATTGCTAAATTCGGACTGAACCAGACGCCATAAACTAAATAGACTGAACCAGACGCCATAAAAAAACGCACATAAAATTGTTATGATCAGGACCGATAATTCGAATCAACATGAAAATTCGAAAAAGAATAATTAGCATATATTGACAGGATGGATTCGGAACATATCAACATAAGAGAAGAGAAGAGAAGATTACCTTGCACCGAATAGCAACGTGAAGAAGAAGCAGGAAGACGGTAAAGAAAAAGAAGGGATGCCAAAACCAGACGAACATCAGCAGACGACAGGAAGAACACTACAAAAAACAGGTTTTTAGTAATGGATGCCTACCGATTCGTTACTACGTCCTTAGTAATGGACTTAAAGCCCGTCGCTATTTCCTTCGTCTCTAACAGTTTAGTAACGGATAGATCCGTTGACTTTTAGTAACGGATAAACTGTTACTAATAAGGTGATTTTGCTTTAATTTTGATAGCGACTTAGTAACAAATAGTTTATCCGTTACTAAAAGTCATAAACAGTTTAGTAACGGATAATTTATCCATTACTGAATTTGCAGATTTTTAATTTTGATGTCAGATGTCGTATTTCACCTGTTTCGCAAATTTAATCTACGATAATAAATCCAGAATAATGAAATTGTATTAATTAACAGAAAACATTCAATGAATACAAATTATCCATAAGCTAAAATAAAAAGTCAAGTGGCAGAAAAACACGAGTCCAAACTAAACATCTAGGAGAAGCATAACAGAAATGTATCAAGACTAAGAAGATGTCGTTTTCTTCTTGAATTGACAGCTCACGACTGTCGATCCTCCTCTCCACCTCAGCCTGAAATCGTAAAGTGCGTACCATGAGTTATACGGATGAAAAAATCACTCATACTACACAAATGGTGACTAACATATAACCCAAGTCCAGTGGCTAACATACCACTCACATACAGTGGCAAACATACAACTCATATTGTCCTAAAATTTGCTAACACAATGGTGACTAACATATCACCAAGTTCAGTGGCTAACATACCAGTCACATATATTGGCTAACATATCACTCATATTGTCCTAAAATTTGCTAACACAAATGGTGACTAACATATCACCCAAGTTCAGTGGCTAACATACCACTCACATATAGTGGCTAACATACCACTCATATTGTCCTAAAATTTGCTAATACAATGGTGACACTCCTAAAATAAGCACAATAAAATAAACAAGAATTATCATATTATCAACGGAAGATACGAATATATACACTAACCTCTAATGATTCGGCTTATATTCAAGCATGATAGACACACTTGCAAATAATCGAAAGTTCATCATCCTCTTGATGGTCATGTCGAAATCCTCATCATCTTCATCATTCATTTCTTCCCCAGCATCGGTTTTAGCCATGTTTGCATCTTCATCATCCATGTCGGCCTTCATTTCTGCCTCCAATGCTCTATCGAAAGCAAAAAAAAACCTGTGAACATGTTTGTATATCTTCATCATCCATGCCGGCCTTCATTTCTGCCTCCAATTAATGCTCTATCGAAAGTAGAAAAACCTGTGAACATGTTTTGCCTCGGAGAGTGTAGGCGACGGTGGAGGAGGTGACGAAGGTGGAGAAGTCATCCTTGAAGATACTTAGTGATCAAATAGTTAGTTTCTTATAAACTAATTGTTTTGTGAGCAAATAGTTAGTTTCTTATAAACCTAGGTATAATTACAGTTTAAACACCCATTACTTTTCTAAACATCATTCCCAATGAAAAAAATAACAGCTTTCATATTGTAGATTAAAATAGTAGTAATTCTTGATAAGTTAATACGAGCCAATTATACTATAATCACCAAAATCACTAAATGGTCTCCAAACACTCAACCAAATCTGCCTAATCCTAATATACATGTACGAAAATATCAAATTAAATACCCTACATACTTACAAACATCCTAACATGATACTAACAATTGAATTTCACAACAAATCTATTATTGCACAACCTCAAGCTTCACCCACTACTTAATATAAGCTAAACTAGCTAGTAGAGACCTCCCATAAACATACAATTGCTCAAATTAGTCGTAATTAGCAAAATTCCCAAATTTAACAAAGTAAGGGTTTAAGACTAATACCTTCAATTACGGAAAAAATAGCCGAAGACGGATGAAATTGAATGGACACCCAAGTTCCTTGTCCAACGAACTTCGAAAAGAGTACAAGATTGACCAGAATTGTGGAGTTTTGGTCGGAGTTGGTATTGGGGCGAAAATGGCGAAGAGAAGATGGAAGAAGAAGCATAATAGAAATGGGGAAGAAGCTGTTTGCTTCCCGTTTTTGTAATTATTTAACGGACTATTTAGTAACGGATAGCGTTATCCGTTACTAAGTAGCTTTTTTTTTTTATTTTAATTAATAACCTGCAAGTGTAACGGATTTCCTTATCCGTCGTTAACTAATTCTTTATTTTTATTTTTAAAATTAATTAGTCAACAAATTTAGTGTTTATCCATTACTCCACTATTTAGTAACGGATTTGGCGACGGATTGAACAAATCGCTCAATTGTCGCTAATCAATGTCGATTCGTTACTATTTAGTAACGAATAATATCCGTTACTAAAATTCGTTACTATTCGGCAGTTTTCTTGTAGTGGAAGAAGATGACAACGCGCAGAAAGAAGAAGAATGACTTAATGATTCTGTTGATTTTGAGGGTTAAAGATGTAATTGTATAAAAGAAGGGTTTTGGGACCAAATACCATATCTCAATACTCCACTCTAGGTGGGTATTTCGAAGAACAAATTGTGCGGGCCAGAAATTCAGGTATTTGGTGAGTTTGATTTTTTAGCGGGGCTTTGGTATTTCAGATTTGACCAACCAAACATGGTATTTCGAGGGGTGTTTTTCAAATACCATTACAAAACACCCCAAATCAAACGGAAATGTTTATGAATTGATTTTCAAAAATAAAGTGTACAATTATTAGTATTAAATAAACTTGCATAATAAAGTAAATACTTTTTTTTTTCAATTTCTCCCTACCTTGCTTTTGCAACACCCCAAACTTTAACGAGGCATAAGAAAATTGTGAATGTTTGCATATTACTAAAAACGTGGGTGATTTTTTTATTTTTTTCATAAAACTAACGTATCACCCTAAAAGTACTGCATGCGTATAAGCCGACTCAAAGTGGTGGGTCTCGATCAATTAACGGTCAAAGAACGTGCTCACGTGTGAGGACAAAATAGAGCATGGATTTATCCGTGGAGCTAGCTTATCATCTTTAGAACATGTCGTGAATAACTGCACTTGCTTATAGAATTGTGTCTCGGTCAATTATTGGACCAAATTTTATATATTATTCAAGCTTATATAGTTTGTAAGTCTCATTAGATGTTAAAATCGAGCTTGAGCCTGGTTTTACTTATCGAGTTCGATTAGACATGATGTGCTCGGCTCGATATATATTTTTACATTTATATGTATTCTTTGTAATGAGCAAAGCTCGAACCAACTAAGCCAAACTCTAGTTTGAATATTTTGGTTGGAGATTGCAAAATTAGCTCGTTTTGTTGACTAGTTGAACCGGGCTCTATCTTGCATATATCTCTATCTTGATTATATGCATCTCGAGGAGTAAAATATCCAATTCTCATTAAACAACTCTAATTTTTCCTCTAGTGTAGTTTAAGAACATCATTGCATGTACTTAAAAGAAAAACTATTGTATGATATGCTAAGCGTCCATAGGCATATATATCCAAAAAATTGCCTAATCAATCCAAATGATTGTTAGGTTAAATAATCCAAATTGATTTGAAACCTAATAATATATGCAATTAGGACAAAGAAGAAAAAAGAGAAAAAGGGTCTAGTTGGCCTGTTGCTTACAAACCCATTGAGCTCACTGTCAATCAAATTCCTCATTAGCAGAAACACAAACGTATAACTACAAAATGAGTCATCAAATTTGAAATTTATATTAATCCATCCTATCCATAAAACAATTCAATTTTGACCGGTGGTCAAATCTTATTATCCCAGCCTTTAGACACCCTCATCACCACCCACGCGCCGCCTCTAACCACCCTAACAACCCCAATCGCCACCGTGAAATAATACAACCCCCACCCAACCCAATCCGCCACTCCGACACTCATCCCCATCGCCACCCTCGCCCACGGCAGCACCACCAGCACCTCCGCCTCATCCCTCATCCTCCTCCACCACAAATTCCCAAACGCCACCGCCATCACCACCTTCTCCGCCACCTCCAATTCCTCTCCCGGTACCGTCTCATCCACCACCGGCTTCACCACGCGCCGCCACCAGAAAATCATACTCTCGTGCAATCCCAAAATTAATCCAATTCTCCTCGCCAATACGAATTCCCCAACCGTGTAGCTGCTTATCTCCACGTCAATTGTGCCGTATATCCCCACGCTGATGCACACTTGCATAAGGAGAAGTAGAATCCACGCGCCTGTTAATTTGGGGATTAGGTTGTTTTTAATTTTCCCGCCGGATAATGTGTTTGTAAAAGAGGCGAGGGTTGTGAGAGTGAGGAGTGAAGTGAGTACTAGTGTTGTGTAATGGGTAGTGGTGGTGGTGGGGGAGTAGTAGCGGGCGGTGGATAGGCGGGAGAGGAGGAGGAAGGAGAGGGGGTGGAGGAGGCTGAGGAATGCGGCGGCGAGGATTCGGCAGCTCGTTTTCAAGGTGGCGCGTGGACTAGATTGTTGTTGATCCGAGTCCATGATCGTTCAACAGTACATAAACCTTGTTTTCCTCAAAATTGAAGAGTTTGTTTCTGCAGGTGATTTGCAAATTAATGAATGGATCGAATCGTTTCACATGATTTGGTACATGTTTATAATAATCCAGATTGTGAATTCATTAATAACTCATGGTCGGTATTTATCTAAGCAATATTGTATGCAAATATTTCATGGCAAGTTCTATTTAAAAATGCATCCCTTCTTGGAATTACCATAATTCACATGGATGAAATCATAAAACTGATGTAAAACTTAAAGTTGGGTTCATGCATTTTTTCTGGTTTAAGCTTTAAAGTATTGCGTGAATTTTGATTTACTGCTACTTTCCAAGTCATGCCACGTACGCATTTTTGACGAATCTCATGGCTCATGAAACAATTAGCTCACCGTTTGATACTTTCATCTTTGGTGGCTTTCAAACCATCTCCAACATCTCCAACAGAGTTGGAAATGGGGTTGCAAATGTTGTTACAACTCTGTTTTCAACTTCAACAACATTTGTAAATCTGGGCTCCTCGAACTCGCCCTAAAGTTTTGTCTTTGTTTTTAACTTTATGTTTTATCTTTATTTTCTGTTGGATTTGTATTTCTTGTTTTCCTTTATTTTAAAGTATTGTAATTTTATTTCAAGTAATGTAATTTTTTTCAATTTCAAGTATTATTGAATATTTTAATATCATAATAACATTTGTAACAATGTAAACATACTTATATATAAGGAAGCGTGTGAGTTTCTCGGATATGATAACTCGGATTTGCATGTAAGAGCTTAATTGTTGTAATTTTTAATTTCAATTATTGTAATCTTCAACTCAAGTATTGCAATTTTTTTAAGTAATGTAATTTTTATTTTCAAGTGATGTATTTAACAAAAATATTGTGATTTTATTATAATTAATTGATGATATTTAAAATAAATTAAAGAATAAACTTTAATAGAAAATGAGAAAAAAATGAAATGAAAAATTAAGTTTGAAAGAAATGTGAAAATAAAATAAATTTGGATCTCAACTGTTGGAGTATAGAATTGCAGAGAGTTGCAAAGAGAGTTGCAGTGAGTGGAATGCTGACGTGGGAGAGAGTGGGTTGCAGAGAGTTGCAACGGCTGAAGATGGTCTTAATTTTAAGGATTCCAAAGTTATACATTTTTGTCCAGCCAAATTATTTTATGTTTATATGTGATGCGAACGTTTCATAAAGTTTAAAATAGTTTAAAACGCTACTCAAATAAGTAATGTGTAATTTTCTATTTGAGAGTCGGTCAATAAAAACTTTAGAGTTAAGCGTACTTTATTTGTTGTTCCTCCGTCCAAGCATGATTCTCATTCACTTTTTTTTGGATAAAGAAAATAAGAGATGTATATAATTTCAACAAAATATTGTACTTATGACTTGACTTCATTACCTTCGATGGTTGGATAGTACTATTATCATTAGTACTATTAAAAATGGCAAAATTGGAAGCTTATGCTGGGATGGAGGAAGTAGCATTTAGGGTGAGTGATCAACTGAAAAATCTCACAATGTGAGCATGAGTGGGTACAGAGTGTGCGAGAACTATGCAATTGAACTAGATTGATGGTGACTTCAATTGGTAAACACATCATTGAGACAAATATGATATCTGGGAAAAACAATGGATCTGAGGTACTGATACCTCGAATGATTTTGACACCGTTTGATTTGACCAAATCTCTGATTAGGTTCCAAAGAATGCAGTCCCCAAGATACGTATGTTATGCCATGACTATCAACAGAGTCAAGGACAATCTCTAGCCACATCGACCTATATCTACCCAAACTAATTTTCATCCATGATCAACTGTATATTGGTTTCTCCGAAGTTACAAAGAAGAAATGCCTCAATGTGTTAATATTAGATGAAGAGAATTGCACTGATACAACATTTAATGTGGTCTACAAGGAAGTTCCATGTAAATCTGTAATTCTTTTGAGATTGATAATTATTTAATATTTTACAATTTTAATTTATTATACATGAATATCAATATAAATTTGTTGTTAAATAACCAGTAGAATTTACCATCCCTTATCATATAAAAAGTAAAACATTCAATGTCATCGCCACGGATTAGTACTAGTAAGTATAATAAAGTTATGTGGCCTTTTTTTATAAAAATGTACAGTTAGGTATCGACTTATTACTCTCCCTTTATTACTTTATTCTCGATGTATTCTCAGCTGCTACTCTTCCTTACAAGTTACGAATCCGTTGGCTAAAATGAAGTTTGATCTACTTTGTTTTGGATTGGAACAAAACATATTTTGTGAAACAAAAAATGAACTCAATTTTTTAGGAGCGGGGGAGATGATATTTTGCCTAATGGTTTGGCAAAAACGACGACCGGCAACTTTCTAAGTTGGACATATATAATTCTATATATATTTCTATTCTCTCCATTATTTGTCATTTTGCGCTTTTATTTTCTATCGAAAAGAGCTAGCTTCTGTTTAATTATAGAAGGATTTGAACTTGGCTACCCCATCGTAGCAGAATGGACATAATATAATCTTCCCTTATAATTAACAAAACTGGTCATTATATGTTTCGCCACTACTGTACAAAGGTAGGTTGACTCACCTAAAGACCAAACAATGTAGAAGCTACATTATCGTCCGTAGCTCTGGAAACATGTAAATGTAAAATTAAAACGTTTTTTAGAATGCGCGGGAGCCTGGAATATGTCTTTAACGAACTAAGCATATCATGTCGATTCAAACCGGTCAACTGCCTTGAATAAGACTGTGACTGGCCGTTTTAGTGTCCGACCAGATCACTTTTATTTTTCTACAGGAAAATTATTACCGAAGTGAACAAAATATATGCCAACAACCGACCCATTAGGGGCCAAACCAAGGGTCCGGGAAATGTGGTAACATCTAGGCCTTACATCACTCATCTAAAACAAGATAAAAGATAGTTTATTTCCCATTCTCAGAGAACTTTATACATTAAAGTTGATGCGTTGTTCTATATGAAAATTTAAAATAAATATTAGTAAAATATAAAAATGAGGTAAAAAGTGTAAATTTAGTTGTAAAATATATAATTTGTGTATTTGTTAAGAGAAAAAGAGAGTAAAGAGAGAAGAGAAGAAGAGAATTGTATGGAGTTTCTTCTAGCATCAAAATGAGAGTACAATCTAGCTATTTATACAAGTGTAAAGTGATCTCAAAAGGTTAAGAGATCTCCACTAACTTGTGTACATTAATCCTCTCATCCACTAACTTGTGTACATCAATTCTCTCATCCACTAACCATGTACATCACCCACTATCTCTTGTGCATTTATACATAACACTCCCCTTAAATGAACATGAGTGAGTGATGTTTGGTACGCGAAAAATATACTGCCTCATTAAAAACCTTGCTAAGAAAAATTCAGTGGGATAAAAACTTAGCTAAGGGAGAAAGAGTGCAGTGCATATCCAACTCCCCTGATTAAAAAAATCACATCACTTCCTTTAGTCGTCGCATTCCAATCTTTCGAACCAATTTCTCAAATGATGATGATGGAAGTGATTTGGTGAACAAGTCCGCCAAGTTATCAATTGAACGAATCTGTTGAACTTGGATGGAAGCCTTCTTTTTGTAGATCATGGGTGAAGAAAAACTTTGGTGATACATGCTTTGTACGATCTCCTTTGATGAAGCCTCCCTTTAGTTGAGCTATGCAAGCTGCATTATCCTCATATATCATTGTCGGAACTTCCTTCTTGAATGTGAGACCGCACATATCTCGAATATGTCCAGTTAAAGATCTTAACCAAACACACTCACGACTTGCTTCATGAATCGCAAAATTTTATGCATGGTTAGAAGAAGTAGCAGATAAAGTTTGCTTAACAGATCGCCATGAAATGGTTGTACCTCCATATGTAAACATATAACCTGTTTGAGATCGAGCTTTGTGCGGATCAGATAAATATCCCGCATCAGCATATCCAATTAATTCTGGATTGCTAGATTTTGGATAATACAAGCCCATATCCATTGTACCTCGTAAGTATCGAAGTACTTGTTTAACTCCACTCCAATGTCTCCGAGTTGGAGAAGAACTATATCTTGCTAGTAAGTTAACATCAAAAGCTATATCAGGCCGTGTATTGTTAGCAGGGTACATTAGTGCACCAATAGCACTAAGATATGGTACTTCAAGACCAAGAAGTTCTTCATCATCTTCACAAGGTCTAAATGGATCTCTTTTAACATCCAAGGATCTTACAACCATGGGGTATTTATTGGATGAGCTTTATCCATATAAAATCTTTTCAGCAGTCTTTCCAAATAATTTGACTGATGGATAAGCGTCCCATTTGCTAAGTGCTCAATTTGTAGACCCAAACAATACTTTGTTTTTCCAAGGTCTTTCATTTCAAATTCATTTTTCAAATAATCGACTGCCTTAACTAACTCTTTAGGAGTTCCAATAATATTCAGGTCATCAACATAAACTGCAATGATGACAAATTTTGATCCTGACCGTTTAATGAAAACGCATGGACATATAGGATCATTTGTGTAACCTTCATTTTTCAAAAATGTGCTCAAGCGATTAAACCACATTCATCCCGATTGTTTTAATCCATACAAGGATTTATTCAATTTAATTGAATAACTATCTCGGGGTTGTGTTGCGGGCACTTTGAATCCTTCAGGGATTTTCATGTATATGTCATTATCCAGTGAGCCATATAAATAGGCCGTAACGACATCCATAAGACGCATTTCAATTTTCTCATGTGTAGCCAGACTCATTAGATAACGAAATGTAATCGCATCCATCACACGAGAATACTTCTCTTCATAATCAATCCCAGGTCTTTGAGTAAAACCTTGTGCGACAAGTCTTGCTTTATAACTTGCAACTTCATTTTTCTCATTTCTTTTTCACACAAATACCCATTTGTATCCAATGGGTTTTACACCATTTGGTGTACGGACTACAGGTCCGAAAACTTCACGTTTTCTAAGAGAGTGCAATTCTGCAGTAATTGCCTCTTTCCATTTTGGCCAATCCTCTCTACTACTACATTCTTTTATAGAAGTAGGTTCAAGATCCTCATTTTGTTCCACGATATCGCGCGCTACATTATATGAAAATATTTCATCGACGTCGATATTATTTCGGTTCCTTGTCTTTCCATTCACGATATAATTTATCGAGATCTCTTCATTTTCAACAATTTCAGGTACCTGGATCTCTTTTATAGTGTCGTGTGACTCGCCTGGAGTCATATTAATCTCTTCAGGAGATTTATCTTCCTCTACCAGACCATTATTCATGCTAGCTCCTTTTCTTTTTCGAGAATTTTTATCTTTGGAACCGACTGGTCTTCCACGCTTCATGCACACAGACTCATTAGCATTTGTGATTTGTCCCTTCTGGGACTTGAATTCTGATCTGAGCATTTGCAGCTGGAATATAAGATTTGGTAACCCCTTTTGGATCTGCGAATGCGTCTGGCAATTAATTCGCTAGATTTTGTAAATAAATTATCTTTTGAACTTCTTGTTCACATTGATTTGTTCGATGATCAAAACTAGATAATGATAATTCATTCCAGGATATATTGCTTTCCAACTTTTCCAACTGCTTACTCTCTCCCCCCATCGTTGGAAAATTTGATTCATCAAAATGACAATCAGCAAACCTTGTTGTAAATAAATCTCCAGTAGATGGTTCCAAATACTTGATTATTGAAGGAGATTCATAACCAACATATATCCCCATTATTCTTGGGGTCCCATGG
Source organism: Plantago major (assembly GCA_026545765.1). Taxonomy (NCBI): domain Eukaryota; kingdom Viridiplantae; phylum Streptophyta; class Magnoliopsida; order Lamiales; family Plantaginaceae; genus Plantago; species Plantago major. Next base: position 2,748,819 of record CM048840.1, read on the forward strand.
TGGAGCAATTGGCACGTAAACCGCACATCCAAATATTTTAAGATGGGATATGTTAGGTTGATAACCATATACCATTTGCATGGGAGAGAACTTATGATAGCCTGTTGGCCTGATGCAGACAAGTGTTACAGCATGTAAAATTGCATGTCCCTATGCTGATGCAGGGAGCTTAGATTGGGAGCTTAGATTGCATTAGTAATGGCCTTGCAATTAACTGGAGGCGTTTAATAAACGATTCGGCCATACCATTTTGTGTATGAACATGTGCAACAGGATGTTCAATTTTTATGCCAATAGACATACAATAATCATTAAATGCTTGCGATGAAAATTCAGCAGCATTGTTAAGGCGAATGCTCTTGATCGGAGAATCAGGAAAGTGTGCTCGTAAACGAATTATTTGTGCAGGTAGTCTTGCAAATGCCAAATTACGAGTAGATAATAAGCACACATGTGACCATCTTGTAGATGCATTTACTAAGACCATAAATCTAAATGGTCTAGATGGTGGTTGTATTGGTCCACATATATCTCCATGAATTCTTTCAAGAACATGACTTTCATATCCAACCTTTTCATATGATGGCTTTATAATAAATTTGCCTTTGGAACAAGCCCCACATGAGAATTCATTAGTTTGAAAAATCTTTTGGTTTTTGAATGTATGGCCACATGAGTTTTCAATAATCTTTCGCATCATCATTGATCCAGGATGGCCCAACCGGTCATGCCAAACTTTAAAGATTCTATCAATTTGTTTTTCCATAGCATAAGTTTCAATTGCTCTTATTTTAGTGCAATACAATCCGGAGGACATTACCGGTAATTTTTCCAAAACACTTTTGGTACCGGATTTCATTGTTGTGATGTAAAGGAATTCATTGCCATTTTCAGTCATGGTCTCAACATGATATTCATTGAGTCGAATATCTTTAAAACTCAATAGATTTCATTGAGATTTAGAAGAATATAATGCATCTTCTATGGCAATTTTTGTCCCATGTGGTGGTATTATATTTGCTCTTCCGGAGCCTTCAATTAATCTCTTGCTACCAGAATTTGTATTGACATTTGCTTGTTTCATGGACAAGTACTCGAAGTACTTGGCATTATTAAATATGCTATGTGTTGTTGCACAATCTACCAAGCATATTTTCGCCCCGTTTGCATTTTGAGAGTCATTATTTCCATGACCTCTACCATGTTTGGAAGTGCTTCCAATGTTAAAAGTTGTCACATTCGCTTCAGGGAATGGACTAGCACCAGTTGGGCCTGTCTCATGGTTTTTCATTAAGAGCTCATTGGTTTGTTTAGCTACTAGAAGACATGAGATCAACTCTAAGTATTTCTTAAAACCCTTTTCACGATATTGTTGTTGCAACAACATATTAGAGGTATGCAAAGTGGTATATGTCTTTTCTAGCATATCATCATCAGTCACTTTTTCACCACATAACTTCAATTTAGAAGTGATTTTGAACATTGATGAGTTAAACTCATTGACACTTTTGAAATCTTGTAGACGCAAGTGAAGCCAATCATAGCGGGCTTTTGGTAGTATCACAGTCTTTAGGTGATCATACCTCTCTTTAAGATTTGTCCAAAGATCTGCATTATCTTTGACAGTAAGATATTCGGCTTTTAGCCTTTCATCAAGATGATGATGAAGAAAAATCATCATTTTTGCCTTATCTTGGCTTGATGATGTATTGCCAAATTTTATTGTGTCTCCTAGACACTTGGCATCAAGATGGATTTCAACATCAAGAATCCATGGTAAATAATTTTTTCCGGTGACATCAAGTGCCACAAATTCAAGGTTGATAAGATTTTCGATCCATAACTCAGTTGGTTGAGCACTATCGTGCTGATAACGTGTTAAGAGAAAAAGAGAGTAAAGAGAGAAGAGAAGAAGAGAATTGTATAGAGTTTCTTCTAGCATCAAAATGAGAGTACAAGTCTTCTTCCACTAACCATGTACATCACCCACTATCTCTTGTGCATTTATACATAACAATATTAACATTTTTATTATTTATTGGTTGTTAGGTACATCTTTATTTTTCCAATGATGTATGAATTATGTGGGTTGCCTAAAGAATTAGTATGAAAGTTTTGTGAGATGGAGGATTACTTCTTTAATATGATCATCACAATGTTCACTACTCCAATTCAATACTAGATAGAGAGGTCCTAGCCACTTGGTTCTCCATCATCTATTCCTCTCTTCTTCTGAGTTGTTTGCCGCCTTGTTCAAGAGAAGTCGAAGAAAATGAACTAACCCCTAAGTCACTGCACTTTGAAATTTTTCCGAATGCAAAATAAAGTTTATAGTTAAATTGTAGACATGTAATTATTTATAGTCTAATGGTAAATGTGTAAGTCTCAATCCATGATGTGCAGAGTTTGAAATTTATCACTTAAATTTAAGTTGATAGAACTTTTATATTTAATGAGGGTATCGCCGGACCTCCGTGAAACTGCCGGAGATCCACCAGCCGCCGAAGATCTGGTGGCGGTTGCTGGAGCTCCACCGGTGGGTGCGATTAATAAATTAATATTACCAAGAAAGTTGTATGAGACTGTAACACTTTATACTTCATACTTTGAAGACACAACAAGGTCTAGCTAAAACGTTTCTAACCTTCTTAATTAATAATTTTTCCAATTGATAAATGAGTTTAGCAAATCCTAGAAATAACAAGCGAAAAGTGCACAACAGTTTAATTACCACGTTTTAGCCAAACCGCATCCAAAAAATGTAGAATGGATTGGGATAAGATTTAGGAACAAAAACAAATTATTGTGCTCATGTATTCATCCAAAGTTATCGGTGATTCCCTACTTTTTGCAAGCACTATCTTGTGTCACACGTTGCTCAATCCTAGATTCCATGAACCCATCATAATATTTGGTTCCAACTTCATCACAAGTACACAAAACTGCGATTTGTTCCCCATTCGAACATTTTTTAATAGCAATTTTCTGATGCTAAAGTATTTAACTAGAGGAAAACCATAATCATATGGGATTCGCTACTATTTGTTCTTTTTAAACTTGAAATCTTACAGTTCCAGTCCTCCTTTATTACAAGACATATACCCGCGGGAGTAAACAAAACATGATCACTTCACAAAATATAAAAATTGTCAAGTTGGATAAACGTCCCAAAGAGAAACTAGCTAGATCGAATTAGAAGAAAAAGTAGTAGTAACATCTTTTCCACTACCAAAAGATTTTGAGGTAGCTTCTTGTACCAAAAGATCGACACCTAAATTCGCTTCCGGGTATGAAATCATACTACACATATACTGGGAAATGGTACATGCATACACATATATAGAATATTCTTTGGAGATATATGCTAATTGCTAGGAAAGGACAAACAATAAGAATTAAGAAATGTACACTTCTCAACCACTTAGCTCCTCCCAACTATAGTATGGAGATATAGTAGCAAGAATATGATGTTCCCACTAGTCTTTAAGTTTTGGAATTACTTAGCTTGTCTTCATGTGTCAAGCTTTAGCTATGTGAACGATCCCAATCGACATGTCTACATTCCAATATCATTTTAAAGAAATTTGTCCCGATGGCTTTTTAATGAATTTGGCTTATATTGTTTTTATTAGAGGTTAGATCGTGATCACTTTTACATATTTTCACATAATGTATGGTTCCATACATGAATTTAGAGTTATCGATTTTTTTCTACTTCAAATACTGAATTTATAAATTAGAATTGACATATCAAAGTTGTAGTATTTTTTAATTTAGTGTTTCAACTTTAAATAATAGGTGTTTTGGATTGTGTTTCTATCTTTAAATACTTGGGGTGTAATAAATTAAGTAATATATAAGGAGCCCATGGATGTGATTGACATGATATATAATTGGAGGTACTAGTGGCTAATTCACCTTATTCTCCGTCTAAGGTCATTGAATTGCGTCTCAAATGCACCCTTTCACGTTGTGACTTGAGAGTACAATTCTCATTGTATTGTGTTTTAGTTTCCCTCACTTTATGAACTAAGCGACACTAACTTTTTAATTAACGATTTTGAAGGTAAATTAACTTTTGAAGGATTGGAGGGTGAAGAATCATTAATTTAGTTTGTTACCTTCAACAAATGATACAAGTCATTTCTTGAAGGATAGACAACAAAAATATTTGTACTTCGAGAAAAATTATAGTGTAGTCGCTTTTATATACTTTATAAATTATTAATTTTACTCTCGCTCTCGATTTTAGTCCCAAATTCAAAGCGGTTTTATGTGATATAGGCTTTGCCCTTTTCACTTAATAAATCGATGATTATTTGAGTTTGAGTTTTGAACGTGAAAATTCAACCCTGATTCACCAGTGAACACGTCATGGGCTATTTGCAAGCTGGTTCATTTATTTATAATCAATGAATCTATCCACCAAATCTATTAGCACAAGGGGTGACAAATTTAAGGAGTTGTGTGAAAATTCATGCCATGTTGAATAGGACCTACAATATGTGCACATAATTTACACATGCAAAGTTTCACGATATTGCCCTCATATTGGGGATGCTTGGTGGCCTTGAAAACCACTACTATATGTGTTTTCTGATGGCTGATTTGTCTTGTGATCTTTTTATATTTATAGTGAAATGAAAAAGAAAAGAGAGAAAAGCCACTTTATTTAGTTTTTGTCATCTCTTTGCTTATCCTCTCCTCTCCTATTCTCTCTCTCATAATCAATTCCATGTCTGTTTCTTGATCCCACTCTTCTTCTTTATTGCTTCTTCCTGCAACTCCACTTGTGAAAGGAAATATCTATTTATGTGATCACCAGCCGTTTAGCTTCTTGCTTATATGTAGTTGTGAAAATTCAGAGACAGCTTTGAGTAACATCATGGAAGAAGAGACTGCTCTAGAGTGCAACATGTCAAGATCAGAGGCTCATCATGCATCCAAGAAAAGGTCTGTTATCTAGACCATTTGCCTTTATGCTTCAATTTCTTGAAAATTGGTGAAAGTATGGAAATCTGATTTGTGGGATGGATTTGCAGGAAGATGGATGAAAGAGTTGTGGTAACAGTGAAAATGCAAGAAAGTGACAAAAAGCAGCAGAAAAGTGAAGGGCCTCCTTCAGATTGCTGGTCTTGGAGAAAATATGGCCAGAAACCCATCAAAGGATCTCCTCATCCAAGGTTCTTTTCCTCTCATAACTTGTGTTTTTTCTCTTTGTATTATTCCTTATAATCTATGGAGAGCTTAATTGAAGTACACTGGTGTAGACTTGTAGTGGATGTAGATCCTCTTGGATAGTGAACTTTCCCAAATCATGTGTTTACAATTGGCTGCTCTGCTTCAAGTACAACTAACTTTCTTGAAATAAGCTCTCAACTCAAGTACTCAACCAACCACCTTTGTTGCACTAAATTAATGAACTATGATCAAATCCTACATTCCAAGTTTCTACATTTTCCCAAAACAAGAAAGCTAAAGACATCAAACATGACATGTTGTATCTTATCTTGCATTGTGCATTTGTAGGGGCTACTACAGGTGCAGCACATCAAAGGGCTGCTCAGCCAAGAAACAAGTGGAAAGATGCAAAATAGACTCATCAATGCTCATCATCACTTACACATCCACCCACAATCATCCCGAGTCGGTCTTATCGCCTATCGGCCTGAAAGCCGAAGACGAAAAGCAAGAGAATTCAGCCCCAAGTACACCAAAACAAGATCAAGAAACAGAAGAGGAGCCTCCTCTGGAACAAGCCCCAGTAGCCAATAACACTGAAGATCAGTTCCATTACTTCAATTGTTCCCAAGATGACATCTTGATCAATCAAGAAGAAGGCAACCCTTTCTCAGACAACATAGATCAAACACCTGGCGTGCTTTACAATGAGAGTGTCCTGCAGCAGCCATTTTCTGATGATCCTGTGAAGCTCTCACCGGTTTCGAAATCGGAGGAAAATGACTTCTTCGATGAGCTTGAAGAGCTGCCTACATCGTCGTTTTTCATGGCGTTTATGAGGAGTAGCTTCTGTGAAGAAAGGATTCCTGTAAATCCTGCTTGATTGTTCTGGTCCTTTGAGAAGTGAAGTTAGGCAGTTTGTGTATGTAGTTGATGACTAGCTTGTTCATATGCCTGCCTTAAGAAAAAATCAAGAAGAAGAAAAAGGGGAAATCCAGTAGCTATAGGCTATGATTTTGCTTGTTTTCCTTGATTAATCAATGTGAATTAATGTCCAGTTAGTTAATGAAAGGAGCAGTTGGCAACAAGTGAAGGAAGAACAGAGAAGAAACAAACTCTGGTTTGTGGAAAAGCAGAAACAGACAATAATAGTAAACTCGTAATTGTTTAGGTTAGATTCCAAATCACAAAAGTAGCAAGATTTATTATGTACTGCTGGTTCTATGGCTCTGTTGTCTTCCTCATGCCAAAGAGATAAGCAGCACGAGATTCATGAGGATGGATAGTGCGGAAAGTATCCAATTTTTCTTGGGTATTACTATTTCCCATCCACATAGGATCTCTTGGATACGCGGGATCAACATCACATATTTAATTACAAACATGTAACAAGTATATTTTATTTATTTTATTTTTTGATAAAAATGATAGGTATGTAAAAGTATATCATATCGAAAGAGAGGGAAAAGAATATAAATTATCACACCTTTAAGGTCCAAACAACACGTATTGCAAGTTTATGTGTAATTTTGTTCTGGGCTGAAAAAACAAACGGAAAGAAATAAACGAGCTACTTAAAAGCCTGACCATCATCTAGAATTTTGATCTTATTAAAGAAAAAGTCCAAAGAATTAGAACTAAATAAATTAATGATCGTATGACAATCCATGTGGAACCAAGCAATTCGACAACCTTGCTCGAGAGCCCATTGAAAGGCGGTAAAATTCATTTTTGATACTCCAGTGTGAGACATTTCCGATTTTGGTACTCTAGAGTGGTCACGTCCAATTTAGGTACCAATTATCAATAACTATGCATAATTTAGGTACTAATTGGATTTATGATGTGCACGGTCGCATTCACGTGCGAGCGAATGTCAAACGCCAAAAGATAGACATACAAAATTGACCGTTCGCATGATATCGTGGACTTCGTCCCACTCACAAGCGTCAAATTCTTCCTCGGCATATTCTTTTTTGTAGACTTTTTCATCAATTTTGTTTCAATCGACTTTCAATTAATCGAATTCACATGAAATTGGAGTTAGGTTAATTGTAACATTGAAAGGCAACACGAAGTTTTATGGCCTCAGCAATTTCATAATTTACTCTCTGAACATTATAATGTTTGTAGTTCAATATATGATGTTAATCTCGTATCTTCGCAAAACTATATTTCACATTTTGTTACTTACCATGTAGGCATGTATATTTATAGTCTTAATCATTTTTTCAGAATTCCATGGACTATAAATTAATTGTAAATTGTTATGGAAAAAAATTAAGAAAGAAATTATAATGATTATATTTTCATATTATATATGTTTATTAGTTGGTGTTTCTATAACATATGATCAAAACAAACTTTAAAAAGAATTAAGAAAATCAAGTAAAAAGGATATTTAATGTAATAATGTTTACTGCTACTAGGGGTGGATAGTGGTAAGACAAAGTTCTAAATTTTTTTAAAAAATCACATCGGAAGGTAGACTTCATATATTAATAGGAGCCAAAAGGCTAAAATGTGACTTGTACAATAATATCAGGAGGTAACACAAAACTTATTGACATGAATTTCTTGCACGTATATGCTTAATTTGAAATCTACATTTATCCTCTGCATATGTTTTTTCTTATATAGAAAATAATATTTTTAACGTAAAACTCCAATTCCTTTCGGTTTATTCGAACTTTATACTTATTTTATGGTGTAGCAGAGATTAAAAACTTGATTATTCAAGAACTTATATTCAACCGAGCTTATGAGTATCAACATTTAAGCATGCAAAACCCATGGCTCCTAAATGCAAAAAGGACTCCCCGCGCCGCACACAAATTGCCAGCAAAAAACATAAAAAGTAAGCCATAGTATATAAAACTTCGAGTAGTCCCAATGTGGGCAGGGCATGGTTTAGATACCTTTCCCTGTTTTGAAAGTATGCAAGTCTTCATTTTCAAAAACTGAAAGAGCCCTAATTCCTCATTCTATCTTATCCGGAACAAAACTAGAAGACACTGCTAACTCCCAAACATCAGCACAATAACATATACACAAACAGTTGCATTGCAGCAGCATCTTTTAGCATGCCTTCTCTGTTTATGCCGTTCCATTGATAGCCTTGTAGCACTGAAGACTGCAAAGAGGAAGGTTTGACTTTGAATCGCGGTACTTGTAAGAATTGGTACAAGAGGGACCAGCACACTTCTCCCGTGGAGGAGGATAGCTGAAATTCAAAAATGTTGGAAGTCAATTATGCATTAATAGGCTATTGTTTACATTACATCATTAACTAAGACCAATGTTCAGTGAGAGAAGGGATAATTTTCACCTGCAAGGCTTGGTGTCAAACAGTTTAGGGTAACCCAAATCCCTTGGGAATGTGACGGTGGTTCCAGCAGGGCCCATGACCGTTCTAATAGTGGTTGAAGCAAGCATTTCCTTGTTGGTCGCCTTCTCCTGTTTTTATAGCATTAGCAATCATTTTTATGACGAATTACAAGTAAACCCCTTGGGACCTTGAAGATTTGCTTATTGACTGGCTGAAACTTGCATTCATGTTTTATATAACTCTTTATTATCACATGATAAATCCATTTCCAAACATCAGAGAGTTGGTGTAAATGTAATGTTGATACTTTCAGGCAGGGTATTAGCAAACAAACTTCTGGAGATGTATGAAAATCTTATATATATCAAGTATGAGTAAGGGCTACCAAGTACCAAGGCATTCATAAATTACCTGAGCCATCTCTTCCTGACGCTTCTTTATCTTCTCTTCCCTCTTCTTCCTACTTGAATCTTGGCCGAGAATTTTCCTAATTGCTTCAGCCTACATAATAGAAACAGGCTCATTTTCCATTGACATAAATAAAAACTAAAAAATATGCACAATGATATCTGATGAAAAAGTGAACCTCTGATTCACGAGCAGCCTTTTCATTCTGCAGTCTCCGCCTCTGAGCAGCTTCTACCTTCTTCAGTTGCTGCTCCACTTCAGTCAATTTCTCCTTTTGTTCTGTACATTAAGTAGGGAAAACGTGATCAATAAACTAGTGAAGTATCCTACAATCACAACAGGGAAAAGAAAACATAACACTGACTTCGAGGTGGTGCTGGTGGTAAACCATCTGGGAACTCAATTTGATTTGCCCCAGATGCAGAAGGGCCATCTCTGCTTAGAAGGGCTCTCTGGCGAGTAGTAAGAGCAATCTCTTTCTTATTTTCTGTTGGCAACTCCGACAGGTCCTTCTTTAGTTTTTTCTTCTTATTTCCTTCACCATCAGAGGAAATACCTCCTTCCTCAAAATCCAGGTCACCAGATTTGCTCCTTTTACTGATACTTCCCGAATCTTCTTTCCGTTGTTTTCGAGTTGAATCAGCTTCTAATTCCTTATATCCTACCATCCTAGAAGTCTTAAGCTTCTCCAGGTAGCGGATCTCATCGTCCTCATCGTCTTCATCAAAATCCCCATCAGAAGCTCTTCTCTTAGGAGCCCTTTTGCTTTTACGGCCTGAATCTGATTTATCTCCTTGTTTCTCAACAGATTTCCTCCTCCCCATTTCCTCCCTCCCAATACTGAAACCACCTTTCAAGAAATCTTTCCAGGGTATCCCTTGTAGGCCGTTTTTCTTGTCCAGCGATGGAGAATGATATTCGTCGGAATTTTCCTAATAAGAAAAATGGCACAAATGATGAATATCAATGGCATAGCCACATACTAAAACTTTTTTCCATCAGAATAAAGACAATTAAATATAGGAGATTTCATTGCTATAATAGTTCATGTATTTACCACAATCCCCTTGACTATTTACTCCCTACTTCCCAATTCCCATTCATTTTTTCAAGTTTTTCCTTTTTTCGTATCTCTCATTCATTTCTTCACAATTTCTTTTTTGGCTACTTCTATTAATACTTTATTAGGGGTCCCACCAACAAGCATATACTCCCTTCGCCCCACTTTCCTTTTTTGGATATCATTAATAAATACCAATTCAAAAATATGGCCCTACATAGCAAACACCTTCCTACTTTATTCTCTCTCTTTCATACGTTTTTTCATTCTTTATTCATTTAGCACTACTACTTTAATACCCAATAACCAATTTTATTCATTCTTTACTTGTGTTAGTATTATTTTTTCATATTCTTTATAACACACTCACAAAAGTTATGGGTATTCAATAGCAATGGAGTACTACACGCTTGCAAAGAGCAAATCTAAGAATCAGCATTTATCTACTACCAGCCCGTAACCAATTACATTAATTGCGCCTTAATCATAATGGTTACAACTGCTCAAAGCAAGCGGAAGATAACCAATCAGGCAGGATGTTCTACGGTCATTAGATGGTCAAATTCATTGACCATGAAAGAAGTTCGGCATGAATAAAGTACAGGTAATACCCAAGTTCTAATTTCTGAACTGCCTGAACAATATATAAAACAAGAACCAGCATGAATGTCATGAACAAATACTCAAGTGCTATTTACTTCAACAAGTGCGCACTTTGAATGTTTTAGACCTGACTTTCTGAAGTTACTTCTCACAAAATAAGCAGGAGTTAACCAAAGTTACAGACATAAGGATCAGTTTCAACTATTAGTAATTATTTCAAAGTAGATTTTAAGTTTATTAATCAAAATGTAGTTTGTTTCTCATGCAAACCCACTTATGTATTCCCATTCATCATAGTATTTAAGCTGTTTATATGTCATATGATAATTACATCCAAGTTCTCAGATGTTGGTCTGAAAGCACTAAGAGTCTAAACACCTGCTTAATTTTGACTAATTCTTTTGCAAGGAACTAGCAATTCACCAGTCACTGCTACTTATAACTCATTTCTACATCTAACTTACATGTTATAGGTACTAGAAAGCACTCCCTTAGTCCTAAATCTATGCGTATGAACAAACCATATCCTGAGTCAATGCGTGAGAAGAAGTAACATGTACCCAACCTGAGATAACGACCTCTTCTTTGGTCGAGAATTATCTTGCTGTTGAACAGTCTTTGTGGAGGATGCACCACCCACCTTCAACTTCAACTTAACTTTTTTGGGTTTGGTCTCACTTCCTGTTGCATCAGCACTCACTCCATTCCCATGGAACGAATTAGGGGCATTTTCAGCTCCGTTAACTGGCAATGACCTTGCCACGCAAGAATTTAAATTGAACATCTTCCCTCCAGAGTTATAATCACCAACATCATCGCTTGAAACCTTACTCGTATCATCTGAAAGTGGTGTCGATGATCTTGGGGATCGATCAGAGACTAACTGCCCTTCCGGTTTAGGTCGGCGTGAAGGCTGTGTTCTCCTTTTCTTTATAGTAATTTTAGGACCCTCCAATTTGGGAACCCTTGGTTGATCCATAGAGACGAAGGGGGCCTAATTCTAATAACAGACGTCGCACTTGTGCCAACTAAACTTTAAAACGTGTTACAGGCCTGCAAGTAACCCGCAATGCATAAGATCACTGCCATGAACAATGTCAAAAGATTGAGTGATGTACTACGTAGGCACCCACATTACACTTAACCTCGCAGACACATCGGAATCATTGTATCACGAAGACAGACAGTATTAGGCGAACAAATGTAGTTGTGTGCGCAAAATAAAAATCAATCCTTATGCCAAGGGCAGTCTGGATACCGAACAAGAATGCTTTGCATGATCAAAAACTATATGCAATGCGAAATAATATCAGCAATTCAGCACATCCTAAAACGCAATGCAAGAGCTATTCTAAATGCACACACTAATTCCACAAAAAAAAAAAAAAAAAAAAATTGATTGAACCCTCCAGTACCTGAAAGATCAAACTAAAAACTTTCTACAACAGTAACAGAAACAGGACACAAAATCACCCGAAAACTAAGGAGTAGACCAAGACATTACAACACAAATCGAATAATCCACACTAAAAATCAGAAATCCCCAATCCACAACCCCAGAAACAGAAATTCGAGTAGAATAGCAGCCCAGAAAGCCACAAAATTGAGTAACAAACAGAAATCAACGAGTAAAATAAACAGAATTTACCTCTGAAAAGGGGTGAGGAAGAACAGAACCGAGGAAAAACGAGATTTTGGGGAAAAGGGGAAAGAAGTAGAGGGTAAATAATTGACGGGTCGGTGGAAAATAGATAGATAGAAACAGAAAAAACGTATGTGTGTGTGTCTGTGCTGTTGAGAGAGAAAAGAGAATAGAGAGAGAGAGAGAGAGAGAGAGAGAGAGAGGGGAAAGAAATAAAGGGGTGTTTGGATTGTGGAATGAGAGTTAGGGTTGGAAGAGGAGATATGGTGGTGACTATAGTTGTGCTAGTAAAGAAGACTACTCCCACAATTTCCTTCTCCATTTTTTTCACGCTTGGAATTTGTGGATGATTTGTTTTGAGGTGAGTGGGATATTTCGACTCGTTATTCACACTCGCTCGATCCTGCCGAGTTGACTCGTCCATGCCCATTTGCCTTCTCTCTCTACCTTTCTTTCTTTCGTAGCTTAATAATTTTTCCCTCGTCTTCAAGAACTTGCTGCAACTCCCTGCGCAGGATAGTTACATGCGCCCCTGGCTTATTTTAGTGCCCACTCTCTGCTTAACACGTGGCCTGCACTTTACCCTTTTATGCTACTACCCACTTTTATTCGGATTTACTATTATTTATATAGTTTTAATTTATACACGTCAATTTTGTTTTGTAATTTTCAATAGTAGCGCTCAAGTTTAATCAAGTCTCTTCAGAGACAGTCTTTACATAATTTATCTAGAGACGGATCTATATTGTCAAGAAAATTATCGATGTTATTAATCAAAACATCTATGTTCTCAACATTGGTGTTTTTTCATATTACAACAGGACTTATTTTGTTAACAACATAGACGTTTTGATTAATAACATGGATGATTTTATTGATAACATAGGTCATCTCTATATAAGTTACCTAGAGACCGTCTCATTATACTTTGTGTTTTTTGTTTTTGTTTCAAAGTTGTACTGACTTAAAAATATTGATGAATAACTGTTATTATAAGCAATTTTTCCTAAATAATACTGCTACTTCAATAAAAATAGAGTGGCACTCATGATTGGTAAAAGTTCCAAAATTGGTCAATAATTGATCTATATACATGTAACCTTAGTAAGACACATCCACAATGTAGTAGTGCATAAATTGGAAATATCTCACTTTATATTACTAGAAATGGAATTCACTTAATATGTACTAGTTAATGGCTCGACGGGCCATGGAGGCCAAACTCAAAATAAGAAATGAATATATCGTATAATAAAATGTTAAAGTTAATGAACATAACGTATCATATGTTTTACCATGTCCGTCTTATATAAATACATTGAATCTCTTCTTACTGGTAACCGTAGAGAGAGAACATGCAATTGTTCACGTTTGAATACGGTTGAGGTGGTAGAGTCCGACGTGTGAGAATGATTGCCAAGGACTTTTGTTTATGGTCATTGCAAAATAGACGATATGGGGAACTATATTCTATCAAAATTGACAGGGAACTTCGTCTTGTAGAATGGGCTAACCATCACAATTTGAATGATAAACCTTTTGGGCTGGGTAGACTACCGATATTATATTTGCCTCAATGATATGTTTTCTAACATTAGTAACTATGAGCTAGACTTGTTCCATTTTACAATTCGGTAGTCTGATCTATATATCTGATAAGCATTATCATGCATACGCATAAGAATGTTATAGTGAAAATTGGTATATTTAAGGTGGTTCAAAAAACAATGTATAATATGAGGATCATAATTTGTAAGAATAACAAATTCTTGACGTACAAGAATAATAGTTTTGCATTGAGTAAAATCTAGTAAATTATTGGTAAGACTTGACTTCATATGAAGGCATCCGTACCTGTAAAAGTATAAGGATATACGCTTAGATGTATTATAAATTGTGAAACATAAAACATAAATGAAATTATGCAAGTTAACAAATATATATATGAAAAAATAAGTTTACCCCATAATTTATCAAAAACTTCTTTGTAAACCACGTTGGTTGTCGTGTTGTACATCTCACCTTCATTATCACATATGAGTACTTTCAGTCCCTTTCTACTTATAACTCTAGAGAGAGAGCAACATACAGTTGTCTGTGGCTGAATACAGGAGAAGGTAGGTAGAGACCGACATGAGAGAGAGATTGTCCCTGACTTTTATTTATCGTCATTGCAAAGTAGACGGATATAGGAAACTGTCTCCTATCAAAACTTGGAGGAAACTTAATCTCATCAGATGGGCTCATCGTCATCCTAGGGATGAAAACCTTTTGACCGACATTCATTTTAGATATCATTCTTGCTTCTATGATATGTTTCCCTATATTAGTTACTATAAGCCTTGTTCCATTGTACAACTCAGAAGCTTGTTCATTATTTCTCAAAAACATGATCATGCATCCAACCTTAAGCACTATTCTATGATTAGGTAGTCCCGAGCAATTAATAGTGTTCAAGAATTCTACTGAGAATAATTCTGCCATTTCACTATCTACTGACTCGGTCTTGCTTGTGCTATCAGCACTCAAGTACTCCACAGAATCACCATGCATTTTAGACATGACATAGTCATTAATCTCATTGATCATTTCATTAGTTGGTGCAAGAATAGCACGGTGATGAAAGTATTCCGGATCTATAGTTGGATAGGCTAAGTGATCCAAGAGGGAAGGATATGTGCAGTCTACAATGGTGGAAATAGGATTACTTACTTCACGAATAAGTATGTCATCAGGTAACTTGATGTCTACCTCGCCATCATTGGGTTCGCCCGCGACCCCATCACCGACTTGTAGTATATCCACTCGGCAAAATCTTTAGTTTCACTAACCTCAATAGTTGATGATCCGGTCTGAATAGAAAAAAAGGTGTTAATTAAAAAGAACAACATAACAGAACAATTCATATGATAGTAACCGAGAATTTTTACAGTTTACCTGCAATCGCATGTTTTTTGTGAGTTTTAGAACCTCACATGAATCCCACAGTATCGAAGAGCATAGAGAGGCATTTACAATATCAAATCTACTACCACCAGGAACAACTGGCAAAATTTGCCTGAAATCTCCACCGAATACCACTACTAAGCCACCGAAAGGATCATCTGGACATTTCATAACATCTCTTAGACTCCTGTCGAGGGCCTCAAAGAAATGTTTGTTGGTCATCAGTGCCTCATCCCAAATTATAAGTTTGGTTTGCTTGAGTAAGCCAGTGACATCAGAATCCCGCTTCAACTTGCTGCATGTTGATTCCTCATGACACTTAATAGGAATGCCAAACCTAGAATGAGCAGTCCTACCTCTAGGTAGGAAGAGTGATGCAATACCACTTAATGCTACTGGAAGCACTATATCTCCTCTAGCACGCAAGCCGGAACACAACGTCCTCCAAATAAAAGTCTTGCCTGTACCACCATAGTCGTATAAAAAGAACACACCACCTCTGCCCCCGTCAACTGCATCCATAATCTTATCGTAAATTGTACGCTCAAACGTGGGTACAGTCCATTGAATTTTGATCTCATGGCATCTCTGTCGTATGACATCTCATCAACTATAAACTGATTCGTGGCGTTGTCAGTTATAGACTCATCTAGGATTGGCCTAGGCTCAAAAAAAGCAAGACTGCTGCAGTTTGCTTTCAATAGCTTCTCAATTTCAAGCAACGCTAGGTTATGGATTTGTTCATCAGTAAGCCTCACACCTGAATCGCGGAATGAATCGATATAAGTAATAAGTAAATGTATAGCATTTTTGTATTTCTGTAAAATCTAAAATTTACTAACAAATTACCAGGATTATGAGAAGTTTTTTGCTTGATGTATAGAATGTTGTCAGATAAGAAGTTACATGTCTTCCTTCATACCTCCTATGGTCTCGCCATGCTTCGAGAAAGAAGAAGCATCGATCGTAAAAAGTTGATGAAGGAAACGTGCTAATCCCTAGTGGCTTGCCTCAGTAATTCCACGGACATACTCCCCGTCATCTGTTAGTAGGCCTAAATCCACACATGAGTCCTTGCAGGTCTCGTAAACAACACAGTTCACTGTTCTAATATCCTGGAAATATGTTGCACCTCTAACATGATTCAACATAAGTCGCATATAGGACATATTTTCAAATGCCATCGGCACGTTATACATCCTTCCAACAGCTTGTGCCTTGGTTTTCCTACGGGACCACTTCTTCAGGCCATCATTCCAGTAATACTCATGGGGCAACTCAGGATACGTCAATTTCCTAGCTTCCGGGTCAACCTTGTTCAGCTCAAACCATTCAAGAAACTTCGACTGCTTAACTGAAGGCTGATCAAGCAAATCCGGCATGAAATCTCCATCTCTGAAAGGTACCCCCTGCTCATCCTCTAGATGAAATGCCAAACTCTCAACCGCAGGTATTCTAGAATGTATCTAGAATTCAAAAATTCTCCATACTGCCTCACATGCTGAAACATATCGGCAATCAGTATGCCTCTTAATCTCATCATTATTATCTATGTCTATGAATGTAACACCCGCTTTGTCCCTTCCTTTCAACATGTACTTGAACAAATATTTCATTGAAGTCCCACCTTTATAGTATTCTATGTTAACGTGAGATTGGTACTTGAGGAGCAACTGAGCATTGTAGGGGACAACAAAACTGTTTAAAAACGTCGACTCATATATTAAGTTCGGCAACAAATAAATCTAGGTTTACGACAATAAACTAAGCATAATATTTAATTAATATAAACCTACATGATGTCAAGCTGAACTCCATTTTTATCAACGGTGACACCTGTGTCCCTTCTTCGATATATGTGATATCCAGCATCGACAACATAGGTATTTTCGTTGTAGCTATTTGAAAAATGTTTGGAGCACGTGTTATCCTCCATGCATGGAGAAGTAGGTCTAGCCGGACCACATGGTCCATGAATCATATGGGCTGACACTACGTCGTACAATTCTGGATTAGTATCCTTGTCGGGTAACTCTGCACATATGTAGTCATCAATGTTATTTTTAATCTTCTCCTCACCCGCCTTATTCAGGATTACCAAAATATGAACATGCGGAAGTCCTCGCTTTTGGAACTCAACAGTGTATATGACTAAAAAAATTCGTAGTAATAGATATTATAAAGCATTTTTGGATTTCATAGAATATAAACATGTAGAGAAAAAAAAAAACCAACTTACGTGCTTTTGGTTTTCCAAACATATGTCCATCCTTTATATCACTGATCAACTCATCGAGTTTCATCTTGAAGAGTCGACATATGATATCAGGCTTGTCTTCCGGTCTCAACCCAAGACTCTCAACATACCTTGTGATCTCCGGACACTTTGGATTGCATGTAAATGTTATGAACAGGCACGGATATCCTGCCCACTTGTATATAGTCATAGAATCCTGGTACATCTGCATGTACCATCTAGCACCCCCTATATAAGATGATGGCAGTATGAAGAGACTACCACATGATGTAGGATCATATTCAAAGTTATCAACTTTGCTGGCAATCTTCTTATAATATTTGTATTTAAGCTTTGGTTGATTGTGACGAATCCAATGAAGTATTTGTGACTCCATCATCATGTAGGAATCAACAATAAACTGTTGAAACAATTTCCTGCCAAGTATAAGCCGGTGACCTTCTCCCTTCCTGTGTTGAATTCTGAATGCTAAGAACTCCCTAAGTGTGAGATCTGGCCTCTTACTATATGTAGTTCTGGGTATCTCTGTATACCAACCATCTTCTGCATACACGAACAATAGTGGGTAATGCAGAGGGATATAGAACGGAAGAAATTCATTTATCCTTTGCAAATATCCAGTCGACTTCAAATCAACCAAAATATCTCTCTTATGCCTCACATTCTCAATGTCTCATTCAATAATGGCATCAACCTCTGATACAGTAGGTAAATTATAGGTCCGTCCATCCTTGGCACGTTTTGTTATAAGCTGCAGACTAATATATGCTGAGTTATTAAGAGATATACGATCTCTAGCCATCCTATATGTTTTGGCATAAGGATTATATTGGTCGACCATATCTTTGATGCTGGCTGTTACATAAGTGTCCAAACCATTCCCATCACCACTGACATACATACATATATACAAATTTACATAAATGAACTAATTATCGTGTAACATTATTATTATAAGGAATTTTATTAAACAATATATAGATATTACTGGCACTAACCCAAGAGCATTTATTTTGTTATGTACTTCGTGCTCAGTGTCATAGATGTATAGTTGAACAAACTTTGGTTCTTTTCCTTCGTCTGGCAACAGAGAGCCAATTTTGTGGAAATTCTGACCACCCATCTTGAAATAATAAGGACCCCGACCTTTGTTAACCTCTTTGTCTATTTTCCACCCATAGAAGTAAAAGAGAACATCATGTTATATATATGCCCATAAGTTCTCAATGATACTCCGACTATTCTCGTGTCTATCCTCTAGGAGATCACTTAACAATTGAGGTGGTTGTTGAAGAATTGGAAGCTTGACCAGACCTCTCATGCAACATAGGGTGAACTTAGGATTCTTTTTTTTTTTTTTTTTGATTAGGTGGTCTCCTTTCTTCAAACCAGAATAAGGCACCACAATGTTCATATTTATACTCTGGATCACCCATGTCCAAATACGTTGCACATGCATGTGGAGCAATAATTTTATAGGAGAGACTACAAAATATGTAATTGTCATCCATTATCTTATGTTTGCAGAAATAATAAGGGTTATTACATTGAGCCCCATCGGAGCTGAAAATCTAAGAATTGGACATGTGAAATGGATTGTATTTTAACGTTAAAATGTTGGAGTTGACCTCAGTTAGAAATTGGGACATTTTTACAATTGAAAGAATATCAATGGATATTATTTGTGCTTTTTCTTAATGTAATGTAATGGGTATGCATTAGAGACTTAATTGTTCATATTTTGGGTTGCAATTTATCTGCTTTGTTATTCTTTGTTAACAATAATAATAATATGAGCAAAAATGTCTTTTCAGGTATTAATTCGAGTTGTGGTCGAGTTTGTGTGGACTAAAATGTAATTTTATTTTTCTCGTTAATTGTCATCTATTTTTTAATAATGTGTAATTACAAAATCTAACATGGTGTAGGAATGAAATTTTAACAATTAATTTGTATATCTTTGCATAATTAATAATGATTTTGATCAATATCACATTAACCGTTTTCGCACCAGCTCCATTGGTTTGAATTTACCATAATAATAAAATAAATTATTTACCATCGAGTATCTATAATTCTAATGGATACTAAATGATGTATGCCGAATATTTTTTTAAACGAAATATGCGAAAGATACATAAAATTGAGTGTAGAGGTTTAAAAAAATGCATCCAAGAGCAATGATCATGTTGTCAATTATGTGTCCAACGTCATATATGTACCGTTGGCAAAATTTTGGAGTTTGTACTTTGTTGGGCAACAATGTTCCAATTTTGTGATCCTTTTAGCCACCTATCTTAAAGCAATAAGTATATATTCATTTATTGATTTCCTTGTCTATTTTCAACCCATTGAAGTAAATGCGAAGAT
This sequence comes from Plantago major, assembly GCA_026545765.1. NCBI lineage: Eukaryota > Viridiplantae > Streptophyta > Magnoliopsida > Lamiales > Plantaginaceae > Plantago > Plantago major. Next base: position 2,768,614 of record CM048840.1, read on the forward strand.
GTTGTTATATGCACTAATAATAGAACAATTATATAAACTGAGTATCTACTGGATAAAGAACTAATACTTGTAGAACATATTTCCAAATTAGTATAGTTCAAAACAATGATCATGAAAAGATCAAAAAAATAAAATTAGAGCATAGCGACTACTAATGGACAAAATTCTACATTAAATGCCTCGATTTCTTCTATAATGTAAAGAAAAAGATGCAAATCTATAATCTGCAGACTTAGGAGATTTAATCACCAAAGAGAAATCCACTTTAATTAATTACTACATGTTGCCACTCAAAATTTCGAACCACTCCAGTTGCTAATTTGTCAATCAAACTTTTCACATCTTTTAAAGGAACCATAAGACACAAATTTTGACACCAAGCAATAATCTTGGCCATTGATACCTATCAACAACGCCAATACCACCCCTATCTTGACTCTACTCGTCTGTAGCATTAAAATTAACTAAAATGATACCAAGATCAAGAAATAACCAAGGTGTTGCCACAACTGACTATGCAACACATAAAGATCTTTTACTGACTATATCTATTTCATCCTTAAAATAGTGCATTAATAATCCAATAAAGTAAATTTTCAAAATCATAACAAACTCAATATATATAAAGTGAAATTTATATTCAAAATGTTCCATGTAGTAAATATATAAGGTACAAGGTAATATTTGAATAAATAATTAGTAAAAAGTATAAAATGTGTTCGAAGATGGAGCAGTGGCATCGACTCATCCTGCCTATTTTGTCCCCAAGTTGAAACTCAACAGCACCTCCTATTTGAATGCCCCTATACTAACCGCATTTGGATCCGGGTGATGGGATGGCTGCAAATAAATCGAACCCCTCAAGGATGGAATATGGAACTCAACATGATGTGTCGACGCTTTGGTGGGAAGCATTGGAAATCAAAGCTCCTCAAATGCGCATTTGATGAAACTATCTATGCAATATGGATTGAACGGAACAATGTCCTCTTCCAACAGAAACCTGCAAACCCTCACCTGGAGGACAAGATTATTGATGTCGTAATTAATAGAGCTTGGATGGATACCCGTTTGAGGGAGCATTGTGCCCAGTTAATGTTAGCTTGATAGAATAGCAATTTTCTATTTGTTTCTACTAGTCACTTAGATTATACTGGATATTATTGCCTGGATCCTTGGATCGGCGTGTACTTAACAGATTGGAAGGAAATAAAAGTTTAATGTTCATTCCAAATGTTGATAAGATGATGGTTTGTATTTAATCCAATGCGTAACTTTATGACATTTTTAATGTATTCATTCGTAATTGTATACCTAAATAAATATTGATTTCTTTGATAACTGGAGAAGTATTGAGTATTTAATAAATGCTCTATTTTTAAATTTTCATTATTTCAATTTATGTTATTTAATAAAAATAATATTTTAATAAATAAATACTTTAATTAATTAATAAAATATTCAAGTTTGATGTCTATGGATTCGTCTTGTCGTGGTGAATCTATATATATGTTTAAAATATTTTTCAGAATTTTGTAAATAAATATATATGAGATTAAATAATAATTATGTATTAAGTCAACATACTAAAAATAAATAACAGGAGTTATATGGTGCACTACATCTTAATAACTTAAAATGTTTCAAATCCAACATACCAAATTTAAAATTGTAATAACCAATCAAAATTCTTCATATTTCCACATAATTGATGATGTGTAATGCATGAGAATGCTTCAAATGTTTTTATTTTAATGTATAGATAGATTTCCCTACTTGTTGACAGCGTTTCAAATGCGCTTCCTACCAGTCACTGACTATTGAGAAATTTGAATGAAAAACCTCCTCTGATTAGGTCCACGTATCATCCCCAGAATATAAGATGGACAAATAGATTTTACTCCATTTGGTATACGTTTTATACTTGCACACGAATTTATAATTCATGTATCAGATTACTAACCTAACATTACATACCAAGGTCATTGAACCTAGGTCACACACAACGGAATTTGAGAGTGCAAAGTGAAATTCGACATTTTGAAAAATATGTGAGATCGGGGGCACTATAATTCAAATGCTAAAAATGCATAAATAACAATATAACATGATGTTGGCCTGACAGGAACTCCGGGCAACTGTATACACAAATTTTCCAAGAACAACTTCACCTAGACAGACAACAGAACAGCTTCAGCTTTTAACAACGGCTTCCAATGTCGGATCCTTCTATCACAGAAAAAATAGGGTACACTATACCTCAATACGAATTCTTCTTCCTCATGAAGGTACATTTTTTTGTTATGTATAATCTGCAATCTAATACTAAAGATTCCTTTAGCAGGAACTCTAAGACAGGAGATTCCTTTTGTAGGAGCTAGGAACTCGAATAGCCCTGCCTCTAATGTTGTCACCTTTTTCTGGATACAGAGAGTAACTTTAAGCCTTGGGACATTTTGCGACATCTATTGTACTGTTGATTTTCCTGCGCTTCGTCGCAGTTGGACATATCTCCAGGCATGGTTCCTTGATTTCACCATCATAGTCAGGAGGAACCAACCCAAAGTTGAACTGCACATATAGTGAATAAATGAAACCCACACCCACAGAAGATGCATTTCTATGGCCAGTAATAGAATCACAAGGCCTTTCTGTATGTTTAGTTAATCATTCAGTCAATTAGCTGACATTAACAGCAAACAATTGTTTTTGCATCTCTAGCAAGTATAGCCTTTTACCGTAAATTGGATCATTATACTCAGAAGTGACTATTTATACCTGACAGCTAAAGTCGCTGAAGTTGGGTTCCATCACTAGGGGAACTCCCATGTACTCCTTGAAGAATGTCTACACAAATCACACAAAAAAATCAGTTCTCGGGTTTCAACATGTGTTAATTACCATGTACTTACCTGCCAAAAGGCCCAACACTCTCTTGTTTTAGTTCTACGATGCTAACCATGCTGTATGTACAGTTGTGGAATCTAACAAGACAAAATCTTAGACCAATTTGTTATCACATATTTATATAGTATATAACTTCAGCTCTTGAAACAAACTACATAGGATTAGCTTGTTTATATCTAGACTTAGTAAAGACGACCACAATTTACAGATAGGATCTAGCATCATAGTAACAGAAATAAGCAATTAAGTAATGAAAGAAAATCATGGTCAGGCTATGAATGAGTTACCCACCTGTGTAGGGAGTTTACAGGTATTCATACATACACCAACACATTTGCTTAGCTCCAAGTACTTGCATTTTTCAACATAGACCTACAAAAATCAAACAGGCTCATTATATGGTCAATATGCATAGGAAAAATGTAACAGCATGATTACACTTGAACCAATGCAAAGAGGAAAACAAAGCATTACCCCGCTTGACCACGAGGCCCCACTGGGCAGATTGACGGTGTTTACAGTACACGTTCCCATAAGCCATTGGCATGTAACTGCAGTCACCCTTGCTTCCAGAAACATGTAGAAACAGCCATTCATTAATTTGTGCAGGAAAACACATAGATCAATTTACCAACTGAGGTAAGACCAAGTCCGATTAAGACTGCTATAGGGATCAAAATTGCTCACCAACCATGACGGCTGCCACTTCACCGCCAGCAAGAGGCGAAATAAGCTTTTTGTAAAGCTCTAACAACATCGGAGGAAACAACGATATCAGTACTCTCACCTGCCACAGATGCAAAATCGCCATAACCAGCTGAAATGAGAATGACTCAAATCGAATCTATTATTGGAAAAGCAATTGAAGCCAGCAAGCAACACAGAACAATAAAATACCACTGCAAACTGTTCAAACTTCACACCCTTACATAGACTGGGTAAATTTTGCCCCTAAAAAGGAAATGCAGGTAACAATGGCCTACCAAACTCATCAACTATAGCGAAAATGGGAAAATAAAACGAAAACGAATAGGATGGTGAAGAATGAAGATTACCGCAGCTTCTGTAGCTTCGGCATTGGAACGGCCGACCATTATCCGATGAGCGACATCAATCAACCCATCGTAACCAGGCTTATCTGAGTCCCATCCAATTTCCTGCCAGTTTTATAAACCAATCAGCAAAATAATCACACGATGCTAAGGATAGTAAGAAACTATCAATTGGATACAGAGAAAGAGATATCAAACACCAAACCTCCGCCATTTTGCTGCGAAACACGTTGAGGAAAACAGCGTCGAGCGCACTTGGAATGTATTCTTTACTGGAAGACTTCAATTGAACTGTTTCTGCCTGCAGCAAGTGAAACGGGACTTAAATTAGTTATTTGCCCTGATTTTTTTACAGCTAAAATGAACAATTGAGTCGAATTTTACAGTGTTTGTTCGGGTAGAGAAGCAAGCAGGTCGAGTAGGGGGTTTGATTGTTGAGAAATGGAGAGATGGGGTTGAGGAGAGTGGATGGGTATTGAGAAGCGCCATTGTTAGGTCTCAAATGATTCATCATCAGTAACTCTGAGCCTGATGAGGGAATTTAGGGAAACAAGAGAAAGATGATGTAGACACCAGGGTCCAGGGTCTTGGAAGAGTAAAATTTTGCTTTCAAAAAACTCATTCGATTCGATTCGATTCGTTGATTCAATTCGATTCGATTCGATTCGGTTAATTCTCTTGATTCGATTATTCATATTATTATTGTTGTTGTTGTTGTTGTTGATAATAATAATAATAATAATAATAATAATATTATTATTATTATTATTAATATTATTTTATCATTTATTTACACACGTCTTTTATACGAGGAAAATAAGAAAATCTATCCAATTGAGTTATTTTCAACTTTTTTCTTTCTTTCTTTTAATCGACTTTTAGTAGATCAATGAAATAAAGAGATACAATTTGAACTAACAAAAATCTACGTGTTCAAAACTCCAAACAAGTTAAACCAAACCAAAATCGGACCAAACTTCATAAAAATAATATTATATATCACAAATATTGAAAAATGGCATTTATTCCTCTATATTATCTTCCTCGCCTATATTATCTTCCTGCTCTATATTACGGAATAGCGCCAAATTCTCAATGTCATCATGCACTTGCTCATCGCTTTTTTCCTTGTCGGGTTCAATAAATCATTATCCACTCCACCTCGCATTGATATCGTGTTGCAAAACTAGTATTTCAATTCTACATGCATAAAATTATGCAGAGTGAAGGTAGCAACAATCACGTATATTTGATATATGTCTTCCATTCGAGCGATCGATATAAAATCGCCATGGTTGGTTTTAAAGTTTGTTATACAATAATAAATAAAAATGTAAAATGATAGAAAAAAGAGTAGGAAGAATGTGAGAAAGATGACAAAAATAATATATTTTTTTAATTGTGATTATATATACCATCATATAATTGTTATTATTATTACACAATAATTTCTTGATTCGATTCATTAGTTTGATTTGATTCGATTCGATTCAGTTCCATTGATTCGATTCGATTCGATTCCATTCGATTCGATTCGATTCGATTCGATAAATTTCAGTTGAAAAGAACAGAGCCTAAGTCTCCGAGAATCATCTTTCTAATTAATCAAAACAGTGTTATTGTCATGTAATAATATGTAATAATATGATACTTGATGAATGTCCACTCACCTCCTCTACTTCTTTGTAAGACTATGTTCTTTTTAACTAAAATTTACTGAACTGAACTGAAGAAATTATTGTGTAATAATAATAACAATTATATGATGGTATATATAATCACAATTAAAAAAATATTATTTTTGTCATCTTTCTCACATTCTTCCTACTCTTTTTTCTGTCACTTTACATTTTTATTTATTATTGTATAACAAACTTTAAAACCAACCGCGTGGAAAACAATATGAGGATGATAACTCGATTAAAACCGAATTTTAATCGTCGTATAAACTGTCTTTGTCTTTTTTTTTTTTTTTTTGAATCGGTGAAATTTATTACAACTTGAAAACGTTTACAAGAGTATGGACAATGTTCGGCAAATAAAATAATTAAAAGCTTAACCAAAATCACTTGTCCATAAACCATGCACAAGCTCGTGTCAACAACTTTACATCAACACTCTTTTTTTCCAGAACCTCCAGCATTGTTCCATTTTCCAAACTGATTCTTCAACTTTCAGTCCCAATACTCATATTTCAACTTTCTTGAAAAGAAATTAAGTATATTTGATTAACGTAACTTTGTTTTATTGTAAAATCCCGTGAAATTTTTCGATTTTATATGTATTGTTATAATAGGCTTACGAGAAAATTTTTAAATTGGACTTGTTAAAGGTCCAAGTTGAAGCCCAGCTCCCAAACCTCATTAAAACCCATTAAAACCCTACGAATCGGAGGGGAAAGTGGTGCTGAGTATATACACAGGATTTTGAATGCACATCCTGACTTATGCATAGAGCAATTAAGACTTCATAGAGGTATTTTTATAAAATTAGTTGACTTAATGGCTGCTAGAAAACTATTATCCGATGGAAGATTTGTAAAAGTAGCAGAACAAGTTGGGATATGTATATTTATATTGGCGAAAGGAGCTTCCTATCGAGATGCTGCTGACGTATTCAAGCATTCGATAAGTACTATATGCAAGTATTTCAAAAAGGTGTTGGTTGCCCTGGTTACATTATCGTATGATATCGTTAGACCACATGCAGATCTTTCTCTGGTTCCACCCGAAGTAAAGAACAATGCGTTGTACTGGCCATTCTTTAAAGTGAGTAAATTTACTTTCATAAATTTTAATATTTGACAACATTTATTTTATATTATTTAATTGTAATATGTTTGTTATAACATCCTTAGGATTGTGTTGGAGCAATAGATGGAACTCATATCCAGGCTGTTATATCCGATAGTGAAGGTATACCATTTAGAGGACGAAAGGGCACAAAAACTTGGAATGTTTTGACTTGTTGCTCTTTTGATAGGATTTTCACTTGCATTAATGTGGGATGGGAAGGAAGTGTTCATAATATGACAGTATGGGTTGATTCTTTGACTCGATCAAAATATTGTTTTCCCCATCCGCCAACAGGTATGTAAAATAGTACTCCTATTACCAATGACCAAAATTTTGTTATATACAACCGGGGCGGAGGGAGTATGTTACAATTGTTGTCTTATTATGTGCTTATGATTTTGACAGGAAAATACTACTTGGTGGACTCTGGATATCCTAATACCACTGGTTATCTCTCTCCAATTAAGGACCCCGATGTAAGATATCATATTCCAGACTTTAAGAAGAAAAGAGTTCTTAAAGGGATGTCTGAGCATTTTAACTATCGACACTCTTCATTACGAACTACTATTGAAAGAGCCTTCGGCGGCTTGAAAAGGAGATGGAAGGTCCTTTATACGATGCCTCAAATGGAAGACACATATCAAATATACGTGATTGTTGCTACCTTCACTCTTCATAATTTTATGCGCATGTGTAAACTTGAAATACCAGTTTTGCAACATGATATCAATGTCCAAGGTGGAGTGGATAATGATTTATTGAACCCGACAAGGAAAGAAACGATGAACAGGGTGCGCAAGGAGATAACATTGAGAATTTGGCGCTCTATTCCAGGCAATATAGAGCCCGAGGAAGATAATATAGAGTCCGAGGAAGATAATATAGAGTCCGAGGAAGATAATATGGAGGAATAAATGCCATTTTTCAATATTTGTGATATATAATATTATTTTTATAAAGTTTGGTCCGACTTTTGGTTTGGTTTAACTTGTTTTGGAGTTTTTGAACATGTAGATTTTTTGTTAGTTCAAATTGTAACTATACTCTTTATTTCATTGATCTACTAAAAGTCGTATTAAAAAGAAAGAAAGAAAAAAAGTTGAAAATAACTCAATTGGATAAATTTTCTTATTTTCCTCGTACAAAAGATCGGGTGTGTAAATAAATGATAAAATAATAATAATAATAATAATAATATTATTATTATTATTATTATTATTATTATTATTATTATTACCAACAACAAAAACAAAAACAATAACAACAACAACAACAACAACAACAACAACAACAACAATAATAATAATAATATGAATTTAATGAACTGAAGACGAGCTGAACTGAATTGAACTGAACTGAAAGAGTTTTCAGTTGAAAAGAACAGAGCCTAACTCTTGTAACTGTCCATTCACCTCCTCCACTTCTTTGTAACTCTTGTAACTTTAATCACCCCACTACTATCCCTTATTGATTATGGGTTAAAGGGCACCATTTACATCCTATTGTAACTCTTGTAACTCCAATCACCCCACTACTATTATACTTTATAATGAGATTAAATCTCCTCCTACTTGTAGCCTATAAATAGTGGCTCATGATGTATGTTGAATACACTTATATCATTGGATAAGATAAATGATATATTCTTCTACTATACTCTCTCATTTCTTATTGTTCTTCTTTCTTTCCTATCACATTAGTTCTATAATTTCTAATACGTTATCAGCACAATAGTGCTCAACAAATTGATAGAGAATGTAAACTATGATCCGAAGGAAAAGCTAGAAGAAGAGGAGAATTCTGATTGGCCATGATGATGATGATCATGAGTAGAGATTTCTTATTACATCATCCCTCCATCTCTCAATTTCATATACTACATTGATGCATTTTATTATTTTTATGTTTGAGATCATATACTAATAAATTCTTTGTTTTTGTAGTTCCATCCTAAAGATGCATGAAGCAACCTTAGACAATGGCATACTGAAGACATACTTAAGACCATGGCAAAGAATTTTGATAGGAGATGCCATGTGTTTTAGTATGATCACTTACGAGTTTTTACCGATAGAGCTAACATACGGATGATGCCATCAATGGAGCTACATATCATTTGAAACTATAAAACTATTACTTATCATCTTTCAAGATAAGTTTTATTTTGTTTATAATTTACTTCCTTGAATTTATTTTTTTCATCATATGATATCATTTAATCACTTTAATTTTCTTGTTAGTGGTGAATCTCATATTCACACTCATATTTTTGATGAACCTTCCTAGTGGTAATAAAATTACAATATAGTTTACCATATTCCCTGAAGTGAATATGAGATACAAAACCTTGAAGGTTACAATTATTGAGAAAGAAGTGAATGTCAAATTATCATTCACATGGATATATGATCCAAAATTTTCAAAAATTGAAAACCACAAGAAGTGGCTAACAAGTGATGGTTCCTTTGTTAAAATTTATATGTCCACAGACATATCATGGACCATGATAAATCAATCAACATATGGTTAATATTCTAGCCATAAGTCCATCAACAAATGGTCAATATTCTAGCTTTGATTAGCTAGACAAAGATGGAATGCACACCTATATTAAACATATTTTATTGATGGTGATGCAAAGAAAGTAATAACTTACAACCAGAAGTTGGTAGTATTAATTAATCTTTATAAATTGCCCAACTTGAAGTTGGAATAATATGTGTGCAAGTGTACTTAAAGTCATTCTCCGAAAGGCACAATTTCTTATTATTGCTCCCGAAGTAGCAATTGTGTGCATACTAAATTGTATGGATCTTGAAAACCACTAGAAACTTGATATGTATGTGGTAAAGATATACCCCTAACTCACAAGAACAATGTTTGGTCTCGTAGACCATAGTACTATAATATGAGTGCAACTATTGTTGTTCATACATATTTTACATGATGATGAACTAGAAGTTCAGTTTATTTGTAAAAGTTCTCATCTTGTACAATGAATAACATATACAATTTATGAATCTCCTTTCCCATAAGTGATTGGAGATATTTGAAAGAAAAAAAATTAGAGGGTTGCAAAAGGAGCTAATGTGAATTTGGTATATTGGAAATGAACCACCATTTATACTTAAGTACATCTCTATGGCCACATCACAAGAAGTGGTTGGAGAAATAATAAAGTTTTAAAACTTTAATTGGAAGATCATAATCAATTTTTAAAAATTGATTCTTCTCATTCTTTGAAGTGAATGTGAACATTTTGCTAATTTTATATGAAACTTTGTCCATAGCTTCACCAGAAGTGAGCATGAAATAGATCTCATCAACCTCAAGTTGAGAAAAATATACGAGTGATCAAATAAATCTCAACTTGAAGTTTGGAGAAATGTATTAAAATATCCAACCTCAAGTTGGAAGAAGTAAATGGAAATACAAAATATATCTCGCCAACCTATAGTTCGGTCTTGTTCTCCAAATGGACACATATATTTTGTTGTCCAAGCATTTGGATAGAAACCGGCATGTCATATATACCCTTATAGAGCTATTGCTATTGAAGAGTACAAATTATAATCTAATTCAATCAAACATATTATAAGATATATGTACAACAACTCGCATCTAATACATGTCTAATGCATTTCCAATCTCAAGTTGGTAAACGTAATTATATTCAAGATGATGAAACTATATCAAGCACAAAGTTGATTACCTAACCTGCTGTTGAGATCGAACAATGTTTATACAACATCTATCATGATGCTAGCATTCAGAGGGGACATTACAACTAATTTCGTGAATGCTCATTAGTCTCCTCATATTTACTGGTGAACTTTGGACCAAAGTGGCAATCACTCTTATTTACTACGTCTATTAGTCACTGTATATGGATTTACAAGTCCTTGCATATCACTTTCCGACTTGATGTTGTGTGAAAGCACTAGAAGAGTTTGCTACTACTAGTGGTATAAAGTCATAAGTGACAACTTGTGCCCAGAAGGCATAATTACAAATGAATCACTTGATGCTTTTACCACCTGAAGTGCAAAACTTACTTGGTATAGATTATTCAAGTAGTTTTTAAATATAAATGAAGCCTCAAAAGAAAGTTCAGGCTCTAGAAGAGTAACTACGTTGAAGAACATTGTGCCCCAGAAGAACACGTGTTAGACTTACTCCTTGAAGGAGTTGATGACTATATGTCTTGCCAAATAAAAAAAGAGACAATGATTCGTTTCTTTATGTCACATCGTTCTGGCCAGTATCAAAGTTAATTTTGTATACAAGCGCTATGAAATTTCACTACCCGTCGACAAGAAAATTGACACATTCTCTAAGAATTAGTCACTACCAACCAGAAGCTTGACAGAAAGTGATAATATTGAACATTATGTTTGATGTGACAAATTCGGCCATCCGGTTACAACTTTACCGTTTTTGTGGAACCTGAAGTTCTCATATACAAAATATAATTATGTGCTGAAAGCTTTTTCATGTTGTAATTCAATTGTATTCGTGGCAAGACACAATATTGAGTAAGCATGAAAATTGAGATCTTGAAAATAAGCAATATCACACTCTTCAAGTTGATAAGATTGATACAATATAAGTGGCCAGAAGTCTACATGTATCTTTCAATTGTTTTACAATTAAAGTTTATTAAGTGAGTTAATTGATCTCTATTTTGGGGTAAATTTATTTTCAGCACTATCTATAAAATCCAACTGTGCAAATATGTTAACTTCCTCATTGTTATGTTCTTTTGAAGAGAACTAGACATGAGAAACTTATTCTAAGGTGGACACTATGATGTTTGATAATGAATCGCCCAATAAACCTATCCCTTAGAGATAGGTTTTACCACCTTAAGGGGCGGATGAAGGATAAAGCTGGTAAAAAGAATTAGATCCTCAAACTAAACCGGAAGTTTAGACTTGTTAAATATGAAATACATCAAATAGATGTTCAAAAAGGATATGATGATGTATCATATATAAACCAGTTATATCTTTCAAAATTACCGAGATATATGTTCAACCATAAAATTTTATGATTTGACTGCTGACCCGCTATGATCCAATTTGAGGCATACAGAGTTACAGATCAGTGATATAATGGTATGTGTTGAACATTGAGGTGTCTTGCCTATTTTATTAATGACCAATGCACCTGAAGTGCGATATATGCGGTTTCAAATATTACATATAATATAGGAAAATGGCAAGATAAAGTAGTTGGTCCTCTTGAAGAGTATGATATGGCCATGAAAGGCATATATATATCTGAATTATAATAGATGGCATATATAAAATGAAATGGTACCTCCAAAATATTCAGATATCAATTATCAGTATTGATTTGAAAAATCTAAGAAAGAGATTTGAAATACCGGTATACATGGAACCGAGAAATTTATAAGCATATGCGAAATTCGATGGACATAAATTCTTAGACATGTAAATGGGGATCTTACATGTGAATCCATTCGATGACATCATGATGATGATAAAAATGAGCTCATGGACCTGAAGTCCGATTGATTAACGAATTCGAAATACGTACGGTACCATTGCATTATCGAGTCAAATTTCATGTGCATTTAGATACTAAGTAATGCATCCTAATATGTTTATTCTTGCATAGCTTACATTATTTAGTTTTTTCTAGTATCCTTATGTATCATTTTGCATACTCACATGTTTATTCTTATATTGTGAATGTTATCACTCATACACAACCCTCAGGTTGTGCACATGAAAGTGACTGGCTTGACTTACAAGTCATATGGGTTGAGAAAGTTTAATGAGGGGAGATATCATCTCCAACAGTTAGTCCCAGAAGGAGACTAAAATTATCATGTTAACAAACATGGATTGAATGAGGAAAGTTCTTGAAGAACTATTTTCTTTTTTATCTCTAGACTCATTCTATAATCAACTTCACGTCGATGACATGAAAATGTATATTCATTACATTGAACAAGTGAAGTATGAGATAAGATTCTCAAGATTTGTAAAGAGTAGTATTTGTTACATCAATGATAGCTCAACTTGAAAGTTTGAGCATATACAATGATTACTCTTGTTAATATTGAGATTTACATGGTCCAGAAGTACATTAATCATTTGTCAACTAAGAATACAAATTCTTATTAGTCGAGTTAACAAGAAGTTTACAATCCTTTACTATACCTTCTGAAGAAGGTATGTATCTTGTCATGTAAAGGGAGATAATGACTGAAAAGCCATGAGTGCTTTTGCGCATTCCAGGATCAATTGTTGCACTCTTTTTCCCTTGCTAGGTTTTTACCCCATCGGGTTTTTCCTAATGAGGTTTTTAACGAGGCAACATTTTAAGCGCATATATGGTTATTTCCATATCTCCATAATTGTGACATGTTGTAAAGATAAGGTTATATAACTTGATAGTTATCTTTACATTTACAAATATGATGGAGATTTAGAACTCATTTCCTCATGACAAGATTTTTCTGCAAAGTTTTCAAAATGATCACATATCATATTGAAGAAAACTTAAAATATAGTTTGAAGAAATGTAATTCTTCAAGTGCTCGAGACGTTCTTCTCATGAAGATAAACGTATATATCGACAAATTTTTGTGTTCTTATTCTAACCATGCAGAAACACTTGAGGACTTATGTGATAAACAATATATGGAGGGACATTCGTTGCTCATTGAAGATAATTCAAATACATGATGGATGAAGTTCGCAATGAAGCACTTTATGTTCAACATATAATGTTGATAATCTCGATCAACAAATTGTCCAGAAGACAATATGAATATGGTGGATATAAATGAAATGATGCACTCATGAGGGGGAGCAAATACGCACTGTACTCTTTTCCTTGACTAAGGTTTTTCCCACTGAGTTTTTCTTAGTAAGGTTTTTAAGGCAGTATTACCAAAGCGTATTTTCTTTTAATAAGGATGATGTACTCCTTTTCCTTCACTAGACATTTTTCCACTCGGTTTTTGCTAGTAAGGTTTTAACGAGGCACATTCTCAAGTCAATGGACATTCAAGGGGGAGTGTTATGTAATAATATGATACTTGATGAATGCCCATTCACCTACTCCACTTCTTTGTAACTCTTGTAACTCCAATCACCCCACTATTATCCCTTATTGATTATGGGTTAAAGGGCACCATTTACATCATATTGTAACTCTTGTAACTCCAATCACCTCACTACTATTATACTTTATGATGAGATTAAATCTCATCCTACTTGTAGCCTATAAATAGTGGTTCATGATGTATGTTGAATACACTTGTATCATTGGATAAGATGAATGATATATTCTTCTACTCTACTCTCTCCTTTCTTATTGTTCTTCTTTCTTTCCTATCACATTAGTTCTATAATTTCTAACAACACCTATGTTCTCAACATTGGTGTTTTTCATATTACAACAAGACTTATTTCGTTAATAACATAGATATTTTAATTAATAACATGGGTGGTTTTATTGATAACATAGGTCGTCTTTAGATAAGTTATTTGGAGACCGTCTCTCATGAGACTCTGTAGTCTTGGAGTTGTTTACAAGTTTATTGCGGTCTAGGAATAAAATATATGGTTGGCTGCATATTACTCGGAGACGGGTCTAAAGTGTCATTGTAACCAAGTGCAATCTAGAACCTCCATGTAATAGAGAACTGAACTTCCTAGAATCATGAGCCGGCAATTTTGGTTCGGTTCTCAATTCCCTGTTATGCTTGGTTCACGTTAATAATGGCACAAGGAGAAAACCTCACAACTTTCGATTTTCGAATATGCCTTATACCAATTGTCTTGGTCAAATTCTGAAGATGTGAGTGAACCACTTTCTGGATCACGATCAACCTCTTTCCTCATTAGATGTCCATGCTCTTACCATCTATAAATCGTAATGACTCTCTCCTCCGGTAACGTAGTATTTATAGAATAACTTCATTCTCACCATATCCAAAACAAGAAAGACTAGAGTTTCCTCAAGAGCATAGAGGAAGGGGGAAAGAAAACGAAATAATATGAAAAGAAACATTATTATCACTTATCATCACTCGAAGGGATCAACTACGATCTTTATCAATAACACACATCAATCTCCCAGTCCTTTTTTTGTCGTTGTGGTTGATGATTCCTGTAGTATTGTACCCCTTTAAAAACTACCGGCCCAATGCTACCGGGATCACCACCACAACGACGAAAAGTACCTTGAGATGACAAAAGGTTAAGATGTAGTATACATATAAAGTGGCTCCAGAGATAGTAAGAAGAAGAGACTGACGTGGTTAGTCTATTCGTGACAAGCGTGTGTTCATTATTCTATTCTTGAGTGCTAAATTCAGGCTCTGAGAATAGTGAATGTAGTAAACTTAGAGCTCCCTATCTTGGTCAAGTATAAAATTTGTTCAAAGTGACATGTACTTGTATTTTTTGTCATATATATTCATTAAGCTTGATACTATCATACTACTAAATGTCATATTATATTCTTATTTTAAGGGATACGAGGCATTCCAAAGTGACATGTACTTGTCAAGATGATAATGCAGCAGCAAGAGAAGGAGAAGCTCATCAGAGCTTAATAGCCATCTGCAACCCAAATAAAAAGAATGAAGAATGCATCACAAAGATGAACCACCAGGGGAATGAAGCTGCAGATTGTTTGTTGCAGTTTGGCATCTTCTAGTTGGTTAGTTAGTTAGGTAGTTAGCTTCTCTCACTAGTTAGTTTTACTCTCTCTCTAGTTAGTTAGATTACAGTTGTTAGTTTGTTAAGAGAAGTTACAAACTCCCGCCTAAAACTGTTACAAAGGCAGGGTAGAATAGGAAGAATGCTTCATTGATTTCTGTGTATAAATAGAAGTAGCTTGTATAGATTTCATTCATTTTCAATACATTGCATTTTATTTAGCTCTTCTCTTGATCAATGGTGAGCTCTTTTGTTTTTTCCGCAATCTATGTAAACTCTGATATGGTATCAGAGCCTTGCTTCTGATCATCATCTTCATCACTCGTTTTTTTCACATTTCTAGCTTGTTTTATGCTACAATAGTCCTTCATCTATTGATTAGTTTTCTGCAAGCTCATTTCACAGTTATTCATTTGTTTGCAAGAGTTTTCACTGGTTTGTTGAAGTAAATTCACAGATCATATTGATTAAGCTACTTAGTGTTGTGTTTATCATTGATTGATCATTGTATCACTATTTCATTCGATCACTTCATGGTTTTTTTCTCTCTATTCATTTTGGTTGACAGTTATTATTCAGTAGCTTGTTGATCAGATCATTACTAAGCTAGTTGTGTTGTTGTTGTTTCAGATATCTGGTTTACTTTGATCACATCACGGTAGATTCGATTTATTCAAGCTAATTCACAAAATATATTTGTTGAAATGGCATCTGATTCTCAAAACATCAACTCACCTACTAATGGTGGTAATGCAAATCAAGCTACTACAAATCAGGCTACAATTGACAAGGAGTAAGATCACACTGATCCAGATAGTCCATTTCATCTATTTCCACATGACACAGCTACTTCAGGTTCTATTAAGAACATTCTCAAAGGAGCAAACTACATCAATTGGAGGCATGATATGGCTCTATCACTCTCTATCAGGAACAAGTTGGGGTTTGTTGATGGCACATACAATAGACCAGATCTGGAGAGTCCTCTCTATCTTCCATGGTTGAGATGCAACAATCTCATTCTATCCTGGCTACACAGTTCTATCACAGAAGAAATTCGTGGCACTATTGCTCAAAGTGTTTATGCTAAGGATGTTTGGAACAAGTTGGAGGCGAGGTATTCTCAAACAGATAATGTGCGCATTTATGAGCTTCAACTAGCACTCAATCAATTTGTTCAAGGTTCACAAACTGTTATGGAGTATTTCACAAAGTTGTCTAGCATCTGGGAAGAACTACACATGCACAGGTGATGAGTCGGTTTTATACCGTCTCATCTGGTCTTTTTTACCGTCTTTTTGTTATCCTTAAGTATAGTTTTAATAGTTTTCCTAGAGTCTTTTTACTTGTTTTGTTCTTTGTGTATTTTGCAGGTATTTGGCTAAACCGCACTAATTGAAGGCAAAATGGTGTATTTTACATGCATCTGCAAGATATGGAGTTCCAATGCTTCGTATGGATGCTAGAAGTGGAGCGGGAAGCCCAAAATACCAAGAATCGAAGTTAAAAGGAGCGAAAATGGCAAAACGGTCATTTTGGAAGAACTGGCGACGTCAGTTATCAAACTGGCGTACGCCAGTAACTCTCTGTTTCATCTGCAGACCAAACTGGCGTTGCCAGTTTCTTCTTTTCGCCATTTTTCTGCATTTTGTTTCCTAATTCGCCCAGACTTAGTTTTTCTCCTTTCTATTAGTTAGAACAAGACACAATTACTGGGAATATTCATTCTATTGTGAAAAAACACACTTTGCCCTAGATCTAAACCTAGTTGATAGAAAAAAGCTCCACACATCCATACTTTGACATGGATAACAACTTGGAGCTTGATTTTGATTATTCATCGAACGATTGATATCGAATCCCTGGTTACTGTGGTAAATCTCTATTGTTTTATCTTATTCAATTCGTTCTTACTCTGTTTCTCGAATTGTTTGAGCTTGCATGCGATTATCATTCTGTTTATGTTAAACATGGGCAATATCTTGTATTCTTTCATCCTTGCTTCGATTATGAGTAGCTAAATCACTCCGAACATGGTAGTTGTGTGATAGCTTTGCGTATTCTCTTCTAGGGTTCAAAATCATTCATATAGGTTAGGCTCGTTCAAAGATCTTCGTAAAAACCCTTCAATTCAATACTCTCGTTCAAAGATTCTCTAAAATGTTTTGTTAAGGATCGTGGATTGACGATCCACGATTACTCTAGTTCAAATACCTTCAAACTCGTTTGGTAAAGGTTAAATTGATAGTTTTCTATACACCGACCGTGTGACAGTATGAACGTATCCCTAGAGCGAATTAGCATTGCTTGATTGTAACTACTGTGTTCCTCTTACCTCATTCTTAAAAACAACTACATTGTTAATTTTCGTTTTCTAGATTTAAGAAGTACTCGAATTCAAACAAATCAACATTGTTTCGCAAGTAACTGTTTGTTTTCAATCGTTGCCTAATTGATTCCTTAGCGAACGACCTCGTGGTTAGCATTGTCTATTTACAGCAACTGCTTTCTACTTGTTTACTAAGTAGTAATTTGAGCATATCAAATTTGGCGCTGCTGCCGGGGAACTAATTCCTACCATGGCACTAAAAGCCTTTAGTTACTTGAGGCGTGATTTCATTTTATTTGGACTAACAGAAACTAAACAACAATTGAGTTGTTGTTTTTCTGATCTAGTTATGGAGTGCTTTCCTAGTTACTACGCACCCAACGCAGAGCTATCTGGACCAGCCATTATGGAGACAGCGAATAGACTAGAGGTGCAACGGGGAGCTAGTGCATTCAGCGACAGTACTCTGCTAGCTTTGATTGCCCATGACGAAAAATACATGAGTCTTGTGATGGAAGGGCAAGAAAGGACTAGCAAACAGATAGAGGGAATGGTAATCAGGATGGAGGATTTTACCAACCAACTAGTCAGGTTTCTGGCAAGCACTGAATTCGGGGATGACGAAACCGAGGAGGAGGAAGTTCAGGCAACAACAGTACTCCGAAGTGGAAAGGTAATCCAAAGGCCGGAACTAGAACCACAGACACAAGCCCCGGATTCCCCAGTAGTCGACCTCACGGAGGAGGACCAACCCTTGACAGAAATAGCCAACCCGCCGGTGGTATGCACGGGGGTGCTTCACAAATCTGATAACCCTTACCGTCCACCCGGACCTCCAATCAGCAAAGAACTGCCAAAGGTGAATGTGAACCTCCCACTCCTTGACCTCATTGATAATGTCCCCTTCTACTCGAAGTTCTTCAAGGATCTCAATGCAAGTAAGAGGAAGTATTTGGCCTACGTAAAGCTAGTTCTACCAGAAACAACTAATTCAGTGGTTGGCTTACCAGTGAAACAACACGATCCGGGGAGCTTTGTGATTGATATACAGATGGAAAATGGGAAGATAGCAAAAGGAATGCTCGATCTGGGAGCCATCATCAATCTTATCACCCATGCTCTTTACCAGGAGATGGGTTTGGGGGAATTGGCACCGGTGAACATGACCCTGCAGCTAGCCGACAGGAGCATCAGGCGCCCCCGGGAGTGATTCGTGATGCACTGGTCAGAGTAGACACCTTCCTGGTTCCAGTAGATTTCATGGTACTACCCCCAGTGGAGCCAGCACTAGTAGAAAGAACCATGTGATCCTTTTGGGAAGACCATTTATGAAAACGGTGAAGCTGCAGGTCGATGAGGCTGAAGGAAAGATTGCCATGGAAATTGGTGGCAACAAGATCAGTAAGGATGCAACACGACCGGCAGGTAATTCTGACACCTACTCAGTGGAAGAATGTAATCTAATTTTTGAAGTAAATGCTGAGTTTGATGATATTATTGATAATTGTGTGCATGCTACTTACCTAGCTACATTAACTGATGATAAGCTAGAAGCAGCCCTAACCCTTAGTTCTAATGAGGATATGCTTTGTGAGGAGAGTAGTGAGATAGTCTGCATGCTTGACTCGGCTGAAGTCGACCCTGGTGAGGAAATCCATCCCCTTGGTGGAAACACTGGGGAAATCGAACCCCCTAAACCCGAACTTAGGGAGCTCCCGTCCCATCTTAAATACGCTTTCCTGGGAGAAAACAAAACTAAACCTGTGATAATCTCTTCGAAATTGCAAAAGGAAGAAGAGAATAGGCTAGTAGAGCTTTCGAGAGAGAACTCTGAAGCCATAGGGTGGGGGATTGGTGACATCAAGGGCATTAGTGCGACTAGGTGCACCCATAGGATTAGTCTTGAAGATGACACCAAACCTGTGAGGCAACCCCAGCGTAGGCTTAACCCTATCATGAAAGACGTAGTTAAAACCGAGGTACTTAAGCTATTAGAACATGATATGATCTACCCTATAGCTGACAGTCGATGGGTAAGCCCTATGCATGTTGTCCCGAAAAAGTCTGGAGTAACTGTTGAGACCAATGAGGAAGGGATAGAGGTTTCTGTTAGGAAAACCACAGGGTGGCATGTATGCATAGATTATAGGAGATTGACTGCTGCCACTAAGAAGGACCACATCCCCCTGCACTTTATTGATGAGATGCTAAACCGCCTTGTGGGGCGCGAGTTCTATTATTTTTTGGATGGTCTTTCAGGTTTCTATCAGATTCCCATAGCGCAGAAGGACCAAGAGAAGACCACCTTCACTTGCCCATATGGCACCTTCGCCTATCGCAGGATGCCTTTTAGCTTATGCAACGCTCCGGAAACTTTCCAAAGGTGCATGCTCTCTATCTTCTCTGACATGGTGCAGGATTTCATTGAGGTACTTATGGATGACTTCTCTCTCTTTGGTGACTCGTTCACCGATTGCCTTGGTAAGCTTGATAAAGTCTTGAAACGTTGCATAGAATGTAATCTGACCCTTAGTTGGGAAAAAAGTCACTTTATGGTGCGAGAGGGTATTGTTCTAGGGTATGTGGTTTCTAAGCGGGGGATTGAGGTAGATAGAGCTAAACTTGATGTTATAGTTAGAGGTGTTATCTGGGCCGGTCGCAGAACAGCCCCGCACGGCCCGACACGGTTAAAAACCGGTCCGACCCATTTAATATTTGGCCCAGACTGGCCCGTGTACATTTAAGTTATGTGGACCATAGGGGCCTTTGTTTTGGAGGACCGGCCCGTCTCGTAACCGCTTAAAACCGCAGGCCCGACACGGACCGACCCGAGCCCGTGTAAGCCTGCGAACCGGTAAGGCCCGATCCGTTTAGCCCGGTAAAGACCGTTCCGTCTAAATATTAGTTTTGAATTTATAGTCTATGCCATAAGTCCAATTGAAAAATCCAACACTACAAGCCCAAAGCCCAATAGGGTTTTATTTCTTCTTTCTTTCCAATCCACAAATTCACTTTTCCAATTCCAAAGTCCTTCAACAGGCTGCTTCTTGTATGCACCTCCTTTCCTCTCCAAGTCTCCAACGTCTCTTCTTTCATTCTTATCCAACGTCTCTTTAGTCCAACGGCTAGAAATCTAGAAATCTGGAATCGATCTTTCTTTCCGCTGGATGCTTGATGATTGTACATGGTCGCTGGATGCTTGATGATTGTTTTAGATAAATAATGCTTCAGCTGCCAGCCTGCCAAGTAACTAATTTTTAATTTTTTTTTTAAAACAGGGGCTGTTCGGCCCGGCACGGCCCGTGAACAAAGTGGGTCGTGGGCCGTGCCGGGCCTTGTACTTGACAAAATTAACCGGCCCGGCCCGGATAACAGGGTGAATTGGCCCGGCCTTTAAATGGAGCGGGCTTTAGTAGCCCGGCCCGGCCTGAGCCAAGCACGAATAACACATCTAGTTATAGTGAAACTTCCCCCCACCCACTTGTGTGAAAGAGTTACAATCTTTTCTAGGACATGTTGGATTCCATAGGAAGTTCATCCAGGATTTCTCAAAAATTGCTAAGTGCCTTAGTAACTTGCTGGTGAAAGATGTGCCTTTTGTTTTCGATGATAAGTGCATGGAAGCCTTTAATATCTTGAAAGAAAAACTTGTTTCCGCCCCTATTGTTATGGCACCCTGATTGGTCTTTACCTTTCGAGATTATGTGCGATGCTTCTGACAACGCTATAGGTGTTGTTCTAGGACAAAGAGTCGATAGGCATTTCCATGTGATTTATTATGCCAGCAAAACTCTAAATGGTGCATAGGTCAATTACACTACCACTGAGAAAGAATTCCTGGCTGTCATATTCGCCCTGGATAAATTCAGGTCGTATTTGAAGGGATTCAAGGTAATAGTGCATACCGACCATGCAGCAATTCGCCACCTTATGGCCAAAAGCGATTCTAAGCCTCGCCTTATTCGCGGGGTGATGCTGCAAGAGTTTGACTGTGAGATAGTTGAAAAGTGTGGCAAAGACAACTTAGTGGCAGACCACCTATCCAGGATTAATCATGGCGCCATCGCCCCATCGCCCCATCTCCCCCCATCCCTGATGAGCATTTATTCTCTGTTAGTCTAGAACCCTGGTTTGCCAACATTGTTAATTTTAAGGCCACAAGATTGTTTTCTGCTAACATGACTTCGCATGAAAAGAAGAATTTTGCTATTCGCTGCAGGAGCTACTTCTGGGATGATCCATACTTGTTCAAGCTAGGCAATGATGGCGTGATGGGAGCATACTCGCATTCTGCCACTCCATGCAGTATGGTGGGCACTATAACGGGAAGAAAACCGCCTTGAAGGTTCTTCAATCAGGTTTTTTCTGGCCCTCTCTTTTTAAAGATGCTCATAAATTATGTATCAGCTGTGATGCCTGTCAGCGAAGTGGCAATATAAGCAAGCGGAATGAGATGCCCCTCACCAGTAATCTTGTTGTTGAACCCTTTGACATGTGGGGCATCGACTTTATGGGACCTTTCCCCAAGATAATGGCTTTGAATATATACTGGTTGCTGTCGATTATGTGACTAAGTGGGTGGAAGCAATTCCAACCAAGACTAATGATTCCAAAGTTGTTGTCTCTTTTCTTGCCAAGAATATTCTTTGCAGGTTTGGCACCCCCAGGGTAGTAATCATTGATGGTGGCTCCCACTTCATCAACTGCTCCTTTGTGAATCTGTTAACAAAGTATGGAGTGCATCATCGGGTTGCTACAATATATCACCCCCAGACTTCGGGCCAGGTAGAGGTTAGTAACCGGCAGAGTAAGAGTATACTTGAGAAGGTGGTGAAGCCTAACCGGAAAGACTGGTCGTACAAGCTCAACGACGCCTTGTGGGCATACCGCACAAGCTACAAGACTGTTATAGGGACCACACCTTACAGGCTAGTCTATGGGAAAGCTTGCCACCTACCGGTAGAGCTTGAGCACATGGCAGAATGGGCAATTAAGGTCCTGAACCTCGATTTGGATGCAGCTGGCAAAGAGCGTATACTGCAACTCTCAGAACTGAAAGAACTCCGGAACACTACTTTCGAGAATGCTAAGATCTATAAGGCCAAGACTAAGGAGTATCACGATAAAGGAATAATTCGTAAGGATTTGACCCAAGGTATGAAAGTTTTACTCTTCAACTCTCGCCTTAAACTGTTTACAGGTAAGCTGCACTCTCGGTGGGATGGACCGTATGAAATAGTTCAAGTGGCACCACATGGTGCTGTCGAACTCTTGAACACAAGTGATGGATCCACCTTCAAGGTCAATGGACAACTGGTTAAGCCATATTTGGAAGGATTTAAAGAGTGACCGGAGGAAGAGGTTGTTCTTGGTAAGTCGAGTACATGACTATACAGGTACACTAGTAGGTCGCGCTGGAACAAGTACTGGCCGGTAAGTTAGCATAGTTCTTGTTTTTTCATTTAGTGTATTTTGTTATTTTTAGTCGAGTCCAGTTGAGCTAGAAGGTTAAAAGTGGGCAAAACATCGGAACGCAGTAAACTGGCGACGCCAGTTTACTAACTGGCGAACGCCAGTTGGCTAACAGAAACTAACTGGCGACACCAGTTAGGAACTGGTCGATTGGCGACGCCAGTCGACTAACAGAAACTAACTGGCGTACGCCATTTAGGAAACTAGCGACGCCAGTTCCTTTCTTTTTAAAACCCTCCTTTTCGCCTGCTAGCTCGGTTCTTTGTTTTCTAACATTCTTCTTGAGTATCAGGTCATCTCCTCAACCTTCTCCGCATCTTGGAAACCTTCAATCAGGGAAGCCTCTGTCTTATCAACTCTCTACTTTTTCTCTTTTCACTCGTTTGGTCGAGGGTGAGCACGAGTTCAGGTTTGGGGAGGGGTGTTTCGAGTTTTGATTTGCCTTAGGCTTCTTACTTGCATGTTTTCAGATGTGTTTCTTTCTCTGTATTTCGTACTTTGCTTTGTATTTCTTATTCAGTCTGTTGAGTCTAAGTTTGTCTCCCAAGTCGAGCATCTATTGTACTAAACTTGTTTAATGCTTTTGCTTTGACTGATCCTTGACTATTAGCAGTTTGCATGTTTAAGTTTGCTAAGTTCGTTTATGTTGTAAATAGAAATTCTGTTCTAATTCTGTAGTCCAAAAAGTCTGTGAGTAAACCATAGCCGATGAAAAAATATTGTACGGGCGCCTGTGTGATTTAATTCGGGAAGTGCAAACTCCCTTGTTTGCGCCTCATCATTCTCATGTGTACTCTGTGTAAGTTAAGTATGACGAACGACATGGTTTACATTCTTATTTGCTTATGCTGAACCCGTTCCAAGAACAAGTTTGAGGAGGAGGTTTATGTGCCCTACTTGTATTGATAAAGACTGTGTTCAGGTTTTTCGTTCTCTCAAACAAATAAAATAAGTCTCGGAGTGGATCTATGGTACTAGTTACCACCGTTAGTCGTGTTGGGCACGTTTCAGATACTACCTATATACCGGCGTGGCCTTTAAAAGCTATATGTCCGTGAGGGTTGATGGCGTACATTAAACCAAAGACGCATAAAAAAGTGCGGACTTTCGGTAAAACAGACACTACCAAAAAATTGAGACAGAAAAAATATATAAGCATATGGGTCATATATAAGACTGCAAAAAAGAGTATGCAAAAAAAAAATGAAAAAAATATATATATTGAAAAAAGAGAGAACAACTGCCTTTTTATGAGTCTACTGTTGATTGTTACAGAGCTATGAAAAAGTCCCTTCCGACTTAACTGATTGAGTACATTGCATGAGGTATATGAGGCATATTTGTGACGCAAGTCACCTTCCTTATCTCTTTATATTACTGAGGGATTGCCCCTACTAGACACTTCCAGGAGTGTGAGGGAATAGATGCATAGGATCCACTTGTGAGGGACTACTATGTTAGACTTAAGTTCTATTTACTTTGGAAAAGAACTTTTTGAACTTGCGCATGTTATTCTGTGAATGTCAGTGTGATGTCAAAGCATCTGCATTTCTTGGGCTTATTATGTGCAATCGTAGACTCGGTAGCACGGGAGCTTGACTTTATTTTGTGTCTATGTGTTTTTTATTTTTCTAGGATTTTTAGAGAGTCTATTGCTTGAGGACAAGCAAGGGTTCGGTTTGGGGAGTTTGATGAGTTGGTATTATACCGTCTCATCTGGTCTTTTTTACCGTGTTTTTGTTATCCTTAAGTATAGTTTTAGTAGTTTTCCTGGAGTCTTTTTTTACTTGTTTTGTTCTTTGTGTATTTTGCAGGTATTTGGCTAAACCGCGCTAATTGAAGGCAAAATGGTGTATTTTACATGCATCTACAAGATATGGAGTTCCAATGCTTCGTATGTGTTAGGAAATTTGTTAGATATTTTGTTAGATATATCGGTTTAGATTTTGATCAGCAACATGATGACTTATCTTAGTCTCAGAAAGGTGATTAGTACTCTTGGTTCACTTGAACATTGTAAAAGAGGAAACCCACTAAATATGATAGTCTAGCTAATCTTGTATAGGATGTTAGGTTTCAAAATGTAATTTTTATTTTATGAAGAGAAGACCAAGAAGAAGACATCCAAGCAGAACAAGTTCAACGACATTGAAGATTTGAAGAAACTGCACAAGATTACTGAAATAGTTTTGCAGATACCTTGGTCAGATATCTTGAAGACACGAATAGTTTTAAACAAGCTGTGTCACAAGAGTTATCTGAGAACTAGAAGGTTTTCTGAAAACCAGGAAAGTGCCCACAGATATCTACTCTCAGATACCTTGAGCCTTAACCACATTTCTGAAAAAGAAATATATTGCAACAAAGTTGTTTCAATAAAGTGGTATCTGAAGATTAAAGATAAGGACGTGCAAAGAATCAGATAATACTAGTCTCTGATACTGAGCATAGTTCTGTTGGCACTACAGGACAAAAAGTACAGTACAATGCATTAAATGCACGGACAGAGATGTCTGAATAAAAGCAATGGTACCTTCTGAAGAAGAAGACAAACCTACTACAGTACTATACACAGATATCGATAGTTTGAATTTGAGCCTAACGGATACTATTCAACGGCTTTCAAATTCATCTATAAATATCAATACTTAGACTACTTGAGAAGACAACTTGAACTCCATAAACACGCTGAACAACATATTCTCTCAAGCAAACTACTTATCCTCAAAGCTTTCTGTTGCGACCAAAGCTCCTGATCTTAAGTAGCACTAAAGTTCTAAGTGTCCTGATCCTAAACAAGCACTGCTATCTGTGAAAGAGTTGAATTGAAAGATCAAGTATCTGAGATTCATTCTCTTGAACATTTATCTAAGACTTGGGTCAGTAAAAAGAACAAGATACCATACATTGAAAAATGTATTAAGTATACTTGATTCACAGAGCTATCTGATTAACTGAAAAGTTATTAAAGAAGCTCATCTGACAACTCAAACCAAAACCAACACCATCACTGGCGTGGAGTACAGGAAGTACTTAGTTTGAGAAACTAAGGAATAACTCCAAGGTTATTGAGCACAGGAAGTACTTAGCTTGGGAAGCTAGGGAATAGCTCAAAAAGGTTTCTGAGTACAGGAAGTACTTGGCTGTGAAAGCCGGGGAACAACTCAGGGGGAACATTTGGTTGGGAACCATTTGTTTAAGGAATCTTAGAATAGGATTTTTGTAAGGTGACCTCAATTATCTATTCTAGTGAATTCTAGGTCTTTGGAAGACCGAAGTGGATTAGTTGGAGGATTACGCCACCTCCAGATACCACTATACTTGCTGTGTTATTTACTTCTCTGTACTTACATTTCACCAACACACACACACACTTTAACTGTTTCTGCACTTATCTATCTTAAGTCTTCCGCGCTCTGAATCTAAGTATCAGATATCTACGGATATCTCGAGAAATAGTTTTATCGACAAAAGTTTTAAAAGACTATCCACCCCTCTCTAGTCTTTTACTTTGCCGTTATCTGGACCAACAAGTGGTATCAGAGCAGGAGGTTCACAAGCCTTCTGCACTGAACCTAGATCCCCAGATAGGTGAAGGAACTTTGTCCATTTACGAGGACTATTTAATTTGTGTGTTAAGTGTGCAGGAATGTCTATGTGTGATGCACCCATTCTCAAACCAGAGAACTACGAGAAATGGAAAAATAACATGATGCTCCACCTTGAAGCCATAAGTGACGAAATGATCGAAGTAATAAAAAATGGCCCAATAGTCATTCAACAACTTAAACAAGTCATGGATGTTTCTAATGGTAGAGACAGAGATCAAAGCGAAGGATCTTCACAAACTGATGCGTCAACTAGTGGGAGATCTACTAGTCAAGTTATTTACGAACTAAAGCCTAGAGAACTCTGGACATCGGAAGATGCCAAGAGAAATCGTCTAGATGGTCAAGCTCGTAATATCATCATCAGATCTACACCTGAGCACATACAGTGTAAACTGTGGGGTGCTAAAATGGCGAAAGTTGCCTGGCAACTGATTGAAGAAATCAGGCTTGAATCGAGAAAACCAAAGAAAACAAGTTCGAAGTTCTCAAGTTGAAATTTTAAAATTTCAAACAAGGACCCACTGAAACTCTGGAAGAACTTGATTTCAGATTTACCACTCTCATGAGTGATATGGCAGCACTTGGGGAAAGCAACAGATACTCTCAGTCAGAAAAGATTAAGACTATTGTCAGAAGTCTTAACCACAACTGGGAGCATACTAAATTCTTTTATTTTAATCAAGGTATGCCAAATATCACTCCAGTGGAACTCTTCTCACATCTTGCTACGGATGATTATGAGACAACACAAAGAGAACAAACAACTGAAAAGTTGCAGAATATTGCTCTAGTTGCTCAAGGAACTTCTGAAAAGAAGAAAAGCAAGGAAGAGACTGAGGATGCTCTTGCTGCAAAGCAAATGAGCAAATATGTCAGTCGAGAAATTGAGAGAAGAAAAGCCAAAGAGAAGTGAAAAAGCATCTAGCTCAAACTATCACCAAGACAAAATATGCAAAGCTCATTGAACAAGCCACCCATTCGTAAAGCATCATGTACTGAGGAAGTAGAAATTGGAAACGATATCTGCTTCTATTGTCAGAAACCTGGTCACCTCAAGAAGGATTGTCCTGCCTTTAACAAACTAAGGACAGGTGACAAGAAAGATAGAAGAATCTTCAGAAGAAGCCAGAAAGCTTTATTAACTGAAGAAAGAAAGAAAATCCAAACTCAACTGGATGCTCTAGACTATGAAACAGATTCTGAAGATGACAATTCAGATGACTCAATCTTACCATCACCAGAATTATGTGGAGTTACTCACGATATAATCGACTTCGGCCTCAAGAAGAATGAAATGTGTGGAGTTGCTGAGATTGACGGTCCAGACATCTCTAACATAGAAATCTGTCTTATGGCTGATGAGAATGCTTCCTGGACTAAAGCACAATGGTTGTTTGATAGTGGATGCGGAAAGCACATGACAGGAGACAAAGCAAATCTGGTCGATTACAAAGCTTGCAACACAGGACCAGATATCAGATTTGCTGGAGGAGAATTAAATCCCTCTCTGGGATTTGGCAACGTCAAATTGGGAACATTAACAATCACTGACGTATTACATGTTAAGGATTTGAAATACAATCTATTTAGCACGAGCCAATTTGCAGACAAAGGTTTTACTATAAAATTCAAAGCAAAATACTGCAAACTAATTGACAATGAGTCAAAGCAGTCTTGGTGTTTCTCGGAAAGGCAGTCTTTATGTTGCCGATTGGGCATCTGCCACAACTGAAGAATGTCTCATGGTGAGTCAATCTGGTCACACAGAAGAGCACTGGTTATGGCACAAAAGAATGAGTCACTTGAACTTCAAAACTCTGAACAAACTTGCCAAGAAAGAGTTAGTGGTTGGTCTTCCCAAAACGTCTTTCAGAAAGGATGATATATGTTCTGCATGTCAGATGGGGAAACAATCCAAAATCTCTTTCAAGTCCAAAACTAGACACTCTAGTGTTAGACCACTGCAACTACTACATATGGATCTTTTTGAATCATCTGTAACTAGTTATGCAGGAAAGAAGTATGGTCGGTTGTTGTAGATGACTTCAAGATTCACTTGGTTGTCTTTTCCGAAACACAAATCGACGCCTTGGTGGATATACCAAACTTGCTGAAAAAGCTTGAAGTCATGAAAATGACAAGGTATCTGCAATCGTAATGCACCATGGTAATCGAAGTTTGTCAACCAAGACATAAAGGAGTTTTGTACTGCAAAGGTATACAACACCAACTTTTCTCTGTAAGAACACCTCAACAAAATGGTATTGCGTAAAGGAAAACAACCCTTAAAGAAGCCGCAAGGACGATGCTAATGACCTTTAAATAAGTGAAATTTATTGGGTTGAAGTCGTAAAACACACTGCTACACTCGTAATGTATGTTTGATAAACAAACACCATGACAAGACCCCTTATGAAATCTTGGTTGGTAGACCCCCTAATATCAAACATCTAAGAGTATTTGGTTGTAGATGTTTTGTTCTAAACAATGGAAAAGATTATCTGAGAACATTTCAACCAAAGGCAGATGAAAGTGTATTTCTTGGCTATTCCACGAATAGCAAAGCCTACAGATTTTACAACAAAAGAACAAAGAAATTTGAAGAATCAGTTCATGTTGTATTCTATGAAGGAAGCAAGAAAACACCTCCTAATGATGAACTCTCAGAAAGGTTCAAAGAACTAATGTTAAGGGATCCTGAAGAAGAATCCTCAGAAAGGAGAAACATCATTATGGAAAGTGAGGATGACTCTGACGTAGAAAAGCATGAAGTGCCTAGTAACAACTAGATGACTCACAAACATGATGAAGAATTTCCTATGAAACTTCCAGAAATGGAAACTGAAGATGTTCATCATGAAGCTATCTCTGGAAACAATCTCTCTGAAAGACATGTTCCAGATAGCTCAAACGCTGAACAAGTGTCAAACATTAATTGCCCTTCTGAGGGGCAAAATGTCTTAGATACTGAAAAAGTATCAAATCAAAATCCCAGTGATTCTCATTCAAATCATTTGGATATTGATCCTACTAGCACTAAACCTATGATGAGATGGATCAAGGATCATCCTGCAAAAGATGTGATTGGACCAATTAATCAAGGTGTTAGGACTAGGAGAGCAATAGCTGAAAATGCTAATTCTCTCTTTGGATGTTTCATCTCAAATATTGAACCTAAAAATATAGAAGAAGCATTAGGAGACCAAGACTGGATATCTGCAATGCAAGAAGAGCTGGATCAATTTGAGAGAAACAAAGTCTGGAAATTAGTTCCATTCATGGAAGGAATATCTGTGATTGGAACTAAATGGGTTTTCAGAAACAAAATGAATGAATCTGGTGAAATAACCAGAAACAAAGCAAGATTGGTTGCCAAGGGATTTACCCAGACTGAAGGCTTAGATTTTGATGAGTCATATGCACCAGTTGCCAGATTGGATGCAATAAGACTCTTTCTAGCCTTTGCAGCTCATAAAGATTTTAAAGTTTATCAGATGGATGTCAAAAGTGCATTCTTGAACGGTGAACTTGCAGAAGAAGTTTATGTTGAGCAACCACCGGGCTTTGAAGTTTCCTCAGAAAGTAGAATGGTCTATAAACCACGTAAAGCTCAGATGGATCAAACAGGCTCCAAGAGCATGGTATGACACTTTGGCCAAATACCTTCTGGAAAGTGGTTTCAAGAAAGGTGAAGTTGATAAAACTTTATTTACCTTAATCCATGATGGGAAACTACTCTTAGTTCAAGTATATGTTGATGACATCATATTTGGATCTAAGGACAAGCAACTTTGTAATGACTTTGCAAATCTCATGAAAAGTAAGTTTGAGATGAGCATGATGGGAGAAATGAATTATTTTCTAGGATTGCAAGTCAAGCAACTCCAATGATGGAATATTCATTAGTCAAACAAAGTATGCAAAAGATATGCTCACAAAATTCAATCTTAAGCCTTCTGAAAAGAATGCTAAGATACCTATGAGCATTGGAACCAAAATGACCTATATCTTGAATCGACAAGAGTGTTGAAGAACATAAGTATAGGAAATTGATAGGTTCACTACTTTACCTCACCTAAGTAGACCGATATTCAATACGCCGTTGGAGTGTGTGCTAGATTTCAGACAAATCCAATGCAAACACACTACAACATTGCTATGAAAATATTAAGGTATGTAAAAGGTACAGAAGATGTAGGATTGTGGTATCCTAAAGAAAGCGGATTGAGTTTAGCTGGGTACTCAGACGCTGATTATGCTGGATCACTGCTTGATAGGAAAAGCACCTCAGGAACTTGTCAATTTCTGGGTACTAGACTTATCTCGTGGTTTAGCAAGAAGCAAAACTCAATTGCAACTTCTACCACAGAGGCTGAATATATTGTCAGGTTGTTGTGCAACACAAATTCTGTGGATACAACAACAACTTAAAGACTATGGACTCGATGAAAATAAAACTCCCATTTTCTGTGACAACACAAGTGCTATTGCGATTACACAGAATCCTAAATTTCATGCCAGAACAAAGCATATTGATGTTAGACATCACTTCATCAGAGACCATGTTGAAAAAGGCAATGTAGAGATACTCAAGATTGGCACTGAAGACCAACTTGCAGATATCTTCACTAAGCCACTACAAGAAAGTAGATTCTTAGCCTTAAGACATAGTCTTGGACTAATGGAACTACCAATGAACTGAAAGAGTCCAGGAATCTGGAACGGGCATCCAGAGAAGAGGTATCTGGAACGGGCATCTAGAGAAGAGGTATCTGGAACGGGTATCCAGAGAAGACAAAAGAGAAATCTGGAACGGGTATCCAGAAGTCAAAAAGGCTAAAGAGCAAAAAGACAACTTAAGATCTCTGAGACGGGAACTCAGATATCTGAATCACTCTATAAACGGGGAACACAAAAGAGAATAGTACAACTATCTGCAGTCAACTACTCTCTTGAAATTCGCATTATTTCTATCTTGATGAAAAACTTGGAAAAATCCTAAGTATAAGACAGATTCAGATGCAAACAGTGTTCTTGGTCATACAAAAACGTGATTCAGATAGCTATTAGCCAAAATTCATTAGATGGGCACAATTACACTTGTTGATTGTGATCATTGCTGAAGAAGCAATGGTGACCCTTGATGAAATTGAGCGATTGATCTATACGGTGGAAATTAATTCACAGTAAATAGTGGACTGTAAAAATTCTGACAAAGCCCACTTTGCATTTAATGCCGAACTAGCTTTTGCTCACGCTTGCTTGCAAATCACAGATACGTACACACAAAATCAATTTGTCTGTTGAGATTCTATTGCTATATATATAGGATTTTGGCAAAAGAAATCACTTTCGCCTAATCCAAAATTCCGACTTGCACAAAAATAGCAAAACCTTCTCTTGATTTTCTGCAAACCTTCTACAATCTCTGCAAATCAAGATTAAGTTTTTCTGCAAAGAATTACTGAATCAAATCTCTTTCAAACACCAATCCAAATTCTCTACACTATATAAAGAGATGGCCCCAAAGAATTCTTCTACACTGAAATCTCAATCCTCCATTGGTATCATTGAAAAGCAAGCACCGAGTTGGTTATTGTGAACAACCGATCGGTAGGAGATTTTAATCGACCATTGGACTTCAAATCACGAATGATTTGGGGTGGTGCCATGGTTGATGAATACCTCACTACCGCAATTGAAAACCAAACCGGTAAAGTCGATTCTTGACATGCTTGAAAAGGCACAAATCAAGGGATTTCTATCTGCCGCCAAGTGGAATTTCATCACTCGATGTGTTGGAATTCTACAACAACTCCAGGATAATTTCCTGTGTTTCTGAAGGCACTGCAATAGTGTCTGTCAAAACCTAAGTCCAAGGAAAGGAAATCCTTCTGGACTTAACAACTTTCTGTAAGTTGTTTGAGTTTCAAAATCTTGGAAAGGATTTTGAAATAAACACCAAGGACGATGATCTCCTTGAAGGTGTTAAAGAACTGTACAGTGACGTGTGTGATCTTGAAAAATCAGATACACCCACTGAATTCAAGCTTGCTGACATCCGAACCAGACATCTGATGGTTCACTGGGATGTATTGGCTTGCATTCTTCACAGATGCTTTGATGGTCTACAAGGAGGTGCTGACCAGATAAGCCAAGAACGATGGATCATGATGTTCTTGCTGAATCAACAAGAAAAACGGCTGGAAAACCCTTTTAACTGGGGAAAGTACGCCTTCATGAAGTTTGTGAAGAAGATTCAAGGCTTTGAGCCTAAAATCGCCAAAGGACTAGCTTAGCCAAAGGCCACAGTAGGCTATGGTCTGAAGATATGCTACCTGCTAGAGAAGCTTGGCATTAAGCTCAGAGAGACAGCTGAAATAGCCAACAGTAACCTACTCTACAAATATGAGTATACAAACTTGTTGAAAAAGGTTACTGGGTCTCAGAAAGGTTCTAAGAAGCGAAAGTCTGAAAAGGTATCTGAAGAAAAGGTTGCGACCAAGAAGCCCAGAACTTTAAGAAAGAAGTCTGCTGGCAAATCAGAAGACATACCCATTGAGGTTGTCGATTCTCAGATATCTGCAGGCCTTGTCGATGAACTGATAAAGGTATATGAACTCATCAATGCTTCAAAAGAGTTATCAACTACTGAACAAGTAGACTCAGCAAGAGAAAGTGCTTTCAGAAATGTGAAGACTATTACAGAAAGCCTTGCTGATGAACTCATAAATGCTGCCAAAAGTGGTGAAAAACACCAAGCCCTATCTGCTGAAACCGCAGGAGTAATGGACCAATCAGTTCCTAATGCTGATGAGAGCTCTGACGATGAAGATGAGAAGCTAGTCATCTCTCAAGTCCTAGAAAGAACAAAAAGGGCTAAGGTTACTAAAATAGTAACTGGTGAAAAGGTTTCTGAAGAAGAACCTACACCTCAGGTTGCTGAACAAGCACCTATAGCAAAGGTTGTTGGTGCAAACACATCATCGAGGAACGCTTTACGCACAACTTCAAAAGCCGTGATGAGTGGTATTTTAGTCTTTGGCGAATCTTGATGGAAGCATACAACTAAAAATCTGGAAGAACACTCTACTGACCAATCTTCTACTTCCAGACAACCACAACAACCACAACCACAACAGCCACAAGTGGTTGATGAAATGGTAAATGAACTCCATTTTGAATTACCAACAATGCTGTATGCTGAAGAAAATCCTGCAAAAGAGCAGGTTCTCCAACTCAATAAGAGGGATCAAACTGAGATATCTACTCAGAATGATCAACCAGGGGAGGCAACTGAGTTGCACACTCAGGAAAGGTGTGAAGTACCTGAAACTTCAAACAAAGAAGTGTTACTGGAACAAGAAGACCAAAGTATAGAAGGGTCACGAGTTTTAGAGACCAATCAGCCTGACATGGATCAGGTAACTGAATGGTTTAACTCTCATCTTGTGAAACTTTATGCTTATACATATATCTTGTTACTTATAAAATTTCTTTGTTATAGGCTGAGTTAGAAACACAGAAACAAGAGGAAGCTGGAAAACTTGCCTCAGAAACTGAGAAGGAGGTTACCTCAACCTCACCTCTTAAGAAATCTGAGCCTGTGCCACAGGTGATAAATTGATTCTTAAGATAACACTTTTTAGTCATATGTTCATGTGCTTAAAGTAAATGTTTCTAACAGGCTCCAACTGAGAAAGAGGAAGATAAGGCAGAAATGCCAGAAAAGAACCCAGAAACCAACAAGGTTTCTGAAGAACACATCATTGAGCCTTCCCATATGAAGGTATATATATATATATATATGAAAATCAGTGATAAAAATTCTTCACCTTGGGTTATCTCAAACTTCTTCTAAATTACTCAATACTTTCTACTCACAGGCTCACTCAGAAGTGCAAGGGGATGATTTGCGACATCCTCAGACTCTATGGAAATTGATGAGGCATCAAGGCCTTCATCACAAGAAAAGATTCCAGAGACTGCACAAGTCTCTGAGAGACAAGTATCTGAGCCTCCCATGGAGGTAATTGACCTCTCAGATATCTAATTTGTCACTTAAAGTTTTCTTGATAAAATTTCCTTAGTATTGTTATAATTTTAATTCTCAGGTTCAAGAAAGAAAGGTTGATGAGGACCAGACTTCCAAGTCTCCGCCTCACAACAAGATATCTGAGACACCAATTGTCTCAGTAGCACAAGTCTCTGAGCCTGAAGTACTTACTCAGGTAACTCAGAAACTAAACTACACTTCTACTCAGATATCTATAAAAGTTTTGAAGCTCACTCAAAACTCTTTCTATCAGGCTCAAACAAGTGCAAAGCAGGCTCCCAATGATGAGAAAAGGGACCTACTTCCCTTCTTCAAAGCTCAAACCCTGCCAAAGCATATACAATGCTTCAAGAAATGGCAAAGGTTAAGGTGCTCTGATCTCTCTGAAATATTGAGAATCACAGATCAACCAACCAGACGAGCACGAGCTCTTGACTTAACATATATCCATGCAATGTTCCCTACCGAACAGTACACAGTTGCGACTTTATTGCATAAGGATTTCTCCAGAGAAGTGGCACACAGTTTGATACAAGCCTTTGAACAGGCAGATGGTCAGACAAGATTACAGATGGCATTCAAGCCAGTTCTGCCCCAGACTCTGCAATTTATACCTTCTGAACAAGAAGAGGTTAATGGGCAGAAGATCACTATTCTCAAGTGATCAATCTTGATTCAAGATGATGAGGAGGAAGAGATAAACGAAAACGACTTCGATGAACCTCTCACCGATCATCACCAAAAGGATGACATGCATACAAAAGGATGATGATGATGCCTCACTGTGGACCGGAGGAATTTCACAAAGAAATCATGCCTCAACCTGAAAAGCAAACCGAGAGGAAAGCACGAAATCTCCGCTCCATCTCCTCAAAAGTCAACTCATCCATCTTCCCAACAAAAGGTTAATCTTGAACAAGTAGTTGAGGATTCTGAGGAAATCACTCAGAAATTGTTGAATACTCAATCCAGAACTGCTCAACTCAGACAATTGTTGGAAGAAGAACAACAGCTCCATCTTCAACTGGAAGACCAGATAGCCAAATCCAGAGACAAGCTTGACCAACTACAAGATCAATATCTGCAAGAGATGATTGCTTACTCTGAGGTTAAAGAGCTACAGGATCTCAGAAATGCCATCACCAAAGAACTCGATCATCAAGAAGTATCTGAAATTAAGCATGATGCTAAGGTTGCATCATCTTCAAAAGAAGTACCATCCTCCTCCCAAAAAGGGAAGAAACCAATCTCTGAGATGGTTGCTGGACTCGACACAATCGATGAGAATGTCCAAGAGGATGAAGATCACTGGGCTGATTACTCAGATGATGAAGAAGACAAGACTTTGGCAGAGCATCGCAATGAACATCTAGCTGTTTCACACTTGAAAAGGAAACTGATTGCTCCTGAAACTTTCAAAGAAGCGCCAAATGTCCACTCCATGAATACATGAACAGATACCAAATCGCTCTCTCAAAAAAAAGGATGTCTTCACGTAACAAGGAAGTAATTGCCTCCGTCCCTCTGAAATGAAAAAGTTCACCGAGCTCGTTACTCGAGAACAACTAGCATAGTCATTGCTCGTAAAGATCTGGAATGATAAGGCGATGATGCGTCTTTAGAAAAAGCTTTGCAAGAGGCAAGTTACATCTGAAAAGCAGATGCCATCCTAGGCCCATTAGCAGAGCTCACTGATAAGGACAATGGACTTATCAAGCAAAATCAGGAGCTCAAAGCCGAACTTCAGAAGTTGGTCACTGCCTATAATTATTTACAAGGGCATTTTAACTCTCTCTCAGATTCTTTTATGAGACTGAGTCAGCCAACAATGACTAAGGGGGAAAGAGTGTACAAATCTGGACCTCAAAGTCAGGGGGAATGGGAAGAAGGAGAAGAAAACAAGAAGAAAACTGGAGCTGGTGTGGCTCAGAGAGGAAGAAGAAACATGAAAACTTCCCAGCCACCACTCAGAATCAACGAACCCTCCTCAAGCCAAGCTGCTTTGCAAATAGTAGCTGCTTCCCAGAACCTACTGAAGGAACTACAATGATAACAAGGGCCATGGCACAGAAACCTCCAAGGAGTACCAAGGCTCCAAGGAGGGATTGATGAATCTTCTGAAGAAGAATAAGGTCAAATCAAGTCCTTGGGCAATGAAGAAGGCTGTAAAACTCTCACAAGATCTAATCTTGATGATGATGAGGAAACTGATGAAGATGAAGCTCCTCTTCACAGAAAAAGGAAAATTGAAAGCCTAACGGAGCCCATAGCTGCAAAGCCCCTAGCAGCTAAAACACCCTCTGGAAATACCAAGTCTATCCAGGGTGGTTCTTCAAACAACAACCCCAAAGAGAATTCAAGACAGAGAAGGAACAGACTGAGAGCTGAGCAAAGACAAAGTCAACTTCCACTCAGGCCAGAAGAAGCCAAAATAGAGTATGTGAAGAATGACAATGATTCCTCCGCTCACAGTGCATCAATCGAAAAATGGCTATTGGATTACGGAACTTAAGCATCTACCGTAAATTCAAGATTTCCGAACCAATCCATAAACAACTTATGGCATGGATAAAGATAAGCCAACCTTGATCAACACCAATCACATTAAAGCCCAGTGGATTTTGAAGTTGTCAAGAGAACAAGCCATGAGAAAGGACCTCTCGATGAATGTCCATATGGAAAGCCGATGATGTGCACGTAATTCGAATATCACAGAACAGCACAAGAGCAAGACTTCATTGTGGAACCCTATGAATCGTTCTATCTAACTGAAGATCAATACAAGGGTGACATCAGATATCTGAGGATTATCTACGAATACTTCAAGCTTTCAGATATCAGAATAGAGCATGCCTGGAAGTGGGGAAAGTATCTGTGGGTCAAACATTTTGTCAAGAAAAATCCTACCAAAACCTACAAAGAGGTCTGTGGATTTGCCAGAGACACTGAGATGCTCGCGTAACACTTCTATGATTATTCTGATGACATCAAAAGGTTTGGAGATAGGAAATTTGCAGACTGATCCATAGAACAACTGTTGAAGACTTGAAAAATTGAAGACTTGAAGACTAGTCTATTAGGATGTTTACTTGGAGCTTGTTTACTCCTGTTGTCCCAATTTACTATGTATTTTTTGTTGTATTTTTGCTGACTGAGCTAAACTTGTTTTATGTACTAAAGTTATCTGTATTCTTTCTTTGTAACTTATCTGAAGAACTTACTCTCAGATAGTATTCTATAAAAGATAACTTGTCAGCAAAGATCACACCTTGTGATTTGGTTGATGTCTACTTTCTGCACTTAATTGAATGATTTGAAAAATCTTAAGAAATGATTAAGTGTTGGACTGTTCACTCATCCAGATTTGTAATAGGTCAGATAGTCATCGTTGACTGATCAAAAAGGGGGAAATTTGTTAGATATTTTGTTAGAAATATCGGTTTAGATTTTGATCAGCAACATGATGACTTATCTTAGTCTCAGAAAGGTGATTAGTACTCTTGGTTCACTTGAACATTGTAAAAGAGGAAACCCACTAAGTATGATAGTCTAGCTAATCTTGTATAGGATGTTAGGTTTCAAAATGTAATT
Organism: Plantago major; assembly: GCA_026545765.1. Lineage (NCBI taxonomy): Eukaryota > Viridiplantae > Streptophyta > Magnoliopsida > Lamiales > Plantaginaceae > Plantago > Plantago major. The sequence goes on from CM048840.1 coordinate 2,807,135, forward strand.
TTATTTTATGAAGAGAAGACCAAGAAGAAGACATCCAAGCAGAACAAGTTCAACGACATTGAAGATTTGAAGAAACTGCACAAGATTACTGAAATAGTTTTGCAGATACCTTGGTCAGATATCTTGAAGACACGAATAGTTTTAAACAAGCTGTGTCACAAGAGTTATCTGAGAACTAGAAGGTTTTCTGAAAACCAGGAAAGTGCCCACAGATATCTACTCTCAGATACCTTGAGCCTTAACCACATTTCTGAAAAATAAATATATTGCAACAAAGTTGTTTCAATAAAGTGGTATCTGAAGATTAAAGATAAGGACGTGCAAAGAATCAGATAATACTAGTCTCTGATACTGAGCATAGTTCCGTTGGCACTACAGGACAAAAAGTACAGTACAATGCATTAAATGCACGGACAGAGATGTCTGAATAAAAGCAACGGTACCTTCTGAAGAAGAAGACAAACCTACTACAGTACTATACACAGATATCAATAGTTTGAATTTGAGCCTAACGGATACTATTCAACGACTTTCAAATTCATCTATAAATATCAATACTTAGACTACTTGAGAAGACACCTTGAACTCCATAAACACGCTGAACAACATATTCTCTCAAGCAAACTACTTATCCTCAAAGCTTTCTGTTGCGACCAAAGCTCCTGATCTTAAGTAGCACTAAAGTTCTAAGTGTCCTGATCCTAAACAAGCACTGCTATCTGTGAAAGAGTTGAATTGAAAGATCAAGTATCTGAGATTCATTCTCTTGAACATTTATCTAAGACTTGGGTCAGTAAAAAGAACAAGATATTATACATTGAAAAGTGTATTAAGTATACTTGATTCACAGAGCTATCTGATTAACTGAAAAGTTATTAAAGAAGCTCATCTGACAACTCAAACCAAAACCAACACCATCACTGGCGTGGAGTACAGGAAGTACTTAGTTTGAGAAACTAAGGAATAACTCCAAGGTTATTGAGCACAGGAAGTACTTAGCTTGGGAAGCTAGGGAATAGCTCAAAAAGGTTTCTGAGTACAGGAAGTACTTGGCTGTGAAAGTCGGGGAACAACTCAGGGGGAACATTTGGTTGGGAACCATTTGTTTAAGGAATCTTAGAATAGGATTTTTGTAAGGTGACCTCAATTATCTATTCTAGTGAATTCTAGGTCTTTGGAAGACCGAAGTGGATTAGTTGGAGGATTACGCCACCTCCAGATACCACTATACTTGCTGTGTTATTTACTTCTCTGTACTTACATTTCACCAACACACACACACACTTTAATTGTTTCTGCACTTATCTATCTTAAGTCTTCCGCGCTCTGAATCTAAGCATCAGATATCTACACAGATATCTGAGAAATAGTTTTTATCGACAAAAGTTTTAAAAGACTATTCACCCCCCCCCCCCTCTAGTCTTTTACTTTGCCGTTATCTGGACCAACAGTATGGATGCTAGAAGTGGAGCGGGAAGCCCAAAATACCAAGAATCGAAGTTAAAAGGAGCGGAAAGGGCAAAACAGTCATTTTGGAAGAACTGACGACGCCAGTTTGTACGCCAGTAACTCTTTGTTTCGTCTGCAGACCAAACTGGCGACGCCAGTTTTCAAACTGGCGACGCCAGTTTCTTCTTTTCGCCGTTTTTCTGCGTTTTGTTTCCTAATTCGCCCAGACTTAGTTTTTCTCCTTTCTATTAGTTAGAACAAGACACAATTACTGGGAATATTCATTCTATTGTGAAAAAACACACTTTTCCCTAGATCTAAACCCAGTTGATAGAAAAAAGCTCCACACATCCATACTTTGACATGGATAACAACTTGGAGCTTGATTTTGATTATTCATCGAAGGATTGATATCGAATCCCTGGTTACTGTGGTAAATCTCTATTATTTTATCTTATTCAATTCGTTCTTACTCTGTTTCTCGAATTGTTTGAGCTTGCATGCGATTATCATTCTGTTTATGTTAAACATGGGCAATATCTTGTATTCTTTCATCCTTGCTTCGATTATGAGTAGCTAAGTCACTTCGAACATGGTAATTGCGTGATAGCTTTGCATATTCTCTTCTAGGGTTCAAAATCATTCATATAGGTTAGGCTCGTTCAAAGATCTTCATAAAAACACTTCAATTCAATACTCTCGTTTAAAGATTCTCTAAAACATTTTGGTTAAGGATCGTGGACCGACCGTGTGACAGTATGACAGTATGAACGTATCCCTAGAGCGAATTAGCAGTTTGCTTGATCGTAACTACAGTGTTCCTCCTACCTCATTCTTACAAACAACTACATTATTAATTTCTGTTTTCTAGTTTTAAGAAGTACTTGAATTCAAACAAATTAGCATTGTTTCGCAAGTAACTGTTTGTTTTCAATCGTTGCAATAGCGTAATTGATTCATTAGCGAACGACCTCGTGGTTAGCATTGTCTATTTACAACAACTGCTTTCTACTTGTTTTCTAAGTAGTAATTTGAGCATATCAACAGGCCTCCTCCAAACTGTGGATGTGGTAAGTGCACTTGCCAGGCCTTGGTGAATGCTTCATAAATCAGTGACACAGAACAAGTTTTCCAATTTCTTATGGGCCTGACAGAATCTTATGATGGCATTAGAGGCCAAATCATTATGATGATTTATGTGCCAACACTTGAGAGGGCATATTCAATCATTCTTACTGAGGAAAGGCAGAAAAATTCTAGGCACAATGTGCCAAATGCAAGCAGCTCCTCTACATTTCATATGCGCCAAAATCCTCAGCCATATCAAGCTAAAAGAAAAGGCAAGGAGCTTAGGTGTACTAACTGTGGTTATACTAACCATACACTAGAGAAGTGTTTTAGGCTTATTGGTTTTCCTAATGATTTTAAGTTCACTAAGAAGCCAACTTATGCTAAGAATTACTCATCTGCTTCTCAGTTTCAATCTGCTAAACCTCATTTTGCTAACAATATCAATGTTGCTAGTACTTCTACTGATGTTACTACTCAGTACAGTAACATCAAAAATTAAGTATCTCACTTAATGCATTTGCTTGAGCAAGGAGTTCATCAGTTTGCACCAACTACTAGTGCCTCTACTAGTGTTTCTGATGAGGATCATGAGCCTGCAGGTGGTGATCCTGCTGCTACATACCACACACTAGGAGGTACATTTACATGCTCATTTGCTAAGAATATTGTAGCAGAAAACTAGCTAGTAATGTGAAAAAAAAAGAGTGATGAAGATGGTATCAGAGCCTTGCTTCTGATCATCATCTTCATCACTCGTTTTTTTTTCACATTTCTAGCTTGTTTTCTGCTACAATAGTCCTTTATCTATTGATTAGTATTCTGCAAGCTCATTTCACAGTTATTCATTTGTTTGCAAGAGTTTTCACTGGTTTGTTGAAGTAAATTCACAGATCATATTGATTAAGCTACTTAGTGTTGTGTTTATCATTGATTGATCATTATATTACTATTTCATTCGATCACTTCATGGTTTTTTTCTCTCTATTCATTTTGGTTGACAATTATTATTCAGTAGCTTGTTGATCAGATCATTACTAAGCTAGTTGTGTTGTTTTGTTTCAGATATCTGGTTTACTTTGATCACATCACGGTAGATTCGATTTATTCAAGCTAGTTCACAAAATCTATTTGTTGAAATGCCATCTGATTCTCAAAAGATCAACTCACCTACTAATGGTGATAATGCAAATCATGCTACTAGCTACAAATCGGGCTACAATTGACAAGGAGTTGGATCACATTGATCCAAATAGTCCATTTCATCTATTTCCACATGACACAGCTACTTCAGGTTCTATTAAGAACATTCTCAAAGAAGCAAACTACATCAATTGGAGGCGTGATATGGCTCTATCACTCTCTATCAGGAACAAGTTGGGGTTTGTTGATGGCCATACAATAGACCAGATCTGGAGAGTCCTCTCTATCTTCCATGGTTGAGATGCAACAATCTCATTCTATCCTAGCTACAAAGTTCTATCACAGAAGAAATTCGTGGCACTATTGCTCAAAGTGTTTATGCTAAGGATGATTGGAACAAGTTGGAGGCGAGGTATTCTCAAACAGATAATGTGCGCATTTATGAGCTTCAATCAACACTCAATCAGTTTGTTCAAGGTTCACAAACTGTTATGGAGTATTTCACAAAGTTGTCTAGCATCTGGGAAGAACTACACATCCACAGGCCTCCTCCAAACTATGGATGTGGTAAGTGCACCTGCCAGGCCTTGGTGAATGCTTCACAAATCAGTGACACTGATCAAGTTTTCCAGTTTCTTATGGGCCTGACAGAATCTTATGATGGCATTAGAGGCCAAATCATTATGATGATTCCTGTGCCAACACTTGAGAGGGCATATTCAATCATTCTTACTGAGGAAAGTCAGAAAAATTCTAGGCACAATGTGCTAAATGCAAGCAGCTCCTCTACATTTCATATGCGCCAAAATCCTCAGCTATATCAAGCTAAAAGAAAAGGCAAGGAGCTTAGGTGTACTAACTGCGGTTATACTAACCATACAGTAGAGAAGTGTTTCATGCTTATTGGTTTTCCTAATGATTTTAAGTTCACTAAGAAGCCAACTTATGCAAAGAATTACTCATCTGCTTCTCAGTTTCAATCTTCTAAACCTCATTTCGCTATCAATATCAATGTTGCTAGTACTTCTACTGATGTTACTACTCAGTACAGTAACATCAAAAATCAAGTATCTCACTTAATGCATTTGCTTGAGCAAGGAGTTCATCAGTCTGCACCAATTACTAGTGCCTCTACTAATGTTTCTGATGAGGATCATAAGCCTTCAGGTGGTGATCCTGCTGCTACATACCACACACTAGAGGTACATTTATATGCTCATTTCCTAAGAATATTGTTTGTTCTATTTCACATGATTTGCATGATTATTTTATCATTGATTCTGGTGCTACAAATCATGTGGTATGTAATCTCACTCTATTCACTTCTCACATCAGGAAAGTTCATTCATTTGTACAACTACCTGATAATACTAAACTCACAGTAACAATGATAGGAAACATAAAACTATCTGACACTATAACACTTGAGAATGTGCTTTATGTACCAACTTTTACTGTCAATCTCATATCTGTCACTCAAATCACAAAGAGTAGGATATTTCATTTCCTATTTATATTACAGGAGATTTCTTCAAGGACAAAGATTGGGCTCGCTAAGAGATTTAAGTCCCTCTTTGTGCTTCACATCAATGAGATTTCTCAGCTTTTCAATTCAAATAACAAGTCAGAGCTATTATCTGTAGCAAATTTCCATTCATGTTCAAATAAAGAGTTCAAATCTGCTCATGCTATTAAAGCAAGTACTTCTAGTCAGCTGTGGCACACAAGACTTGGTCATCCATCTTTCACAGGGATGCAACTTATAGATTGTACTAGTGTAGGTAGTACTGAGCCATATGATTGTACCATCTGTTTAGAAGCTAAACTAAGGAAATTTTCATTTCCAGTTAGCAAAACTGTATCAACTTCACTCTTTTCTTTAATACATCTTGATGTTTGGGGTCCCTATTCAATTTCATCTATCAATAATCATAGATACTTTCTTACTTTAGTAGATGATTACTCAAAATACACATGGACTCATTTATTCACTGCAAAATCTGAAGTTAAAACCATTGTGCTCAACTTTATTACTCTCATTGAGACACAATATGGTACAAGAATTAAGATTATTCGATCTGATAATGGATCAGAATTCACAGTGCTTGATCAATCACTTAAACCTCTAGGTATAATACATCAAACTAGTTGTGTTTACAAACCTCAACAAAATGGTGTAGTAGAACGCAAACACCAACACTTATTAAATGTAGCTAGACCCCTAATGTTTCAATCTTGTTTGCCTCTGAAATTTTGGGTTGATGCTATTCTTACAGCTACATATCTTATAAATAGGATTCCTTTTCCTTTGCTTCATAATAACAGTCCTTATTATTTGTTCTATGGTTCTTCACCTGACTATGATTCACTCAGGTGTTTTGGATCATTATGTTATGTTTCTACTCAAGCTCATCAATGTACTAAATTTGATCCTAGAGCTACTACTTGTGTGTTCATTTGATACCCTCCTCACACTAAAGGGTATAGAGTTTATAATCTTAAAACTCATAAAATTCATATATCCAGGGATGTTCATTTCTTTGAACATATTTTCCCTTTCACAGATACTCCTACTTCATTGCCTATTCCTGATATGATATGCATGATGATCTCACTGATATTCCACCATTTTTTCCTTCATATTCATCACCTTCTGCACCTTCCCATGAACATCTATAAGAGAATCATTCATCTCCTAATCTTTCTCCTGCATTGGATATTAATTCTTTACCATCTTCTCATTCTCAGACTTCCTTACATGATTAATCATCACCAGATCATACTCAGTCTCAGACTTCCTTACATGATCAATCATCACCAGATCATACTGTTATATCTCAGCTTATTAGAAGATCCACCAGAAAAGCTACTACACCTGTAAAAATGAAAGATTACTACCACTCCATATCTCACAAACATGTTTCAGGTTCATCTTCAACAAGTCATCCTATATCTAATTTTACTTCATATAATAATGTTTCATCTGTTCAGCAGAAATTTGCTTTAAATATCACCACTCATACAGAACCATCTTCTTATTATGATGCTATAAAAACACTTGAATGGACTCAAGCCATCTCAGCAGAGTTACAGGCTTTAGAAGATAATCAGACTTTGTCTGTTGTTCCTTTGCCATCTGGTCATAAATCTATTGGTTGTAAGTATGTTTTCAAGCTCAAGCTCAAACCAGGTGGTACAATTGACAAATATAAAGCTAGGCTAGTATCTAAAGGGTATTCACAAAAGTTTGGTTATGATTACTTTAAAACTTTCAGTCCTGTTGCAAAACTCACTACAGTGAGGACATTTTTAGCTATTGCTACTGCTCATAATTGGCCTTGTGAACAAATGGATGTCCATAATGCCTTTCTGAATGGGGAACTTGATGAAGACATTTACATGGATATCCCACCTGGTTACTTGCTTCAGGGGGCACTGATAAATGTGATTCAAGTTCAAACAAACTAGTGTTTAAACTACATAAATCTCTTTATGGATTGAAGCAAGCATCCAGGCAGTTCAAAAATTCACAAACACTCTACAAAAGCTTAAATTTGTGCAATCAAAGTCTGATTACTCATTATTCACAAAGACCACTTCACAAGGCTTCACAGCTTTATTGGTATATGTTGATGATATCATAATCACTGGATCAAGTTCTGAGCAAGTTCAAGAAGTTAAAGATTTGTTACATAAACAATTCAAAATCAGGGATTTAGGGGAGGTTAAATATTTCCTAGGACTTGAGATTCTCAGAAACTCACAGGGTATGCACATATGTCAAAGAAAGTATGTGCTAGAACTTTTAGCAGATACAGGATTAACAGATTGCAAGCCAGTTGTTAGTCCAATGGAAGTTAATTGAAAATTAACCATGGATGATAAAGATGAGATAAATGATCCTTCACTATACAGAAAATTGATAGGAAAGCTCATATATCTTAACATCACCAGGCCTGACATTACCTATGCAATTGGTATGTTGAGTCAGTCCATGGATAAACCATCTAAAGGGCATCTGAATGCTATCTACAGAGTTTTAAAATACTTAAAAATGCACCTGGTCAGGGCATATTTTTTCCTTCTCACAATGACATGAATCTGGTCTCTTATAGTGACTCTGACTGGGTTTCTTGTCCTGATACAAGAAGATCAATATCAGGCTACTGTATGTTTCTGGGAACTTCTCTCATTAGTTGGAGAAGCAAGAAACAAACTACAGTAAGCAGATCCTCCTAAGAAGCTGAGTATAGGGCTCTATCTTTAGCAACATGTGAGATTGTTTGGTTGATATCATTACTCAAAGAATTCAATATTTGTTTCAAAACTCTTGTTGTTCTCTATTGTGATAACCAGTCAGCAATACATTTGACTAAAAATCCAATTTTTCATGAAAGGACAAAACATCTAGAAATAGATTGTCATTTTGTCAGGGAAAAGGTTTTGACTGGTTTAATACAAGTGATTCATGTGCCTACTAAAGATCAGGTTGCAGATATTTTTACAAAATCTCTAACTCAATCAGACATGAGGCATCTACTCTCTAAGATGAGCATTACTGACATATATGCTCCTCTTAAGGGGAGGTGTCAAGATGATAATGCATCAGCAAGAGAAGGAGAAGCTCACCAGAGCTTAATAGCCATCTGCAACCCAAATAAAAAGAATGAAGAATGCATCACAAAGATGAACCGCCGGGGGAATGAAGCTGCAGATTGTTTGTTGCAGTTTGGCATCTTCTAGTTGGTTAGTTAGTTAGGTAGTTAGCTTCTCTCACTAGTTAGTTTTATTCTCTCTCTAGTTAGTTAGATTACAGCTAGTAGTTTGTTAAGAGAAGTTACAAACTCCCGCCTAAAACTGTTACAAAGGCAGGGTAGAATAGGAAGAATGCTTCATTGATTTATGTGTATAAATAGAAGTAGCTTGTATAGATTTCATTCATTTTGAATACATTGCATTTTATTTAGCTCTTCTCCTGATCAATGGTGAGCTCTTTTGTTTCTTCCGCAATCTATGTAAACTCTGATAGTACTCCGTATATACCGCGTGCGGCCTGACCATTTTCTTAATTTCCAGGCGAGTCATTAGCAGAGAACAAATGCTGGTTGATTGATTTTTTATGTTTAAATTATTGAAATGTTGAGAGTTTTAGAAAGCTAATGTTTCGATAACAAAGTGAAATGTGTAGGGCTTCTTTCTGGAGAGGTATATGTATTGAAACTCTAACCATGCTTAGTCTAAATCTGGATATTGTGAGAAAATGAAATGATGAATTATATATATGAGTACTTGTCTTGCGATGATCATATGGTCTAGCAAAGCAAATAGTTTGTTCAAGCTGTAAGTGTTAGAATTTTAGCACTAATGAGGCTAGTCCTTGACTTTGTACCTCAACCAAAGGGGCCCCACACGTTTGAAATGAAGTTTCATTAAACGTGTATAATCTACTATGGTAGTAGAAGACACTTGAGAAAGAATTACTAAAATTCATTGAAAGGTGAAAGAGTTATTGAAGCTCAAAGTGTGTTGGTTGATGCATTAAATATGGAATGCCAAGAGTTGGAATGGGAAAAGTCCCACGTGGCTAAAATTGAGGAAGAAGAAACTACTTATTAGTCCAAGGCTTGGGTTAAGTGATTGGGCCCTTAGGGCACCCATGCTTTTGGAAGGGGGGAGGAGCTAGATGCTCCTACACACGCACCCACCTGGCTCCGCCAGGAGCCGGGCCCGGGCCTCGGGCCGTGGGCTCGAGGGTCCGTGGGTTCGCGGGTCGCGGTCTAGAGTTGATTATTATCGTTTTGGGCCAGAAATATTTTGTGTTTGGTTAAGCCCAATAAGATAATCGGTTAAGTCTGAAACCAAATTTAATTAGTGCGAACGGTTGTGTCCGTTCGGTTTAATTTGAGCGAACTGGTCTGACCATTCGCCAAAGGATGTATCTGAAACGAAAATTCCAACAGATGTGTCTGTTCGAATTTTTGTTTCTGCAGGGACCTTTCTGCGAAAGGATACATCTATTCAGACTGCAACTCTTCAATATTATAAATAGCCCCCCCTAGAATCGATTTCAACACACAGAAATCCATTCTTCTTCCTTCTCTTAAACTACTCTCTCTAAAGCCAGAAAAACCTTTATTGTTTCGTTCGCAGAGTCAAGTTCGAGTGCTAGAACTTTGATTCACATACTGCTGTTCTATCTTGGGAGACTATTTGTCAAGTAAACCGTTAGCACCAGAGCGGGGCAAATACAGTCTTAAGGAATAAGGCCCAGCCTTTGCTCAGCAGTCTAATCATATTCCTTACCCACTCCGTTACTATCCTCATACACTACCGCAAACCAGTTACACAACACTTAAGACTGTATTTTTGCCAGTGTATCGAAGATGTCTGCCAACGGAGTTGCTGTTGACGTTACTGCTCCCCGAATCAATGTTGCCAACCACGGGGAGAAACCAGAGAAGTTCCTGGGGACGAACTTCAAACAGTGGAAACAGAAGATGAGGTTCTACTTGACAACCATTGGGTTCGAAAGTTACCTTACTGCTGAAACTCCTGCTCCACCCACTCTGCAGGAGATTGATCAGGCCGCCATGTCTCCAGAGGAGAAGAAGGCTGCTGAAGAAGACAACAAGCGGAAACAACTGTCCTATGATGCTTGGATCCATGCAGATTTCATGTGTAAGAACTACATCCTTAATTGTCTTTCAGATGTGCTCTACACTGCTTTCAGCGCTGCCGGTACCACAAAGGAGTTGTAGAGCAATCGACGAGAAATCTTGTACACAGGATGCGGTGCAAAGAAGTTCATTGTGGAAATTTTGAACTTGAATGAATGACTCAAGTCCGTGATGAGTCGTGTTCGAGTATCAAATGATTCTCCATGATTTGGAACAAGAGGGCATGAAGCCTAATGAGTCATTTCTGGTCGCTTCACTGATTGAGAAACTGCCGCCATCATGGAACGAGTTCATGAGTTATCTCAAATTGAAGACCAAGGAAATGGGACTTGAGGAGTTGATCATCAAGCTTCAGATTCAGGAAGACAACCGCAAGGCTCTAGGCAAAGGGAAGCAGCAAGTTGAAGCAAAGGCTCACCTTGTCGATTCCAAGGGAAAGTCAAAGGGGAACTCCAGTAAGAAACGCAAGACGCGTGATGGGGACGTGAAGTCTCAAGGGAATTCCGGGAAACCAGGACCTTCCAGGAGGATCAAAGGAAACTGCTTCAATTGCGGAAAGCCAGGGCATATGAAGGCGGGTATCACCAACTCAAGAAAGAGAAGGCCAATGTTGCAGAAACAAAGAATGACCCTATAGTGGAGGATTTGGTTAATTCCTTTGCTGCTGTGGTCTTGGAGGCAAACCTGGTTGAGAATCCGAAACAATGGTGGATTGATACGGGTGCAACTCGGCACATTTGTTCTGACAGGGGTGCTTTCTCCACCTACTCTCCGGTGAAGGATAAGAAGCTGTTCATGGGGAACGACGCTACATCCGAGGTGAAGGGAGTTGGCAAGGTGGTTCTGAAGATGACTTCCGGGAAGGAGCTCATACTGAACGAAGTGATGCACGTTCCGGATATTCGCAAGAACTTGGTGTCCGGACCTCTGCTTGTTAGGGCAGGTTTTAAGTTGACTTTCGAGTCCAAATCGGTTTGTAATGATGAAAATGGTGGGTTTGTAGGAAAGGGCTACATGTGTGATGGGCTCTTCAAAATTTTACGTAATGTCATTATGCGCTCTTTTGCAAGCAATGAAAACAATGATTCTACTTACTTGATTGAGTCTTCTAATTTATGGCACCATAGATTAGGACATACAAACTACAATGCGATTCGAAAGTTAATTAAAACGAATCATTTGTCGTCCTTTGAAATCAACCCTCAAAGTAAATGCGAGGTTTGTGTGGAAACAAAACTAACAAGGGCATCATTTCACTCGAAGGAATGTAACCATCTCCTCTAGAATTAATTCACGTGATTTGTGTGACTTAAAATTTGTGCAAACTAGAGGAGGAAAAAGTACTTTGTTACTTTTATCGATGATTGCACTAGATATTGTTATGTTTATTTGCTAAGGAGTAAGGACAAACCTTAGAAGCATTTAAACATTACAAAACTGAAGTTGAAAATCAACTTAGTACTCGAATTAAAGTAATTCGAAGTGATAGAGGTGGAGAATATGCAGGACCACTTGAAGAATATTGCTCACAGTTTGGCATTATTCATCAAACCACTGCTCCATATTCTCCTCAATCTAATGGTGTTCTTGAGCATAAAATCGTACTCTAAAGGAGATGATGAATGCACTATTACTAGATTCGGATTACCCGAATTTGTGGGGGGGCTATTCTCACGGCAACTACCATTCTTAGTAATACCGGAAAAATAGTGATATTACTCCATATGAACTGTGGAAAGGAAACAAGCCCTCTTACAAACACTTGAAAGTGTGGGGCTAAGGTGGTAATACCCAAACCAAAGCAAGTAAAGATTGGACCAAAGACTGTAGATTGCATATTTATAGGATATGCAAACAACAGTAGCGCTTATCGCTTCCTAGTGCATAAGTCGCTGGTACCAGACATCCATGAGGGCACTGTCATTGAATCAAGGAATGCAGAATTCTTTGAAGAAGTTTTTCCTAGAAAGGAAAAGATAGTCTCTCGTAAACGAGACTGTGATACGACAATAGGGTCAAATGCGGTGATCCCAGTGGGGGGCCCTGTGGTGGTCCCTGTGGGGGGCCCTGTGGTGGTCCCTGTGGGGGACCCTGTGCGGGTCCCTGACCCAAGAGGCCCTAATGCAGAATTCGAAGGTGTACCTTCAGAAAATGTTGCAGAACCTATAGGATCACCTCCTCTAGAGAATGCTACAGAGACAGAAGATTTACCACCAGAGAATTCCGCAGAAGCCGAAGTCGCACATCAAGAGAACGTGGAGGTTCCTGATGTCGAACCAAGGAGGAGTAAGCGGGCTAGGACTCAGAAAGACTTTGGTCCTGATTTTCTCACATACCTTGTGGAAAATGAGCCTAGAACTATCCAAGAGGCGATGTCTACTCCTGAAGCCCCCTTTTGGAAAGAGGCCATTGAAAGTGAAATGGACTCCATCCTGCAAAATCATACTTGGGAAGTGGTTGACCTTCCTCCGGGAAATAAGCCATTGGGTTGCAAGTGGATACTCAAACGCAAGTACAAAGCAGATGGAACCATTGATAAATACAAGGCTCGTCTAGTAGTCAAAGGCTATAGACAAAAGGAGGGACTTGATTACTTTGACACATACTCGCCTGTGTCTAGAATAACTTCCATTAGAGTATTCATAGCCATAGCTGCACTGCGTGGTTTTGAGATACACCAAATGGATGTTAAAGCCTTTCTAAATGGAGATTTGGACGAGGAAATTTATATGGAACAACCTGAAGGGTATGTGGTTCCAGGACAAGAGAAGAAGGTCTGTCGTCTTGTCAAGTCATTGTACGGACTCAAGCAAGCTCCTAAACAATGGCACGAAAAGTTTGACAACACGTTGCGATCAAAGGGATTTTCTATAAATGAGTGTGATAAGTGTGTCTATGTGAAGGGGAACGCTGAATCCTTTGTCATGATAGGCTTATATGTAGACGACATGCTCATTACTGGAAGTAGCCTGGATTTGATCCTGAAAACAAAGCAAATGTTGAAACAATTTTTCGATATGAAAGACTTGGGTGTAGCAGATTTAATCTTAGGGATAAAAATCTCTAAAACACCCGAGGGTTTGGTGCTTTCACAATCTCATTATATTGAAGAGATGTTAAAGAGATATGAGGTCTTTGACCGTCAATGTGCAAGGACACCAATGTACGAATCTTTGTGTTTGGACAAACACTTAGGTGATCCCGTAAACCAAACGCAATATGCTCGATAATTGGTAGTTTGATGTACGTGATGAATCGCACTTTCCCGATATTGCTCATGCAACAAGTTGGCTAGATTTACGCGTAATCCGGAAAAGCTCATGAAAGCTCTACTTCATCTATTGGGATACTTAAAGACCACAATAGACTATGGATTACACTATGGAAGATATCCGCAAGATTAGAAGGATACAATGATGCAAACGGATATCGATAGTACAAACACCAAGTCCACCAGGGTTACGTATTTACCATTGGTGGCGCCGTTTCATGGAAGTCCTCTAAACAACGTGCATCGCCCGATCCACAATGGAATCGAATTTATAGCTTTGGACAAAGTCGAGAAGAAGCGTAATGGCTTCAGAATTTTTAGAGGATGTCCTTGTCGATAAGCTCGTGCCTTCGTGACAATTCACCGGTAAGATGTCAAGATTAGGAAGGGCGAAACAATATGTATAATGGTAAGTCTAGACACATACGTCAAGACATAAAACCATTAGGCTTGATCTCTACGGAGTTATCACTATTGATTACGTGAAATCAAAGGATAACATTGCGGATCCGCTAACCAAAGCGCTACCGGGATCAAGTACATCGCTTGTCTAGGGGAATGGGCTTAAGACCCACAAAATAAGGAAATTTACGGTGGCAACCCAATCATACTGACTGGAGATCCCAAGAATTTGATTCAATGGGACAACTAAACTGTAAAGGACCAGTAAGCGCCTCGTGAAGTTTTGTACTTCGAGGTAAGAGCACTTAGGAGTTACTAACTCCACTTGCGCCATTCCGTGAAAGACATTTAAGTGCTCCTGCATCAAGTGAGGATGAGTCACTAAAACTCTTAATGATCTCAAGAAGATTCTTAATCTCTTTAGCTTACGAGCGAGCATCAGGCGTGAATGCTCTTAGAACGAGATCACCTATTTGGGTGTGAAGTATGGGAGGCCGCTTCAAACGAGAACACCTATGAATCCGAGCAGTCCAAGGCCTTTTAACGGACTGAGAAAAGGAACGAGGCAATAAGGAAAATTATTGTGTTGATATCATTGTCTTGGTTTACACTAAACGCCGATCGTTCAAGGCATCACGCCCACCGGGTGGCAAGTAAATCCGATGGTATTCTACTAGGGACGATTCAATGTCACTGACAATCGATCCGATGCAATATGATTTTCCGCAGAAAATTCTAGGCTGGAGCACCACGTTGTGCTGTGAGCATCAATTCTCTTTCATGTGGGGATTGTTAGAATTTTAGCACTAATGAGGCTAGTCCATGACTTTGTACCTCAACCAAAGGGGCCCCACACGTTTGAAATGAAGTTTCATTAAACGTGTATAATCTACTATGGTAGTAGAAGACACTTGAGAAAGAATTACTAAAATTCATTGAAAGGTGAAAGAGTTATTGAAGCTCAAAGTGTGTTGGTTGATGCATTAAATATGGAATGCCAAGAGTTGGAATGGAAAAGTCCCACATGGCTAAAATTGAGGAAGAAACTACTTATTAGTCCAAGGGTTAAATGATTGGGCCCTTAGGGCACCCATGCTTTTGGAAGGGGAGGAGCTAGATGCTCTACACACCCACAGCTCCGCCAGAGCCGGGCCTGCCTCGGCCGTGGGCCGGGCTCGTGGGTTCGAGGGTCCGTGGGTTCATGGGTCGATCTAGAGTTGATTATTATCGTTTTGGGCGTAAATATTTTGTGTTTGGTTAAGCCCAATAAGATAATCGGTTAAGTTCTGAAACCAAATTTACCTCGAGTCCGGTTATTGAGCGAATGCCAGTTGTGTCGGTTTAATTTGAGCGAATCGTCGACCATTCGCCAAGGATGATTCAAACGAAAATTCCAAATGATGTGTCTGCTCAATTTTTGTTTCTGCAGGACCTTCTGAAAGGATACATCTATTCGCATCGCAACTCTTCAATATTATAAATAGCCCCCTAGAATCGATTTCAACACGTAAATCCATTCTTCTTCCTTCTCTTAAACTACTCTCTAAAGCCGTAAAAACCTTTATTGTTTCGTCTCAGAGTCAAGTTCGAGTGCTAGAACTTTGATTCACATATCACGTTTCTATCTTGGGAAACTATTTGTCAAGTAAACCGTTAAGACCAGAATCTGGGCTTAAGGAATAAGGCCCAGCCTTTGCTCAGCAGTCTAATCATATTCCTTACCCACTCCGTTACTATCCTCATACACTACCGCAAACCAGTTACACAACAGTAAGGAGATTGAATTGGAGTTTTTGTGTTCGGTAAAATTCCCTTTGGGAGGTTGTGAAACCTAAACAAATTTGGCATTTTCCTTTTGATTTTGTAATCTGCTTTTACTTCCTCTCAATAAGGTTAGGTTTGATTTTGGAAGGAATATGAGATATCCAAATCCCATAAACTGTTTGATTGTATATACCATAAATATGTTGCTTTTTTCAGTTTTTATTTATGTAATCGCAGTCCACTAATGAGTTTGGGTTTGGCTCTCATGGGTTATGTCTCACAAGATGGTAGTGGTTGCATACTTGCAGCCCAACAAATTATTTGGGTACACTAAATGTCGTGTATGTTGATCTTCTTTTTTAAGATAATTTAGTGTTACTTGTTCTTTATCCAGATAATAAATCAATTGGATGGAAGCACATGATGTACCAATTGGGCACACAGACAGAGAGAATGCCCTGCCCACGAACTGATTACCAAAGTCAAAGTGATAGATGCTGCTGAAAATGAGCGAATACTTCATTGAGAATGAGTTCAAAATGAGCAGAGCAAACTTGAGCATTAAATTCTTCCGCCAATTTTTCTGAAAAATCTCAGATAAGAGAATTAAAGCAACTAAGCCATTATGTGTACAGATGTTTTAAAATGAAAATGGTTTTGTAACTTCAGTAATTCCTTTAACTTGGACTTGGACTCGACTTTACTTGACTCGAACTATTCATTGTGTTTGTTTCGCACATTTCCATACTCATTCTATAACCTTTTACTTGTCTTTGTCTCAACTTGTCTTACAGTGATGGAACTTAACTAATGATTTGGATATTTTACATGGGTACAAGACACCATATAATATAATTATGTCACAATAAACTTAATGGAATACGTATAGTGCCCTGATGGGATGAATTATATATACGACATTTAAGTAAATGACATGAATATTCATTCCTCCATACTTATCTCTTCCATTAAAATTTTCGAACCGAACTTTAATTTGACCATATTATAGTGGATCCGGTAGTTTAATTAGAATCCGTTCGATCCAAACCATTTTAAAACCAATTAACTGTAACTTGATCCAAAATCAACATTATAACCGTTTCCATAAATATAGAAAACCAACACCAACAACAAGGGAATCACCTATATAGGCTCATTTTAGATCCAAACTGAAAATCATTTGGTTTAGGATTTAAGTCATTTTTAGTCATATTAATTAAGAATCGATTCGAAACCTAATATTGATGGGCCTAGGCTAAAAATTACTTCTAATTATACATCAAATGATCAAAAGAATATGATAAAATTATTTAATGAATGTAAATGAATATATGTGGTTAGAAATTATTTGTGTTGGAAAAGTTTGTCCATTTCTTATTAATATTTTTAGGGGCTTGTTAAATGTAGTAAACATTCTACTAAACACAGTACATTTTTTGGAAAATTACAAAAATGATCAAAAGTTCAATCATTTGCAAATAAGTTCCAAAAAACTTAAAAATTACAAACTTAAAAAAAATCAGCGTCATTAAAAACTTAACCACTTGAGAAAATGGTTATAAATTCCAACTAATTGAGAAAATCTTCATTCTAAACACGTTTTGGGTTATAAATTGATCATCGTCAATTTTCAGAAAAATCTAAACAATCATTTGCAACTAATTGATCATCGTCAATTTTTCTCAATTTATGATTCGTTATTAAAAATCTCCATTATAAACACTCTAACACGGGAGAATCATCGTCATTAAAAAAATCAAACTAATGTATTATCCCATTTCTTTTTTACTTTAACCGGCCGGAAATCGACAATTTAGTGGTAAGCGACCAGCAGGTGTTTGCCTGATGTTAGCAGGCGACATGGCTCTAATTCGGCCGGAATATGTCAATTTTGCGGTCGATTAAATTTAAAAATAAAAAATGCAATAATTTTCTTTCAAATTCAATTGAAAATATGATTCTACTCACACATAACAAAACCCGTTGGTCAATATTGTTTCGAAGATATACGAGTCCTGTGTACTGAGAATTTTTTTAAAAATTGAGAAAATGTTATGTATTCGTGTAAATAAAAACTTAACCAATGATCGTCATAGTTATCATAATCTTCGTCGATATTCAATGTTGTGTTCAAAATGTTATTTTCTAAGTTTGAATTAGTTTTTTTTTATTTATTTTGTAAAATTGTTTAACTTTATTTTTATTACTTTATAAAGTATGGAGTCCTTTTTACAAATTATTAAACTTCTAACTGTTTTTGTTATTTTCTAAAAATTGTTTGCACTTAGTAAAATGTGTTTTGCGTTTAACATTGCCTCATTTATAATAAGTCCAACGGTCTCCACTCTCCACTGCTCAAACATGAAATTATCACACAAACTTAGTGCAGTGATACTCAAACCAATTGTATTGGTCAAAAAATGCAAGAGCCCAATGACTCATGATCCAACTTCTCCCTCATTAGATGTCCATGTCTATCATCTATAAATTGAAACCATTTCATCCCTTGTACTAGTATTAGTTAACCAATCAATATCAGTTCCAAAATACAACAAATATATAAATCATGGACAAATATTGCCATCAATGTTCAAGGGTTTTTTTTTTTTTTTTATCAGAAGAAAATCTTTCATAAACTCAGCAAAATGCAAAAACATCAAATGTCACAAGGGAGAACAGATTCCCCATCATCATCAAAGCTAAAATGTCGAGCTAACGAATGTGCTAGAGTATTACAGCTCCTTGGGGTAAAATGAAAAGTAATTGACTAAAAGAAAGGAATTAAGCAACGAATAGCATGAACAAAATTTCCACAAGCAGCAAGACATGGACCATCACTCTGAATATGTCGTATGACAGCAACGCAGTCACCCTCAATAAGAACATACTGCAACTGATAATGAATCGCTACATGTACAGCAAGCAATGCGGCAAGTGCTTCTGCGATCTCAGGATCTTGAATGTAGTTAACTCATCGACGACTCCAATATAAAACCTCACCTTGACTATTGCGCACCACAACTCCAAGACCAATTGATGGAGGAAAGCAAGTAACAGACGCATCAAAATTAATTTTGACAAATCCAACAGCTGGTGGTCGCCAAATTTGTTGTGCTTCTAGAGGCCTTGGATTGGAAAAAATATGTTGTGCTTCCTTATACTCCCAGATATAGCCAGGCGCAAAGGCTGCTGCTCCAATGGGTTCGTCACGCCGACCTTCAAACACCACTTTATTACGATTCCGCCAAATACTCCAATAGATGCAAACAAATAAATCAAAATCCTCCTTCTGTAAATCTTGTTTGACTGCCATAAACCAAGACCAAGCATCTCCTGTATCTAAATTCAAAGACTTGTTAGCAAGAGGAGAAACAGCCCAAGTGACTCTCGCAAAATGGCAATCACGGAACACATGGATAATTAACTCAATGCCACATTGACATACAGGACACAAGTTATCAGCAGCCATATGTCTTTTGAGAAAGAATATCGAGGACAGGTAGCGCATGATGTAAGAGGCACCAAGAAAAAATCTTAAGCTTAGAAGGTAACATACAATTCCAAATGAAGCGAAAGACTGTTGCTGCCATGAACAATATTAGCAGCATCCTTTTGAATTTTTCTTGCTAAATGATAAGCAATACGGACCAAATAAAAACCATGTTTAGAATAATGCCAAATACGCCTATCAGAACATGACGGAGCAAACAAAGGAATCTGTAAAATAGCCTCAACATCTTCATCCCACAATAAATTTTGCAACAGATCCCTATCCCAAGTACAAGTAGGCTGATCTATTAAATCAGAAACCAATAAATCATCCAACGAATGTAAATTAGGTGTAAAGACTCGAAGACCATAATCACGGGGAAGCCAATTATCTTTCCAAATACTTATGCCCTCGCCATTTCCCACTCGCCAACGGATACCTTTGCGAATAATTTCCATAGAACCACATATACTCTTCCAGGTATAAGAACAAGTAGGTTTAACCACAGCATCAATTAAGCACATCACACATAGGAAAATATTTAGCCTTTAGTACTCTACTAAGAAGAGAATCCGGAAAAAGAATAATGCGCCAAATTTGCTTGCCCAACATTGCAAGATTAAAAGAACGAAGATCTCGAAATCCCATACCCCATCCCTCTTACTTTCACATAACGAATCCCAATTAACCCAATGAATTTTCTTCTTCTCGCCATTACCCCACCAAAACTTTGCAATCACAGATTCAATCTCATTAAGAAGATAATCAGGAAGTTTAAAACAGCTCATAACATACGTAGGAATTGACTGAAGCACAGCTTTAATGAGCACTTCCTTACCCCCTTTTGAAAGAAATCTCTCCCCAAAACCCTGAGTTTTTGCCCAAACTCGCTCACGTAACCACCCAAAAACCTCCTTCTTAGAACGACCCATATCAGCTGGAAGCCCTAAATACTTCTCATGTTTATCGACCACCCGTACCCCCAGAATACCCCTTATCTCCTCCACCCGCACACTAGGAGTATTACGACTGAAAACCACAGTACTCTTTTCTAAGTTAATCTCCTGACCAGAAGCCAGACCATATCTCAACAGAATACTACGAATCTCAGCGGCAGCACTAGAAGAAGCATCACAAAATAACAAAGTATCATCGGCAAACAAGAGATGGGAGATCCTTGGTGCTGTAGGAGCAACAGCAACTCCTTTCAACACCTCCCTCTCATCAGCATCACGAAACGGAGCAGAGAAAGCCTCAGTAATAAACAAAAACAAATAAGGTGAAAGAGGATCCCCTTGCCGGATCCCCCTCTCTGGCTGGATAGGGTCAAGAATAGTTCCATTCAACGACACATAATACGTTACAGAACGGACACACAACATAATCAGCTGCACAAAGGAATGTGCAAAACCTAGTCTAATCAAAACACTCGCAAGGAAAGGCTACTCAACTCTATCATAAGCTTTACTCATGTCCAACTTTAAAGCCATAAAAGAATTTTTACCCTTGTTTTTTTTTAAAATGGTTTATCTCAGAAGCAACAAAAACATTATCAGTGATAAGATGATTGGGCACAAACGCAGATTGGGTTTCAGAAATGAGGTACTTCATATGAGGTTTCAGCCTATTTGTAATAGCTTTTGAAGCTATTTTAAACATGACATTACTAATACTAATAGGACGAAACTGAGAAATCATCTCTGGTGCTTGACACTTAGGAATCAACAGAATATGAGTATAATTTAACTTGGTATCCAGATGCTGATTATTCAGTAAAGACAAAGCACAATAAATAACATTAGAACTAACCACATGCCAAAACTTCTGATAAAAAAGAGCAGGAAGGCCATCAGGACCAGGTGATTTTAAGGGATACATATCGAAAAGTGCGACTTTTACCTCGTCTGGAGTGAACACACGACAGAGATCCGCATTGATAGCCTCCGTGACTTTCCCCCTTACTGTCTGTACCACATCTAAAATTTCAGCCGGCAGAGGATTTCTTGATCTGAAAATATCGGCAAAGTATTGATTAACCACACCCTCCATTCCAACCAAATCATCACGCCAAACACCATTCTGATCTCTGAGACCCAAAATTTCATTCCTCTTGGCACGCTTAGCAGCTTGGGTATGGAAGAATCTTGTGTTTCGATCCCCTTCGGCCAACCAATGGATTCTAGAACGTTGTTTCCACATAAGTTCTTCCTTATCCCTCTCTCTATCAAGTTCAATTTTCTTCTCTCGCTTCTGATTTTTTACAGACGTTGTATTTCGCTGATGCTACAGGTCGGCGAGTTCTTTCTGTAGCTTGCGTATCTTATCATTGACTTGGCCAAATTGGGCCTTGTTCCATTAGGCCAAACCAAGACTGCAATTAGAAACATTTTCTAAGAAGCCCAAATCATTGTTCTAGTTTTCTTTTACAACTCGCATACAATCAGGTGATTTTAGCCACATTGCCTCGAACCGAAATTGTTGCGGTTTTCCTCATAAATACAGGTCTGTCCAGCTGCAGGAATAGAGGCAAATGGTCTGAATCCGAAGTCATCAAATGGGTGACCTCAGCCCGAGGAAATAAATTACGCCACCCCACATTAGCAAGACGACTCTCAATAAAACTCGTTATATCATGATTATTACGCCAAGTGAACGGGTATCCTTGAAAACCAATATCGATCAAACCCGAATACTCAAGGGCCTCACGAAAATTCCTAAGTCTCCACTCCGGCACAACTAGACCACCATTCTTCTCATCTTGTGTCAAAACCTCGTTAAAATCACCAATACAAATCCATTCATGTTTAGACACATCACCAAGACGACGTAGCAAATTCCATGTATCCTTACGTTTTCCATAATTTGGTTCCCCATAAAAACCAGTAAAATGCCAAATAGTAGATTGACCACTCAAAATTACACTAGCATTAATATGATGCTTAGAATAACTCTGAATCATAACACAAGAATATTTATCCCACAACAAAGCTAAACTTCCAGAAAAACCAATCGAAGCAACTCCTAAACCAAACAAATTAAACCTCTGCTTAACCATATCAATCCCATGATCATCCATACGAGTATCAATAAGAAAGATAAGGTTGGGGCGATAACGACGAATATAATCGCCAAGTGCTCGAACTGTCCAAGGGTTCCCCAAGCCCTGACAGTTCCAAGATAGGCAACTCATTGGGATAGGCGGGGTTGCGTAGCAACTCCCGCCTCTGGTAGATTTATGAAAGTGCCACGGACTATTTTTGCCTTTTTGAACTCTCCAATAACAGACTGGCTTGCTGCGTTTTGTCGAACATTAGCTCGTTTTCGGGGACCATAGGTCTTCACACGGGTTTCTGAACTTGGTGATCGTCCCCTTTTTTGGTAACTGGAATGAAAACAATAGTATTAGGACAAGGGACAGGAGTGGTAGCAGGCTGTAAATCATGGGAATATAAGTCAGAAGGCGTGTTGGGCTGTGAAGGGAGTAGCTTGAGTTTAGAACCAAAGGTAAAGATATTGGGCTGCTGCAGAATATTGGGCCAAACATTAGGATTGATAGGTCGAGAAATGGTTGGGAGGCTAACTGGGCCAAGTGGAAAAGTACTAGGAATCAGGGCTGGGCTCAACGTTGGGCTAGGGAGTATTTTTGGTGTGGAGGATTCATGCATAACAGAATCCATAGAGGGATTGTGGGCATTGACCTGGTCATGGTTGAAAACAACTATTTCCTTGGAAGATTGCGAGACTGGAGGAGAATAATTATTTTCATGACTGGCTTGATTTGGAGAACTTGATGACGTTTCTAAATGCACAACACCACCCAAATTAGACCCTTGATTCTTGTAACTGAAATTCGACAATGATTGCTTTCCTTTATCCGTTACATTTCCTGGAAAAATACCCAATATGCCCTTACCCGTTGTTCTAATCAGATTCACCGGCTGTAGTCCAGTGGTCGGACTCCGCCACACAAATTGACGAGATGGACGCGACGACATACCTTCGATATAGTTGTTACCTTGATCCAACGGACGAACACGCAGCCAATCGCCATAAGGCAGGCGGGAATCATCAATTCTACCATTATCACCAACCAACTCCATACACGAAGAACAATCTTTCACCAAATGCCCCAATAGACCACAATAATAGCAAAAATTCGGTAGTCTTTCATACCCCAACGTAAGCTGAATCATACGATTATTTGGTCCTTCAATATTAAGAACACGCAGCAATGGCTTCATAATTTTGATAGCAATACGCACACACATCAATGAACCATTATTACCATTATGCAACTCTGTATCAAAATGCACAAAAGCTCCAATAGTATTCCCAATGAATTCAGCCATCTTTGAATGAATGAAGGAGAAAGGCAAGCCAAAGACGTGCACATTAAACTCACACATCTCTAAATCAACTGATTCTGGTACTTCGCCATGTGGGATCTTACGCAAGACAGCCAGATTTCTATCAAATGCCCAAGGGCTTCTCCACATTACCCGTCGCAAATCCAGCTCATTCTCAAAAATGAAGAGAAAGCGATTTTGTCACCAATTTTTTTGAACGAAACTCCACGGGACATGTTCCAACTAGTGATCAACGTGCATTCCAGAGCAGCCAAACTGATAGTCTTGCAAGACAAATAACACCCTACCAAAACCTTACCGAAGTCCATATCACCAGTATTCCATAAAGCCTTTGGAACCTTCACCGCATGTTCTTCATCAGTTGTGAGTTGTAATGCTTTACCCAAACCAGCCAATAAATCAGAATCCATTGTATCACAAAAATGATGAGCAGCGTATAGACAGTAAGGGATAGAGCACACGTAGATATCAACAAGGACTATCTGTGTAAACTGCAGACAAAACAAAAGCACACACCCAAACACCAGTGACGGAAAAGGTAGGTTAGATTTCAAATAAAGAAAACATATTATCACTTTAATATAATCAGTATGCAAATGAGATTGATTTTTATTGAACAAAAGGGTAAAATAAAAACTAAAACATAAGTTCGACTCAAATCTAGAGAATCGTGGACCTTTCCAAATCACACACAAGATATGGTTAAATCTCACCCATTGATGGAGAAGATGAAAAGAAAACAAGGGGGGTAAAGAAGATAAAACTCTCAATCGAGAGGACCCAATCTCCAGCCAGAGGACACAAACTCTCATTCGAGAGAATTTTTGGGATAAATTTTCATACTGATTCATTGTTCTCAAAAGGTGTGGAAGAAGAGGTGTGAACTTGGTACCTTATGTGGGTATCTGAAACAAAAAAAAGTGAAAAATAGAATTTCATACCAAGGGGGTTTATTGCTTCAGGAATAATCGACCACAACGAGTACTCAACGGTCAACACATTGGGAAATAAATACCATAGATGGGTCGGTGGTGTGCGATATTTGTGAAACAATTTTTTAACGTGAAGCCGATCTCGTTGCATACAACGAAAACGTTCACGTGGTCATCGCCAACAATGACAATGATGATGTAAGTATCAAAGTATGGCCATGGACTTGAGTATTTTATGTTGCTATCATTATTATTGTTACATTTTTTTCCGAATGTTTAAGATGGTGTCATCTGACTCATTTCTTTTGAATTTTTTATGTATGAGCTAGGATTTTGAGGTTGTAATTTCAAATTATAATGTCAATTTCCATACTTCAATCTATATATATATATGAAAAGGAGAAGGTCTCCTAGGAGATATTCCTTAGATAAATACTTATAAACATACTTTCTAAATATTACATATTAACCCCAATCAAAAACTAGTTGCCAAAAGCACCCAACCCAAGGGCCAGAAGGTGGGTCGGATAAAAGCCCAAAACCCCAGCTCAAAACCCCAGCTCGTCCTCATAATTCTGCCGCTTTCTCTCTCTTCTTTCTCTCTCTACTTTCTATCGCCATTGTCGATCGTCGGAAATCAACCGTTAAAATCATCAAATCAACTCACCCTTGTCGATCGTCGTCTATCAGCTCGCGAAAACCATGAAAATTAGCTCGCCATTGCCAATCATACTGCTATTCCTTCATAAATCTGCATAACAACTTACGAAAAAAGGTTAGATGTTTCGAACACTAATTTCTGTGAGTTTTTTGTGATTTGATTGAAGAAATCCTGGTAGATAGTTGATCGATCGTTCTGCTAAACAGTTAATTCAATATTTCGTTGAGAGTTTCACTAGTTGTTGATCGTATATGTATGTTTTCGTATATTTCTATTGAGATTTTCACTAGTTGTTTATTGTAGATGCCCGATTCAGCTGGAGCAAATTCAAACTGAAGATGCTGATGTACCTGCACAAATACTAAATACAGGTTGCTTACGCGATTTTCTCACATGTTTATATGTTGTAGTTGTATTCATATGCTCTGTGTCATATGCTCCATGATTACATGCTCCATGATACCATGAAAAGTAGTTTACATATGACTAGTGGAAACTTGTTATGATGCATGTCCCATGCTCTCTGCCATATGCTCCATGATCTCTGCATTGCACCCCATGATACCATGAAAAGTAGTTTACATGTGACCAGTGGAGACTTGTTATGATGCCTGTCCCATGCTCTCTGCCATATGCTCCATGATCTCTGCATTGCACCCCATGATACCATGAAAAGTAGTTTACATGTGACCAGTGGAGACTTGTTATGATGCCTGTCTCATGCTCTCTGCAATATGCTCAATGATCTCTGCATTGCACCCCATGATACCATGAAAAGTAGTTTACATGTGACCAGTGGAGACTTGTTATGATGTCTGTCCCATGCTCTCTGTCATATGCTCCATGATATCTGCATTGCACCCCATGACACCATGAAAAATAGTTTACATGTGACCAGTGGAGACTTGTTATGATGTATGTCACATGCTCTTTGTCATATGCTCCATGATATCTGCATTGCACCCCATAACACCATGAAAAGTAGTTTACATGTGACCAGTGGAGACTTGTTATGATGCATGTCCCATGCTCTATGTCATATGCTCCATGATCTCTGCATTGCACCCCATGACACCATGAAAAGTAGTTTACATGTGACCAGTAGGGACTTGTTATGATGCATGTGCAGTCATAGTTGTTGTTAACAACTCAACCACCGTATCCATTGATGATGACTTTAACATTGCTGGGAGTTTGATAGGAAGAACAACAAATAGTTTAGATGGCATGCATGATTTGTATCGGAGGCATACTGCAAAAAATTGGATTCTCTTTCAAAAGATGCACGTCGAGGATTAATAGTAATGGGAAGGTCTATCAAAAATACTTCATCTATAGTCGTTCAGGGAAACCAGAAGAAACTCTTAAAACTCCTTTGGTTACACCTTCACCCCTTGCAACTATAATTAAAGAAGGTGTAAACTAAAAGAAAAGAAAACGGTGAGAAGATTGAGTTACAAAAACAGATTGTCAAGTTAAGATAGTCATAAGTTGTGACAGTGAAAATCATGTTTACACGGTGATAAAGAACATTGAAGAGCATAACCATAATCTAACTAGAGAAGCATGGGGCCACTTACACCGTGTTGAAAGATCTATATCAGCTGAGAAGGCGAAAGCAATAGAAGTTATGGAAGCTGATGGACTACGTCCAACAGAAGCCTATAAGTACATGGTAGAAAGTGCAGGGAGAAAAGAGAATGTAGGTCACACTGAAAGGGACCATATCAACTTTATCACCCGCTTCAGGACGACCACTATGGGTGGAGCGGATGCCCAAACAGTTCTTGATATGCTTAAAACAAGACAAGATGAGGATCCACAGTTCTACTTCACACCGAAGTTAGATGAGGAAGGCAAGCTATGCAGCTTGTTCTGTAGGGACTCAATGATGAAGGATGATTACAACTTATATGGTGATGTATTAATATTTAATACAACTTACAGAACAAATAAATATGGTCGCATATGTGCGCCTTTCGTAGGCGTAAACAACCATTGGAACAATGTGATGTTTGCTTGTGCCTTCATTGCAAATGAAACGACTGAGTCGTTTGTGTGGCTTTTAGAGGAGTTTTTGAAGTTAATGGATGGTAAGAAACCAATTACTGTGTTCACTGATCAGGATTTTGCGATATCAAAGGCACTGGAACAGGTACAATGTTATCAGTTATATTTCCTATGTTCTCAATATAATGCCCTATGATCTCTATGTTGAAAATATTCTCTGTAATTTATATAAGGTATTTGGTGAAGAAACGAGACATAGACTATGCCTTTGGAACCTCTTTCAAAATGGAATAAGCCACTGTGGAAGATTGAAGAACGATGATCGTTTCAAGGAGGCTTTCCACCGATGCTTACAAGGATCATTGAATAGAGAACATTTCGAAGAAAACTGGAATAACATGATTGAAAAATATGAGTTGCAAGATGAAAGCTGGTTCAACAGGTTACCCCCATGATCTATGACATATACTCCATGTTCTCTATATTGTGCTCCATGATCTAAACATAATACCTTATCTTTTCAATAGGTTGTATGAAATAAAGGAAAAGTGGGCCACTGCACTGAGCAAGGATTTCTTCTCAGCTGGGATACTATCATCCCAACGGAGTGAGAGCACGAATAATGCAATCTCTTTTTAATGCAAACAAGGCTACCTCTCTCACACAATTCTTCCATTTATTCGATGCTATGATCAACAGTTGGAGGACAAATGAAACAAACAAGGAATTCAAAAACACAATGTGTGAGCAAAAAATATACTTGCCTACTGAACTTGTGAAGCATGCTGCAGAGGTACATTAAAAAACTATGATTAACATGATCTCAACTATAATGTCCATGTTCTCTGCTATATGTTCTATGTTCTCAGCTATATATTCTGTGTTCTCAGGTTTACACGCTGAAAATATTTAAATACTTCCAAAAGGAGTTCAGGAGATCACTAGGTACACAAGCTCATGAAGCAATGAATTTGGGTGAGAAGTTTATGTATGATGTCCGTCCTGATGACGAAACAGAAATGGATTGCAGTGTCATCTTTATTAAACACCCAACTGGAAGGGTAGAAGTGACTTGCACATGTAAGCATTATGAAGAAGTAGGTTGGTTGTGCAAACATTGCATACGGGTGTTGGACAAGAACAACATCAATCGCATTCCTAATGAATACATCATGAAGAGATGGACAAAAACATTAAAAGAAAAAGTCTGGGATCGTGTACTAGGTACAAAAGCCTCAAATGAGAATGCACAGGTACAAATAAAATATGCTCAGAGTACTCAGATATTTATTCTATGATCTCAATGATATGTTCTATAATCTAAATGATATATTATGTGATCTAAATTACATTTTCTATTCATAGGAATGCATTGCTTGGAGACAACTTATGAACAGGAAATACACAGAACTTGTATTAAAGGCAGAAGGGCACATGGATACTAGAAGGATATTAGATGATGGATACAACCAGAACTTGCTAGCTATCAAAGCTATCATTGACGCATCAACATTTACACAATCAACCACTAAAAAACCCTGCCAAACAACATCAACAAGCTGTGCTTCAACAGGAGTAAAAGATCCAGAATTTACCAAAACCAAAGGAAGGAAAAAATAAAGAGTCAAAGGCAAACTTGAAAGGAAGAAACCAATCACAACTGAGTTTGGAGACAAATAGCCAAATAAGCACTTGATATAGTTCACTACTTTGTGTAATGAAAAACATTAGTTCACTTTTCTGTTTTGTTGACTTTGTTGCTGTAATAGATCATGTCAGTATCTCAGTAATGCTCATGTTCTCAACTATAATACCCATGATCTCATTACATCATGATCTCTCAATTATAACATCAGTATCTCAGTAATGCTCATGTTCTCTATTTTGTGAACTTTGTTGCTGTAATAGATCATGTCAGTATCTTAGTAATGCCCATAATCTAAAACAATAAAACCATGATATGAAACTATAATGCCCATGATCTCAAACTATTACTCCATCATCTCAAAGTATTACACCATGATCTCAAAGTAATGCTCATGTTCTCTATTTTGTGGACTTTGTTGCTGTAACAGATCATGTCAGTATCGCAGTAATGCCCATAATCTAAAACAATAAAACCATGATCTGAAACTATAATGCCCATGATCTCAAACTATAACCCCATGATCTCAAACTATAAACCCATGATCTCAATGATATTACACCATAGATATTACACCATGATCTCAAGATATTACACCATGATCTCAAACAAAAAGGTGTTGAAATCATATTTCAACATATTACACCATGATCTCAAGATATTACACCATGATCTCATTGAATTATACCATGATCTCAAACAAAAAGGTGTTGCAATCATCTCAGTATGTAATCAGTTTTACTGTATACCAGATGCTCAAACATATTACCCATGATCTCAATTATAATGCCCATGTTCTCAACTATATTACACCTATGATCTCAATGTATTACACCATGATCTCAAGGAAAAGTATTTAGTTACATTCATCTGACTAATGACTAATGTTTCACTAAGGAAATCAGTTTTTTCCTTCCATCCCTTTGTACCTTTTACCCTGCCTCCTCCTTATCTGTATCAATTTAACATCTTCTCCCTTAATAGGATCCATTTGATCATCTGTAGCACCTGAAGCAACATCCTTCTTTGCCAATTCTTCAGCCTCCTTCTTTGCCAATGCTTCTGCCTCCTTATTTGCCAATGCTTTTTCCTCCTTCTACTTTATCTTTTCCGCAACCTTCTTGTCATAAATCTTCTTTAATGTAGTATGGATAGTTCTAGGTTTGTCAGGAGAATAGTTCTCCTTTATCAAATTGACAAAGCTAGTTACATTCTTCAATAGTGTATCCCTTCGTGAATTAATATCAACCAAACACATTGTTGAAATGAAGTAAGCACGCAGAACTGCCCTACAAAAAAAAAAAAAAAACCCAAGTTATTAAATAAACAACCCATGTTATCAAAGAAACAACCTATGTTATCAAAGTACTGAATTCAACAAAACCATCATCAACTCTGGACATTTGAATATTTCCCCCTTAACATCTCCATGTGCTTCATCATGTACACTCCATAGTCATTGGAATCATCCTCAGTAATCCAGCCAAATGGAATCTTCTCAAGGGTAAAATCTTTTACGCATGCACCATCAACGTGGTCATCGTTTTTAACAAGAAACTTAGAGAAGGACTCACGCTACAAAACACATATATGCAAATTCATCAGCGAGGGGAAGAAAACACAAGAAAAATTTTTTAAAAAAAAATGAAATAAAACTTACAAGCACTTCAAACAAGGATTGCACTTGATCGTCAACAGATAAAATAACCAATGATCCCAATTAAATTAATTATGTTCTCAAAATAAACATGCATGTTCCCACAAAAAAAAAAAAAACACTGGCAGACATAAACATACATATTTAAACAAACAAACTAACAAAGAAGCCATGTTTCCAAATAAATTACCTATGTTCTCAAGCATAGCATCCATGTTCTCACAACACAAAACAGGAAAAAAGCGAAAAACAAGCATAATCTCAAATAAAAAAACATAAAACCCTAACAAAGCACGAATACCTTCATTCTCGGTCACTGACTTGCGCTTCCGAGTAACATCCTTCGCGCCTTCCTTGTCACTCTTATTAACCACCATTATAGTACGAATAACTAAAAAACTCAGACAAACAGGAACAAAATCAAAACAAAACCCTAACAAAGCATAAAAATGACGAAAAAAAGCACAAATCAAAGCAGATACGATGAGGAAAACACTTACATTCAAGTTTCGAACACAATTGAGGACGAAAAGCAAGATCGGAGCAGTTACAATGATCAAAATAAAAAATCTCGAACTGGAAGAGAAGGAAAATCGCAACAGCTTTGAACTGGAAGAGAAGGAAAAAACGAGAAGAACGAAAGAAGGGGGAAATCGTCTAAAAAAATCTATTTATACCCAGAAATAAGAGTCTGGGTCGGGCCGGGTCGGATCCGCGAGAAATTGTTTAAAATGTAACTGCATAAAGGTAAATTGCAATATAGTCCGTCTTTAGATAGTTTATCTAAAGACCGTCTCTTAGGAGACTTTTTGTATAAAAAGTGAGAGGCTAATTCAAAGAAGACATATGCCACATAGGACAAAATCCTATGTGGCCAATTCGACCTCATTAGAATGTATTTAAAACCAAGCCTATTTGCTAATTATAGTAAAGACATTAGTACTATTTTTATTATTCCATGTCTTAATTACTACAAGAAAAATTTATTGTTAGTAAATAGTATATTTCGAAAAAAAATATCACCGTGATGCAATTCAAAAATTAAAAAATGAATTTATTTATTTGATCTTATTTAGGAAAAATTAATTTGTTCAATTTTCCTAACAATCCTAAAATCAAGTTAGTTTAGTTACCTTCACTAAACGAGATCAACTAAATTAACGTGTTATAGAAGATCAGATCAGATCTTTTTTTTTTTTTCTTCCTAGGATTTGGATTTTCGATTCTTATCCTACAGTCGGAAGGTTAATGATTTTTGTGAAACAAATTTATGTTAACTCCAAAACAGAATATTCCGATATTTTGTGAGTAACTAATCTTTTAGGTGTCCTATTTTATTGGAGATGATATCAAATAATCTAAACAACTCCAACAGATTATCAATTAAGATATTCAAGATAAACTTAAAATCCCTAATCTTATTCATTTTCTCCTATAAGTTCGACTACATCATCAGTAGCGTCATTACTCAAGTCGTTTGTAGCGCCATTCCATCATTTATTCTGAAACGTTGCTCCATCTGAAATTTATATAAAACATTCTGTATTTCTTTGAGGCAGCATAATGACTCGAGCTCAACCAACAAAAAGGATGAAAATTATGTCTTTATTTGAACTACCACATGATATACTAGTTGTTATAATCTCCACTATTGCGTCTACATCGAAAAAGACATGGGCACTCGAAAATGAGGTATGTTTTGTTAGTTTCATCACTTATGTTAACAGAGTACATTTATTCAAATGTCATATTAATATTTGGACAGTTGTACGATTCTTAACAAGCTCGGAGAACATAAGGATGTGTTAAAGAAGATACGCATTGATGCATCGTTTGACATTCCTAGATCATTTCTTTTCAAGCTCAAAAGATCAAACAATCTAGAACCGATATTGCGACAATATTTGGTTAGAAATATTATAATTAACTTTAATATTTCTTAGTATTCATCGTTTATCTAATTTCCACTCATGTTACAGGACGAATATTTCGTTGAAGAAAGTGAAGAAGATGCATTCAAACTGATCAATAAAGCCATCACATATAAGCATAAGGCCATTACTGCTTGAATTACATGAAATTATTTAGCGAACATTATAACATCCGAGAAGATGGGATAGAAAGACTCTTTAAGTAGAAAGTCCAGCCTGATGGTGCATTAAATCTGAACAATTGTAGGTGTGAATTGAAATTTAGACTTTCTAAACTTAGATTGAAGAATCCTAACCACCTTGAGATTTCGATGTTCTGTGCCTTGAACGGCGAAAAATGGATATTGCATTTCAAATCCAGACAAATTATCCAAAAGGATTGTCCCAGATGTGTCGCAGATCATGAGGTGGCGTACATGCATATGAGGCATATGTTATTTTATTAATTCTTTTAGTAATATTGTAATTTTTCAATTGCTCTTAATTTGATTAATTCATTTTGTAATAAATAGTGTGCTTACCAACGGTTGTTGGCTCAAGTGGTAAGGGACTTGAGTTTACTCAAGCAAGGTCTCGGGTTCGAGCCTTGTAGATGTAAAAAACACCACTGGGAGAGCCGCCCCCTCAAAAAGGGCCCGATAGTGCTCGGTTGGATTAGTCGCATGTAGCGGATACCAACGAGAAATCGAAAAAAAATTAGTGTGCTTTTGATTATATCAATTTGTTAAAATAAAAAGTGTATTGTTTTGCTATTGAATTAAACACTATTAATTAATACTGTAGAGTTTCAAGTTTAAGCTCAATCAATGAATTACTAACCTCAGTTAGAGTAATGATTGTGTCATATCATATAAAAATTGTCAATTTTATCTAATTAGTTTTAGTCAGCGTAGAATTCAATACTTAATAAGGGACCCATGTCTAATATGATTGATTAGGTATTGAAAGATTTAACCTAAATACTTAATTTATTCGACCCTTCATTTTTTTAATATTAAATTGTATTCATGACCAAATGGATTCGAACACCAGTAGTGTTCGCTTACAAAACCAATTCTGATTCAGTTCTACAGAAACAAGACCAAAAAACAAAGGCAATACCAAAAAGTTGAGACCCAGGCCCAAATACCAGTCCTCACTGCAAAACTCCAGTAGTCAGCCGAATATATACCTTCATTTGCAGTGTCTTTCTTCTCCTCTATGAATTAGTGAAACAAATAGTCATTGTGTTAGGTTAGTTATTCGACAAAATTTTCAAAATAACTTTTGAATGATTATTCAAAATTAGTTAGTTCAATTTTATTTAGATATGAATCTAGATTTATGTAATGGATAATAACAATAAATATAAATTAATTAAATTAGATTGAATAAGACGTTCCATCTGTCGATGATATCTCATCTCAGGCGTGAAAAGCTATTAATAGCAAATGGATTAGTGACTTATCAACAAATGCAAAATCTAATTTGGTTAGATTCGATATGTACAATACGCATGTTCAGTAAAAGGGTATTTGAGTTATCGATTTAACAAACCCCGCCTAATAATATGATTTTTCCAAAATTTATGTTTACTATTAAAACGCGCAATTGACATTTTAGTAGCTATCTATTATTAACATTTTTTTTTTATTCCAACTACACCAGAAAACATATCAGCATTGTCGGGTCAAAATGTGAAGATAAATGCTCAAGCAAGTGAAAATGTCATATCACCTTTTAGCGACATTACTAATCGTAAATGACATGTGAATAATTATTGATCATTGAAATTATGACTATCTAATTGTACATTAATCCCTCTTTCAATATTTATGTTCAATTATTTCACCAAGTCGGACGGATCCCCTTATAACAATTAAACATGATGGTATTCATAAAGGTCTGAATGCTAAGAGCAATTGGCTCACTCCAAGGTCCTCTGCATTCAGTTGTTGTTAGGAATATCTGTTTAGATTTTGATCAGCAACCTAATGAC
Source organism: Plantago major (assembly GCA_026545765.1). Classification (NCBI taxonomy): domain Eukaryota; kingdom Viridiplantae; phylum Streptophyta; class Magnoliopsida; order Lamiales; family Plantaginaceae; genus Plantago; species Plantago major. The sequence continues at coordinate 2,841,580 of CM048840.1, forward strand.
TTATCTTAGCTCAGAAAGGTGGTTAGTACTTTTGGTTCACTTGAACACTGTAAAAGAGAAATCTCACTAAGTATGATAGTCTAGCAAATCTTGTATAGGATGTTAGGTCTCTGAATGTAATTTTTATTCCTCTAAAGAAGACCAAGAAGAAGGCATCTAGCAGGAAAAGTTCAACGGATTTGAAGATTTGAAGACTGCACAAGATTGCTGAAGACAAGGGTTTTCAGATACCTATGACCAGATATCTTGAAGACACAAGTGTTTTTAAATAAACAGTGTTGCAAAATATATCTGAGAAATAAAAGGTTTCTGAAATGAGGAAAGTGCCCACAGATATCTACACTCAGATACCTTGGACATAAACTATGTTTCTGAAAAGAAATATATTATAACAAGTTGTTTCAACAAGTGGTATCTGGAGTTGTGATAATCTATGGAAAAGGACGTGCAAAACTTCAGAGAACTCTGATAGTATAAGATCTCTGATACAATGCATAGTTCCGTTGGCACTACAGGACAAAGTATAGTACAATGCATTGAATGCGCAGATAGAAATGTCTGAACAAAAACGGTAGCTTCTGAAGAAGAAGACAAACGTACTATAGTACTATACTCAGATATCAATAGTTTGAATTTGATTTAAGCCTAACGGATACTATTCAAACGACACTCAAATTCATCTATAAATATCAACACTTAGACTGCTTGAGAACACACCTTAGAACACTGAGCACGCCTTGAACTTGCATTGAATACTCTCACACAAGCTCTCTCAAGCACACTACTTACCTTCAAGCTTTCTGTTGCGACCAAAGCTCTTGATTCTAAGTAGCATAAAAGTTCTAAGTGTCCTGATCCTTAACAAGCATTGTTATTTGTGAAGGAGTTGAATTAAGATTTCATATCTGAGATTCATTCTCTTGAACCCTTATCATAGACTTGGGTCAGTAAAGAACAAGATACCATACATTGTAAAGTGTATTAAGTATACTTGATTCTCAGAGCTATCTGCATAACTGAATAAGTTATTAAAGAAGCTCACCTGACAAACAAACCTAAACTATACACCAAAAGGCGTGGAGTATAGGAAGTACTTAGTTTGGGAAACTAAGGAACAACTCCAGGAAAAAGGTTTCTGAGTACAGGAAGTACTTGGCTGAGAAATCCGGGGAATAACTCAGGGGGAACACTTGGTTGGCAACCTAGTCTATTTAGGAATCAAGAGAAGATACTTGTAAGGTTACCTCAATTGTCTGTCTTAGTGGATTCTAGGTCTGAGAAAGGCCGAAGTGGATTAGTTGAAGGATTACGCCACCTTCAGATACCACTATAAAGAATTGTGTTATTTACTTTCTGCATTTTATTGCCTGCTCTACTTACTTTGCTAAGTATTTACACATATCTTGCTGAGCACGTGCACTTATCATAGAAAAGTCTTCCGCTCTCTGAAAAATAAGTATCAGATATCTTCACAGATATCTGAGAAACTGTGTTTATTGACAAAAGTTTTAAAAGACTATTCACCCCCCCCCCCCCCCCCGCTTTGCCGTTATCTGGACCAACAAGTGGTATCAGAGCAGGAGGTTCCCAAGCCTTCTGCACTGAACCTAGATCCCAGATAAGTGCCCACTAACTGATTTTCACCTACACTTGATTTGTTTGTTTAGTGTGTTTGCTGCAGGATGTCTTTAAGTGACGCCCCAATTCTCAAGCCAGAAAATTATGAGAAATGGAAGAACAACATGATGCTCCACCTAGAAGCCATCAGTGACGAAATGATCGACGTGATAAAGAATGGCCCCATAGTCATTCAACAACTCAAGCAGGTCATTGAGGTTTCTAATGGTAGAGACAGAGAACAAAGTGATGGGTCTTCACAGACAAATGCGTCAACCAGTGGGAGACCTACCAGTCAAGTTATTTACGAGCCAAAGCCCAGAGAGCTCTGGACATCGGAAGATGCCAAGAGAAATCGACTGGATGGTTAGGCTCGCAATATCATCATACGTTCTACTCCAGAGCACATACAGTGTAAACTGTGGGGTGCAAAAACGGCGAAGGTGGCCTGGCAACTGATTGAGTTAGTGGTTGGAAAACTTCCTTTTCTCGATTGCTCAAATTCCAAAACTTTAAACAAGGTCCCACAGTGACTCTTGAAGAACTAGATTTCCGGTTTACAACACTCATGAGTGACATGGCTGCACTTGGTGAAAGTAATAGATATACCCAACCAGAAAAGATTAAGACTATTGTGAGAAGTCTAAATCATAACTGGGAGCATATAAAGTTTTTCTAATTTAACCAAGGAATGCCAGATATCACTCCAGTGGAACTTTTCTCTCACCTTGCCACTGTTGACTATGAGACAACTCAAAGAGAAAAAACAACTAAAAAGTTGCTGAATGTTACTCTAGTTGCTCAAGGAAAACTTCTGAAAAGAAGGAAGGCAAGGAGGTGACTGAAGATGCTCTTTCTGTAAAGCAAATGAGAAAATATGTCAGTCGAGAGATTGAGAGAAGAAAAGCCAAAGAGAAGCTGAAAAAGCATCTAGGCTCAAACTATCACCAGTACAAAAATATGCAACTGTCAAGCTCGTTGAACAAGCCGGCTCAAAAAGCATCTAGTACTGAGGAAGCAGAAATCGGAAACGATATCTGTTTCTATTGTCAGAAACCTGGTCATTTCAAGAAGGATTGCCCTGCCTTCAACAAACTAAAGACAGGTGACAAGAAAGATAGAAGAAACTTCAAGAGAAGTCAGAGAGCTATGCTCACTAAAGAAAGGAAAAAGACTCAACTCCAACTGGATGCTCTAGACATTGAGTCTGATTCTGAGGATGAAGACTCAAATGATTCTACACTGCCTTCTGCAGAAATGTGCGGTGTTTCTCATGAAGTGATCGACTTTGGTCAAAAGAAGAAAGAAGTGTGTGGAGTGGCTGAAGAAATCTTTCCAGATATCTCCAACATTGAACCTTGTCTAATGGCTGATGAGGTAACACATACTTCTTGTTATACATATGAAAGTGATGAGGAAGGAATCAAATATCTGGAACATCTCAGAAGAGAGCTTGATCTCTACGAAAGAGAGTTTCTAATGGTCCGAGCTAGAGCCAAAATCTTTGTAGAAGAAAAGAATTCTCTTGAAAAGGGAAATTCAAAATTACTCAAGATATCTGAGGAAAAGGATGCCGAAATTGCATTTCTCAAAGCTCAGATATCTGAGACAGAAAAGTCACATAAAGAAGCATTGGCCAAACTCCAAAAGAAATGTGAAGATCTTCTTTCTGAGAATGAAGAACTCAAAAAGAAAGAACTATCTTTTCAAACTTATGCCAAAGCCAGTGACACTCTTACTGAAGTTCAATCTTATTTAAGATATCCTTCAGAAAAGAAAGGACTTGGGCTGAACACACAAACAGATAGTTCTACCACTCTGAATAAGAGCAATGAAAGAAGAACATTTTTCAGTGCTCAGCAAGATGGTTCCAAACAACCTATAGCATTGGTCAGAAAACTAAGGTTGTTGACAAAGGAAAGGCAGTTGCGACCAAACCTTTGTAGGAAAAACAAGTCCCAAGGAAAACTGTTGGGGATGTTTCTGAAAAGAAACATAACACTGAAAAGTGTAATCACCCACAATACTATGTCTCTCAGAAAGGAAGAATTGCAGGAGCTGGCAAATTCTCCTATGTCATGTTTTCTGGAAAGAAAATAGACTACTCAGAGACTAGCAAAGCTGCTGAGATGAGAACTCAGATAGCACAGGTGCTCGGAATGGTATTGGCTATAAAGCTATCGGGAAACAACTTGCTCGTGAGTACAAACAAGAGCAAGAACGATGGTTAAAGGCTAGAATTGCTCACAGCAATTATCAGAAGTGGAAGATGAGTCAAGCCACTGAAAATCTGAATGCCAGGGCTAGAAGAAATCTGGCTAGGAAAGCTAAGTTTGCTGAGAAGGCATCGTAAACTCGACAGGTATCTGAAAGCACCAAATGGAGCACCAAGGAAGAAAATAGTTCTTAATAACAATGATACTAATCATTTAACTAGAATTCCTCATTATGTTCCTGTTAGACAAAAGAATGTTCCTAAGAAATTCATTCAAAAATGGATTCCTACTGGAAGATTCTTCTAGTCCAGATGGTTCCATTGTTGGTATGAGAACCTAATCTCCTGTTTCCTGTTTTGTGCAGAACACTCTAAAGACTAATCCAAAGTGGCATTTTGATAGTGGATGTGGGAAGCACATGACAGGAGACAAAGCAAATCTGATTGACTACAGAAAGTGCAATGATGGACCAATTATCAGGTTTGCTGGAGGAGATGAAAATCCAACCATAGGATTTGGCAATATGAAGTTTGGAACCCTTACAATCTCTGAAGTACTACATGTAAAGGGATTGAAATATAATCTCCTAAGCATGAGTCAACTAGTAGACAAAGGGTACACTGTCAAGATCAAGTCAAAACTATGCAAAGTGATTGACAATGAGTCAAAGCAGACAGTCTTGGTTGCAAGGCGTAAAGGAAATCTTTATGTTGCTGATTGGGCATCTGCCACAACTGAAGAATGTCTCATGGTGAGTCAATCTGGCCACACTGAAGAAAATTGGCTATGGCATAAAAGAATGAGTCATTTGAATTTCAAAACTCTGAACAAGCTAGCCAAGAAAGAGTTGGTGGTTGGTTTACCCAAAATGGCATATAGAAAAGTAGGTGTATGCTCAGCTTGCCAAATGGGAAAACAATCCAAAACATCTTTCAAGTCTAAAACTAGACATTCCAGTGAAAAGCCACTGCAAATGTTACATATGGATCTTTTTGAATCCTCTGTAACTAGTTATGCAGGAAAGAAGTATGGTCTGGTTGTTGTTGATGATTACTCAAGATTCACTTGGGTTGTTTTTCTCAAACACAAATCTGATGCAAGGGTTGAGATACCCAACTTGCTGAATAAGCTCGAAATCATGAAAAATGACAAGATATCTGTAATCAGAACAGACCATGGTACTGAGTTTGTGAACCAGTACATAAAAGAGTTTTGTACCTGCAAAGGTATACAACATTAACTATCTTCCATAAGAACACCATAACAAAATGGTGTTGCTGAAAGGAAGAATAGGACCCTAAAAGAAGCGGCAAGAACAATGCTCGCTGACACTGAAATAAGTGAAATCTATTGGGTTGAAGTGTAAACACAGCCTGCTACACTCAAAATAGATGTTTGATTAACAAACACCATGACAAAACTCCTTACGAGCTTTTCATTGGTAGACCCCCTAGTATCAAACATCTAAGGGTGTTTGGTTGCAGATGTTTCGTTCTTAACAATGGAAAAGAGTACTTGAGAGCATTTCAACCAAAGGTAGATGAAGGAGTATTTCTTGGTTATTCTCTGAGTAGCAAAGCCTATAGAATCTACAACAAAAGAATGCAAAAGATTGAAGAATCTGTTCATGTAGTTTTCTACGAAAGAAACAAGAAAATACCCTTGAATGATGATCTCTCAGATAGGTTCAAAGAACTGATGATTAAAGATTCTGAAGAAGAATCCTCAAAAGGAAACAATTCTATCATTCACTTAGGGGATGAGTCTGACGATGAAAAGCAACCTATGCTTAGTAACAACCAGATGACTCTAAGACATGATGAAGAATTTCCTATGAGAAATCCAGAAATGGAATAGGCTACTGAGAACCTTCATCATGAAGAGGTTTCTGAGAATGAGATTGCTGAAAATCAAATTCTTGATATCTCTAACACTGGAAAAGTGTCAGATATCCATGGCATTTTCCATGTGTTAGATATCTCAGATACTGCACAAGTATCCCATCAAGATCATATTGATTCACATTCAGATCAAAATGATATTGATCCTACTAGTTCAAAACCCATTATGAAATGGATAAGAAATCATCCTGCAAAGGATGTGATCGGTCCGTTAGACCAAGGAGTTAGAACTAGAAGAGCAATCGCTGAAAATGCAGATTGTCTCTATGGATGTTTCATCTCAAATATTGAACCTAAAACTAAAGAAGAAGCATTAAAGGATCAAGATTAGATCTCTGCAATGCAAGAAGAGTTGGATCAATTTGAGAGAAACAAAGTCTGGAAACTGGTTCCATTTGTTGACAGAATATCTGTAATCGGAACCAAGTGAGTTTTCAGAAATAAAATGAATGAGTCTGGTGAAATAACCAGAAACAAAGCTAGGTTTGTTGCCAAGGGATTCACCCAGACTGAAGAACTAGATTTTGATGAATCTTATGCACCAGTTGCAAGATTGGATGCAATAAGACTCTTTCTCGCCTTTGCAGCTCATAATGACTTTACAGTTTATCAAATGAATGTCAAGAGTGCATTCCTAAATGGTGAACTTGCTGAGGAAGTCTATGTTGAGCAACCACCAGGTTTTGAAGTTTCCTCAGAAAGTAGGATGGTCTATAAGCTTCAGAAAGCTCTGTATGGACTGAAACAGGCTCCAAGAGCATGGTATGATACTTTAGCCAAATACTTGCTAGAAAGTGGCTTCAAGAAAGGAGATGTTGATAAAACACTCTTCAGTGGATTGAGTTTGGTTGGCTATTCAGATGCTTACTATGCTGGATCATTGCTTGATAGGAAAAGCACCTCAGGAACTTGTCAATTCCTTGGTGCCAGATTGATATCATGGTTCAGCAAGAAACAAAACTCAATTGCTACATCTACCACAGAGGCTGAATATATTGCTGCTGGGTGTTGTGCTTCACAAATATTGTGGATACAACAACAACTCAGAGACTATGGACTCAATGAAGAGAAAACTCCTATTTTCTGTGACAACACAAGTGCTATTGCCATAACTCAGAATCCTAAGTTCCATGCAAGAACAAAGCACATTGATGTTAGACACCACTTCATTAGAGACCATGTTGAAAAAGGCAATATAGAGATACTCAAGATTGGCACTGAAGACCAACTTGCAGATATCTTCACTAAGCCACTACAAGAAAGTAGATTCTTAGCTTTAAGACATAGTCTTGGACTAATGGAGCTACCAAAGAACTGAAAAAGTTCAGATATCTGAAGAAGATATCAAAGGAGGGAAAAGAGGAATCTGGATCGGGTATCCAGAAAACAAGTTATCTGGAACGGGTATCCAGAAAAGAGGAATCTGGAACGGGTATCCAGAAACCAAAGGCTAAAGGGTAAAATGGCTATTTGAAGATTTCTGAGACGGGTACTCAAATATCTAGATCACTCAGTGAGGGGGAACACAAAAGAGAATAGTACAACTGTCTACAGTCAACTACTATCTTGAAATTTGTATTATTTCTATCTTTGTGTAAAACTTTGAAAAGACAACAAGTATAAGATAGACTCAGATACAAACAGTGTTCTCATTCACACAGAAACGTGATTCAGATAGCTAATAGCCAAAATTCATTAAATGGGCACAATTACAATTGTTGATAGTGATCATTGTTGTAGAAGCAATGGTGACCCTTGATGAAATGGGCGATTGATCTTAACGGCGGAGATTAATTCTCTGTAAATAGTGGACTGTAGAAATTCAGACGTGGCCCACTATGCATTTAATGCCGAACAAACTTTTACCCACGCTTTACTGCAATTCACAAATACGTACATACAAAACCAATTTGTATGTATATGTTTGTTAGAATTACATTGCTATATATATAGGATTTTGGCAAAAGAAATCACTTTCGCCTAATCCGACATTTTGCCTTGCACAAGAATAGCAAAAACCATTCTTCAACCTCTGTTAGTTTTTCTGCAAAGAATCACTAATCTTTCACCCAAATCTCTTTCAGACTTTCAAACACTTGCACTATATAAAGAGATGGCTCCTAAACGTTCGTCTACCCAGAAATCCCAATCTTCTACCACCGGCATCACCGAAAGCAAGCACCAGTTGGTTATAGTGAACAATCGATTGGTAGGAGACTTTAATCCCGATCATTGGACTTCAAATCACGGATGATTTGGGGTGGTGCCATGATTGAGGAGTACCTCACGCCTGTTGAAAACCAAGCCGATAGGAAACGATTCTTGACATGCTTGAAAAGGCACAAATCAAGGGTTTTCTATCCGCTCTTCCAAAGGAGTTTCTTCACGGATGTGTTAGAATTCTACAATAACCTGTGATTATATCCCGTGTTTCAAAAACGCAATAGTGTCTATAAAAACTAAGGTCCAAGAAAAGGAAATCCTTTTGGACTTAACAACTTTCTGTAAGTTGTTTGATCTTCAAAATCTTGGAAAGGATTTTGAAATAGACAGCAAGGATTAAGATCTCCTTGAAATTGTAAAACAATTGTACAGTGGTGTGTGTGACACTGATAAACAAGATACACCCACTGATTTCAAGCTTGCTGACATCAGATGCAGACATCTGTTAGTTCACTGGGATGTGTTGGCATGCATTCTTCACAGATGCTTTGATGGTCTACAAGGAGGTGCTGGACAGATAAGCTAAGAACGCTGGATGATGATGTCCTTGTTGCAATAATAAGACAAAAGGCTGGAAAACCCTTTCAATTGGGGCAAGTACACCTTTATGAAGTTTGTGAAGAAGATTCAAGGCTTTGAGCCTAAAATCGCTAAGGGACTTGCTGAGCCAAAGGCCACAGTGAGCTATGGTCTAAAGATATGCTACTTACTGGAGAAGTTTGGCATTGAGCTCAGAGAGAAGGCTGAGATAGCCAACAGTAACCTACTCTACAAATATGAGTATACGAACTTGATGAAAAAGGTTACTGGATCTCAGAAAGGTTCCAAGAAGCGAAAGACTGAAGAGGTATCTGAGGGAAAAGTTGCGACCAAGAAGCCCAGAACTTCATGAAAGAAGTCTGTTGGCAAATCAGAAGGCACACCCATTGAGAGTGTCGATTCCCAGATACCTGCCGCCACTGTTGATGAACTCATCAATGCTGCAAAAGAGGTATCGACTACTGAACAAGTAGACTCAGCAAGAGAAAGTGCTTTCAGAAACGTCAAGACTACTGCCGAAAGCCTTGCTGATGAACTTATCAATGCTGCTAAAGAAAGTAGTGGTAGGTACCAAGCCCTATCTGCAGAAACCGCAGGGATTATGGACCAATCAGTTCCTAATGCTGATGAGAGCTCTAACGATGATGATTTAGTTATCTCTCAAGTCCTAGGAAAATCCAAAAGGGCTAAGGTTGCTGAAAAAGCAACAAGTTCCAAGGGTGTAAAGGTATATGAACAAGAACCTACACCACAGGTTGCTGAACAAGCACCTGTTTCAAAGGTTGCTGAAGAAGCAACTTTGTCCAAGGTCACTGGACAAATTACACCATCAGAGAAGGAAAGATTGAAGCATATTGAAGATTCTCTGATGAGTGATACTCTAGTGTTGGAGGATACTACCATTGCCTCAACACTCAAAAGTTTGTCTCAAGCACAACAACCACAACAGCCAGATGTGGATACTGCTGAAATGGTACTTGAGTTACAGATACCAGCATCTTTCCTTGCTGAAGAAAATCCTGCAAAAGAGCAGGTTCCCCAACTCAATGAGAGGGATCAAACTGAGACATCTACTCAGAATGATCAACCAGGGGAGGCAACTGAGTTGCATACTCAGGAAAGGTCTGAAGTACCTGAAACTTCAAACAAAGAAGCTGAAATGGAACAACAAGACCAACGCATGGAAGGGTCACAAGTTCCAGAGACCAACCAGCCTGACATTGCTCAGGTAGCTTAATGGTTTAACTCTTTACTTGTGATATTTTTGTGTCTGATAAATCTTGTTATTTAATGAAATTTCTTTGTTACAGGCTGATTTAGAAACACAACAACAAGAGGAAGCTGCAAAGCTTACCTTAGAATCTGAGAAGGAGGCTTCCATAGCCTCACCACTTAAGGAACAGGACCCTGTCTCACAGGTAGAAAATAGTTCCTTAAGATATAACTGAGATATGTGCTTCATACACTTGACTAATAAGTGTTTGTTTCTAATAGGCTCCAACTGAGAAGAAAAATGAAGAGACTGAAAAGTCTATCTCTTCATAGAGGAATCCAGAGACTTCCAAGGTCTCTGAAGAACGAGTATCTGAACTTTCTGTAGAGAAGGTATTTCATTCAGATATCTATATTCTTCAAAGAACAAATCTCTGATCATTTTTTTCAAACTAACACATTCTACTTAACAGGTTCAAAAAGAAGTAGAATTTGTTGAGGAGTTGCCCACTCAATCCTCACAACATATGGAAATTGATGAGGCATCAAGGCCTTCATCACAAGAAAATATTCCAGAGACTGCACAAGTCTCTGAGAGACAAGTATTTGAGCCTCTAACGGAGGTAATTGACCTCTCAGATATCTGATTTGTCAATAAAAATTTTCTTGATAAAATTTCCTAAGTGTTATGTTTCTAATCTCAGGTTCAAGCAGAAAGAAAGGTTGATGAGGACCAGACTTCCAAGTCCCCACCTCACAACAAGATATCTGAGGAACCCCCTACCTCAGTAGTACAAGTCTCTGAGCCTGATGCATTCATTCAGGTAACTCAGAAACCTAACTACAAAAATACTCAAATATCTACACAAGTTTTGAATCTAACTCTAAACTCTTTCTTTCAGGCTTAAACAAGTGTGCCAAAGGTTTCTGCATTCTCAACAGAAGACCTGCTTACATTCTTCAAGAACCACACACTCAAGAAACATCTCAAGTGTTTCAGAAAGTGGCAAAAGCTCAGAAGCTCAGATCTGACTGAATTAACTAAGGTGACTGATCACCAATTGAGAAGAGTCGGAGCTTTTGACATGGAGAATTATGTCCATGATATGTTCCCAACAGAGCAGTACTCTTTTGCTACTCTGATGCATAAGGACTTTATCAAAGAAGCTGCACACAAGCTCATAGAAGCTTTTGAGAAGGCAGATGGTCAGACCAGAATGCAGATGGCATTCAAGCCTACTTTGCCCCAGACCTTACAATGCATACCCTCTGAACAAGAGGAGGTAAATGGGCAAATGATCACTATTCCAGAAGTGATCAATCTGGTCTCTGAAGATGAAGAAGAGAAGGAGACTGATGAGAATGACTATGAAAATTCTCCTTCTGACCATCACAATGATGAGGATGATAAGAAGGATGATGATGATGCCCCTACACCAGGGACAGGAGGGATTACACAGAGGAAGAATGCCTCAGCTGCTGAAAGGCACACTGAGAGGACATCACAACAATCCCCTCCTCCATCTCCTCAGAAATCTACTCATCCATCTTCCCAACAACAAAAGGACACTACTGAACAAGTAATTGAGCACTCTGAGGAAATAACTCAGAAGATATTGAATACATAAACCAGAGCTGCTCAACTCAAACAACTGTTGGAAGAAGAACAACAGCTCCATCTTCAATTGGAAGAAGAGCTAGTTAAATCCAGAGATAAGCTTAATCAGCTTCAAGATCAATACTTGAAATAAATGGTAGCTTATTCTGAGGTCAAAGAGCTCCAGGATACTGTAAATGCCATTGCTAAGGAGCTAGATACTGAAGAAGTATCTGAAGAAAAGCATGATGCTAAGGCTGCATCACCATCAAAAGTTATACCATCCTCCTCTATGAAAGGAAAGAAGCCCATCTCTGAGATGGTTGCTGGACTAGAAAATTGAAAATGTCCAAGAGGATGAAGATCACTGGGCTGATGACTCAGATGATGAAGAAGAGAAGAAATTGGCAGAACACCGAAATGAGCATTTGGTAATTTCTCACTTGAAAAGGAAGCAAATTGCTCCTGAAATCTTCAACCAACTGCCAAATATCCACAACTCCAGTGAATACTTGACCAAATTTCAAGTACTGTCTAAACTGCATAAGGAGTTATCTTCTCAAAATGAAGCCGCCATTACATCAGTCCCTCCAGAAATGAAGACCTTCACTGAGCTCATCACTCAGAGAACAACCAGTCTGGTCATTGCTCAGAGAGACCTAGGCATGGTAAGGGATGATGATCAATCTTTGGCTCAAAAAGGTCTTGAAGCAGCATGCCATGCTACTCAGAAAGCAGAAGCCACACAAGGCCCATTGGCAGAGCTCACTGATAAGGAAAATGGACTTATCAAACAAAATCAGGAGCTCAAAGCTGAACTTCAGAAGTTGGTCACTGCCTATAACTACTTACAAGGACATTTTGAGTCTCTCTCAGAATCCTTTATGAGACTTAGTCAGCCAACAATGACTAAGGGGGGAGGATTGTACAAATCTAGACCTCAAAGTCAGGGGGAATGGGAAGAAGGAGAAGGATATAAGAAGAAATCTGGAGCTGGTTCTGCTCAGAGAGGAAGAGGAAACAAGAAAACTTCCCAGCCACCACTCAGAATCAATGAGCCCTCCTCAAGTCAAGCTGCTTTGCAAATAGTAGCTACTTCCCAGAAACCAACTGAAGGAACTTCAATGGTAACAAGGGCCATGGCACAAAAACCTCCAAGGAGTACCAAGGCTCCAAGGAGAAGACAAGTAAGAGGGATTGATGAGTCTTCTGAAGAAGAAGAAGAAGAAGAAGAAGAAGAAGAAGAAGAAGAAGAAGAAGAAGAAGAAGAAGAAGAAGAAGAAGAAGAAGAAGAAGAAGGCCAAATCAAATCCCAGGGCAATGAAGAAGGCTGCAAAATTCTCACAAGAATTGATCTTGATGATGATGAAGAGACTGATGAAGATGAAGCTCCTCTTCACATAAAAAGAAAAAGGGTTGATAGTCTATCTGAGCCCATAGCTGCAAAGCCTTTGGCAGCTAAAACACCCTCTGGAAATACCAAGTCAATCCGGGGTGGTTCTTCAAGCAATCCCCCAAGGGAGAATTCAAGACAAAGTAGGAACAGGATAAGAGCTGAAAAGAGAAAAAGTCAACTTCCACTCAGGCCAAAAGAAGCCAAAATTGAGTATGTGAAGACTGACAACAACTCCTCTGTCTACAGGTGCATAAATCAGAAAAATGGCTACTGGATTCTGGAACTCAAGCATTTACTGCTAAATTCAAGGTTTCCGGAACCAATCCATAAACAACTCATGGCATGGAGAAAAGACAAACCATTCTTGATTAACACCAGCCACATCAAAAACTGGTTGGATTTTGAAGTTATCAACAGGATAAAAGCCATGAAGAGACCTCTCTGATGAATGTCCTTATGGAAAGCCAGATGGTGTGCACGAAATTGCCAATCTGATTGGAACAGGCACAAGGCCAAGACTTTTTGTGGAACCCTATGAGTCCTTCTACATGGATGAAGAACAATACAAGGGTGACATCAAATATCTGAGGATCATATATGATTATTTCAAGATATCAGATATCAAGATTGTGCATGCCTGGATATGGGGAAAGTATATGTGGGTCAAGAATTTTGTCAAGAAAAATCCTACCTAAACCTACAAAGAAGTCTATGAATTTGCCAGAGACACAGAGATGATTGTCAGAACTCTTCTCTATGACTACTCTGATGATATAAGAAGGTTTGGTGATAGGAAATTTGCAGATTGATCCATGGAACTGTTTTGAAGACTTGAAGACTAGTTTGTTAGGATGTTCACTTGGAGCTTGGTTACTCCTGTTGTCCTAATTTACTATGTAATCTTTTCAGATTCTTGTCGTACCTTATTGTTGTTTTATCTTGTAAAAGTTATCTGAACTTTCATTGTAACATATCTGATGAACCTACTCTCAGATATCAATCTATAAAAGATAACTTGTCAGCAAAGATCACACCTTGTGATTTGGTTGATGTTTACTTTCTGCACTTAATTATATGAATTGAAAGATCATAAGAAATGATTAAGTGGTGGATTGTTTCCTCATCCAGATTTGTAATAGGTCAGATAGTCATCGTTGACTGATCAAAATGGGGAAAATTTGTTAGGAATATCTGTTTAGATTTTGATTAGCAACCTAATGACTTATCTTAGCTCAGAAAGGTGGTTAGTACTCTTGGTTCACTTGAACACTGTAAAAGAGGAATCTCACTAAGTATGATAGTCTAGCAAATCTTGTATAGGATGTTAGGTCTCTGAATGTAATTTTTATTCCTCTAAAGAAGACCAAGAAGAAGGCATCCAGCAGGAAAAGTTCAACGGATTTGAAGATTTGAAGACTGCACAAGATTGCTGAAGACAAGGGTTTTCAGATACCTATGACCAGATATCTTGAAGACACAAGCATTTTTAAATAAACAATGTTGCAAAAGATATCTGAGAAATAAAAGGTTTCTGAAACGAGGAAAGTGCCCACATATCTACACTCAGATACCTTGGACATAAACTATGTTTCTGGAGTGGTATCTGGAGTTGTGATAATCTCTGGAAACGAGAAAAGAAATATATTATAACAAGTTGTTTCAACAAGTGGTATCTGGAGTTGTGATAATCTCTGGAAAAGGACGTGCAAAGCTTCAGAGAACTCTAATAGTATAAGATCTCTGATACAATGCATAGTTCCGTTGGCACTACAGGACAAAGTATAGTACAATGCATTGAATGCGCAGACAGAAATGTCTGAACAAAAACGGTAGCTTCTGAAGAAGAAGACAAACGTACTACAGTACTATACTCAGATATCAATAATTTGAATTTGATTTAAGCCTAACGGATACTATTCAAACGGCACTCAAATTCATCTATAAATATCAACACTTAGACTGCTTGAGAACACACCTTAGAACACTGAACACACCTTGAACTTGCATTGAATACTCTCACACAAGCTCTCTCAAGCACACTACTTACCTTCAAGCTTTCTGTTGCGACCAAAGCTCTTGATTCTAAGTAGCATAAAAGTTCTAAGTGTCCTGATCCTTAACAAGCATTGTTATTTGTGAAGGAGTTGAATTAAGATTTCATATCTGAGATTCATTCTCTTGAACCCTTATCATAGACTTGGGTCAGTAAAGAACAAGATACCATACATTGTAAAGTGTATTAAGTATACTTGATTCTCAGAGCTATCTGCATAACTGAATAAGTTATTAAAGAAGATCACCTGACAAACAAACCTAAACTATACACCAAAAGGCGTGGAGTATAGAAAGTACTTAGTTTGGGAAACTAAGGAACAACTCCAGGAAAAAGGCTTTTGAGTACAGGAAGTACTTGGCTGAGAAAGCCGGGGAATAACTCAGGGGGAACACTTGGTTGGCAACCTAGTGTATTTAGGAATCAAGAGAAGATACTTGTAAGGTTACCTCAATTGTCTATCTTAGTGGATTCTAGGTCTGAGAAAGGCCGAAGTGGATTAGTTGAAGGATTACGCCACCTTCAGATACCACTATAAAGAATTGTGTTATTTACTTTCTGCGTTTTATTGCTTGCTCTACTTACTTTGCCAAGTATTTACACATATCTTGCTGAGCACGTGCACTTATCACAGAAAAGTCTTCCGCTCTCTGAAAAATAAGTATCAGATATCTTCACAGATATCTGAGAAACTGTATTTATCGACAAAAGTTTTAAAAGACTATTCAACCCCCCCCCCCCCCCAGTCTTTTACTTTGCCGTTATCTGGACCAACAGTTGCGTAACGAATGGTAAAATTTTACACGAGTTACAAACTCTAATCAATTTAATACAACCTTGGAATTTCTTATAGATAATGTTAAACTAATGTATTTATTATAGTCTATGGCAACGAGTTTTTGACCCCATCGATGTCCGTGATATTACAGAGGGCTCTACATCAGTTACGAAAGGCAAACACTTAAGTGTAGGACGAGATGTTCTACATGAAGTTAGAAGGTACTTCTACAACGAGGCTAATACGTCCAGTAAAGAGCGTTCCTCAAGTAAGACTTTCATAATTTCAACTCTATATAATTAGATGGTATTACCTTTAACACTATATGAAAGTGTGTTCATATATTAATTCAAGAAAAATAATCCCGACGCACGTAAGTATCTATATGTTGAGTTCCCGAGATATTACGTGTGGGATCCTAGAGGTAAAGTGTGGAGTGATAGGAAGCAGTTCAACAACAAAGTGGGAAGAATCTACCATGTCCTAATTAAGACTGGCCCCGTATATTATCTGATGATAATGTTGAATCACATCAGAGGTGCAACATGCTTTGAGGATTTGCGGACGGTGGATGGTGTTCTTCACCCGACCTACAATGATGCATGCTACGCTTTGGGTTTGCTCGATGACGACAAAACGTATATCATGCTATAAAGAAGGCCAGCTTTTGGGGATCAGGGGGTTCCCTTTGACATTTGTTCTCCATGCTTCTCCAATCTAATAGCATGTCAAGGCCCATGCATGCGAGCGCACATGGAAGTTTCTATCGGATGACATCCAGTACAATATGAGAAGAAAGTTGAATAATCCCGGTATAATTCTTCGTTCTACCTTTTCACTTTTTTTTTTGTAAGAATGCTGCCAATTGTTTGATATTCTAAAATCATTTATCAATTTTCCAATTCAGGATTGGAGCTCAATGATCAACAATTGAAGAATTTTGAGCTGGCTAAGATAGAAGATTTCATCCATCGGAATGGATTTAGTCTGAGTCACATTGAAGGAATGCACGTTCCCGAAAATGCAATCGTAGAGAATGGTCTGAATAATTTGATTGCCGAGGAAATGTCTTATGATGTCGATGATATGATTGAGTGTAGCACACTCAATTGTATCCATTTCTCACCGATGATCAGAGGAGTGTGTACCACACTATCATGGAAGCTGTTGATTCTGGAAATGGCGGAGTATTCTTTCTATACGGTTACGGTGTGACATGTAAGACGTTTTGTGGAAGACATTGTGCTCTGCATTACGTGGTAGACGCGACATTGTTCTCCCGGTCGCATCGAGTGGTATAGCTTATCTACTTCTTCTCGGGGGTCGAACTACACATTCAAGATTTAGTATTCCACTGAATGTAGACGAGACTACCACATGCAGTAGAATAACCCCCGACAGCTCTCTAACCGATTTTGATTTGAGGCTCTTGATCGCAGTCTTGAGGATGTTATGAGAGGTCCTGGTGGTAGACAGTCGAACAAGCCATTTGGTGGTTTGGTAGTCTTTTTTTGTGGTGATTTCAAACAGATATTGCCCGTCATACCGAAGGGCATTAGGCAGGATATAGTTCACCATTCTCTTTGCTCATCTAAGCAGCTTTGGAATTCGTGTCGCATGTTGAAGCTAACGAAGAACATGTGAATGCAGGTATTTTTATTGCATTATATATTATTATATTTTGTTATCGTTTAGACAATTTAAATTCTATATTGCTTGGTTTAAAAATGATGTATGTCGACTTCATGTAATTTAACTGTAGTCTAGCGGAACACCTGCTGAGATCGAGAGCATCAGGAAGTTTGCGGATTGATTGTTGAATGTTGGTGATGGTGAAGTTGGTGGTGATAATGATGGGGAGGCAGAATTCAAACTGCCCAAGGATATTTTGATCCGTTCGACTAGTGAACCTATTGATGTTGTAGTTAAGAGTACATATCCGAGGACATTGGAACATTCCAATGAAGGTCTATACTTCCAGGATAGGGCTATTCTTGCTCCGACTAATGAATAGTCCAGGAGGTCAATGATTATATCATGTCACTCCTGCCTGGAGATGCCACAGAGTTCATGAGTTCCGATAGTATATGTCCCGATGAAGATGATATCGTCAATAGAGAGGATGTGTATTTTGTTGAATTCCAAATACTATTAGGGCTTCTGGAATACATGGAAAGAATCCTGAAATGAAGGTTTTCATACCTCAGATGATACTCACCCCATCCGACGTTACCAAGTTCCCTATTAGATACCAGAGGAGGCAGTTTCCTATATATGTCTGCTATGCTATGACTACAAACAAAAGCCAGGGACAACCGCTATCTCATGTTGGACTCTACCTCCCCAAGCCTGTTTTTAGCCATGGTCAGCTATATGTGGCATTTTTTCAGAGTTACGGTCAAGAAGGGGCTCAAGGTTTTAGCATTGGATGAGGAGGGAAACTCAATTGACACCACCACCAACGTCGTCTACAAGGAAGTGTTAAGGAATCTTTAAGGTTATATTAATGCGCTTTTTATTTAAACTATTAGTTTACAAGTAATTGATTTCCAATATTAACTAATTCATTTATAATATTTGTTTTGCAGTTGGTGACGTGACATATTTATACGGCGATTGTATACATCCACTTTGCAATCGTTTTCAGATTCTTTGATGTATTGAACCTTGACTTATTTGTTTGATATGATATATCGTTTGGATATATATTTTTTCAACCTTATTACTAATAAAAGTAAATCATGCCGTGACAACGCCATGGGTTAGTACTAGTTAGAATAATGTTTGAAATATGGGTTTTCAAAGAATTAATCTTTTATAATCATAGACCGGATCATAATTGATGGGTAGGAGGATAGGATGATTTAATTAGAACCGACCAAATGAATTAATTAACGTGAACATGGAGAATTCTGAAACCTATAGGTTTCATATAACTTTTCCTAATGCAAGATTGTAAATATCCACTCTCGTGCTTAAAATAAATTACCCAGTACTAAAAGGATTTCGTTTAGATTAATGAACAGGCCACGATCCATTCTTAGCTTCATTAGTTATAGCACTTATCGCTTCTATCGTATCCCTTTCACTGGTCGGACGTCAAGGTTAGCAAATTCGACCTAGCTCATCTTTTTGGTCAAATCCCTCGAATCGTTCTTGCGAATTTCGAAGCTGGTTCCAGCAATGGCTGATTGGAGTGGTCTTCCATTAGATATTATACTTCTCATCACGCAACGGATGGATTACATGGAAGATTGTGTATCTCTATGTTCTGTTTGCACTCCATGGAAGTCAATTACATCTGTGCTAGAAAAAATACCATAATTACCTCCGAGATTGCCGTGGGTAATTCTACCAGGCGAATCTGTCCAATGGAAAGTCCCACCTCCTCCAAAACACTCCTGGTGTAGGCTGCTACAAGCCGCGGAGGAAGATACTGACATGAACCTCCAAAGTATTCGTCCTCGTAGGTTTTATAGCTTATGAACCTCAAAGACATATGAATTTGAATTGCCAGAAGCCGCAAGAAGAAAGTGCCTCTTATGGATGGTTGTTGACGGTTGGTTACGACTTAAAAATTTATCTCTTGCATCCTTTCACTAGACAACATATTAGTCTACCTCCTTTGTTGGCCTTCAAAAAACAACACAATTATTGTGAATTAACTGTTCACCCCAAAGGAAGTGGTTGATATCTTTGCGAGCAAAGTAGCAATGTCTAGAAATCCTATTTGCATTCGCAATAGAGAGGATTGCATTGTCGTCACCATCTATGGCCCAAAAGACGGATTAGCCTTTGCAAGACTAGGAGATCAAATGTGGACTGATATAAATGTGTCTTCCAAGTTTTTCGAAGATATTGTCTACTCTAATGGCTCTTTCTACACAGTGAATTATCTCGGATGGTTATTTATCTGCGAGATGGATGGTCCAAAAGCAAATCTAATTGCTCTAACTCCGTGCCACGACCCTTATGTTCAATTGCATAAGAAGTAGAATAACCAGGAGATATCCTGCTTGTTATTCGCACTCGTACGGAATTGGAGATTACAAAGGAGGCTCGGCAGTACACCACTGGTTTCTCCATCTATAGATTGTAAGAGTGCAATCAGGATGAAGCGTATCCCTACAAATGGATACAAGTGAAGAATGTAGGCGACGGAGCTTTATTATTGGGCGGTAATGTTTCAGTATCATTGCCTTCGTCGTAATTTGTGACAGGGAACCACATTTATTTCTCGGAAGCTTATGTAGCGTTGTATACAAGGCTTCTTGAAGGGGGTGGGCGCGACACATGGATGTTTGACGTCGAAACTGGCTCTATTGAAATGCATTATGCTGTAAAATTTTGCTGCTCTCTTTCTCCCCCAATTTGGTGTATTTAGTTACGTTTAAATTTATCATGCTCTTAGGCATTGATTACAGATTATGATACATAGTTAAAGGGATAGATCATAGATGACTTGCTTCAATAGCCTCCGGCTTCTGTAACAAACACGAGTACGGCTCTTCGAACACACTCTTATTCTGCTACTTTGAATTTAATAAGGTTAGATCTTTCCTACATAGTCGGCTCAAGTTTTCAGGGACATATAAGGTTGCCACGTCATCAATATATATTCCCTCCGTCCCAAAATCAACTTTCCGTGGATTTGGGTATGACTAAACTATGTAAATAATCAAAATAATTTATAAATTGTGGGTTGTGTGAATAAACATATGTGAATAAATCATGAGAAACTGAATAAAAAATAGAAGAAATGTGATGGAACCTCGAAAAGCGTAGTAATTATTGTGACGGATTACGAATCCTAACCGCCAAGGTTCTAACGACCTTAAAAGATGAACTGACACAAATCACCTATCTTTGTGGTTTTCATTATATAGTTCAATTGAAGATTTTACAATTACGATTTGAGATTAATTCGTGAACAAAGTTCGATTTTGTTGACTGCAAAAAGTCAAACATGGACAACTTCTAAAGGACAGATATGTGTTGCTTCGACAAACAGATGTTTTTGGTAAAACTTCTAAGAGTTGTAACAGCTCTTCATACATCTCCAAATTGGAGTTGTATAAACAGCTCCGATTGGAGCTGTAATTTGAAGGTTTGAAGAAGAAAAGAAAAGAAGACAAGAGGAATACAAGAAGGTAAGAAGATGGTTTGCGAGTTTTTATTTTTATTTTACCTTTCTTTAATTAATAAATTAATTTAGTTTCTTTTATGCTTTTTCTTTAATATTTCATCCAGCAAAAAGCCAGTGTGGCGGGGGGGAGAGAGAGAGAGTTGTATTGGGGATTTGGTCAACGGTAAGGGCATTTGTTATTGTTTGAATAAAGGGGACAATGTGTCGAAAGGGACTTTTGCATAAAGCTAAAAAATGTTCCAATTAAGTATCAAGGTTGTTGCTGCTACCCTTATTCAAAATCATTGGCTTCTAACACTGAGAGTCTCAGTTTTTTTTATGGCTTCTTCGAGCTCTTTTATCTCAATGTTTTGCAAGTGTCTGTTTTACCGAGGGTCTGCACTTTTGTGCGTGCCATCAACCTCACGGACATGTAACTTTTAAGCCACGCCGGTATGTGGTAGTATTTGGAACATGCCCGTCACGACCAACGGTGATCAATTAAGACCACAGATCCACCCCGAGATATAGACATATAAGTAGATGGGAAGTAGAAACAAATCCTCAGAATAAAAGTAGTGCACAGTTCCAGAACAGTATCATAGAGCAAAAGTTCACAGAGAATGGGAGAGAGAAAAGATGTCGTTCGTCATTCCCGACTAATTGAAAGTACACGTGAGTATGAAATGGCGCAATCATAAAATTGCTCAACCCAGAAATCACACAAGACAAAGCCGGTACAATATTATTTCTTCAGCACAAAGCAGGCTCCTCACAAGGTTTTTTTTTGGACCAAAGAACTAACAAGATTTTCTTTTTACAGGGGAAACCAACTTAAAAGATCTTACTCAAAGCATGCCACTACTAATTGAAGATAACTCAAAATGTAAACATAAAAAAGGTTTAACATTAGCAATGACGATTCGACTTAGAGGTCAACTCAGGCTCAGCAACAAAGACTCGGACTAAAACTAGGACGACAGAGATACGAAGTTTCTCGACATACCACTTGAAGTACAGAATAATCAAAATACAAAGTTTCTCGACATACCACTTGAAGTACAGAATAATCAAAATACAAAGTTTCTCGACAGATACAGCTTCTCAACACCCCCCCCCCCCCCCCCCAAACCTAAGCGATGGCTAGTCCCTAGCAATAGGCAAAGACAAAAGAAGAGTAAAAATGAAGTTGTGAGAAACGACCAACCATAATGAGTTCCCGAGCGGGGAGCTTAGACTCCCGGAGGTGGATCGCAAGGTCCAGAGGAGCTTCCCCCAAAGGTGTTCTTCCAGAACTCATGCTGTCCCAGCATCATAGTCTCCAGCTGCAGATAGTGTTGCATGATCTGCTCATTTTGCTGCTCCATGAGGGTGTTTTGTTGCTCAATTCTAGCGTTCTCCTGCTGGATGCGGGAATACGCAGTCTCGATCCTTGCGAGCTGTGGTCCAGCCCACGCCTGAAGTCTCATCATAAGATCGTGATGATCGCTATCCGAAACCTGATCAGACTCGGGAAGATGGACCCTATCCTCGGCGCTAGCCCCGCCCTCAGTGCATCGGGCACTACATCTGGTGGCCTCCTGTCGTCCCGAGCTTCCAATTCTTTCCTCATGCTCTCAACTGCCGCGAGAATAGTTCTGGCATCCTGTACGTTGAATGTCCCATACGGTGTTCCAGTTCTGTTGATGCCAGTGATCCCCTGGTTTGCGCAAAAGGCAGTGATGAAGCAGGGGAATGCTAAAAGTGCAGGACTCTTCATCCTGATCAGTACCTCTCCATAAATGGTTTCACCCAAATCAATGTGAAGCCCCTCTAATATGGCTCTAATGAACCGTGCAACCGGAGCACTTAATTCTGCAAGATGAGTGTTGGGGACCACGATGTACTGCACCCACTGGGCAAGGAGGCGGATTTCAGATTTCAAATACCTCCTGGGGATCTATGTTTTGTAGACAAAGGACTCAGATGGTTCTCCTGGTTGTACCACATACTCTACCAACTCAGCATCGAACTTCCTCTTAGTCGTATTCAAACCGGAATGAGAGTACGAGTCCTCCCGATGCCGTATACCACGAGCTCCAAGAAAGCTGTTTATCCTCGCCGCGGTGAATGTGATCTGCTGACCACGCAAGTTAATTCTCCCCTGCCCGTTCCTATCATAGAGATGGATGTAGAATTCTCTAACCAGGTCAGGATCATATCCTTCTGGGGTTTCCATAAGAGCTTCCCACCGAAGGTTCCTCAATTTGCTCAAAATGCGCCCATATGACGGATGCTCTAAAGGGTCAAGCTCGATTCCTCTCTCGTGGACGAACCCCCAGGGCTGGGTGAAATTGTCCTGCATGAACTGACGACCACGCTCGGACAGAGTGTATGCATTCTTCGCCCCGGCTTGAGGTGCAGCTCTACTTTCTCCTGCACTGGATCCTTCCCCGCGTTGGCACTTAGATCCTCCTGTTCTAACCATGATTCGTTGAATTCGAGAGAATGGATGGATGCTATGCTACCAAGATGTGACGGAGAGAAGAGGGAGAGAAACCCGTTAGATTCCCGCAAGAATCAACAAATTTGGAGGAGAATTGAAGGGGAGGTGAAAAGTTGGAGAAGAAGACGGGAGAGAAAGAGAAAGAAGATTGAAGAGACGGGAAAGAAAGAAGGAGGGTTTTATTTCCCCGTTGGTCAGTCGCGACTGTTTTTAAAGCCGGTCGCGACTGATTCCGCAGAGAAGGAAATTGTTTCTCTTTGTCGATTTAGTCGCGACTGGTTTTAAATCCGGTCGCGACTGGTTCACCTGGAGCAACTAAAATCCGCCTGTTTTCTCTCTCTCTCTTTTTTTTAATCACAAAGTACGAAAGTCTAAAATGAACTAATGTCTAAATGCAAAGCAAGATGCTTGTGGTTATAGTCGTTAGCTCGACTTCTTCAGAACTCTTGATCACTTTGTGCCAAAAAGTCTCTTAGCCTTCCTTGCTCCTTTCCTACCCTGTAAATTGGCATAAATGTATAAGGGGCCAGAATATGCCCCCATGTACTCCTTGCGCCTATCCTGTGCAGCAGTTAATATGGGATCAGAGTAGGCGTGCAACTTGATGAGACAATATTCTAACGTCTCATTTGGTCCTTTTTAGCGGTCTTTTGTTAGTCTTTGACCTTAGTTTTATAGTGTTTTTGTACGTTTTTATGCTTTGAAACTTTGTTTGTGTTTTGTAGGATTTTTTGTGTTATTTGGTCCCGGAGGTGAAAATCGGAATGAAGACATTGGTTATAGATCTTTGAATAAAGAGTAATTGGGCGAAGACGGAAGTGGATTCGGAGTTCGGACGAAGAATTCAGAGGCGTTTTAGCGTGACTTGCAAAAGTGATGATTTACGGAGCAGTCTAGCCATTTTGGACATAACTCTCTCACATGAAGTCCGATTTACCTGATCTCGGTGGACATGGAAAGATAATTCAAACGTCTACAACTTTCGTTCCAGAATCGTAGCCAAAATCCTCCTGTAGAAAAATATATGGACGTCGTAATCTGGCTGGCAGAAAACATCCGCACAGCGGCGAGGATTTTTGTTCGCCGCCGCGAGAACTTACGAGAGCAGATTTCTGGACGGTCTCCTGGTCGAATTCTACTAGGATTCTCTTCCTTTTTTCTCCTTTAAATAGATTTCTTTCACCATAACTTCATATATAACTCCTTTTACCCTAGATTTACATAGGAAAAAGCTCAGGAACTAGGTTTTGACATTGATTGATTGATTTTGGAGCTTGGTTTACCTCTTGTAAGAAGCATTGATATCAAATTCTTGGTAATCTTTTGAGAACTCTCTATTGTTTATTTTCAATTCGTGTTTTCTTCTGTTTATCGAATTGTATGATCTTGCATGCGATTATCACCATGTTTATGCTTGGCATATTCAATACCTTGACGTCTTTCATCTTTGCTTCCCTCATGAGAAGTTAAATCACTCCGAACATGGTAGTTATGTGATAGTCTTGCATATTCGTTTCTAGGGTTTATCAAAGCACTCATATAGGTTAGTCTCGTATAAAATCTTCGTAAAAACCTTCAATTCGATAAGTCCGTATTAAATCCTCTAAATTGTTCATGTTTAAGGATCGTGAATTGACGACTCACGATTTCTCCAGTATAATATTTTCTAAGAACAATTGGTTGAATCGAATTGATTGATTTACTGTACGACAACCGTGTGACAAATATGAGGGTTATCCCTAGTTCGAATTAGCATAACTGGATCATCACTACCGTGTTCGCTTTCTTTCTCTGATCAAAACCAGTTTATCTGTTTTCTGTTTTAATCTGTGTTTTAGAAGTACAAAAACCCATATCAATCTGTTTTCACAAATAATTGATTTCTCTCAATCGTTGTGGTAGCTTGATTAATTCCTTAGCGAACGACTCTATGGTTTAGCTTTGTTTGTCTATAACAACTGCTTACTACTTGGTTTTCTAAGTATTGTTAGGAATATCTGTTAGTATTTTGATCACTCATCACATGTTCTTATCTTAGCCAGAAAGGTGATTAAGTACTCTTGGTTCACTTGAACATTGTAAAAGAGGAAATCACTAAGTATGATTAGTCTAGTAAAATCTTGTATTAGGATTATAGGTCTCTGAGTGTAATTTTTATTTCCAGAAGACCATGAAGATCAATCCTAGCAATGGAGCTTTTCTGAAGATTAGAAGACTGGAGATTGCACAAGATTTATGAAGACATCAAGGTTTAGTCTAACTCAGAAAGACTATGTCCTTAATCCTTTCTTAAGTGTATTTACTTACTTTTGAAATATGATTCTGGACATATGACATCATGAGTATGGAGCATGCAAGCCATCAGAAAGGCTCATGTATCCGTTGAAGACTACAGGACAAGAAATAGTACAAGTGCATTAATTGCATCGGCAGAAAAGCCGCTGAAGCACAGTCCTCTCTGAGACATGAGACAAGGACTTCTGAGTACTCATTTCAAGATAAGTATGGACTGAATTTGAATTGTTTCTAACGGATATCATTCCAACTACTCTCAAATTCATCTATATATATCACACACTTAGATGCTGAGAAATACACCTTAGAACGCTCTATCTTGCAAACTTACCATCAAGCAAAGTATTCTCTCAAGCACTCCACTACCCTTTCTGAAAGCTTTCTGTTGCTCGAAGAATCACTAGTAGTTCTAAGTTGTACTGAACCTTAACAAGAGATTGTTATTCGTGAAAGAGTTGAACTATCAGATTCCCTTTCTGAAGCTCATTCTCCAGAACGGACATCAATTACTTGGGTCAGTAAAGAGCAAACTGCCATCCACTGAACAAGTGTATTAAGTAGTCTTGTTCTATTAGGCTCTCTGAAAACATAACTGAAAAGTTATACGAGAAGCCTCTCTGACAAACCTTATAACCAACACCATCAAGGCGTGGAGTAGAGGAAGTACTTGATTTGGGAAATCAAGGAATAACTCCAAGGTTATCTGAGTAGAGGAAGTACTTAGCTCTAGGAGCTGGGGAATAACTCAGGGGGAACATTTGGTTGGGAACCATTTGTTTAAGAATCTTCGAATAGGATTATTATAAGGTGAACTCAATTATCTGATCTAGTGAATTCCAGGTCTCAGAAAGACCGAAGTGGATTAGTTGGAGGATTACGCCACCTCCAGATACCACTATACTTGTTGTGTCATTTACCTTTCTGTATTTACATTTCAGCAAAGCACACACACACATACTTATTGTTTATGCACTTACCTATCTTAAAGTCTTTCGCGCTCTGAATTAAAGTATCAGAAACCCCCAGGTTTCTGAGAAACTGTGTTTATCGACAAAAGTTTTAAAAGACTATTCACTCCCCCAGCCTTTTACTTTGCCGTTATCCTGGACCAACAAGTGGTATCGAGCAGAGGTTCACAAGCCTTCAGATCAACCTAGATCCCCAGATAGGTGAAGGAACTTTGTCCCTTCGAGGACTATATAATTTGTGTGCAGGTATGTCTCTGAGTGATGCACCCGTTCTGAAGCTAGAAAACTACGAGAAATGGAAGAACAACATGATGCTCCATCTGGAGGCCATTAGTGACGAGATGATCTATGTCATCAATGAAGGGCCTATCAAAATCAGACAACTCAAACAAGTTACTGAGGTGTCTGATGGAAGAAAAGCCTCAGACAAGGAAGATGGAAGCAAGGATGCGGCTGCTAGTGATAGTGGTCGTGTTGCTCGTGGAAGCATTATGTATGAAGACAAGCCAAGAGAGCTCTAGACATCTGAAGATGCCAAGAGACACAGATTGGATGGTCAAGCTCGTAATATCATCATCAGATCGACACCTGAGCACATACAGTGTAAACTGTGGGGTGCTAAAACGGCGAAAGTTGCCTGGCAATTGATTGAAGAAATCTGTGCCGGAACTGAGAAAACCAAGGAAAACAAGTTCAATGTTCTTAAATTGAAGTTCCAAAACTTCAAACAGGGTCCCACTGAAACTCTGGAAGAACTTGATTTCAGGTTTACTACCCTTATGAGTGATATGGCTGCACTTGGTGAAAGCAACAGATACTCCCACGTAAAAGATTAAGACTATTGTCGAAGTCTCAATCACAACCGGAGCACACTAAGTTCTTTTATTTCAACCAAGGGATGCCAAATATTACTCCAGTAGAGCTCTTCTCTCATCTTGCTACTGTAGACTATGAGACAACTCAGAGAGAACAAACAGCTGAAAAGTTGCAAAGTGTTGCTCTAGTTTCTCAAGGTACTTCTGAAAAGAAGGATACCAAAGATGCATCTGAAGAAAATGCTCTTGCAGTAAGACACATGAAGAAATTTGTGAGTCAAGAGATTGAGAGAAGAAAAGCTAAAGAAAAGCTGAAAAAGCATCTTGGCCCAAACTATCATCAGTACAAGAACATACAAATGAACAACTCTCTGAACACCCCCATTCAGAAAGGTGTTAGTACTGAAGCTGCAGAAATAGGAAATGATATCTGCTTCTATTGTCAAAAGCCCGGTCACTTCAAGAGAGACTGTCCTGCTTTAAACAAGCTCAAGACAGGAGACAAGAAGGAAAGAAGAAATTTCAAGAGAAATCAAAGGGCCTTACTGACTGAAGAAAGGAAGAAGATTCAAATTCAACTTGATGCTCTAAACATTGAGACAGATTCTGAAGATGGAGATTCAAATGACTCAAACCTACCATCACCAGAATTGTGTGGAATCACCCATGATGTAATCGACTTCTGCCTTAAGAAGAATGAAATGTGGAGTTCTTTGAGATTGGTCCAGACATCTCCAACATTGAAATGTGTCTTGTGGCTGACGAGGTAACTAACAATTCACAATTTCTATACTATGAGAGTGATGATGGAATTGAGGATCTGGAGTTGGTCAAGAGTGAATTGGATCGTTATGAGAAAGAATTTCTGGAAGCACAATCCAAAACCAGAATTCTAGAGGAAAGCAAAGAAACTCTTGAAAAAGAGGTTTCTGAGCTAACCGTAGTATCTCGAGTACAAGAACGTGAAATAGCCTTTCTGAAAGCTCAGATATCTGAGAATGAAAATTCTCACAAACTAGCCTTGGATGAACTTAATGAGAAAATGATGAAGCTGCTTTCTGAGAATGAAGAACTCAGAAAGAAAGAGCTATCCTTCCAATCTTATGCAAAGGCTAGTGACACTCTCACTGAGGTTCAATCCTATCTGAGAGACCCCTCTGAGAAAGGTGGACTTGGACTTGATGAACAATCAAGTAATTCATCTCCTCTGAAGAAGAGTGATGAAAGGTTGACCTTTGTAAAAAGTCAACAGAATGATTCTTCAACAACCTATAGCATTGGCCAAAAAGCTAGGGTAGTTTACAAAGGAAAAGGAGTTGCAACCCAGCCTTTGAAAGAACAACAAGTTCACAAGAAACATGTGGATAAAGTCTCTGAAAAGAAACACAACCCTCAGACATGCAACCATCCACATTGCTGCATTACTAGGAAGGGAAGAATTGCTGGAATAGGTAAATTCTCTACTGTACCATTTTATGAAAATAAAGATGGTGCAGAAACTAGTAAGGCTTCTGAAGAGCGCATTCAGAAAGCCAAAGGTGTTCGAAATGGCATTGGCTATCGTGCTATTGGAAAGGTCCTTCTGCAACAATATAAGGAAGGACAAGAACAATGGCGCAAGGTTGATATTGCACGTAGCAATAGACAGAAGTGGAAGAAATCTCAAGCCACAGAAAAACTGAATGCCAGAGCTAGAAGGAACCTGGCCAGAAAGGCTAAGTTCTTTCAAAAGCAACCCGTAAACCTGTGGTCCAGAAAGCACCAAAGGGAACACCTAGAAACACCCCAAGAAGGAAGATTGAGATCAAAATCACTGATTCTATTGCATCTCCTTCTGATCAAGTTAGACAAAAACAAACTCCCAAGAAATTCACTAAAATGTGGATTCCTACTGGAAGAATGTTTAGTCTAAATGGTTCTATCTCTGAGGCAAGAACCTAACTCATGTTTCCTGTTTGCGCGTAACGCCTCGACTAAGGCTCAATGGCTATTTGATAGTGGATGCGAATGCACATGACAGAGACAAAGCAAATCCGTCAACTACAAAGCTTGCAACACGGACCGTACATCGATTTGGAGGAGAATCAATCCTCTCTCGATCCGCAACGTCAAATTGGGATCATTAACAATCACTGATGTATTACATGTTAAAGGTTTGAAATATAATCTATTTAGCATGAGCCAGTTTGCAGACAAGGGATTCACTGTGAAATTCAAAGCAAAGTACTGCAAACTTATTGACAATGAGTCAAAGCAGACAGTCTTGGTTGCTCGGAGGAAAGGCAGTCTTTATGTTGCCGATTGGACATCTGCCACAACTGAAGAATGTCTCATGGTAAGTCAATCAGGTCACACAGAAGAGCACTGGTTATGGCACAAAAGAATGAGTCACTTGAATTTCAAAACTCTGAACAAACTTGCCAAGAAAGAATTAGTGGTTGGCCTTCCGAAAACATCTTTCGGAAAGGATGGTATCTGTTCTGCCTGTCAGATGGGGAAACAATCCAAGATCTCTTTCAAGTCCAAAATCAGACACTCTAGTGTTAGACCACTGCAACTATTACACATGGATCTTTTTGAATCATCTGTAACTAGTTATGCAGGAAAGAAGTATGGTCTGGTTGTTGTAGATGACTTCTCAAGATTCACTTGGGTTGTCTTTCTGAAACACAAATCTGATGCTAGGGTGGAGATACCAAACCTGCTGAATAAGCTTGAAGTCATGAAAAATGACAAGATATCTGCAATCAGAACAGACCATGGTACTGAGTTTGTCAACCAGTACATAAAGGAGTTTTGTGCCAGCAAAGGTATACAACACCAACTTTCCTCTATGAGAACACCACAACAAAATGGTGTTGCAAGGAAAAATAGAACCCTTAAAGAAGCAACAAGGACAATGCTAGCTGACACTGAAATAAGTGAAGTTTATTGGGTTGAAGCTGTAAACACAGCATGCTACACTCAGAACAGATGTTTGATAAACAAACACCATGACAAGACCCCTTATGAACTCTTGGTTGGTAGACCCCCTAATATCAAACATCTGAAAGTGTTTGGTTGTAGATGTTTTGTTCTTAACAATGGAAAAGAGTATCTGAGAACATTTCAACCAAAGGCAGATGAAGGTGTGTTTCTTGGTTATTCTATGAATAGAAAAGCATACAGAGTTTACAATAAAAGAACAAAGAAGATTGAAGAATCAGTTCATGTTGTATTTCTATGAAGGAAGCAAGAAAACACCCCTTGCTGATGAACTCTCAGAAAGATTCAAGGAACTAATGATAAAGGATTCTGAAGAAGAACCCTCGAAAAGGAAATACATCATTGTGGAAAGAGAGGATGACTTTGACGAAGAAAAGCATGAAATGCCTAGTAACAACCAGATGATTCTCAGACATGATGAAGAATTTCCTATGAGAATTCCAGAAATGGAAACTGAAGATGTTCATCAGAAAGCTAACTCTGGAAATGACCTCTCTGAAAGACATGTTCCAGAAAGCTCTCACACTGAGCAAGTGTCAGACATTCACCGCCCTTCTGAGGTGCAAAATGTCACAGATACTGAAGAAGTATCAAGTCATAATCATAGTGATTCACATTCAAATCACATAGATGTTGACCCTACTAGCCCTAAACCCATGATGAGATGGATCAAGGATCATCCTGCAAAAGATGTAATTGGACAAATTAATCAAGGTGTTAGGACTAGGAGAGCAATAGCTGAAAATGCTAACTCTCTCTTTGGATGTTTCATCTCAAACATTGAACCTAAAACTATAGAAGAAGCATTAAGAGACCAAGACTGGATCTCTGCAATGCAAGAGTTGGATCAGTTTGAGAGAAACAAAGACTGGAAACTAGTTCTATTTGTAGAAGGAATATCTGTGATTGGAACTAAGTGGGTTTTCAGAAACAAGATGAATGAATCTGGTGAAATAACCAGAAACAAAGCAAGGTTGGTTGCCAAGGGATTCACCTGCATCAAGGTTTAGATTTTGATGAGTCATATGCACCAGTTGCCAGATTGGATGCAATAAGACTCTTTCTGGCCTTTGCAGCTCATAAAGACTTTAAAGTTTATCAGATGGATGTCAAGAGTGCATTCTTGAATGGTGAACTTGCTAAGGAAGTCTATGTTGAACAACCACCTGGCTTTGAAGTTTCCTCAGAAAGTAGAATGGTCTATAAGCTACAGAAAGCTCTATATGGACTGAAACAGGCTCCAAGATCATGGTATGACACTTTGGCCAAATACCTTCTGGAAAGTGGTTTCAAGAAAGGTGAAGTTGATAAAACTTTATTTACTTTAAATCATGATGGGAAACTACTCTTAGTTCAAGTATATGTTGATGACATTATATTTGGATCTAAGGACAAGCAACTTTGTGATGACTTTGCAAATCTCATGAAAAGTAAGTTTGAGATGAGCATGATGGGAGAATTGAACTATTTCCTAGGATTGCAAGTCAAGCAACTCAATGATGGAATATTCATTAGTCAGACAAAGTATGCAAAAGACATGCTCACAAAGTTCAATCTTAAGCCTTCTGAAAAGAATGTTGAGATACCTATGAGCATAGGAACCAAGATGACCTATACTGAATCAGATAAGAGTGTTGATGAACACAAGTATAGGAAATTGATAGGTTCACTACTTTACCTTACTGCAAGCAGACCTGATATTCAATATGCAGTTGGAGTGTGTGCTAGGTTTCAAACAAATCCAATGCAATCACACTACAAAATTGCTATGAAAATATTAAGGTATGTGAAAGGTACAGTAGATGTAGGTTTGTGGTATCCTAAAGAAAGTGGATTGAGTTTGGCTGGTTACTCAGATGCTGATTATGCTGGATCAATGCTTGATAGGAAAAGTACCTCAGGAACTTGTCAGTTTCTGGGAACTATACTTATCTCATGGTTTAGCAAGAAGCAAAACTCAATTGCAACTTCTACCACAGAGGCTGAATATATTGCTGCTGGTTGTTGTGCAACACAAATTCTGTGGATGCAACAACAACTCAGAGACTATGGTCTCAATGAAGAGAAAACTCCCATTTTCTGTGATAACACAAGTGCTATTGCAATCACACAGAACCCCAAGTTCCATGCCGAACAAAGCACATTGATGTTAGACACCACTTCATCAGAGACCATGTTGAGAAAGGCAATATAGAGATACTCAAGATTGGCACAGAAGACCAACTTGCAGATATCTTCACCAAGCCCCTACAAAAAAGCCGGTTCTTGACCTTAAGACATAGTCTTGGGTTAATGGAGATGCCTAAGGACTGAAAAATGTCCTAAATCTCTAAAGTCTGAATAAGTGAGGTAGAAAAGAAGTAGGCCTCTGAGAACATGTTCTCAGAAAGCCAAGTTGATAAGAAGTGATGCAAAGGTTTCTGAGTAGCAACACTCAGAAAGGCAAAACATTTCTGGAACGGGTATCCAAAAAGGCAAAGGTTGGTACACACTCAATAAGTAAATAAAACTAGAACTTACTTACTGAGAGTGGGTCAAATACATTCAAACAACTGAAGCTTCTGACACTTGAATTCAGAAAGCTATTTAGTCATAAAGAGAAAAGACACACAAAGCCCGAAAAGTATAAGTTCTGGAAGTCAAACATGTCCAATGTCTTGTATTTTTGCTATTTTTATGATAAACAATATAAAGATAAGGACTTGACACTCAGAATGATAAGTTCAAACTATTGAGTGTTCTTACTCTTTACTAAGTGACATAATGGATGTAACTTGTCAAAAATCCATCAAGTCGGCACAATACCATTTGTTGATTGATATCATTACAAGATATTCAATATAAGCCCTTGATGAATAAACGTTTGATCTCAACGGTTGAGATTAAAACAAAGCAAGTAATGTCTGTTGAGAAATGCAGACATGGCCCACTACGCATTTACTGAAGAACGTGTGTGATACCACGCCTATGCAGATACAAAGACACGCATTCATATTCAGTTGTATGTATGTTGTATTTATGTACATTTTGTCTGCTATATATATAGGACTTGGGCAAAAGACAAACACTTTTACCAATTAAATTTCATACTTGATCAAACAAAGAAAATCTCTCAAGATTTCGCAAAACCCTTCTCAAACTCAACTTCTTGTGTTTAGTCTTCTGAAAAGATAGACTAATCCCGATTAATCTTGCAAAACCCCTCTGAAAACACTCACTCAAGACTCTATATAAGAGATGGCACCCAAGAAGATGACCACCAAGAACCCTAAGGTCAAGATCATCCGCTCGCCGAAAAGCAAGGAGGAAAGGAACTTAAGGTGTTGAATAAACGCCTTCTGGGAAAAGTTCACCCCATCTGACTGGAATCCAAGTCACAAGATGAATTGGGGAGCTTTTCTAGTGAAGAAGTATGTACCTGCAGTCATTTCTTCCAAACCAGATAGGAAACTGATATTGGGGATGCTGAAAAGTTCCCATATCTTTAAGTTTCGTCACGCACCAAAGGGACGATCCACACTAGATGTGCTGGAGTTCTATAACAACTCCAAAATCTTCACAAAGGTTGTGAATAATGAAGAAGAGAAATACATGCAGACTGAAGTTCAAGGATAAGAAATTATCCTAGACTGCAAGACTTTCTGCAAGATATTCCGATTGAAAAATCGAGGAACAATTGAAGACATCAACATCAGGGATGCTCCCATGATCCAAGGTGTTAAAGAGCTATTTGAAGCAATCCAATTAGAGAATACAAAGGGTTGCCCAGGAGACTTTGTTCTGAAAGCCATCAGAACTAGTCATCTCCAGAAACACTGGAGTACTTTAGCTCTCATTATGGTCCGTTGCTTTGATGGCAACAAGGGTGGAGTAGACCAGATAAGCATGGAGAGATGGATGATGATACATCTTCTGAACAAGAAGCATGAAGGGCAGGAAACCCACTTCAATTGGGGGAAGTACGCCTTCAACAAATTCCTTGGACGTATTTAGGAATTTGAGCCCAAGATCATCAATGGCTTTGCTGAGCCAAAGGCCAATATGCACTTTGGCCTCAGAATTTGTCACATTCTGCAAACAATGGGAATCACTCTCAGAGAGAGGCAGGAAATCCCAGTCACCAAATCCCTTTTCAGACACGCCTTTGAAGAAAAGGAGAGACTTTCTGCTGAGAAAGCACTCAGAGAGGCAGAAGAAGAAGAAACTGCCCAACAAGGTGATGAGGTTTCTGAGCCAGCTTCAGCTCAACCTCAAACTGCCAAGAGAAAAAGGACTCAACACAAAAGAGTACCTAAGCCCCAAGAAAAGTAAATAGAGGCACAACCTTCTGGAGACAAGGTCTCATAAAATGTTGTTCGCCCAGAAAGGCGGTTCCAGAAAGCACCAAAGATTCTGAGCCAGGCAGCTCCAGAACTATCAAGGGATGACCGCAACATTATAGATGGGTCACCCCAACTGACAAGGACTGAAGAGGATGAACAAATCCTAGAGGCACTCAAGAGGTCCAAGATAGAAACACATGGACGGGAGCATCTAGCTCAGCTCCTTAAGGTCAAAGGAGCACTTCTGCCTAGCAGGAAGAAGAAGGCCTGGGAGAAGAAAATAAAATGATGGAAGATGTCGCCATTGCTTCCACATTCACAATGCCAGTACTTAATATTGCTGAAGAAAATCCTGTTTTAACACAGGTTCCTCAACCTTCTGAGAGAGCTCAACTCTCAGAAAGGGATCAAACTGAGATGGAGACTCAGAATGATACTGCAGAGGAGACCAACAATGAGCACAGAGAGACTGTGGAATCACCACAAGTCCAAGAGACCAATGATCAGCCTGACCCTATTCAGGTAGCAAAAGTAGTTTGTATCTAACTTGTCAACATTAAAATGTTAACTTGTTACTCATAAGCTTCATTTGTTACAGGCCAACATGGAGACACACTTTCAGGGGGAAGCCCCTCTGAATGAAGAAGAGGTTCCTCCAACCTCAGAACAACAAGAAGAGCCTGTCCTACAGGTAGTTAAGTTATCTCTGAATATAAAATAACTTGCTTGAAATATTCATATCTTGTGTTCTAACTTCTTTTTGTCTCTTATTAGGCTCCAACTGGGGAAGTAAGTGAGGTGGAACCTACACCATCAAACCAGGAAATTCCAGAGGCTGAAAAGCTCTCTGAGGAGATATTTGCTGAGCCTTCTGTTGAGAAGGTAAGTATCAGTAAATTTTCCTTTAAGAATACCTTGGATGGAGAAACAGTTGTGTTATT
The DNA here is from genome assembly GCA_026545765.1 of Plantago major. NCBI lineage: Eukaryota > Viridiplantae > Streptophyta > Magnoliopsida > Lamiales > Plantaginaceae > Plantago > Plantago major. The sequence continues at coordinate 2,877,049 of CM048840.1, forward strand.
TCCTCCAAAGGAAACTGAAACTGTTGAACAAGCAGTATCTGCAGAAAAGGTTCCAGAAACCCCCAAGGTTTCTGAGAAAGATGCCGCTGAGCTTCCTCACTTGGAAGTAAGTGAAGTCTCATAAAGCATTTTTCCACTTATCTTTTCTGTTAACAGTTTCTAAACATATTTGATTTTAATTCTCAGGTTCTAGCAGAAAGAAAGGTTGATGAGGATCAGACTTCTCCTCACAACAAGGTATCTGAGGCCTCTGTGCCCAAGCAAGCAGAAGTACAGGATAATGAGCCTAGTGTTTCTACACAGGTATGCTCAGGAAGCCTATTTTCGCTTACAGATACTAACTCAAGTGGTTTGATTTGAGCAAAACTAACTTGAACACTTTCTTTCAGGCTCAAAGTCTAGTGCCAGTTGATTTACTCAAGGCCTTCCAGAAGCACACCTTAAAGAAACATCTCAAGTGCTTCAGACAATGGCAGAAACTCAGAAAGGCTGACCTTTCTGAAGTAGCCAGAGTAATCGACGTCCCAGAGAAGAGAGCAATCGCCTTCAACCTGGAGGATCACATCCATGCATTGTTCCCAACAGAGTCCTACTCGTTTGCCACTCTGATGCATGAAGACTTCATTCATGAATTAGCACAAAGACTTACAGCAAATTTCAAGTCTGCGGATGCTCAAACCCAAGAGCAGATGGTTACCCATCCTGCCTTGCCCAGCAAGCTCACAACCTACCCAACTGAGCAAGAGGAAGTTAATGGGAGGATGATCACACTTCCTGATGTGATCAACCTGGATTCTGAAGATAAGGAAGAGATGGACGAAAATGATTATCAAGAACCTCCCTCTGAGCATCCAAACCAAGAAGCAAAGAACAAGAGTGATGATGATGATGATGACCAGAATGATGATCCTCAACCTAGACAAGGTGGGATTCAGAAAGCCAACAACGGAAGTGGAGAACAGGCTATTCCTTCCAATGTTCAGAGAGCCCCATCATCATCACCTCCCAAGTCTCATCAAGATATCCAATAGGCTGAGCACAATGATGCCATAGAAGAAATTTCAGCCGAGAAGGATTATGAGAGTGATGCTGAAGAAGACCGCAACCTGATTACTGCAGAAGAAGATGAGAGACTTATCACTCAGCAAAAGAGAGCCCTACTTGCTCCTCATATCTTCTCTGCACCAGGTAGTTCAAGAAGTGAAGAGCACCGTGCAGGAACAGTGTCTTTTTGGAACTCAGAGAGACACTAGTTGCCCAAGACACGTATGCTAAAATCCCCTGAAGAGATGAAGCCATTGCCGCTTTACTCAACAGAGCAACCAGATAGCTCTCTCTAAAGACCTAGGTTGGTCAGGATGAGGATTGTAACAATGCTAATGCAAGATTGAATGAAGCCAACCATGTCATTCCGCAAGCCAACGCCATCCTAAGGCCGCTTGAAGAGCTCAATGAAAGGAGCAGGAACTGGTTAAAGGTAACAAAGAGTCAAGAAGGAACTTCAAGAATTAGTCAGGGTGCACAACAATCTCCAAAAGAACTTTGAGTCACTCTCTGAAGCTTATGCTATCATGAGTCAGTCATTCATGACTAAGGGGGAAGAGATGCCTCGGAAAGGCAGAGGAAGAAAAAGAAAACAATCAATTCCTCCCTCCTCAGGTCAACTAGTCATCAAGGACACTGGAGATGCCCTTGTTGAAGAAGTTGTTCCAGATCAACCAGCCAGAAGACTGAGAAGTATGGTTACTAGGGGAACTAAGTCCCTTAGGATCTCAGATGGGAACAGCCAGAATAATCCTGAAGAAGGAGAGGTAAGAGGTCAAGAAGGCTGCAAGCCTCACAACTGGAACCACTATGATGATGAGGATGAATCTGATACAGATGAGCATCCAATTCACAAGAGAAGAAGGCAAGCAAGCACCTCACAACCTCCTCTGGCAGCAAGGCCTTTGGAAGCCAGAACTCCTTCTGGAAATACCAAGTTAATACAAGGAACATCCACCAGCGCAGCCCCAAGGCAGGAATAAAGGGTTAGAGGATCTCCTGGCAGAAGGCCACCTAACAGAAAGGCAAGAAGGGATTCCGGTTGGTAGCAAAACAGAAACTCATCAAGAAAGGCCAACTGATGCCCACATTGAGTATGTGAAGACTAGCAATTAAGAGTCTTCATATAGGTGCATTCTGAACAAGAGAGGGTATTGGATTCTGGAACTACAACATCTACTTGTCAATGATAAGTTTCCAACTCCCATCCTCAACCAGATCCTAAAATGGAGAGAAGGCAAGCCAGAATTGCTAAAACCTGAGCACCTTCATGCCTGGCTAAACTTTGAAGTAGAAAAGAGGAATGAAGCCAGAAAGATGGATCTTTCTTTTGCCTGTCCTTACCCAAAGCCTGATGATGTACACAAGGTAAGAAAACTGGATGGTAGCTACAACAGGAAGACAAACTAGGTGTTTCAACCTATGAGTCATTCTATATGACATTGGATGAATACCTAGATGATATACACTATTTGGAAGAAATATACAAGTATTTCAACCTATCTCAACTGCATATAGACCACTCCTGGGTCTGGGGAAAGTACTTCTGGGTCAAACACTTTCTGAAGAAGAATCACAAGCTTGGCAAGAGTTACCATGAAATATGTGACTTATCCAGAAAGACAGAGCTCTCTATCAGAAGGATTCTTTATGACTATGTCCAAGAATGCAGAAAAGTGGATGATCAGTCAATCGATCCGTAGAAGGGTGTCAAGAACTTGAGGTATCCGAACCCAAGTTGCATTTCAAGACTTGAAGACTAGTAACATTAGAATACTCTCTTGGAGATCGATTCTCCTTTGTTCGATTTACTTAGTATGTTTTGTTACTTTTGTAATCTTGCCGATTGTTTCAATTTCTCTATCCGTAAAAGTTGCATCTTATTCAGATTCGTACTGCACTATCTGAAGATCATACTCTCAGATACATTCTAATAGATGACAACTTATCGACAAAGATCAGTTCTTGTGATTTGGTTGATGTTTACTTTCTGCACTTAATTCAACTAAAATTGAATATCATTTGAAATGATTAAGTGGTGGATTGTTTTCTCTTCCAAGGTTACAAATTTGTAATAGGACTTAAAAGATAGTCATGGATGACTGATCAAAAAGGGGGAAATTTGTTAGGAATATCTGTTAGTATTTTGATCACTCATCACATGTTCTTATCTTAGCCAGAAAGGTGATTAAGTACTCTTGGTTCACTTGAACATTGTAAAAGAGGAAATCACTAAGTATGATTAGTCTAGTAAAATCTTGTATTAGGATTATAGGTCTCTGAGTGTAATTTTTATTTCCAGAAGACCATGAAGATCAATCCTAGCAATGGAGCTTTTCTGAAGATTAGAAGACCAAAGATCCACAAGATTTATGAAGATATAAAGGTTTAGTCTAACTCGGAAGACTATGTCCTTAATCCTTTCTTAAGTGTATTTACTTACTTTTGAAATATGATTCGACATATGACATCATGAGTATGGAGCATGCAAGCCATCGAAGGCTCATGTATTCGTTGAAGACCACAGGAAGAAATAGTACAAGTGCATTAATCAGACAGTAAAAGTCATTAAGCACTCCTCTCGAGACATGAGACAAGGACTTCGAGTACTCATTTCAAGATAAGTATGGACCAATTTGAATTGTTTCTAACGGATATCATTCCAACAACTCTCAAATTCATCTATATATATCACACTTAGATCTTTGAAATACACCTTAGAACGCCTATCTTGCAAACTTACCATCAAGCAAAGTATTCTCTCAAGCACTCTACTACCCTTTCTCGAAAGCTTTGCTCAAGAATCACTAGTAGTTCTAAGTTGTCTCAACCTTAACAAGAGATTGTTATTCATGAAAGAGTTGAACTATCGATTCCCTTCAAGCTCATTCTCGATCTGACATCAATTACTGGGTCAAGAAGAGCAAAATGCCATCCACTGAACAAGTGTATTAAGTAGTCTTGTTCTATTAGGCTCTCTGAAAACATAACTGAGAAGTTATACGAGAAGCCTCTCTGACAAACCTTATAACCAACACCATCAAGGCGTGGAGTAGAGGAAATACTTGATTTGGGAAATCAAGGAATAACTCCAAGGTTATCTGAGTAGAGGAAGTACTTAGCTCTAGGAGCTGGGGAATAACTCAGGGGGAACATTTGATTGGGAACCATTTGTTTAAGAATCTTAGAATAGGATTATGTAAGGTGAACTCAATTATCTGTTCTAGTGAATTCTAGGTCTCAGAAAGACCGAAGTGGATTAGTTGGAGGATTACGCCACCTCCAGATACCACTATACTTGCTGTGTCATTTACCTTTCTGTATTTACATTTCAGCAAAGCACACACACACATACTTATTGTTTCTGCACTTACCTATCTTAAAGTCTTCCGCGCTCTGAATTTAAGTATCAAAAACCCCCAGGTTTCTGAGAAACTGTGTTTATCGACAAAAGTTTTAAAAGACATTCAACCCCCCCCCCCCCCTAGTCTTTTACTTTACCGTTATCTGGACCAACAAGTATTAATTTGAGCACATCACAACTTTCGTTGCTTGCCTTGTACCTCATAAGTGCAGGTACAGGAGTAGATATCAATAATCATGCGGGTCGCTTTGATGAATGGTCGCCCAAGCAACATCGTATCCTTTCCTTTTGCACCAAGTGCTTGAGGCGGCGACTCAATTATGATGAAATCAGTAGGCACTGCAACTCCATCCAGTTCAACTTTGACACCCTCAATTACTCCCATAGGTCGGCTACGGGACCCATATGCTAGTAATATCATACACTTCAATGGCTTCATTCCCTTAAGACCAAGCTCCTCGTAAGTGCCAAGTGTCATTAGGTTGCAGCTAGAACCAGTATCCACCACGCCAACAACATCTAGGACCTCTCCTATTCCTACCAACAGATTGAAACTGTCAGAATCACTTATACTCTTAGTCCCTTTCTCGATTACCTGTTGTACTACCTCTGTGGGTTTCTCAATCGCCTTCTTAACTGGATCTTTTGAAACCACTGGAACTGAGTGTGCTTTAACCTCTGGCTCCAGAATTTGAGTCAGACCAAGCTGAATAGACTCCTCAACATGTGGGATTACTCCCTTCCCATTACAACAAGAACAAGTAGTATTCCTTCCTTGAGTTACCTGCACTGCTGGTGTCGATTCCTCGGTAATAGTTAATTTCACCATAAAGCTCTTCTCCACGGTACTAGAGAGCTTACGAGCCTCTTGTAGTTGATCTCTCGCAAGTAACTGTCCCATGGCCTCCTCGAGCCTTTTCAGGGATTGCTCCATCCTTTCTGCATGCTTCTCCGAGTTGTAATAGTACTGCTCAGACTCATCCATAAAGCGCCTCAGCTCAAAAGGTTCCTGCTCATGCTAGTGTTTTGGTGGGGCTGGTTGGGTTAGCGGGGCATTCTCATAGAAATTTTTACCATGGCTCATGTTGCTATTCAGCACCCAGCCTCCCTTTTGTCTGTTTTGGACCCAGTTGACTATCTTAGTGTAGGGGTTTCCAGCCACTGCTTCTGGAAGTCGGCACATATTGGCATTATGTCCATAATTACCACACAGGTTGCACCTCTCATTCGCCTGGCGATTCTGCAGAATCCCAGGTTGGTAGTAATCTCCGTATCTTGCCATTCCTGAAACTCTACTAGCAGAAAATCTCAACTATAGCTTAGTTTCTGTTAGTCCTAGTGAACTCAAAACACAGATAGAAACAAGCAAACAAAAACAATTAAACACTCTAAAACACCACAGTAGGAGTTAACTCCCCAGCAGCGGCGCCAAATTTGATGTGCTCAAATTAGTATTTGATAAAAACTAAGTAACTAAAGCAGTTGTTGTAGCAGACTTTAACTACGAGGTCGATCTCAAGGAGCTAACTAAGATGTTGTGAGGTTTTCGAGTATCAAATCGTTTGACGTTTGCAAGTAGTAGATAAAAGTTTGAGAATGTTTGAAGATTAAACTAAGGAAAACTGAAAATTATTTGAATCAAGAGAAGAGAAATAGACACGGTAGCTTTCGGATTAATCGAATCTAGGATCTAACACGGTGTTCATATGCTGTCACAGTTATTTGTCCAAACAGATTATCGAATTCAATTCAACCAAGACATTCTTTGAAAGTTTGAAGTAGTGGAATCAATCGATTGTCAGACGATTGATCCTTAACCGGAATAAGTTTGAGAATACAGATTAAGAGTATTGAAATCGGGTTCTTACGAAGTTACGAGATTAATTTAACACATATGAACAAACCCTAGGTTGAGATCCCAAATCGATTAATCCTGCATGATACCGCATCTATCAAAGAGTTTAGCTACTCATATCAATGGTGATAACATGCACAATCACAAGCATAATCGAACTAAGCATCATAGAAGAGATTACGAACATAAATCAATCAATCAATCACAAAGTAGAAGTAATTGCAAGAGAAAGAGTAATTATGTTGATAATCTAACCTCGAGGATCAAGATCCAATGTCAATGTACGATTACAATGATGAAAACTAAGGCAAAACCTAAGCTAGGGTTCTTGCTAAAGAGAGAAAAGAAAAGAAAAGAAGAATAGAAGTGAAAAGAAGTGCCCTTGAAACGTTTAAAGTCGGCAATATATTCTGCGTTAAAACGCTCAATCGCGACTCGCTCGTAAACTCGTCAGAATCGACTTGTCATGCGTAAATACTTGTTCTTCTCTGACGGATCGGTCATGATCGTGGCTGTATGTGCTACTCTTGTTTCAGCTCAGCCGCGATCGGGTTTGAATACCCGTCGCGACTGACTCAAAAAATCACCAAAAACCCCGCTGAGTATTAGAATCGATCATGGGGTCTTCAAATCAGAGTTTTGAGCCTTCGTAGCTCGAATACGACCTCGTAAACGTGGCCTTCTCCTCCTTTTTTCACCTAGAAATGTGTAAACCTGTACAACACAACAAAAACACAAAAACACATAAAAACGAACTGAAAACACAAACCAAGACTATCAAAAGATGGTAAAAAAGAACTAGATGAGACTCTAAAATATAGGCTCATCAACAGCTCTTCATACACTCCAAATTGGAGTTAGATAAACAAATCGACGGAGTCAGAATTTGAAGGTTTGAAGAAGAAAAGAAAAGAAGACAAGTGGAATACAAGAAGGGAAGAAGATGGTTTGTGAGTTTTTATTTTTATTTTACCTTTCTTTAATGAATAAATTAATTTAGTTTCTTTTATGCTTTTTCTTTAATATTTCATCCAAAGAAAAAGCCGATTAAGGTGAGAGAGAGAGTCAGATTGGGATTTGGTCAACGGTAAGGGCATTTGTGATTGTTTGAATAAAGGGGACAGTGTGTGAAGGGGATCAATGGCAGGGGAACCAATTGTAATTTTCTAAAATAAATGAAAAATGGTTTAGATTATTACAATGTAACCGCTCATTTTTTTAAACTTCTAAAAAATGTACTACAGTCTCACTATTCCCTTATTATTACCAACCCCCTCACCCCCAACCCTTGTGTTAATCAAATATTCACCAAATGCCCAAACAAATAATTTAAAAGACATAATTTTTTAATTTATCGAGGTTTCGAAAACATTTTATTTTTTCAACCTTTTCTTATTCTTTGCTGGTGAAAATTGAAGAAGTGACCGAGTGGGTGGTAGTGAAAAATTGAAGAAATGGTTGTGGGGAGTTTTATAGAGGAATGAAAAAGGTGGGATTTTTAATGTAAATTAAAGAAGAAATTATAGGAAAAGATTAAAAAGAAAAGTTAAAATAGAGAAAAAAACATTATAAAATTAGAGAATCTTTAATTTTTTGGTTATGATTATCAATATTTTCAAAATGTAGTACAAAATTTGAAATAATTCGTTATTGTTCAACTATTGGTACTAAGGCATGTTTTATAAATAGTTGATACAGTTAAATACCTATATAATTTTAATTTAGTTACTCAATTCGAAGCATAACCGAACTTTATGTATGGTATAATTCAAACTTTGAAACTCAATTTGAAGTGTAAATTCAATTGTAATTACAACTTAGGAAGTCAATTCTAAGAGATGGTTCTAACGTGGGAAATCAATTCGAATGTCAAACCAACTCTAATAATGAGATAATTACAACTTGCAAACTTAATTCGAGGAATAAACCACACTACATGGGGAGAAACTATAATGAGGGAATGATTCAAGCTTAAAAACTCAATTAGAAGGTAGACAAAAATGAGATGATTAGAATTTGGAAACTCAATTCGAATGGCAAATCAATTATAATAATTAGTAAATCTATTTAAAATCTTTATTTGAATGTCAAACCGACTATGCTAATGAGATTATTCAAACTTGAATACTTAGTTTGAATGGTAAACTCATACTTGAGAATTGGATAGTTCCAACTTGGGAACTCAACTTCAAGGCAAAATGTAAACAAATATTGGAAGAACGACACAATACCAGTCAATCTGAAGAGTAAACTATTAACAATAAGATCATTTCAACTTGGAAATTGATTTCATGGGTTAAACTCAACTTAAGAAATGGAATAATTCTTAATCAAGAACTCCATTTGAAGGGCAAAAACAACTCTAAAAATGATATCATTTTAACTTGGGAACTCTACTGGAAGGATAAACCATGCTATTTAGAAAATAATATAAAATTGAGATAATTCTGACGACTTAGTAACTTTATTTGAACGGTAAACATATTCTATGAAGAGATCAGTCAGACTTGAAAACTCTATTAGAAGTGTAAACCACATTATATGGAGAAATACTCTAAAAATGTGATGATTCAATTTGAGAACTCAATTTGGAGGGTAATCAAACTCTAAGATTGTGATAATTACAAATTCATTGGGAACTATATTTGAAATCTAAACATACCATATGTAGAAAGTACTTTAATGAAGGGATACTTCCAACTGATGGACTCCATTCAAATGTAAACTAACGATAATATAATAAGATCATTTCAATTTGGGGAAAAAGACTCAACGATATAGTATTGAATGAAGAAGGACGACCAACCAACACAACGACCAACGTTGTTTAATTACAAGTAAGTTTGACTATATATCTTATTTCCTCGATTAATTTATTTTGAACTCCATTTTTATTTATTATTAAAAGTAAACTATGCCACGGGTTAGTACTAGTTCATTTGTATAAAGTTTTGAATAATCTTTTGTTTGGTGAAGAAAAAGAATATAAAAAAATAAAATTTTCCAAAAAAACATGTTTAGGGAAAAGCAAATTTCCATATTTTGTAGAGTTATTATGACAGTTGGTGTTTAAAGTTATTTTAAAGACAAATTATCACCATGAACTTATTTTCATAATAAACTTAATATGTTAACGCTTAACCAGAAATTGATAAATTGATTTGATAAGTTTGTTTTGTTTTATAAAAAATAAATGAATGATTTATTTTTTTTACATATCATATTTAACTAATCAACTAGCTTATAAGCCAATTAATTTACCAAACGATTTTATAAAACCCAAGTAGCTTATCACATGGCTTTGGCACTAAAAACCAAACAAATAAATTTGGTCTCGAATTGAGAACTCGGGGGACCAATTTTGCAGCAAAGGAAAACAACGGGACCATTTATGTCATTTATCTCATTACTGCAAAAGCTTTGGTTTCGATTCGCAAACCCTAAACGCTCTTCAGATGGCCACCGGAGCAATTAGACGTTTGCTTTATACGGCGAAGCAAAGGCCGAGAGACGATCCTTTATACCGGAGATTATTGGCTACACCGTTCAATGCTGGAGAGATTGTGGCAGAAACGCTCGATGAGTACATTAGCTCAGGCAGAAAAGTCGATGGAGCTCATCTGATTTCCTGTGCCCGTGTACTCCGAACTAAACCTAACCATGCTCTCCAGGTCAGTAATTAATTCAGCTCAAATCAATCAGTAGTGATTTCTGCATTCTCACTTCGCTGTTAGTTTTATTTTGGAAAAATGTGATTTCAGTTTTCTAGATCCATCTCCATTCCCCAATCATGCTTGAATCCTATATACGGAGCTGAAATCGGAAACTTAGCTGCTTATTATTGTATCGACTTAATCGACTGACTTCCTGCTGAGAAGGTCTGGTAATTTGTTTTGTAATGGAAGACGATTGTTAATTTGTTACACTAGGACTTTTGGAGTGTGGTATCATTCTGTATGATTTGTAATGGAGTGATTGTTTCGTATCCTCGATGATTTCTATGTAGCATAAATATGGCTTATGTTGATGAGTATGTTTTGTTACGTGTTCTGTATGCAGATGATCAATTGTATGGAGGCACGGAATATTGAAATTGGGTACACGGGGCATGCATTGCGCATAGGTCTGATTACCAAACTTGAAGGAATAGATGCGGCTGAAAGTTACTTCAAGAGCCTCCCGCCTTCTGTGAAGAACAATGCAATTGCACTTGGAGCACTTCTATACGGCTACTGTAAGGCAACTAAGGTAGATAAAGCATTACAAGTATTTGCTATGATAGACAGACGGGGAATGATGAATGGAGCGATACCTATTACCAATCTCATGCTGATGTATATGAAAATTAGGCAGTGGGAGAAGGTGCCTCACTTGATGGAAGAAATGAAGAAAAGGAAAATCTATCCAGTTAAACGTACTTACAAATTGTTGATGCATAGCTACATGCGCTTGGATGATGTTGAGGGAGTGGGACGAGTTTTTGAGGAGATGAAACGAAATAACAAGGCGCACTATAGCTGGCGAATATACAGTAACTTTGCGAATTTTTTTATAAGAGTTGGACTTCGGGGAAAAGCTGAGGTGGCTCTGAAAAAGATGAAGAAATATATGGGTTCTAGTAAACGTAAACGTTATCATAGAGCTGAGGTGGCTCTGAAAAAGATGAAGAAATATATGGGTTCTAGTAAACGTAAACGTTATCATAGTTTGATAAGCTCGTATGCCGAAATCTCTGATCATAAAAATGTTCATCGCATTTGGCAGTCTTTAAAGTCAAATGTCAAAGAGGTGACCACCATGAGTTATTTTACTATGCTTCAGGCTCTCTGCAAGATGAATGACATAACTGGGGTGAAGAAATGCTATGAGGAATGGGAGTCGACATGTTCGCTGTCTGACAATAGACTGGCTAACAGGTTAATTGCCACTTACTTGACGCATGACAAGCCTGATGAAGCTGCACTAATATTTCATGCAGTACTTGATAGATCACAGGGACCAATCTTCAAGGCATGTGAATACTTTATCACCTACCATTTGAAGAAACGTCAAATAATGCAGGCATTACAATACTTGGAAATTGCTACGTCCAAAAACAAGGATCAAAAGTGGCAACCAAATATGTATAACATCAATGGATTTATGAGGTATTTCATAGAAGGCAATGATGTCGGTGGGGCCAGGCAATTCTGTGAGCTCAGGAAGATGAAAAATTCTGTTCATACCAAAGCATATCAGCAGTTACTACATAAAGTGCCAATTACTCTGGCAAAAGAGGATTCTGGGACAACGAACCGAAACCGTGGAGGAGTTTCAGAAGTAATTACGCATCTGCCTTCTACGGAGGTGAAGGCAGAGGCACAGTCAACACCAAGGTTGAGGGAAGATCCTTTGTACCAGAGATTGTTGGCTTTAGGTATCGACAAAGGTGAAATGGTGTCGGAAACTATAAATGGGTACAAAAGCGAAGGCAGAAACGTTGACAAATTTCTTCTGTTTGTTTGTGCCCGTGAACTCTGCAAATACAACAGATCCAACCACGCTCTCCAGGTGAGCTCAAATAATCTACTGCATTTCTGTATTCTCATCTATTTGGTCTTATTTCTTTCTTCTTCCTTTTTTTTTTGAACAACAAACTGTGTAAACAAAGGTGTTAGGATTTAGAAAGAAGAATGAAGGGAAATAAAAGTGTATGAAAAATGTCTTTAGTTTTATAGTGCGAAAATGGTATGTGAGAATTCGGAAAGGAGGATAAAACAACGAAGGTGGAGAAAAAAAAGTATTTGGCTTCTGTTCACGGAGAAAATGTGCAAACAATGGTGTGTTAGAATGTATAAAAAAGAATAAAAAAGGATGAAAGAAAAAATAGTGTGTTAGAACTTAGAAATTAGAACTTATGAAGAAGAGAAAAAACTGTGCTGCCACAGAGGTTCAAACCTGAACCTCGTGAAATGTGAAACTAACCAAGGTGTTATGCAGATAGTTTGGACCAGTTGTGCTACTGGCCTCTGCAATGTTTGGTTATATATTGCTCCAATATACTATCATACTATCAATATGGAACGCTAAATTAGTCATTCCCTGCCTAAAAAAACAAGGGATAACAACCTTGCTCTTATGTGACTTCCGTTGGCCAATGATGCTTGAAATCTTGACTCATAACTATGGATGTGAATTAGAAAAAAAAGAACGAGAAGTAGATGTTCTCCTAGCAGTGAAGATGGTTTTGTTTGATTGTTCATGTATTGAATCCCTATCAAGACGGTTTTGTTCATTTTAGGAAATTTATTATATCCTGTAATTGTCTGATGTGTTAGCAGCAATCGAAATTCTGATTGTCTACACCATGTATAATATGCTATATTAGTATTACCTATATATCTTTCTGGGTAATGTTTGCTAATGTGCCTATCTGGTCGCGGTTTGGTTTTATTTGTCATGAGATGCCCATGTTGTTCATGTTTATCTTGATATAAGTGATATATAATTTTTTTTTTTTTCCCACTTCTGTATAAGATAATTAATTGGATGGAGGCACAAGGGTTTGACATTGGATACAGAGAGCATGTACTGCGCATGAAACTGATTAACAAAGTTGAAGGGCTAGATGCAACTGAAAATTACTTCAATAGCCTCCCGGCTTCTGTGAAGAACACGAGTACTGCTCTTCGAACACTCTTATTCTGCTACTGTGAATTTAATAAGGTTGATAAAGCATTGGATGTATTTTCTAGAATGGACTGTATGAACCTGATAGATGTAGCTCTACCTATTACCGATCTCATGATGCTATATGTGAAACTTGGGCAACCGGAGAAGGTGCCTCCCCTGATGGAGGAAATGAAAAAAAGGAATATTCAACCGAGTGCTTATGCTTACAACTTGTTGATACATAGCTACTCGTGTTTGAATGATCCTAAAAGAGTAGAAAGAACTTTTAAGGAGATGAAGCGGGAAAACGAGGTGCAGTGTGGTTGGACAACATATAGTAACTTGGTGATTTTTTACACAAGGTCTGGACAAACAAAAAAAGCTAAGGCCACTCTCAAAAAGATGGAGGAACATATGGATTCTAATAACTCCGAATGTTTCAATTTCTTAATTAGCTTGTATGCCAAAATACATGATATCAAGAGCGTTCATCGATCTGGAAGTCGTTGAAGTCAAAGTTCAAACAGGTGACAAGTAAGAGTAATCTTATTATGCTTGAGGCTCTTAGTAAGCAGAGAGACATTAATGTTATGAAGAAATGGTACAAGGAATGGGAGTCGACATGTTTTCTGTTCGACATTAGGCTGGCGAACATAGTAATTGGCACCTACCTGATCCATGGCAAGCCTGATGAAGCTCAATTAATTTTCCGTCGTGTACTCGATAGATCACAGGGGCCTATATTTGAGGCATGTGAGCACTTCATGAATTACTATCTGAAGAAAGAGCAAATAAAGCAGGCCTTGCTGTACTTGAAAGTTGCTACATCCAAAAATGGTGACAAAAAATGGCAGCCAAAGGAGGATATTGTATCTGGATTTCTCAATTATTTTAAAAAACACGATGATTTCAGCAGCACCAAGCAATTCTGTGAGCTTGTGAAGGAGATAAATTGCATTGATGGGGAATTATATCATTCACTACTTACGCAATCCCTTGAGAAAGAACAGAAAATGTATGATCTTTTGCTTACGGATCTCTTGAAAGATTACGAATGAAAGTCAGCCTCTCCAGCAGTGCCAGGTTATTGTTTTTTCAAGATGGAAAAAACCACTTGCCTGCGAATGTGGATTGGTGCATACACCCCCGAAGTTGGAGGTTGGAACTTGGCATGTTTGTAATGGACCGTCTACTTTCATGAAATGGCTCTGTTTTTCTGAAGTGAAAGGACGGGGAAAGCACGCCACATCCAATATTACAGCCAGCCAGAAAACGTTTGATCAGCTGCCAGTACCGCTGCTAAAGAAATTCAACTGAACGATGTTAGCCACAGGCTCACAGCATAATAAGATCAGCCTCTCGGTCTAACGCTAAGGTTGATTCTTGCAAATGAGATGAGTGACAGTACTGTGAATTTGGGATCTCGTTTGAGCTACATATTTCCTTCCATTATGAGGCGTCGAGAGGGTTGACAACTTGGGTACAGTTTAACCATTTTTTAAATCCTTGTAGCTAATGCTCATATTTCATTTTTATTTATCTTTCATTTTTCTCTCCAACTTTTTTGCAATAACTCTGATTGTTATAATTTTATAATTCACTTATATAGCACTATGTAGTAAGGTATACTTTAAATCTTCTATCAGGGTTCTGATGCTCGGGAGACTCAACATGGAGTTGGATCGACTGAGTCTCAGTTTGACTTGTATGTGTTGGGTATTGGAAGGGAAGCAACTACAAGGAATTGTCACAAATGGCCCAGGGTGTGTTGTTCGTTCTGACAACTTCAGTTTATTCTGAATCATTTTGCGTCAAAATTCCGAAGTGCTCTTGTGTGCACGTGATTGGATTGAAGGTCCAGTTATAATTTTATCTTTTATTTTATACATCGCATTTCATAATTTTCATTTATGCAATCATCTAGTAATAATTATATCTCATATTTTATAGCTCACACAGAAGAATAAAGGGGGTATCTAACACAAGAATTGACAAAATCCGCCGGTTCAGCTCGATCCTAGTTGAAGGTATGCCACTTGTTGAAGTGAATTTTGTGATAGATCTTTCTTATGGTTTATCACTGCACTACATCCTAGTCATCACTTTTTCTGTGGATTGATAGTGGAATAAGTTGAATAGATGATTTTGATTTAGTTGATTCCACTTCATCCTAGTCATCACTTCTCTCTGTGAATAAACCTTGTCGGATCAATGCAGCTATGAGCTAGTTGATTGAATTGTGCCCGTGCTATCAGCCTATCATTGATCACTGAAATGTTATTGAAGTTCTTGAATCATACCCAACTTTTTGGAATACTGCATCCTTCTCAACTTCAGTACTTGTCCATTTGGCAGTGAGGTGGTCACAACTCTGACGAAGACAGAGAAGTGCCCATCCAGTACTCACCATGATGAACTCTTTTGAATATCCAACACGGTCTCTATCCTCCTGATTTATTGTGTAACATTCGTTGTTTTGAGCTAGATGGATTCAAAATGGGTAGCCAAGGTTTTTCGGGGTGAAACTTGAATAAACTCACCATATTCTTGCATAAAACCCAAAGCAGCGTCGAGACCTGGGTCTGATCAGATCTGCTTCACAAAACTTTTGAAAGGGCCCGATGTGTGGATAAGATCCAGACAAATTCGAACAACCACGGGTTCAACTGGTTTGTATTGGATTGATAGGATCTGACAGGTGAAGCATGTACATGTGGAGTTTCAATCAGATGAAAAAGTAGCGCTCCAAACTGCTGTGCTTTTCATTTTCGTTCGGGATATTTATGATAGAATTAGCTATGCACAAATACTTGTCTGTGTAATTACCTTTTATTATCCTTGTGTGGAATAAATTGCACTAGTATCAAAAGAATTAATGGAGTATTTTTCCAAACACAGCTCAATCAGCTAACTTCTCCAAACTCTATCTCACTCCTTTCTTATATTTTATTCGACTAGAAGTGCAGTTTTGACACTGAGAACCAAAGTTGAGACTTTTGGCACTGAAAATGGAAATTCATAACAGCAGACATTTGCACAGAGGAAATGGAAAATAAATATACAAGGCAAATTTAAGTCGCAACAATTCTATCTAAAGGTCAATACAATAAATATACAAAGCAAATTTAAGTCCCAACAATTCTATCTAAAGGCCAATTGAATAGGTTAAACCGTTAAAAATACCCCTCAGAACACAGACAAGTAACTTCGATTGAAATTTAATCTTAGCATTCTATCTAAAGGTCAATACAATAATGACAAATGTGTATCACCTACAGGATCTCAAAGTAACAGGATTGCAGAAGATATTGAATCAAGTGACTGCTGGCCAAAAAAACATTAGCAGAGATTTCATAAGACTCTCTGTAGCATGTCGAGCATTGGATAAAGCACTAGGAAACAAAATGAACAAAAAGGGAAAAAGATGAACCTAATTATACAAATAGAACAAGATGAAGCCGCTTGAGTGCCAAATGCTGCTAGCTGATGTTGAGGTGATTCGCAAAGGATAAGAATCTGTACTTGATAACCCCTTTGCAATGCAGCCAACTTCATTTTCTGTGAAATGTGATCATCGATTACATCCACTAGACCTTTTGCTTTAAAGTCACTTCTATAATCCCTATGGGACTTTTGGGCTGATAATGCTCATCTGTGTCCACCTCCTCAATTTCCTGAAATCCATATACATTTTTACTCCATTTAGTGTTCAAGTCATTAGTATTACACAGATCCAACCAGCTAAAGCAAAATTAGAAAATGATATCCACATTGGGGAAAAAAATTGGCTTCCACCAATACCAAGTGAAGAAAGCGACACATAGTACAACCAAACTGTACTAGACCAATTTGGTTATCGAGTTTAATTACAACAAAATTCTTGGAGTTTCTGAGGGTATAATCCAAAACGTATACTTTATGATGTACCATGTACAGAAAGGGTACTAAACGTTGACACCGTCCAATTTGTATACTTTACATTGTATCATGCACAAAAATGGTACTATACATATTGTCACCGTCCAATTTGTAACCATTAAATTAACCATACGTTTAATTTGTATACACTGATCAATTTTTGCACCATATTTGTATATGTGATCTAAAAACGCCGGAGAATCCAGGTGTTGGGCACGTGTCATCACCAAAATTAATTTGGTGAATATTTTTTTTTAAATATAAAAAAATAAAAAAAATACTATATATAAATGAAATTTTTCAACAGACACGTGTTAATTGGAGAATTAAGATGAGAAATTGTAATTTATTATGCCTATTTTCATAAACTTGTAAGACTACTAAATCTGAAATATGAAGAATTTGTAAAATTGATATTGCGAGGAATTATAATTCTTTATTTAATTTCAGATCCTCCAGTCACTTTTCTGATATTATGGAAATTTTGTTGTTTTGATCGTACAGCTAACTGTGAAATTAGGGATATGATTGTATTTAATTTTTCCCCATCCTTAGTTTTTCCTTATTTTCCCAACATTTACAAGATTACGACACGAGTCCAGCGATATTTTATATTTTTTCTTTTCTTTTTAATTTATAATTTTTTTTTAAAATCATTCGCCAAATTAATTATGGTGATGACACGTGTCATGCAACTTTGTCCTTAGTTTTTATGACACGTATAAATCAAGTGAAAAATTGACCGGAGTACACAAATTGAATGTACGGTGAATTTAATGGTCACAAATTGGATTAGTGTCAATATTGAGTACCCTCTTTATGTACATGGTACAACATAAAGTATACTAATTGGACAATGCCAAATTGGACAATGCCAACGTTTAGTACCCTTTTTATACATGGTACAACATAAAGTATACAAATTGGACGGTGTCAACGTTTAGTACCCTTTATGTACATGGTACAACATAAAGTATACTTTTTGAATTTTACCCAGTTTCTGAAGAGCTATATAGATTCATTGTGCACCTACAGGTCTAAGTAGTTTCTAGATACCTACATGATATACGTGTATATTGACTAAATAGATGAAATTAGGATTTAGTCTCATGTGACACTTATAAGTTACTCTTCATGTGCCACAAAGAGGAGATGCAGATGCACAACACTTCAGTCCAAAAATTAAAATCAACCAGTCCAACTTCATATATTGAACTAACAATGCACTAAAGACTCCAATAACATAAATTACATATCATTATGACTAGCTTGAAAGTAAACCAGTAGGAAATAAGTTACCTGAACAACATCCTCCCCCTTGACAACACGTCCGAATACATTAATCTTGTCATTTAGATCTGGGATAGGGGCCGTTGTAATAAAAAGATCAAATTTCCCACCATCACGTTTAGCCTTTGATGTGCCCAGCATAAAAGCTTCATGCTTCAAGCTAAATAAGTATCATAGGTTCAGAACAAATCATTCATGGAGTAGATAAAAATGATTATGGAGAGGTAAGACAAGGAGACCTTGTATCCAGTTGGTTGTAGTGCTTTCCTCTTGAAGTCCAGTCTTCCATAGTTCCTGCTTTGTTAACATCACCTCCTTGAATAACAAAGTTCTTTATTACGCGGTTAAAAAGCATCCCTTTCAAGAGTCCCTTCTGACTGCAGGTCAAATCAGAAAAAAATTCATGCCAACTGAAATTTTTCACAACATTTTTGCAGTGTGCTCGAAGGACAAGAACATATAGTTTTATTTTTGCATGGCACAAAAGAGAAGCAACACTTAAGCCATCCCCTATGCTCTTGAATAGCTGCTAGATGAAGAGTTCAATTTGTAAATGAGACTGGCCAAGTCACACAAAATTTACCGCCAACTATCTCTAATGAAGTGTAGGATGATGGCCATCAACCAAGTCAGAGAACTTTTATTACTCTTTGAGGTAACATGCCTTTTTATGTGTATGGTGATCAATGTGGTACATACCATGATTCAACGAATTCATCAACTACCTCAGGAGAACCATCCTTGTAAAGTTCAACAGTAATTGATCCTTTTGAGGTTTTTATGACCTGAAATCATACGCAACGGTAATGATATTTCCAGCAGAGAAAGAACAGAAAATTAAAATGACAAAATGCTGGATGCGAGACAAGATCTAATATAGATGATATCAAGCTACATATATAAGGATGACAAACTTTTATTTTTATGAAAACATTTGTGTTTTAGCATGAGAGGTTTACGAGCAACTGATAAACTAAATGTACTGTTGGTTATTCATAACATTTTCATGTATTGTTCACTGATTCACGTCATAACAAACTAGAGAAACTGCTAGTATGAAGGGCATGGAAGAGTAGATTTTGCCTTGAGGTTCATTTTCATGATTAGGCTATCACTTATAGCACAAAATGAGGATTTCCAAATCGATTCTATGAAATGCTAAATTTCAATTCAGCAGAATCAAGATTTACACTAAACACAGAATAAACTTACCGCGTATTTGGGGACATCAACTTTCTTCGAGCTGCCTACTAACTCATCCCTCTGCAGAAAAGCAGACAATGTTGATTATACAATATACACAAACATCTATAAATATAAAAGAACAGCTAGTTGGCATCTTCCAGCAACATACAATCTAACATCAGATGAAATTGACATAGAATTCATCACTAGCCCATCCAACAAATTTAGAAATGCTCATTTTGTCACAGTGAGACTAACACAGGTATTAAATGCAAGTGTATAACCAACTACTAATAGCAGAGAGATGGTATGGTGTTTGTACCTCCTCACCCGATGCATATGGAAGTTGAAACTTTGACCTGAGCAGAAAAGAACACATCACAGTGTGACATATCAAATATGTAATTCATATTCTTAACTAGTTATCGTCTCATCAAACACAATACAATCTCCTGCCTAATTGTTTAACTCCTCCAACTTATCAAACATAAGGATATAAACAAACCTCTGATTCCAGTGTCTATAGGTAGTGTAAAGGAAAACCCATGCGACGATAAGAACTAGCACATATACTGAAATCGTGGCGACGCTCATCTGACTAGGTCCCTTTTTCTTCTTACTCTGCAGCAGCAGAGCCTGAGGCTTGATCCTTGCCATGTATTTAACCACAAACTTCAACTCTTAATCTACGGAAACGAAAGTGTGAATCATTAACCTCAACTCTAAGCAACAGGACACTGACACAATCCTTCAACTCTAGATTCAAGTTAACTAACCAAGACTTGACATAGTAAACATCGGAAAACCATAATTTCGAATCAATTTCAACAAAATCATAACAACGAGCTATATCAACAATTAAACACCAAATGAAATCCAAAGTGCACGAAATGCTACGAGTAGACTTAATTAACAGAAGATAATGAATTAATCGGAAAAGTTAGAGAGATGTAGAATACCTGATCCTGATCTAGGTCAGAGAAGAGCTCCTTGTTCGGTGCTTTGCTGTAAAATTCTGCTGCTAATTTCAATTTGGTTCTGGTTTCTTCGATTTGGAGAAAGTCTAGAAAGAAATACAAATTCGAATTCTCAGAATGTAAGCGTGTGATATTTTATGACGACGACTAATTTAGACAAAACGACGTAGTTCCTTTGCTCCTATACCATTTTTCCTTCTCTTTTATTTTTCCTTTTCTTTTTTCTTTGCTTGGAAAAATGAGTAGATTAATTTGTAGATTAATGCTAGACTAGTTTACACAGAGAGCGAGCAGAAAATTGGGGTAAAATCCATTTTTAATATTCCAGTATGACACGTTTCCGATTTTGGTACTCTAAAGTGGTCGCGTCCAATTTAGATATTAATTATCAATAACTATGTACAATTTAGGTACTAATTGGATTTATGATGTGCACGGTCGCATTCACATGCGAGCGAATGTCAAACGTCAAAAGATAGACATAGAAAATTGACTGTCAGAAGATATCGCGACTTGTCCCACTCACAAAGTCACAAATTCTTCCTCATGATTCTTTTTTGTAGGCTTTTTCATCAATTTGTTTCAATCGACTTTCAATTAATCGAAGTCACGTGAAATTAGAGTTAAGTTAATTGTAATTTGGTACTGATTTGCACACCCACTATCTAATTTACATTTAGTACTTTAATCGTAAATAGTTATTGATAAATAGTACATAAATTGGACGCTACCACTCCTGAAAGCTCAAAATCGAAAATGCCTCACCGCGAAAGAATAAAATGAATTTTAATGCAGAAAATTGCAGCTCAGCAGAGTTGGCAATCACATGGTGTAGTGTTAAAGCTAGCTATCTGTAGATTAATGCATATTGCTACTAGGAATTAAAATTAGGAGGTACATATAATTACTCGGTTGAGTCGAGTGAAGGTTTACTCGAATTATTCAATAACTCGGCTTGATAAATGGTTTAATATGATTAAAAGAATATACATGATTTTGGATATTTATAAGTTTTGGCTTTTGTAACTGAGGGGTACTGTATCGGAAGTGTATGAGACTGGAGTTAAACAGAACAAATAAGGACTCACATGAGAGATTCTATCGTTCCTTAAGACAAATTTGCCCCACTTAGATGCCAACGGTTGCAAATAGCAAAATATCTCCCAATATTACATAGCAGGTGAACTTGCGAACTAGCACTTGAACTCGCAAATTCGAGAGAACTACTGCAATATGGAAAGACAGGCTTAAGAGAAAAAGAGAAGAAAGAAGGAGAGGATTTCGAATTGTGTGTAAAATTCGATCCTGGGGGACCTATTTATAGTTTTCAAGAGTTGAGTCTGAGAGACATGAGTATTCGCGAACATGTCCTTGAAGAGTTGCTTCTCTTCTAACAGATACACTTGTTCGAACAGTCACAACACAAGCGAATGGACTGCACCATTTCGCCAAAGCCCATACCGAACATACACCTCTGTTGGGCTAGCTTTTTCATTTCAGACTATTCTTTTGGGCCTAACCAAACTTAATATCCAACTCAAGACTGCGACCCGCGAACCCACGGACCCTACGACCCACGACCTAAGACCCGGGTCCGGCTCCTAGCGGAGCCGTGGTGCGCTGGTTTCATGGAGCCATCTAGCTCCTCCTTCCAAAACCATGGTGCCTTGGGCCAAACCCTTTAACCAAGTCTTGGATTTTATCTAGCCCTTCTTCCCAATTTTATGCATGACTTCTCCCATTCCAACTCTTGGCATTCCAATATTAATGCTTCAACCAACACACTTTGAGCTTCAATTACTCTTTCACCTTTCAATGAATTTTAGTAATTCTTTCTCAAGTATCTTCTACTACTATAGAAGATTATACACGTTTAAAGAAACTTAATTTCCAACTTGTGGGGTCCCTCTTGGTTGAGTAGCAAAGTCATAAACTAGCCTCTTTGGAAGACTAAAATTCCAACAATAAGAAATTTGTTCAAGATAAAATATGCTCTATCAATTAAAAATTGGAGGTCTGAATGTTAGATATGTGATTTTTTTTTTCCCAATAAAATGCACTACATATAAGTAGGAGTAATTCAAAGGTTGGGTGAGATGATCTCTAATAGTTTGGCTCGTATTTGGTTTATAATTTTATATAGTTATGTTGTTTGCAGTTATAAATGTTCATATCAGAACAATGGTGATCATGATACACAAGAAGAAAAGAGAAGATGTAGCAGTTCACAAAAGGAAGCATGCGGGCATGGCAGATCACAGGAAGAAACTATTATGCTACATTGCAGGGGAGTGATGACATCATAGATAGTTGGTTACAATTTGGAGTAATTAGTTAGTTAATTTGTTTGTTAAATTTTCCCTCCACTTTATGTTATAGACTAAAAGCTTCTTTAAGCTCAAGCTTTGTGTATAATTATCTCTTATATAGCTCATATATGTAACACAATTCATTGATCATCAATACAAAAAGCAGTTTATGCATTTTCTCTCCACAATCAAATGGTAATTTCATTCATTTATTATCTCTTATATAGCTCATATATGTAACACAATTCATTGATCATCAATACAAAAAGCAGTTTATGCATTTTCTCTCCACAATCAAATGGTAATTTCATTCATTTCTTCCGCTTACATCAACTCTGAGAGTTCAAGAACATAGAACTTTATTAGCAATAACCATATATCAACTCTAACTGAGTTAGATACTCCTCTTCCATCCGGTCAAACTTCATATATTTTCTTGTTTTATGTTTTATCTTGTTTTTACATAAAAATGTACGTGGTTCAAATGCGGTACCGGAATTACAATATTGTTATGTTCATGACCAGGTTGATGATGATAATGATGATCATGACGTAATACCAAATGAATGGGTATCTTGCTAATGTAACAATTCAATTCAAAAAAATTCAACTCAATTAGTTATCACTAGATTATTTCATAGAAGATACTTTTTACATACCAAAACTTAGAAACCAAGCATTCAACAAATCCATCAGATTAATGATTAATCATACTAGATCAAGTAAAGGGCAACTAACAGTATATGATTAAAGACTGGAATAAATAATGATACCAAGAAAACAAGTTCCTATGAAAATAGAACTCATATTACCAACTAAACAGCCTGTTAGTAATCAATGTATAGTACAAACATCACCAATCGTTTTCCAGAAAAATTGCTAAAATGGAAAAGCATGAGCTAAGAAAATATATAAAAAAAGTATTAAGTAGAAATATGTATGAAATCTTTAATACACAAGACAAAGAGGCTCTCAAATGAGTTATATATACTCTGTAGTTGAAACAGAAACTGTCCAATATGAACATCTGATATTCAAATATGCATACTGCTCATTTGATGGCTTTCACCGCCCTTTTGGATTGACAATCTGTGAGAAAATGTCATCTGCATTGTCATTGTTTTTATCCCCGTTTACCTCGTCGTCGTCTCCAAGGCTTAAGGTACTGCGGTGCATTGCGATAAGACTGTTGTGGTCGATGACTTCTTGAATGCAGTCGAGATCCACGCTGCCTGTCTTTTTCACACTTTGTCCTCCGACATTGTTGGTATCTTGGAGCTGAAGGCATGATTCCAAGTTCCACAGCACGTCGCCCATAGAAGGTCGATCTATCCCGTGATCTGCCAAGCATTTGGTAGCTGTATCAGTGAACTTGTGCAAGCATTCTGGGGAAATCTTTCCTTTCAGCTGTGGATCAATAATGTCATCCAAAGTGTTGTTTCTTGCACATCTCATGGCCCAATCTGCCAAGCTCACTTGTTCTTTCGGCAGGCTTGGGTTTAGGGCGGGCCTGGCGCATAATACCTCGAAAAGTACAACCCCAAATGAGTACACATCAGATTTTTCTGTCAGTTGTTGCCTTCTGAAGTATTCAGGATCCAGATACCCAAAGCTGCCTTTCACGACAGTGCTCACGTGGCCGTTGCCGCTGTTCATGTTTGGACCTGTTTTGGACAGGCCGAAATCTGAAACCTTGGCAACCCATTTGTCGTCAAGGAGGATGTTTGTAGTCTTGACATCACGATGAATGATGGTGTACTTAGCGCCCGTGTGGAGATAATGTAGACCACGAGCTGCACCGATACAAATGTCCAGCCTTTGTTTCCATGTTAAGATGAACTTGTTCCCCTTGTAAAGATGCTCTCTCATTGTACCTTGTCCCATGTAATCATAAACTAAGATCATTTCACCGTTGTCTTCACAAAAACCGATCAACGACACCAGATGCCTATGCCTCAATCGTGAAAGCATCTCAATTTCTGTCTGGAACTCGTTAACTCCTTGCTCAGATGATGGATTCGATCTCTTGATAGCCACTTGAGTATCACCATCAATGACACCCTTGTACACCTTTCCAAAACCACCAACACCAATGACATTGGACTCATCAAAATTCTTCGTCATGCGTCTTAATCTCCGAGAGATTGAAGTAGCGACAGTTGCAAGCTGCGTCTGCTGAAATTGCTGTTGCGCCCTGGCTCCTGCCAGACCCGGACTTGTTCACCGTAGAACTGTTGTTCCAAGAAATCGGAAGCCAGCTAGTTCCATTATCCCCTCCGGCAACTCTCTTCTTTCTTCTGTGAGTCGCCAAAAATATGGCTGCAGCTATGCCAAATGCGGCAGCTCCACCTGCAGCTCCCGTAATGAGTATAGTCTTGTTACTAGTTCTCTTCGGTTGCTCAAACTCCCTCTCCTCCATGTGAGCTTCCTTGTATCTCTTCATCAAGTCTGATATCGTTGGATTCGGTCCTGCCAGGTTTGCCTTGGCGTTATCGCTGATTTTAAATATTTCCAGCCCATTCAAGAGGACGTTCGCAAATTCAGCTTTCGTCTTCATATTAGGTGAAAGTGCCACCCATATCTGGCTGTCACCGGTCTTGTTGTTAACACGAACAGCATAATCTCTCTTAGTAGGAGTGCTAATTGATTGAGTCATAGTATAAATGTCCACTTCAGTCGAAGCGGTCCTGTTGTTAACAAACACATCGAAAACTCTCTGATTTGGCTTCGTCATTTCCGAATCACACCAATGGAATCTCAACAGATACATGAAATTCGGATCCACCTCAAAAATCCAAGTCAAGTTGTAGTTCATGTTAACTTCACCAGTCGAAGCAGCCATCGACCTGTAGCTTCCGTACACACTCAGTGGTGCCATATAAGGCGGCAAGCCATTGTAAGCGACTGGCTTCTCTGCTTCCATCGCGATTCCATCTGCAGCTCCATAAATGTACAAACTATCATCGTACCAGCTTCGCATTAGGCCAGCTGAATCATTCAAAGGAGCAATGTACTGGCCTCCAACATTCAATCTATACATTGTCTCCATGCTATTAGTATCAATCGGAACTGTTGTCACAGATTGCGCATCACTGCTCGATTGCACAAACCCGACCAGGACTGGATCCTCATCAAACACTGCTGGAGCCAAAATCAGCTCAATGCCATTCACAAACGCGAACGACTGGTTCTGCTGGTCAGACGGCCTGAACGTTATGTTCAGATTCGAAGTCCGTGAAGGAGCAAGATAGTACTCCTTGATGAAATAGGCCTGTGAAAGTGCTTCGGCTGCCAACGACGCGCTGAAGTTGCTCAACAGTGTGACACCTCCCGCGACAACTGAGAAATACGAGTTCGTAATGTTGTAGTTCGGATAAGAGGAGGGATAGAAATGGAGGCGGAGGAGCGTCCGGGAGGATGAATTCTGGAGAGGGAACAGGTATGTGGATTCTGATGGGAAAATTCTGGCTGTCATGTATGGAATGGCCGCAGATAATGAAGGGTCTTGTGTATCCGCTTTTGTCATGATGGATCTATCACCAGGTTGCAAGAACTTGGCATCAGGCTCCCAGGATCGGCCATCGGCATCTTTCCCTGATTCTGACGAACCGCAACCTAAGACCAATGCGGCCGGGGCAGGGTTGGTTCTGGGGACTTGGCTTGTGACACGGATGGAAGCTGAGGTGAGAAAAAGAGAGAAGAGATATAGGGAAGTTTGTTTGTTTATTTTCATTGCTGTTGCATTTGGAGGCGAAAGGCGTACAGGAAATCGGGTTTTGAAGGTAATTGTTGGCAGGAGGAGGATTTTTCCTGCACGCCTAGGCAGCTCTCTCTTGTAGAAGTGGTCGTTATGCTATTTTCCTTGTAGAGGATTAGAAGAACGCTTCTCTCTCTTTCTGTTATTTTCTTTTCTATTTTTTGGATTGATTTGAACAGAGTGTTATTTCTTGGTTTCCATGGAGGAAAATCCAAGGATCTGATGAGAAAGATCCTTATGGAAAAAAAGGAAAAAAAAAATAAAAGGGTAATTTTTGGTTTTTTTTTCTTTTTTTTTTCCTCGTTTTTTCTCTTTCTGTTCTGGTGTTTGTGTTAGTTTCCTTCCGTTGATCTGTGGGGTGGGAGAATTTTTTCAGAAAAGAATGGTGGTGAGTGAAAATCTCACCTTTTGTTGGCTGATTTCTTGTGTTCATGGAATGATTGGATTTCCATGGAATTTGGAACTATTTTTAGCAAGAATTTCACATATATTGCAGGCTTTGCTCTTTTTTTTCTTTTCTATATGGTTTTGGTTTAATTAGAGTGGAAAGTGGAAAGTGGAAACTATTATTAGCAGTTTACTTGTGATCACCAGTTAAGCTCACCAAAGTTAATTGTCTCGAGCAGAGCCAAGAGAGTAAGAAGCTGCTCATTCACGCCAAGCTTTCATTGATTTTAGATTTACCTCTCTAATCTCATATTGAATTTAAAATCTTGACTCGACACCTAATAAAGTGCACAAAGAAAATCCAATGAAAGAGCCGAAGAGGTCGATACAGAGAAATATTCTCATATTCCGAAATACTCATGAATCGCTTTTATTTAATTTTCAGTCTCACGAAATAATTCCTCAATCGGGTTCAAACAAAACTCTCAAACTTTTCCATTCACATCATTGAAACTTCTATTTTTGCAGGTAACGTTAATCCATTAACATTACTCTTCCATTAACCGGTTGAAAATATGCAATCCAGTCAGTTCAGTTACACAGTGGACAGTACTTAGTCACGATTTGAGCAACAGCCAATTTCGAAAAAAATGAAAAGAAAACTAATGTGGATGGATCGCAATTGCAAACATAGGTGGATTGCTACTTACCCTATCCATTGGCTCACGGGTTGATTCGATCACATAAGGATAAACAAATCGGATCAATGAATACAAACCATTCATGCAACCCCTAAACATGTCTGCATAATAGATTGATGTTTAAAATGATGATTGATTGTCAAAATAAAATTGGGTTTTGTTAAAAATTATGAGGTGGGTTCATCTCTGTTTCTTGGATTTCACTCAAACCCCCCCCCCCCAAAAAAACATCCCACTAAAACTGTACCGATTAAAGTACACCTCAAGTCTGAATATATTTATAACAAAATACATTATAAATGTAATGTTAAAAATTTTTAAAAAAAATGTATGAGTGCCTTTAATTCTTTAGGATTATTTTATATGCATATATTATGTATTGCCACTCCCACCGTCCTGATCTCAACTTACCGATGTCTTCTTCAAAATTATAACTTTGATACTCAGATGAAATTTACAGCCGGACAACCCTAAAATTTATCAAATTCATCAAAATTTCAAATACAGAAGCACATCCACATTAACCATCTAAAAAGTTACTAATGGAACATATATTACTATATTTTACAAGAGTTGAGGTGGAGATTACAATGTCAGACTTAAATCAATTTATTAACTACTAGAATAAAAAATTACCAGAACGCCAAACGCTGACCAACTATTTCTTCACCACTGTGTTTTTTACAGTTTTACCACTCCCCTTTCAGCTAGGCTAGCTACCTAGTTTAACCACTCATCAGTCAAAAAACACCTCACCCTTGTTTTATTTTATCCCTTTCCATTGATCTTCTTCTTCTCCTCCTCCAATGGCTTCCTCTACTCCGCCACCACACTGGAGTACCCTCACCTCCGCCAAACCCACCCACAACCACCCCTTCCACCACCCTAACCAGACTCACCACCGCAACTCCTCCACCTCCCACCACTGGACTCCCCAAAAAGTCTCCCTCAACACCCACACCTCTCCCAGACCTCCTTCTGCTTCTCCTTCCGCCGCCAATTTCCCATGCCTATCCGCTGCCGATTTCTCCGGCCGCCGCTCCACGCGTTTCGTCTCCAAAATGCACTTCGGCCGCCCTAGGTCTACTGCCTCCGGCCGCCATTCCGCCGCTGCTGAAGAGGCTCTCACCCAGGCGATTTCGTGTGGAGGTGAGCTCATAAAAATGGATGATATTTTGATTACTTTTGAGTCGAAGCTTTTTGCTTCTGATGATTACACGTTTTTGTTGAGGGAGCTGGGGAATAGAGGGGAGTGGTCCAAGGCTATGAAGTGTTTCGAGTTTGCGGTTACGAGGGAGGGGAGGAGGAATGAGTTGGGGAAATTGGCTAGCTCGATGATTAGTACTCTTGGTAGGCTGGGTAAGGTTGACTTAGCTAGGAATGTGTTTGATAAGGCTGTTGCTCAGGGGTATGGGAACACGGTTTATGCGTATTCCGCGTTGATTAGTGCGTACGCGAAGAGTGGCTACTGTGATGAGGCGATTAAGGTGCTTGAGAGTATGAAGGACTCGGGGTTGAGGCCGAATTTGGTGACTTACAATGCTTTGATTGATGCTTGTGGGAAAGGGGGTGCGGATTATAGAAGAGCGTTGCAGATTTTTGATGAGATGGCGAGGAATGGGGTGCAGCCGGATAGGATTACGTACAATTCGCTACTTGCAGTTTGTAGTGGTGCTGGGTTGTGGGAGAGTGCGAAGAATGTGTTTGATGAGATGGTTTATCGAGGGATTGATCAGGATATTTATACTTATAATACCCTTTTGGATGCTGCTTGTGGTGGTGGTCATATGGACGTAGCTTTTGAGATAATGGCTGAGATGCCTGCAAAGAATATCCTCCCTAATCAGGTTACTTACAGCACTATGATACGTGGGTGTGCGAAGGCTGGGAAATTGGACAGGGCATTGAGTCTGTTTAATGAGATGAAGCTATGGTATCAAATTGGATAGAGTGGCTTATAACACTCTGCTTGCAATTTATGCTAGTCTTGGGAGGTTCGAGGAGGCTTTCCATGTTGGTAAGGAGATGGAGAGCATTGGGATTAAGAAAGATGTTGTAACATACAACGCCCTGTTGGATGGATTTGGTAAACAGGGGATGTACAATAAGGTTAAGGAACTGTTTTCAGAGATGAAAAGAGAACGTCTCACTCCCAACTTATTAACATACTCTACATTAATTAGTGTGTATTGTAAAGGAGATCTGTATCAAGAAGCAATGGAGGTGTACATAGAATTCAAACGTCAAGGCTTGAAGGCAGACGTTGTTTTCTATAGTAAATTAATTGATGCCTTGTGTAAGAAGGGCTGGTCGAATTGTTCATGCTACTTGATGAGATGATGAGGAGGGATCCAACCTAATGTTGTCACATATAACTCCATAATTAATGCCTTTGGTCAATCAGCAAGTGAGCACTTGATTCTCGGAGTGGCGCCGGAAAACAAATTATTATCCAGCATGTTCCAGAGAGCAAGGTCCACAACAAAGCAGATGACAGAGTCATAGGGATTTTTAGGCAGCTGGTTTGTGGGAGATCGAAAGAGAAGCATGGTCTGGTGGGTACAAATGACTTTGGATGTATTCTGGGTGTCTTCCGGAAGATGCATGAAATGAAAATCAAACCTAATGTTGTAACTTTTTCAGCAATTCTGAATGCTTGCAGGTATGTTTGTTCAACACATTTTTCATACCATGTGCCTACATGCTGTCTTTATTTGTCCCAAGGAAGTTTTAGATTGTAGAAGCTCATTGGTTGTAAGTTAATAATAATGTTGGCTTCATATTTCTTGGTGTTGCAGCCGTTGCAATTCCTTTCAAGAAGTTTCTTTGCTGTTAGAGGAGCTTCGGCTTTTTGATAATAAAATTTATGGAGTGGCTCATGGTCTCCTGATGGCCCATAATGAGAATACTTGGTCACAAGCACTGCAGCTTTTTGATGAGGTGAAGCGGATGGACTCTTCGACTGCATCTGCATTCTACAATGCCCTGACAGACATGCTGTGGTACCTTGGCCAGGTAATTATTGATCAAGTTATATTGTCTCCTAGTCAAAGTGCTAGAATACAAGGTAGTAGGCGCAGAGCTGATGAACTTTTGCAAGTAATCATGATAGAGAGGGATTTGACTGCCTTTCAGCAGAATAAATATACCTGTTTGTGCTAAACGCATTATTTACATGCCCAGGGCCAGGGCTATGTCACGACATTAACTTTTAGGCTTGTGGGGAGCAATATGAGTTCCACAGCAAGTACTGATGCCAGTAATATATATTTTTGGGTGAATTACATTAGGTCCCCTCCTAATAACATTTTGGTTTCGTGGATCAATCTGTAATTGTTTAGTACCATTATGTTATTGTTGAAATGTCAGGGACCAAAATGTTAGACCCCTGTTTATCAGGGGGATTTGGTGAAATTTTCCCTATTTGCTTCAAATTCAATACATCTTCATGGACTGTGTAATCTAATCACCTTCAGAGAAGGGAACAGAATTAACCCTAAGAAGTGGATGTGAAACATTTAAACTAATTGCTAAAGTAATAGTGCATCACCACAGAATTTCCTCGTTTTTCTTTAGGTTTAGGCTTGTCAAAAAGTCTTATCTCAACAATTCTTTATTTATTTGCATCAAAGAGGAGTCGTTCCAGAAACAGGGCCAAAAAGAGACTCACTTTACTTTAAATGAAGTCTAAAAACCTAAGGCAAAACGAGCAACAACTGATCCAACTCGAGCATTTTTTTAAAATTAAAACTCTACATTTTCTACATGTTTTGCCGGTGAATTATTTTAAGTTTATCTGTGGTGTCTGAATAGTTTTCAGGTCCGTACGATGTAAAAGTACGATAAACACAAATTGTTAAATTTTATTTTGCATATTTAGCTATTATCATCATTGATTGAATTATCTGATTTAACTTGAGATAGATTTTTGTTTATAGATGGACTTGTACTCTACTTGTTTCTTTCAGAAAATATTGTTTTGCGTAGAATATTTTGTGGTAACTTTGGTTTTAAACTTTTTTTGGTATGTCAAATGCAATTGTAGGGATATGTGTGTGTGTGTGTGTGGTGGTTGATGGAAGAACAGTTTTACAGAATATGTAACATAACTTGAAAGTTGAAATTAAATAACTATTTACATGAAAATTGATTTTTCTTTCTTGAACTTGAAGAATTTGTTAAAGTGAAATTCTTAGGAAGACTGCGGTCACACATTACCCCAGTTTACAGAAGTGGTTTTTCCAGATTTTCAGGGAAAAAACAGGTTTTCCCTAGACTTACTCTTTGTTAAAAGGAGCAACTGAAATTTATTTTAATTATTATTTTTTAATTTAAATCCACCCCTTTTCTATCTTTTCATTTTATTTTGTATGCATAAAGCCCTTAAAGGTCAAACTTTGTGACCTAAGGCGCCTTAATTCCCTCATCCTGTGAGCTGGCCCTGTATACTTGGAATTAAAAGAGTCATGGATAATAATCTAGAGAAGTTTTGAAATTCTCTCTTTGTTCATTTTGCAGAAGCGAGGTGCACAACTTGTTGTACTTGAAGGGAAACGCCGTGAAGTATGGGAAAACACATGGTCATCATCTTGCCTAGATTTGCATCTCATGTCTTCGGGTGCTGCACAGGCCATGGTTCATGCGTGGCTGCTCAACATACGGTCTATTGTTTATGAAGGCCAGGAGTTGCCAAAGCTGCTAAGGTACTTGTCTTCTCTTTGAAATTATCACTATTATATTTTATTTTATTTTCAATAGAATTAATTTTCCGTCTTCGTCTACGTTACCCACTTTCGATTATGTTCAACTGACTACAAATTAATCTTAAACCGCAAATGTAAAATGTTCAATTACAATTAAATTATATTATGAAACTTTAGTCCTTAAAGTATCATAATATAATTTAATTGAACATTTTACATTTACCGTTTAAAATTTATTCGTAGTCAAAGTTGAAAACGGTTGACCGAAAAAAGTCAAAAATGGGTAACATGGGACGGGATGGAGGAAATACTAAGCAAGCCTGTGACTTTGTAAAACCTGTAGCATTTTAACGGGGTGGGGCAAGCACAGCAAAGTAGTAGGCGATGGTGCACTCAAGCGCACTGTTGAAGCTCTCCTCATCAACATCGGTGCCCCATTTCGGGTTGCCAACTGTAATATTGGAAGGTTTATATCAACAGGAGCTGGCATTGCTGCCTGGATGAGGGAGTCAGGCACACTAAAGGTGCTTGTTCTTCACGATGAAAGGACTCATCCTCCTAGCTCAAGGTTTGATTTTGTTCCAAGTGCACAACCACTCCTGTTGTAGTTATGGATGCATCATGTACCATGACTGTTCTCATGTAAGAAATGTAATATTTGGTCCTCTAGCATCTTTTTAAATGTGTTCTCCATCTCTTTCCCCACAAACTCTCACCATAACCTGTATCCGTGTATATATCAATGGCTTTGCCTATTTATCACCTCACCTGGAAATGAAAGACTTTAGTCTCGTAGTTATGTCTCGACTTCTTTCCTGACAAATTGGCACCTCTGAGCTGTGTTCTCTCACCATTTTGAACTGTTGAGTGAAGAACAAGTACTTTCAATGTATTATTTGTCTCCGAACTCATTGATGCTTTTCATGTAAACCTTGTAATTTATTTGCAAAAGTTGTGTTGTATTTACTGGCAGAATTACCTTGTTAATTTTAGCCACTTTTTCATGGTTGCTCATGTCAAGCTTCTATATATTCATTCATGTGAAATTGTAAGCATGTGAAACAAACAGTGATATATCTATTTCAGAACTGCGAGAGGGGGGCAGAATTCCCTAGATAAACATCAAGTACAAATTAAATAAGAACCAGGGAGAAACAACTGAAAGTATATAGGTACTAAATACAATCGAATTGAGGATAAATATACATATTTGATTCAGTATTTATTTATGATTATTGTTCATCTGTAAATAGGCATTACAGTATGTAAATATTATTATCTGTTTGTCTGTAATTGTTTACATATGTGTTCTCATGACCTTTATGTTATCACTAAGAATGTGAGATTTTGAGTGATATAACATAGCTCTAAAATAGCCTCAATCAATGATCATCGAGAATGGGATATCGATGATCGGAGACGCAGCTATTCGTGATCATATCCTTTGAGGGTATAGTAGTTCACGACTACTTAATTACTTGGTAATCCGTGATGGCACATGGACACCTTAGAGAGTGTTGTATACCCAAATGATAAACCGCTTGATGATTTCTATTTACTTGTTCACCAAGAATTTGTAGGGTGGTGAATACCATTCGACTCGAGATCAATATCGCATTACATGTGTGGAGTGGTGTTTTTGACCATGACCAATGCTTGCACTCTTTGTGGGTAGATACGGCATGTGTTTCGCATATCACGAAGACACGTGTTAGTAGAATAACCAAGATAGGATTCATTCCTCAAAATAGACTTGGAGAGAACACTTAACTTCTCATTATTAGTTTGATCAAAGTCGTTGGCCAACGCAAGATATATTTGGAATGGTGTTCAAATATTATGGATCAACTAGTAGAATGAGATAAATGGATTAAGTTATTGGAACAGACACTAAATCAAGTTCTAGACTTTATCGAGTGTTCGCGAATGAAAGGACCGTATCATTATAAGCTCTACATTGCATGCATGTGGTTTGCAATCATCGCAAACTTTCCTTATGTATTAAGAATGTTTGGTAAATTGTCTAGAAGTTTCACCAAATCTTAATTAGATTAGTGCTTACTATACATAAGCGCCTACGCACACTTTCATCGATTGTTCTACCAACGAAAGATTAGAGTGAATTAAATATTAATTGAATTAATAAATATTTAATTTATTGTTATTAAGAATTGATCTATTTGATAGAAACCATTAATAAGTTAAATTGGATTTATCGGACTTAATTAATTGTTATACTTTTTAGAAAGTAAACTAATTAAATTGGATTTAATTTATATTTGAAGAAAGATTAATTAGATTAAATTGGATTTAATCAATTAAAGTAAGAAAATTTATTTGGACCAAACTGGAATAAAGTCTAAATATAAAAGTTCAAAAGAGATTAAAAAATAATAATAATAAGCTGGGCTTGGTGGATTTTGAACCCATGACTTGATGCTTGATGGATTCAAGATCAACCAACTAGGCTAGGAGTCCTATTGAACTTAGACACTAGTCTGGTTATATATCAGTACAGATATGATCTGCGAGATCATAGATGAATATACACAACACACATTTTCTTCTTCTCTTGCTTGCTCATCATAATCATCTTTCTTCATGATTCTATTCTCCATAACCATACTCACTAAATAGTTTAGTCTAGTTTCGAACAAGAACATCCTAGCGTTCTTCGGTAGAATTAATCCCCGTGGATACCAAGGTAGAGGAAGGCCAATCATGATGTACTGGATTCAACATCTTATACATGACGAACAGATTTGAAGTACTTGACGAACAGATCCGCAGAAGAGCTTTAAGGTTTTAAAGCTGTTGTCTGGAAAGCTAGTGCGACAAGTAAGTATTGATTTGCTTGTTTTACGTTATATAGGTATTGAATCAAGATCAATGTGCAATAAAATTTTCGAATTCCGCTGCGTTAATCTAGGGTTTGCATTCCATATTTTCCAACAGCAACACCTAAAAATATAGTTGAGCTGGCATTGTATATAGTTCTGTAATACCTGAGTGTATGATTATATTTCCTGTCTATTGAGGGAAAAACAAGAGTTGTAGCTTATTTCCAGTAACTTTTAAAAGCTTTAATGCTTATGGTATTTTTTATGTTGCACAAAAGGCTTATAATTACTGGATATCTATCTATTCCTTTTCCACAAAGTCTTGAAAGAGACTACGCTGGTACAAGCAGTAAACACGGCTATTCCCGTACATGCTATGCAAGCAACCTGGCTACCGGAGAATGTGTGTGATAGACTGGACAAGATTAATCGGAACTTCCTATGGTCACAAGATCCTTCAAAGAAAAAACTTAATTTAGTTGGATGGAAGAAGGTTTCTCAACCTAAACAGCAGGGTGGTTTGGGGATACGAGTAGCTAGAGGAAATAATGTTGCGTTGCTTTCCAAAATGGTTTGGAAGATTCTCGCAAGAGCATACAAAGGTGGCAAGAGTCAGCAAAGCAAATATCTTAAATCAAAGTCGATTCTGGATTGTCAAGTTAAACCTGGGGATAGTCCGGCTTGGAAAGGGATCATTCATTGTGTGGAACTAATAAAGTCGTGTTTTAGGTGGAAGATTGGCGATGGAAATATGATTTCCTTTTGGTATGATAATCGACGTAGCGCGTAATCAAGGAAAGGATTAATTTGATTCATCCAAGCGATAATAAACTACGTCTTTCAGATGTTCTAGATGAGAATGGAGTTTGGTCTTTACATGTGATTGCTACACCATTCTCAGCAGAGTTAATAGCAGAGATAGAAGTGAAGAATGTTGTGTTGACTGGTGAACCAGATTATGTTCTATGGAATGAGACTGCCAATGGGAGGTTTACGTGCCAATCCGCCTATAAAGCAATACAGAAAGATCAATACACAGAACCGAGATCAAACAAACAATGGAGTTGGATATGGAAACTTAATTGTAGCCAGAAGCTCAAACACTTCGTTTGGTTATTAATTCAAGAGAGACTTGCCACCAATCACTTGCGAAAAGTAAGACATTTAACTGAATCAGCAAAGTGTGGACAATGTAACTCACCTGAGGAAACCTGCATACATATCTTTCGACACTGTAAAATGGCAAAGAGAATTTGGCAATTTTGTCCTTTCAGAAGCACAGTATAGTGACTTCGAAAAAATCCCTGATGGCATATGGATGAAATGCAATCTGCAAGATACTCAGACAAATTCCAGTTTGATGCCATATGTATCATGGAACTGGGTATTCCTTGCTACAATATGGGCTCTGTGGAAATCAAGAAACGCTCAGATTTTCAAACAAAAGGCGGAATCGAAAGAAAGTATCCTCTTTCAGGTAAAGCAATTGAGCCTAGACCTTAAATCGGCGCTAACCGGGAAATATAGAAAAAAGTTAGCGAATACCTGTGAGCATTCTGCTTGGGCGAAGCCTAATCATGGTTGGGTAAAACTCAATGTGGACGGTAGTCTGCAAACGTCTACAAACTCAGGGGCGGTTGGAGGTTTGATGCGAAATGAGGAAGGAAGCTGGATTTAGGGCTTTTCTAAACAAGTGCAATCTCCTTCGGTAAATGACGCGGAGTTATGGGCAATCTTGCGAGGACTTCAACACGCTTGGGAAAGACGAATCCCACGGCTGATTGTGGAATCCGATTCGCAAAGAGTGGTATCGGAGTTGCAGCAGGAAGAAATTCCGGCCGACATGGATGCTTTCTTATTTACAGAGTGTCGACGCTTGATTCGGAAACCTTGGGAGCTCAGCTTGGTCTGGACGCCCAGGCGGAATAATGGCGCTGCTGATGCTATGGCCAAGCTTGCATTTTGTCAAGATGAAGATTTAGGGGTGGATGTCTTTTGGGAGAACCCACATGCTATTGTGGTACCTTTTTTGGAAAGTGATGTAAACTAGTTTTAGTTTATTTTAGATGACTTTATTTTACCAAAAAAAGCTTTGAGAGACGCCAGACAATGTAGACAACCGGGATTGATCACGTTTCCAAGATATACCAGAATGCTTAAACGATATCCAGAATGCTTTACGAAATAACATTTTATATTATTTTTACGAATGATATCACCGATGCTCTTAGAAAATACGAATGCTTTTAGACATACCGTAATGCTTGTCGCCTTTTTAAGATTTCTACAACATCGTTTCTTCAGATACTTGGTCTTTCTTTTTTGTTTAGAACTACCTCATGCTTTTTTCTATAGAAATCTTTAATTTTCATTTATATCAGTGTGATTGATGGGGATCCACAGAAACAGACCTGTGGAGTAGAGCTTACCAGCATTTAGATGTGATGTTAAAGTTTCTACAGGTGTTGCAAATTTGCAATGATGAGTGTGAATGGTCAAATATTTTCAACACCTACATTAAATGTTGTGGTATATCTTTCAACGCGAGACGACGTTGCTGCATGTTCAAAAGTGTGATTTTTAAAAGGATGGAGAAGTATTATATATTTCCTTTTCAGGGGAAATATAGCCATGTTTAGTGAAGATGACTGCAGCAATATGGATCTAAGGTGGTTGAGAGTTGGGTGGTAGTAGAATGGGAAAATTTACCGCCGTTACACGATGAGAATGTGCCAAGGTCAATCGTGCTTTTGACAAATTTGTATGCTTTTTAGCTTAATACAGGGACAAAGTCTCCATCCCAACTGCATGCATTAATGAGCCATGCACAATCTTTTCCTATTTATATCCTCCATCATGCATTTCATCCTCTTCACAGCAAGATACAGTTACTAATTCAGGATTCCTCTTACATTACATCTTTGAGTAAACGATGGCGAAGCCTTTTAATAATGTTGCATTGTTTCTTACTATTATGTTAGTATGCTTCTTTGTGATACTGGAAGGACGAAGGATTGAGAAAGAAACCTTTGGTGGAGGTGGTAAAGGTGGTGAGAGAGGCGGTGCTGGTGGAGGATTTGGTGGCGGAGGCGGTGCTGGTGGTGGTGTAGGCGGAGAAGGTGGTGGTGTTGGTGGAGGAGGCGGAGAAGGTGGTGGCGTAGGAGGAGGTGGTGGTATAGGCGGAGGTGACGGTGCTGGTGGAGGCGGCGTAGGAGGAGGTGCTGCTGGTGGAGTAGGAGGCGGTGTTGGTGGTGGCGTAGGAGGAGGTGTTGGAGCAGGAGGCGGTGCTGGCGGTGGTAAAGGAGGAGGTGCTGGTATAGGCGGAGGTGGCGGTGCGGGTGGAGGAGGCAGCGTAGGAGGAGGTACTGGTGGTGGCGTAGGAGGGGGTGCTGGTGGTGGCGTAGGTGGTGGTATAGGCGGAGGTGGCGGTGCTGGTGGTGGCGTAGGAGGAGGTGCTGGTGGTGGTAAAGGTGGTGGTATAGGCGGAGGTGGCGGTGCGGGTGGAGGAGGCGGCGTAGGAGGAGGTACTGGTGGTGGCGTAGGAGGGGGTGCTGGTGGTGGCGTAGGTGGTGGTATAGGCGGAGGTGGCGGTGCTGGTGGTGGCGTAGGAGGAGGTGCTGGTGGTGGTAAAGGTGGTGGTATAGGCGGAGGTGGCGGTGCTGGTGGTGGCGTAGGAGGAGGTGCTGGCGTAGGAGGCGGCGTTGGTGGTGGTTCTGGAGGCGGTGCCGGTGGTGGAATTGGAGGTGGCTCCGGTGGTGGTGGAGGCGGCGGATTTGGTGGAGGGTCTGGTGGCGGCGGCGGCGGATTTGGTGGTGGCGGCGGCTACGGTGGAGAAGATCCGGAAATGGGGGAGGGCAACATTAGTCACCACTAGTGACCAGTTAATCGACTAAAAAGATAGAATAAAGATGCAAAATCTTTGGGTGGCACATGCATGAGCATGCAATACGAGTTGTAACTTTTTCCATCCCTTATTATCAAGTTGAATGCTCACATGATATCCTCTAATCTAGTACTGGAGTACTCCATTATTTATGTGCACTTGCTAATAGCTGCTGGGTATTGTCATTCCAAAACACTTTCGCCTATTGTACTATCTTCCAACTTCCAACATTTCATAATCTATCTTCTTCAAAGTTTAGCATTGATGATCTAAGGATCGGAGGGGTTAGTGATCGAATTCCATCTATCTAAAATCTCGAACTTATAGAGAGATGTGTAATCTAGTTATTTAAATTAATACTTTAATACTCCACCGCACTCGTGGTCGATTTCAACCTCTTTATGCCATTCGAGTTAAATTTAATACGTGGAGATTGTCTCATGAGATTCGAACCTGCGTTGGGAGCTGACGCTCGATATCGCGATAGAATTTCATCTCATCTAAAGTTTCTAACTTATAGAGAGCGAAATCTACCATTTATATTAATACTCCAATAGTTAGTTAGACACTATCATGCCGACTTTTCCAAGTTTTTTATAACGTCTAGTCGTAATACCCCACATGGATATTGGATATAAAATGTAATTGAGGGTGTAAGTATCTCATGAATCAACGGTTTACAACTGTAATACCTCAAAATGCATGTTTTATGTGTAATGATTGAACATGCGAACGATATTCTTTACCTATAGAAAAGTGAGATGATTTTAAGTTTTTAACGTATTAACGTCGGATGGAGATGAGATGCTAGTACTAAATGGCAAAATGCAATAGAGAGATGATGATTACCGTAGAATTATGAACAACTCACTCAAATTATAGTATTTTACTTGATTTTCTTATCTTGTCACGGGGTCAGCAAACTTTGTGATGAATAAGACGCTGAAAATGGCAACAACGGACACAAATTAAAGAGACCTGGTTAATTGCATCAAACACTCCCAGGTTCTTCAAAAGTATTGCCTAATTTTCAAGAGTTCTTATAAGTCATGTCATGTGCCGAGTTGTGACTTAGTTTACTCCGTCGCTCAACTAGTTTTTCACTTTTAAAACGAAGTTAGAATCTAAACTGCAATAGCTAGTGTATGTTTGACAAATTGAGTTGATAAAATGAATAATAAGAATGATAAGCATTTACGAGAATGATCACCATCTTATTTTTTTAAAACCTACATACAGTGATTCTTAACATTAATTACATCATCCACTTTATTAACATTCACAAAAAAAACTTATTACCATAAGCCACCTTATTTTAGCTTAAATTTGGAGAAATCACATTATAAGTGATAATGTTAAAAGAATGATGGAATATATGGACGATCACCAATTCACCATTTCCTTACTCCGTATAGGCCAGGCCCATTATTATTATCAACATAGTACACTACTAAAACAGAGTTTACTCCACTAATTTACTATTCCATGTTTCATAAAATGCAATAGTTTTTAACGTATTAAAGTCGGATGGAGATTAAAAAGTGTTATATTTTGATCATTAATCGTTAGCTGATTATTAATTACTCATAAACGATAATAAGAATAATTTAATAAAATCATATAATAAAAATTCAATTACTAAATTTTCATTATATAATTTTAATAATTTATTTATTAATATCGCTTAAGAAAGAAATCGCCAAATACTTATATTAATCGCATAATAAGAAATGTAACACTTTTTTCTGAAATGGATGGATTATATTGTAATTGGGCCGTGTCCCTAACAGTAACAATGACTTTAATTGTCCTTTTCTTACTTCGTCTTTTATGGAATAAATATGCAAGCCGACACTTACTTTGGTTAATGATGTTTGCTGCACTAAATAACTTTTTCCAGGTGACTAAAAGGTAAGGCGCCATTACTCCATCAATCAATTATCAACCTACCCTTTCAACTGTTAGAGCAGAACAAAATCAAATTACTTGTGTAATTATGTTCATAACATTGCTCTCCCGTTACGATAGCTAATAAATGTTCTGACGAATTTATCTAAAATACTTTAGGATGTGATAAAACAACTTCATAACTTCAGGGACTGGTATGTAAATAATTAAGAACGTTATTAAGTTCGTTGCGGACTTGAGGCTAAAAGAGCGGTGAATTAATCTGAGTGTGATTGAAAACCTAGCATAACTTCTACACTCACCCCTTCATAGTTATGCATAAAACACTAAAATCATAGTATTTGCTCGCATTTGTTACATAAAGGAATCCTAGATGCTAATAAGTTTGGGATGGGATATTTATTTGGAAACCATTTGGGGCATGATTTTTCCAGAAGTCCCAGTCCATATCTCCAGCAATCGAGCGCTACTTGTAAGCATCATAATCTAACTTATAGGCGCCGAATAATCGACTTAATGAACAAGAATATGAAAAATCTTTCATGAAACTACTTATTTCCCCGTATCATTTTGCAATTTGTGTACTCTACATAACACTATTATCCAATCAGCATGTCACACGTGCCATGAGTATGTTACATCATTAACCTTCCAACCAACCAGAATTATTGTTCATTCAAATTGCTAATACAATCGTCACTATTGTTTCCGGAGGTTTCATCTTAACTTAACCTGATTAATAACCTATATAAATTAACAAATTAATCTGCAGTTTGCTGCATTAATAAATACCACATACAAATTTAATTTATTCTCGTGCCCAACATACCGATACTCTTTTTATACATATACGTCACATGTCAAAATGTAACATCATTTTACACCTTAGCCATCGTCATATACTATACATAATCATGGTCTGAAAATGGATGAATTACTTCTTGAGAAAACCCACACTAGCCAGCAGAGTAAGGTTATATTCTCTATATCTAAAAAATCATTAATTTTAGTTCAGTTCAAATTCAATTAGTTGTTTTTTTATACTACAAATAAGTTCAGTTCAGTTCTTTCATATATGATCTTCAGTTCAATTATGTTGAGTTTTATTCTGTTTAGATGAATATACATAGCCTAAGGAAGTCTCCCGAGATGATAGCTTTCTTTAATGAATTAATTCTCCAACACTCATTCACTTCACTTCCATGCCCAATACTGATAAAGACCAGAAGCTTCCGATGTAGACACCATCCCTTTATCTTGGTACTAGCTCATTCTCAAGAAGTCCGGTCCTCCCTTTTTCTCTGTTTCAGGAAATAATAGTACCAAGTACTTTAACCCGAATGTAACCGACACGCATACACTGATAATGACTTATAAACCTTCATCAATGCATAATTATTTCTCGAGTCCATAAGTAATTTCTGCTTTATAAAAACACCAATACAAATTTCTTGAAAAGATATCAATAAATCAAGGAGCCCACTTTTAAATCAACCGCCCATATTTTCTTCTACGACAGTTTAGCCTTTTGTAGATTTTATAAGTACTACTTTTCTATTTCTTGCGTCTTGACTAAATATGTTGATTTTCACGTCCAGTCTTCCTATATATATCCACCTTCTCTTGACATTTCTATATCAAACCATTCATCTCCGTTCTCTCTTTGTTTCACATTTCAAAGAACAGATAACAAAAACATAACATAGTTTCACTCTTGTTCCATTTATTGATATCTTAACAGTAATAATAACAATTAACCTCTGTTTACTTACTCTGTTTTCCTCTGTTTACATTACCATGGCACCACCACATGATCACACCAACTCAATCTCCAACTTCATGAAATTCAGCAAGCGTGACAACTTGTTCGACCTATCCGACGGAAAGCTATCTGTGAAAGATATCTCGTTACTCTCCGAAGTTCCACCAAACGTCACCTTCCAGAGCTTCTCTACACTATGCCAATCATCCGAGGCACCCTTTCCCTTGTTCCAGAGAGCACAGTCCACG
Source organism: Plantago major (assembly GCA_026545765.1). Lineage (NCBI taxonomy): Eukaryota > Viridiplantae > Streptophyta > Magnoliopsida > Lamiales > Plantaginaceae > Plantago > Plantago major. The sequence continues at coordinate 2,919,831 of CM048840.1, forward strand.
TCCCTTAAAGGCGGTTTCCTCGGACTCAGTCAGAAAGAATCCTCGGACCGCCTCGTGAACTCCCTCGGAAAGTTCCAGGACAGGGAATTCGTCAGCATTTTCCGGTTCAAAACATGGTGGTCCACTCAGTGGGTCGGGACCTCCGGTTCAGACCTCCAAATGGAGACTCAGTGGATCATGTTCAACGTCCCCGAAACAAAATCATACGTGGTCATAATCCCGATCATCGAAGGGAAGCACAGGTCAGCTCTTTTCCCTGGAATCGATGGCCATATGCTAATTTGCGCCGAGAGTGGCTCTACTACTGCGAAATCATCTTCCTTTGGCGCGCTTGCTTACATTCACGTGTCGGATAATCCATACACTTTGATGAAAGAGGCTTACACGGCTGTGCGCGTTCATCTCAACACGTTCAAGCTTATTGAGGAGAAAACAGCACCGCCTTTGGTGAATAAGTTCGGCTGGTGTACGTGGGACGCGTTTTATCTAACCGTGGAACCTGCTGGAGTATGGAATGGACTGGAGGAATTTTCCAGTGGAGGTCTAACACCGCGGTTTTTGATCATCGATGATGGTTGGCAGAGTATTAATTTTGATGATCAGGAGATGAATGAGGATGCGAAGAATCTCGTGTTAGGAGGGACTCAAATGACTGCCAGGCTTCACAGGCTTGGTGAATGCGATAAATTTCGAAAATATACTAGTGGGATGATGTTGGGTGATAATAGGCCTCAATTTGATCCCAAGAAGCCCAAGTTGCTGATCAATAAGGCCATTGAGATCGAATTCGCGGAGAAAGCACGTGATAAGGCAGCTAAGTCCGGTGTTAAGGATCTGTCACAATACGATGCCAAGGTTGATATTGAATTTTATTATTTGTTTTCTGTCTTTTGGTAACTAAAGAAAGTACAGATATGCTAACATATGTTCCCCTGTTTCCTCGGTTTTTTTGATAGGTTGAAAAATTGAAAGAGGAATTGGATGAGATGTTTGGTGGTGGTGGTGAAAAGGAAGGGAAGAAGAGTGAGAGTAACACCAACGGGTATGCGAATGGCTCTAGTAAATCATCCGAGATTTCTGGATTGAAGGCATTTACGAAGGATTTGAGGGCGAATTTTAAAGGGTTGGATGATATATATGTTTGGCATGCTTTATGTGGCGCTTGGGGAGGTGTTCGGCCAGGAGCAACTCATTTGAACGCCAAGATCATTCCTTGCAAGTTGTCACCTGGACTAGATGGAACCATGACTGATCTTGCTGTCGTGAAGATAGTTGAGGGATCAGTCGGACTAGTTGATCCAGAACAGGCCGAGGATTTTTACGATTCGATGCATTCTTACCTTGCTGAAGTTGGAGTAACAGGCGTTAAAGTAGATGTCATTCATGTAAGTACTTTCCCAAAGCCTATCTTGTGGAGTAATACTTCTCTTGTTAGTTGTTTCTTTTCTAGATATTAAATTTAAAAGGTTTATGTTCTATAGGATCTTGAATATGTTAGTGAAGACTATGGTGGCAGAGTTGAGCTTGCAAAGGCTTACTATAAGGGGCTCTCAAAATCACTTGCCAAGAACTTCAATGGAAGTGGACTTATTGCTAGCATGCAACAGTGCAATGACTTCTTTCTACTTGGAACTGAACAAATATCCATGGGAAGAGTTGGTAAGTTTCTTTATACAATTTCTATTTTTTTCCCTCTCCTTTTTGTATTATTATTTTAAATCCTAAGATAAACCTACTTTGTGATTGTTGTTGTTAGCCTGACCGTATAAAATCCCTACTTTGCTTTGTTCTTTAATTGATTCTTATGAAAGTTTAATAAGTGAACATTTCATATAACAATTAGGGGATGACTTCTGGTTCCAAGATCCTAATGGTGACCCAATGGGAGTTTATTGGTTACAAGGGGTCCATATGATTCATTGTGCTTACAATAGCTTGTGGATGGGACAAATCATCCAGCCTGATTGGGATATGTTTCAGTCAGATCATCTTTGTGCAAAATTCCATGCTGGTTCAAGGGCTATTTGTGGAGGGCCTGTGTATGTTAGTGACTCTTTGGGTGGTCATGACTTTGATCTTCTAAGCAAGCTAGTTTTCCCTGATAGCACAATTCCAAAGTGTGTTCATTTTGCTCTCCCTACGAGAGACTGTATTTTCAAGAACCCTCTCTTTGATAGCAAGACTATTCTCAAGATATGGAACATCAATAAGGTTATTTTCGTTCCATTTCGATATGTGTTTGGTTATTTTACGATATTCATTTTGACATATGTCGTTTACGTTGATTTGGCAGTACGGAGGTGTAATTGGAGCTTTCAACTGTCAAGGAGCGGGATGGGACCCAAAGGAACATAGGGTCAAGGGGTACTCACAATGTTACAAGCCAATTACTGGCACGGTCCATGTTACCGACATTGAATTTGATCAGAAGAGCGAAGCAACCGAACTAGGAAAAGCTGAGGAATATGCTATCTACCTATGTGAGGCAGAGAAACTGTTCTTAACAACACCAGAAGCCGATCCAATCCCAATCACTATCCAACCATCCACGTTCGAGATTTTCAGCTTCGTCCCAATCAATAAACTTGCTAATGGCGCTAAATTTGCGCCAATTGGCTTAACCAACTTGTTTAACAGCGGAGGAACAATTCAAGGACTCGTGTATGATGAGGCGGTGGCTAAGATTGAAGTTAAGGGAGGTGGAAATTTCTTGGCATATTCGACTTTTTTGCCAAAGAAAGCCTACTTGAACGGAGCTGAGATTGAGTTCAAGTGGTCTGTTGATGGGAAGTTGGAGATGTATGTTCCTTGGAAAGAAGAGTTTGGTGGCATTTCTACTGTAGCTTTTGTTTTCTGAAATGTATGATGACCAATTGACCATAATGTTAAGCAGTGGGAATTGGGATGTTAAGTTTGAGTAAGTTTGTGGATTGCTTGCTATTTCAATTGATTCCAGATTATCATTCAGGGTTCTTGTTGCACTTGTTTAAATTTGTATAGAAGTGGTGATTCAATTTTCATATTATCATATACAAGCAAAATACATGTTCTTTAGATGGGCTTTGCATTTCCAGGTGATGCATAAACACAGTCCCTTTGATTGGAAACCCACCAATCAAATGATTTGATTTAACATATCAACATTCAACACTGTCATTTGTTGAGGAATACGGTTGAGATAGTGAAAACAGGCTTCATCTTCCTACCGCATTTCGCCAGACTAACTTCCTAAAAGGTCAGATTATCATTGCATACGCATTAAACGTCAGATTGCATAATACATTAAAACACTAAGAGAAGTAGACATCATAATGCAGGATAGAAAAAACATTTAAGGACTCGTTGAAATTAAGGATGTCACCATGATGAATTAACATTTAATACAATTGACACTTTGACAGTACCAATTCAAATTTTAAAACTATTCCCTACAAGACATGCATATCCCTATCTCATTGAAATTAGATGAAAGTATAACTAATTCTTAGATAATTAAATGATGCAGATTAATACTAATTGACTGATTGACGTAAAACCAAACTCATAAGTAGGTATGGCCTACTATGGCCGACAGTATCTGAATTACAAGTTTAACGGCACATGCGATGTAACCTTTGTGGTATATGCTCGCTGTGCTTCCCCACATGCAACAAGTGGCTTCAGAATTATTTTTTAAGAAGAAACACACTTTTTACCAAGAAACTTCCAATTTCGACCTGACATGATGTTGGACGAACGATATGGGTTTCGTGGGATTGTTTGGCACTCTTTAATACACAAATTCTAGTCTTGAAGTGGACATTCTTTGGCGAGGGGTCATTGATGTTTTTGTATATGTTGAGTCACAACAATAATCTCAACCAAACAATAACAAGTATCAATCGATCAACAAAAACATAAACAATGAACATTTAATTTACGCTATTTAAAATAAATTACATCCACTTGGAAACCAAGACGATATCGATATCAACCGAGATTCGACATGTTTTATACAATCTATACAAAGATCGCTAATCGATTATCTATACCTCAATCAATCGAAGAGAAAACAAGATCAATCTCAACGACAAACAAGCGACAATGGAACTCGAACCAATTCTCAATGAGCAGATCACGAACTCGATATCTTCAACCGTCAACGTATGAATAACCTTCTTCAACTATGCAAAATCTCGAGCAAATGATGAAGAATCGAGAGAATTTCGAGAGTTTTCCAAGCTAGCAATCGACTGCTTTTTGTTCTCTTCTCTTTAATAACCGCCATAACAAATTAACGAGTGAATTTATCTCACCATTGATCAACAGAACCAATCAACCGCCCAATCACCTCGAGTAAGCATCCACGATCCAAACTGTTTCAGATTTCAAACTTGGTTTGAGCTTCAAACTTAGTTTCACTCGTCTGAAACTTGGTTTCAGATATCCTGCTTACTTGATTTGAGATAAAACACAACAAACTCCACCTTAGCTCAAAATCAAGTCTACATGCTCTTTCCCAATTTATCGTTCTTTACTTAGAGAACAAACAACCACTTAAGCTCCCTTACGGCTAGAGCATGCCTTCCAAAATCTCTCAGGCAAAAAAATTCGCACTAATTCACCAACATTTATCACCAAGACAATGCTCGAACTTGGCAAATGACAATGGTTTTGTGAAAAATCATAAGATTCTCCGATGTACGAACCTTTTCCACTCTTACGCTCCTCCATCAATGATGTCCCTTATGAAGTATAACCTCACATCTATATGCTTGGTCCTTTCATGAAAATGTCGATGTTTTGCTAATTGAATGGCACTGATTATCACACATCACGTATACACAATCTTGTTCAATGCCCAACTCAGAATCAAACCATTCAACCATACGGCTTCCTTGATTCCCTCGCATCGAATAAACTCAAATTTCGCTTGTTGATAATGCAACTATAGATCGAGAACATTTCCATGAGATGGCAAGATCAAACAAAGTAAATACAAACCCCGTGATGATTTTCTAGTCAACATTAGAAGCAAAATCAGATCAACAAATCCTTTAATGGTGAGTCCGATCTTTTGATGCTTTCAACCTCGCACTATAATGAATTGTTCCTTGATATACCCGAGAACACCCTTCACAGATTCCAATGTATCATACCGATTGCTCATAAATCTACTAATGATACTCATTGCAAAAGCAAGATCCGGTCTGCAAGAAATCATTGAATACATTATGCTTCCTATCGATTTGATAAGGAATCTTGAACATTTCTCAGATATCACCGCTTCACGTGACATCGATTTCATCGATGCCTTAGTTCGTGGTTTAAGGTGTACGTAAACAAAGCTCGACATATTCATGTTCAACTTTGCAAGCACCTTAGTCGATATGCGATTGTGAGAGAAATAGACTTCTATCATGCTCTTTCACTAATGTCCATACCAAGTATTCTACTAGCCTCCTGCATCTTTCATTTCAAACTCGAGCTCAACTTAGTTTTCAATACTCTAATTTCATCAAGAGACTTCCTACTATCAATATATCATCAACATATAACAAAGAAATAAATGCAACTCTCAATCGTATATTTGAAAATATATGCAATCACTATACCGCTCCTCAGAAATCAGATTGAGCTCATGAATTCATCAAACCTTTATACCATTGGTGAGGGCTTTGTTTTAAACCATATAGAGACCTTTTAACAAGCATGCCTTGTTTTCCTTGTTTCAATATGAATGCCCTCGTGATTTTCATATATATTGTTTCTTCTAGCGCATCATGTAAAAACGCTTTGACATCCATCCGTAGATGTAAATCCCATCGAGTTACCATGGCTAAGAGAATCCTTATAGACACATGCTTTACCACAGTGAGAAGATTTCAGATAATCTACACCTTCCTTCCGTAAAACCCTCGCAACAAGCCTCGCTTAACTGATCGAGTGAGTCATCCAGCTTCAACCTTCCTTTCAATATCCACTTACATCCCACAAGCTTCTTGTTCTTGGGTATAGTAACTATATCCTGTATCATTCTTCTCGAAGCCAATTCCTCATGAATAGTGGATCCACTTTTCACTATCAAGACAATGAATGGCTTCTTGATAAGTGCTCGTTCGAGTAGTTGATATCTTCTCGAATCGAGAGAGCATAAGCAACATTGTATGAATTTCCCATCCGTCCATAACCATACATGTCGAACTTTCCTATTTAACCTCCTCTCTATCTTTAGCAAGTCGATATGTAGATAGCACATTAGTTTCATCTGCAGAGATGCTCAAATCGTGTCTCTAGTGGAGAGATTTTCCATATCATGTTGTTGTGCACTATTCTCATCCACAGTGTATGCTTCTCATTTTCATGTAAATCACCAGACATCGCAATGCTCCACCGAATTCTCAGATTGATGTCCACAGCTCGAGTGGCATGATAGTTTCATTAAATACCACATCCTCGCTAATGATGCACTTTCTCGATCAATTATCCACAACTTGTACCCTTTACACCAAAAAGGTATCCTAAAATGCATCTAAGTGCTCTTCGTTCCATTTCCCTTGTCTAACATGTGCTAGAGCCAAACACCCAAAACCTTCAAATGACCAAGATAAGGTGGCTTTTACCACAGCCTCGTGTGTTGTTGTTCGAGGTGTGGGGCTCCTATTTATGAGATAACATGTCAGAGTAGCAATTTCTCCCGTAAACACTTGCTTAAACCCGAGCTAATCAACATGCATCCGATTCTCTCTAGAATGCTTCTATTGAACCTCTCAAAGAACCCCATTCTCATGAGGTGTGCCGGTATTGTTTTATGTCTAACAATGCCCTTGTTTTTGCGTAATCTATCAATTCACTAGAGAGAAACTCTAAGCCATTATCTGTTCTGAGATGCTTGATTTTCCGTCCTGTAGTGTTCTCCACCTCAATTGACCATTCTCTGAATTTGCTGAAAGCTTCACCTTTTGATTTCAATATTATCAGCCACACTTTTCTTGAATAATCATCAACTATTGACATGAAATACCTTACTCCACTCATGGTTTGTGTATTTGTTGGTCCCCATAAGTCTGAATGAAGATAATCAAGAGGTGCTTGAGTAGTGTGCTTTGCAGTATCAAACCCAACCTTGTGAGATTTCCCCATAACACAATTTTCACAGAACTGTAGGTGAGTTATTTGATCTCCACACAGCAGATTTTGCTTTGATAATTCTCTAAGACCCTTCTCACTGAGATGTCCCATTCTTGCATGCCAAAGCTGAGTATTATCTTGAGCACTCACCTGTGATGATTCCCCAGAAACTGTATCACCTACCAGGTAATAGAGACCATTCTCCTTCAAGCCTTTCATTACAAAGGATACCATGCTTAGTGATGCTCAGAACACCATTTTCTGAGGAATATTTGTGTCCAGTACTATCTAGTACACCAAGAGAAATCAGGTTCCTCTTTAGTTTAGGTATATACCTAACATTTGTAAGCATTCTTACCACTCCATCATGCAACTTGAGCCTTATATCACCAATACCTTCAATGTTGCATTCAAAATCATCACCTAGCAGTACAGAGCCACCTCTCCTAGCTTTGTAGTTTACAAACCACTCAAGGTTAGGGCTCATATGAAATGAGCATCCAGAATCCAATACCCAGTGTACATTTGACCTTGATTTCACTATCGAACAAGCCTCTAAACCACCGTAACTTCAAAGATCACCATAAGAGTGCGACTCAAAGAATGTGCATTATGAGTATTGTTGTTCTCGAGTCATTTACTTGCAATTTTCCAAATTTTCTTGTCTCTCTTAAACTTGAAACATTGATTCTTGAGATGACCTGGCATTTTACAATAGAAACACTTCCTCTTTTCAGAATTGTTACCATCTGCAGATTTGAATTTCTCAAATTTTCTAGTATCTGCAGACATAGGTGCTTTATTCTTTGCATCTTACGGCTCCACCTTTCTTTGATATTTAGCCTCAAGATTGTCATTACCAAAGGATGTGTCCCTTATGCAGCTCCTTGTTCCTTAGAGCAATATCCACATCCTCATATGTCAGTTTGGTGCTCTTATGAATAACTAGAGCATCAATAAAGTGCTCATATGATTTAGGCAGGGCTCCCAAGATTACTAAGGCTTTATCCTCATCAGAAACTTCAATGCTAACACTCCGTGTCCCGCACATCTTGTTAAACTCATCAAGTCACGGGAAATAGAATTATCTGGCTAATTCAAAATTAAACAACATTTTCCTCGATGCAAATTTGTTTGCGTAAGTTTTAGAGTTATACATATCTTCCAAATTTTGTCCTGCATTTCTTTAGTCGCCTTGATCTTGATTACTTCCCGGAGAATCTTGTCATCAAGGGACAATATGATTGTGCTACGAGCTCTTCCCATGATAGTAGCCTTCTCCTTGGCATCAAATCCTTCTGCAAATCCTTTGTCTCCCAAGAGTGCATCATCTAAACCTTGATGAATCAACAGTGCTTCCATCTTGGCTTTCCATAAACCGAAATCGGTTTTCTCCGTGAACTTTTCAACATCAAACCTCATGGATGATCCCATAGCTTGATCGATAACAGTTGAGATTCAAATCCTTTCCCACAGACGGCGCCAATTGTTGAGTCACAACAATAATCTCAACCAAACAATAACAAGTATCAATCGATCAACAAGAACATAAACGATGAAACACGGAATTTACGTGGTTCGGCCAAAATAGCCTACATCCACGGGAAACCAAGCACTTATATTGATATCAACTGAGATTCGATTACAAGCTTATACAATCTATACAAAGATCAAGCCTAATCGATTATCTATACTCCTCAATCAATCGAAAGAGAAAACAAGATCAATCTCAACGACAAACAAGCGACAATGGAACTCGAACCAATTCTCAATGAGCAGATCACGAACTCGATATCTTCAACCGTCGTATGAATAACCTTCTTCAACGCTATGCAAAATCTCGAGCAAATGATTAAGAATCGAGATAGAATTTCTGAGAGTTTTCTAATATAGCAACTGACACTGTTTTTTGTTCTCTTCTCTTTAATAACCGCTCATAACAAATTAACAAGTGAATTTATCTCAGCCATTGATCAACAGGAACCAATCTGAACCGTCCAATCACCTTGAGTAAGCATCCACGATCTGAAACTTGGTTTCAGAGCTTTCTGAAACTTAGTTTCACTCGTCTGAAACTTGGTTTCAGATATCCTGCTTACTTGATTTGAGATAAAACACAACAGTATACAATCATATAATGTTTTATACGCAAATATTTTATGTCATCCGCCACATGTTATGTGTATGTATATCATATATGTATGTTTATGATCTATGGTGCATTCTGCTTCCTCTATAAATATAGTCACTCAAAAGACTTGCATTATTTTCATTCTTCAACTAATTATAAATTAATAATAAACCATATATAATAAAAAATAATTAAAAAATTATATTCTTCATCTCATTATACTTTAAATTTTTTTTAGTTATTCTTACTGTGATTTAGAATTAGTAATTTATATTCGAACGAAGGTTAAAAAAAATCAAATGTTAAGATTATTCCGGGATAGAGGAAGTAGAAACCACCCGTCACTACTCTTCAATTGTGCATGGATAAATAAACCTCAAAATTTCACGTAGACTGAGTAAGTAAAATATATATACTGATGTAATCAATGTTACTGGTTCGGGCTCAAAAATAAAAAATAATCTCACATTCAGCTCCACTAAAATCCGAACATTGTGAACAAGTATGACGTGACTCTAAATTGGGGATGAGTAAATTTATAAAAACGTTGGAGAGGAGGAGTTTCTTATTTCTCTTTTTTGATTTCGAATTGCTTTATGGTGTAAATTGTTAGCCGAATTCAGTTTCACCCAATAAAATCGTGACAAGGAGATTCATTTGATTAGTTTGACTTGGTAAACAAATGTAACACTCAAAAAGTGGAGTCTAACCAAACCTTGACTTGAATCTCTCCCCAATTCTAAGCCATTTTATGTCGTTGTTTGAGATTTATTAGATTAACTAGGAATGGTACACCGCACTAAGCGCGGTGCCCATAATGTTAACTATCCTAAATGATCAAACGGTGTAAGATTATAAAATTGCACCATAAAATCATCAACATTTCTTCCCTCTTGTGATGGAAATGAGTCTAATTATACATTAAAAAACAAAGGAATATTAAGAAATAGAAATGACAGTATTGAAAACGATTCAAAGTATATATATTAAATTGTTGATATTCTTACCTACAATTTTATCACTAATCATTGTTCTATGTAAGTGACCACATGCCAACAGCTAATATCAAAACAAGAATTGTGCTTCTCCATCATAGTCAGCAACAATATGTTGTGCTAAAGAATGAGAAATTATAGTACACCATGGGTAATGCAAGAGAAGGGTAATCAAAACAGACAAAACCAAGTCTGATTCATCCATGAATATTCCAGTTGCTGAGAGCAGGTGCACAATCTCCCTCACCTACAAGACTACAACTGTTTTAACTTGAAGTTTCATTGTGAGTTGTAGCTCACATCATGCTGCAAGAGTCTCTAGACATTTCTGCCGTATATATTAAATTGAACATCTTCTCTACACATTAACCCGACCGATTTTTTTAACTAAAGATCCATGGCGAGTTGGATCGCGTCCTGGTGCAAGAGCCTTCGACGTTTCTGGCTCCACCTATGTATAATACTCCATGTTTTTTCCCTACAACAACTTGCCACTGCTGTGTCCTGCTACTCCCAAGTCAACAACTCTGTTCTGTGGCTGTGAAGGAACTTAAACAAGTCGTTGTACGCTTTCTTTGGCCATATTAGCTCTTATTATATTGTTTACACAAAATAAAAACTCATGTTGGATATGCTTCTGGAGGATAACTCGAGGCATGAAATCATACACCAACAATCTCTCTTATTATATTTGTTTACACAAAATAAAAACTCATGTTGGAAGAGATGCTTCTGAAGGATAACTCGAGGCATGAAATCATACACCAACAATCTCTCATCATAAAATAAATCTACCAAAACTAAGTTTGTGAGAAGATTGCTACAAATTAGACCTGTAATGCCGCTACATGAACTGAACCAATATCTCAACTTGCACACCAAACGCACATAACTTAACTAATATGGGCAAAACCTATCATACATCGCATAAGAAAGAATAACTCAATTCAAAATCAAATCCCACCTAAAAACCAATATGCCTATACAAATATAAAACCAGACATTACATCAAGTTAGCATGTATTTCTACAAACATCACCACCGGATAGGAACTGTCACATGCATGGTATGATTAAAACATCAGATCCATTAAAGGTGAAATACTTTTGTTTAGCTAAACCGACCTTAAAACGCATCTTTAAGAGCTCCATTAAAAGGCCTAGACGCATCACCATCGATTGTAGCAGATAAATATTGCCCAGATGCCTTATCGGAGTGTGTAAATGCAATTGATTGATGTTGATCGAAAGGGAAATCAAAGCAGGCCCTTGGTGCAACCTAAAATAAAGTTAGCAATAAAAATTTCTGAAATGGACAGACTTTATGTTTGAACTATGAACAAGGTTAAAAAAGTATTTCACAAAAATGTCCTAAATGGATGACTTTATGTTACTAAGTAAGAGGCTTTACATAAGTAAGGCGTGGAGCTTGTAATGCAAAAGAGTTACACATGATTTTGCATCATAAAAACTTATATATGGTATAGCTTGGAACCACAATCACATACTTAAATGGAGAAAACGTAAACTACAATAAAATCCAGGGGGGAATAAAATTAGCTCTCAACACATTGTCACAAATCTCTATTAATTAAGCAAATAAGAAAGTCACATGCTGAAGTAAACAAGCAGCAGAAGCAGAAGCAAGTACGTGTAGCCACCCAAATCAAACAATAAATCTTTGTGGTGGCTAATTTTGAAGGTACCCCCAGGAATAAGTATACACATTCCCTATAGCTCTGATTTCTTGCAAATTAACATGGAACAATCTATTTGATATCATAATTCTAGACTTTTCATAAACTTTTACATATTTGACGCAAATCTTTCCAAATGATATTATTATTTATATAAAAGTCAACATAAGCACCATGGTTATATACTTGCAACCAGCCGCTAGTCAAAACTATCAATTCAGATATCTTATTCACTGGTATAAATTGTATGATGTTGAGACTAATGTGTGTGGCTTTAGATAAACAATTCATGGATATCCACATATAAACAAGAATGGTTACCAAGTACCCAACATGTCAAATGCTGAAGGAAAGCCAGTACATGTTAAACCCACAAGTAAACCGGAAACTAATTCAATATATGTAACAGAGAGCAACAAACAAAAGAAAATCCATGTAAAGCATATGAAAATAAATATTACACACTGGTGCACCTACTCACCAAGGTGTAAAATCAACCATATATGCATGACAGTTTGAGAAAGAAAAAGCATATTACATAGTAAATGACCATAACTTTATATCCTTATTATCTCCAACAGCAAAAATCAAAATCAATATTAAGGATGCAGAAAGATACTTTTAGTGGAAGAAGGAGAATCAGTTTTACTGTAGGATATGTTGGGATGCCCTTCTCTTATGCATTTCGTCGAACAGGTAGCGGGTGAGCCAACTAAACACAAATCTCTCCATCTTATAGCATGTTCGTCCCGCTATTAAATCATGGCACATGTGAACCTGACCAAAAGTACGAAGATCAAAATTAACTAAAACAAAATATCAGACACAGTGCAACGCTGTTCCATATCGAATAGGAGACTAAATAACACTCAGATCAAATGTAAGCGTTGCTCCAGTTCCGTATTATAAATTTCAGGGGGGGCGATGAAAACGGTACCTTGCCCATGTTGTATTCTGAAAAGGCCACTTCAAATCCATCGCTGACGTTCCCATTGCCAATTTGTCGTCCTCACGAACCTCTCGAAGCAGCCTTGAATTGAATTAAGCTATGCCATGAAACGACGAGAACTAACCATACTTGAGAAGATCGGGAGGAGTACACATACGTTGTGAATTTGATTTCTATTTATATAGATATGTGTCGAGCTGTGCAGCTGTTCATGAACAATGCATCGGGAAGAACACCCCGATTCTGAAGCATCGTTTTGGAAACAAAGAGGTGTGCCCAGGAGTGCAATTTGTAACAAAGAGGTGCGCCTAGGAGGTGGTCTGCAAGATATCGGAAAGGTTGTGAGGTGGGAAGTGGTGGTGTGTCGGTTGCCTCCACAAAGGTTGCAACACCGGGACTCGTTGGGACCACTTGGGGCTGGTCAACAAGCAATCCCTTTTTTTTTTTCCTTTCTTTTTCTTGTTTCTTTATTTAGATTTATTTTTATTTTCTCTTTTTGTTTTTTTTATTTCTATTCCTTTTCTAATTTTATCTTTTTTATTATTTTTTATTTTTCTTGAATATTTCTATATGATAATAATTATATGTAGCAATAGAAATATACTTATACATTACTTCTAAAATTTAAAATACATATTAAAATTACACTTGTAAAATGTAGTATTTTAATTGTTGTAATTTTCATTTTCAATTATTTTAATTTTCAATTTCAAGTATTGTAATTTTCAATTTTAAGTATTGTAGTTTTTTTAAGTCATGCAATTTTTATTTTCAAGTAATGTATTTTAAAAAAATTAATGTGATTTTGCTATAATTAATTAACTACATTTAAAATAAAGTCAAGAATAAAGTTTAAAAGGAAATGAGAAAAGAAAATGAAATGAATAATTAAATTTGAAAGAAATGTTAAAAGAAAATAGATTTTGGCCTCACCGCTTAGAAAGAGAGTCAAAGTCGAAAATGAAGTAGAATTACGACGCCATGGAGTAGAAATAAGAATCAAGTCATTACAGATGGAGGCGATGGTTGGAAGATGTTGAAGAAAGTGAAACGCGATTGTCTAAATAGAATAACGCTTTTACAAGATAATTATTGAGATTTATTATATTGTTTAAAAAAATTGGAAAGAATAACTGGCTGTTTGGGATTCATTTTAATTATCCTATTCATCAACTAAAATAATTTTATGTGTTTGCTCTGTATCTTCAAAAGTATCATTTTAACTACATTTTTTTCTCAACTCTTTTTCCTCTCTCTCTCTAGCCCAAATGCTGCATATACTGATGTGCTTCTGCTTCTTGTCCTTTTTTGGTCATAATGAAATTTCACTTCATCTACACCAACCACCACTCAAGAATGCACATCATTTTAGTTTTCAATTAATATTGAAATTAAACACCTTAAATTACATTGAAGATGATTTATTTATTTTTTAGTGAAATACGTTTAGTTATTAAACTATATCAAAATTAATGAAAGGTACAATTTAGGGAGGAGAGTTTTTCAAAGGATTTTTCCAACCACCCTCGAGTTTGGGTAAATTATCAGCAACTGAATTTGACACCCTACTTATCCAATAAAAATTAGCTAAAAGGAGAGCCACATATTCTAAAGGAAATGAATCTGTCTCAACTTCAATCTTGTTGTATCTTCTTTCCCAAGCCTCAGTCAAACCGGCTTTAATTGGCAGCAGTTCGGCGGAGAGAGTGGAGCTCCTCCGATTCCTCCCTGATTCGTGTTGGTAAGAGCACTCCTCCAATCAGTATTCAACTTGACCCATCCTAAGCTGGGTTTCTTCCATCGATCTCTAACCCGTCTCTTGGGGTTTTTTGTCAAATTAGAGTGCAGCTCAATTGTTTAATCTGGAAGATAGATGTTTCCCCTTGAACACGAAATGGTTTCGCGCTTTCCAAATTTGACATATTCCAGCAAGAAAAATGTACATTCGGAATATCATTATATTTATATCTCTTCGATGATATATTCTGCTCAAGCCAAGAGGTTTCAGGGAGGTTGAGAAATGATTCTAGTTGTTCTTCTGATAGAATAAGCTTCCAGATTTGCAGGGCATATTTGCAATTTCTGAGAGTATGGGTCACGGTTTCTTCCCTGTAGTTCGCTTCTTTTGAGATTTTTCGCGATTTGCGGAGGTAGTTGGTTGCTAACCTGCCTTGTGTTGCTAGCCATAGGAAATGCTTTAGTTTATTGCTAAACTTTGATTTCCAAATCCAATCCCACTTTTTCCTAGAATTTTGTTGTTCGCCGTAGTGGTTTTGAATTGCTTTGTACGCCGATTGGCAAGTGAATATGCCACTAGCAGTAGCATTCCAGAGAATCAAGTCTGCTGAGTTTGTGAAGTGTATATTGAACTGATTAATCTTGTCAATAGTACTAGTCTCCTGTGGAATTTGTGATTCCAAATCAGCTATCAGCCAATTTCCTGTATCCGAAACTACATCAGCCAGCTTCAGTTCTGTTTCTGCTGGGATAATACGAGCTCCTTCCCAAATCGCTCCCGTACCTAACCAATTATCGTACCAGAAAGAAATGGACTGTCCGTCTCCAATCTTCCACTGAAGGAAAGGTTTAATGATATTGACACAGCGAATAATTCCTTTCCAAGTCGCACTATCTCCCGGCTTAACTTGGTACCCCAAAATGCCTCTTCCCTTGAGATATTTAGCCTGTACTAGCTGCTGCCAGACTCTCTTCTTTGCTCATGATTTTCCAGGCTAATTTAGCAAGTAAAGCTTCATTTCTCTCACGAGCAGTCCGTATGCCCAAACCTCCTTGGTCCTTTGGTAGTATAACTTTTTTCCAACCCACCAAGTGCAGCTTCTTCTTTTCTGTGTCCTTCGACCAAAGAAAATCTCTATTCAATTTATCGAGCTTGTCACAAACATGTTCTGGGAGCCAGTTGGATTGCATAGAATAGATTGGTATAGCTGATGTCAGTGATTGGATTAGTGTGGAGCGGCCAGCAAGGGAGAGAAATTTTGTTTTCCAACCACTTAATTTTGCCAAAACACGGTCAAAAGTTTCAGCATAGACTCTTCCATCCATGAGACAGGTAAATCCCTAGGTATTTCCCTTGGTTTACTGTTTGCCCGAACCCAAGTATATCACTTCAAAGTTGCACGCCCTCTGATTTCGAAAAGAATACCTTGGATTTTGTTGGATTAAGTTTTAACCCTGAAACTTTGCAGAACTTGTTCAGAATCCGCCTCACAGTTCGGGCAGTAGAGAGCTCCGCTTTTCCCATCAAGATGAGGCCATCCGCAAAAAAGAGATGTGACAGGGTGGGGCCAGCCCTGCACGGCACAATCGGCTTCCATTGTTTCCTTTCTACTGCTTCATTGATCATATACGACAACCTCTCAATACACAAGACGAACAAATACGGGGACAAGGGATCGCCTTGACGGAGTCCACAAGAGTGTTCGAAGGCATCTAGTGGTTCACCGTTCCAGAGTATTTTAGTTGTCGCATTCTTCACACAGAACATTATGAGCTTGATTAAATCTGCTGGAAATTTAAACGCTCTTAAGGTATCCTCCAGAAACACCCAATTCACTTTATCATATGCCTTCTCAAGATCGAGCTTCATAATCATACAACCAACTTTTTTTTTCTTCTTTGAACGCAGAGAATGGAGAATCTCCTGAAGAACAAAAATATTATCTTGCGTATTTTTAGTCTCATTGTCACACACTTTTGTAACAAACTTAACATTGCAGAGAGAAATTGGCCGAAATTCTGAAATCAAAGTTGGGTTCTGTACCTTTGGTATGAGCATCAAGTTTCGAAATGCAGCCTGGATAAATTGTAGAAGTGATTGCGATAGCCATGCCCAACCTTTTTGGAAGAAAATAGCCTGCAACCCGTCTGGACCAGGGGCTTTATACGCATTCGTCGCCCACACTACCTCTCTTAATTCTTTCAAGTCAACCATGGTACTCAGTTTGTTGGCTTCCTCCAAATTCAGGCAGACCTGGAATTTAGAAATATCCAGCTGATGTTCTTCCCCGTTCTGGCTTGGGTTTCTTTCCTTGAATAGATTTGAGAAGTATGATACTGCGTGTTCTCGCAACAGTTCATCTGACTTAACCCATTCATCATCTATTTTAAGCATAATTATCCTGTTTCTCCTTCTTCGGACCATTGTGGATCTATGGAAGAACTTTATGTTACATTCTCCATCTACGAGCCACTTTATTCGGGATTTTTGGAACCACAAAAGTTCCTCTTGATACAAGATTTGATTGTGCTCCTCAATCAGTTCGAGCTCGAGATTAGCTAAGAATTTATTGTACAGTGAAACCTCTATAAATTAATACTCGATAAATTAATAACCTCGATAAAATTAATAATTTGTCCAGTCCCAACTTGGGACCAGTACAAATTTGGACTCCAATCGATAAAATAATAAGATAATAATTTTTTTGAAACCCCAGTTTATATATATCGGTCCCAATGAAACTATAAATTAATAATTACTAAAAAATTCCATATATATATGTGTGATCGATACACTTCAAAATTCTAAGATTGTTTAGTAAAAAATGAATCTATAGTCACTTGTTTTTTGTTGAACTTCAAATCTATATTGAGTTCATCTTTAAATCTCCCATCAGACTAAAGAGTCGTGCAATTGTCTTCTCGTATTGCAATAAAAAGTTGTGAAGAGTTGTTGCCGCTTGCAATGCTTCTCTTCGAGTGACCGGTTCCAAAGCTATTGAATCATCATCAGCTTCATCATCAACCGGATTTTGAATGGTATCCGCCACAATTTCTTCAATACTTTGAACCTCGTACCATTTATTATTTTCACCAGGATAATCTAACAAGTGATTCACATCCATTTTGTGCCGATAATGCATACCCATAATCAAGTTCTCAAGCTCACAAATGTCTTCTCTAGAATTTGCATCGTTTAAATCACTTGAGCCGGTTGGATAAGCCGAACGAATTTTGCAGTGTCGAAAGCAATTTGCTATGGCCTCTTGTTGCACATTTCTCCAAGATGAGACGGCCAAATTGATAGCATCTAAAACATTAATCTTTTCCAGAGAAGAAATGTCCAACTCATAACCTTCCAAAATCTTACGGTAAAACCTTTTCTAGTAGTACATTTTAAAGGCTCTAATTATCCCTGCTTCACATGGTTGAATTTTTGAAGTCATGTTTGGCGGTAGAAAAAACAACTCAATGTTTTGTAACCCTGGGATATTATTTGAATGGGCTGGACAATTATCCACTACCAAGAGAATTTTTTTACCGTGCATTTGTTCATCCAGCCAACGAACATATTCTTCAAAAAGCAACCCAGTCATCCATGCTCTTTTGTTGGCACAGTATTCACAATCTAGGCTATTCATGTTGATATTCTTAAAACAACGTGGCTTTGCATACTTACCAATGATCCATAGAGGAATTTTTTCCGAGCCATCCTCATTGCAACAAATAACAATTGTAAGCCTTTCCTTGTCATGTTTCCTACCTTCAAGTTGTTTTGTTGCAAGTGAATGGTCAGCTTGTAACCTGTAAAACAAACCAGTTTCATCCATATTAAAAACATCTTTCATAGGAAATTGATCAATTTTTTCCCTTATAGACTCCAATTTCTTCTCCATATCATGTGTGTCGACTGAGCCACTTTCTCGAAAACGACGATATGGTTTGATACCATGCCTTAACTTGAATTTCTCAAGCCAGCCTTCTGAAAGTTTATGCTCTGAAGGATCATGGGGATACAAAAGCTTCAGCATCTCAACTGCCTTCTCGAACTCTATGATTAGCTCTCCTGTTATATTCACACGCTCTTGATGTTGGAGAAACCATTCATAAACAACTTTCTCCATGTCCGGGTACTTGGTTGGTTTGTGACGCTTGGAATCCACCTTTGTCAAAGTCAGCTGATAGAAACTCTGATGATCGCTTGAGAGTGTTTGATATTGTTCCTTGACTAACTTTCAAATTGAAAGTTTTGTCAACCCACTGTACCAAATCTTGTTGAGTGCATCCTTGATGATCTCTCTTATACTCGCATAACAGTTTTTGTTGTTGATTGGTCATGGTTGATTTTTGAACACCTTTCAGATTAGGAGCCATAGTTGATGTGATTTTAAAATTTTTCAATGGCCATTTTATAGTGATCAATTTATAACCATGTTTAATGTACTACGTTGGTACCATGGACCAACTTTTTGGTACGATGAACTAACTTTTTACTTATTAAAAAACAATGAACTTGACAAATTCAATTAATTTGTGAATGTGAATTCATAGAATGTTAATTGAAACTTGTTTTTCTAATTTTTCATCTCTAACTAGTATACATTGTAACTAGTATATTGGACTTGAAAATTTATAGGTCATACGTAAAACCTCTTTAAATTAATAAATTATTAATTTATCGATATAATAATATCTCGCTAAATTAATAAAATATCCTGGTCCCAACATTATTAATTTATAGAGGTTTTACTGTACCTTTCTGACAATGATTTCTGTATGCCGGCTAGCCTGGCAAGAGCCTTCTTCTTCCTTCAAAATATATTCCCGAAGTGCTCTTTATTCCATGGTATCAATTTATCTGGGACTTGTGAAATCGCAAGGCTAATGTCACTGCTATTATCCCAAATATGTCTCAAGATGGGTTCGCAATCCGGGTGTGTAAACCAAGCAGCCTCGAACCGGAAAGGACGATTCGTTGTGGGAGTATCCAACCTGTAACAGTTAGTCATAATCGGGTGATGATCTGACTTAGTACGCAGGAGATGTATCACAGCGTTATCAGGGAACTTCTCTATCCAAAGTGCATTGGCCATAGCTCGGTCAATGCGTTCCTTGATGATTTGCCCAGATTCCCTCTTGTTGGTCCAAGTAAAGGTAGGTCCGTGAAAGCCTAGATCTTGTAAATCACTAAACCACACGCAGCCATGCTTTGCTGGAAGAACATTAACCTGTTTACCGAAGTCACTCGACCACCTTGTTTTTCATGTGAGTATCCGATTTAGAGTCCTCGTGACAAGCCGTATGATTCTTTTCAAATAGCTTCCATGCTCTTAAAAATTCTGACTTTATCTTGCCTTCTTGGCTTCGCATAAATTCCAGACACCATCCACTTATCTTGTCGTCACAGCCCTATGAGTGCATGAATTCCTTGATCCTCAATGTCGAGAATTTCAACATCTACATCCTCTTTGTTCCACAACATCTAGACATCCCATCCGTTGGTGCGATTATCCACTTAGAAAACCCTAGAAAAAGGGCGATATCATAAGCATTATGTTCTTAAACTCTTGTCTCCAACCGAAAAACCACTAGCGGGTTATGTACTCTTACAAGATCACGAAAGTTTCTACGAAAACTTTCACTACTCGCTTCCTCGCGCTCCTCCTCGCGCTCCAAGAAACAACTTTCATGTTAGCCATGTGTAGATGATAGGGATGTAGTGGGTATTCAATACCCCACCCCATCCATGACGCAATCAGCTGACGCATCGCTTCTAATATCAATAGTTTATGTCGAACTCGTTCCCAATCGCTCAGGGTGTAAATCTGCCAACCTATCAGTTGGTTTATAGAGAAGACAATATTTGTGTGAATTGGTTGTCTCATTACTATGTGGGTCTATCCCAATATATACACAATACACATTTACATATAAGGAAAACATGTAATTAAAATCTTTACATAATATATTCAATGATTTAAGCTATGGAAGCTTCTACATAATTATCATCCTTAATACGCCCCAGCAAAATGGACGTGCCGTCGGCCACGGAGATTTTGGAGCGCAGACCAAGAAACCGAGTGCTGGCTTGGGGCTTGGTAAGGACATCGGCGAGCTGATCCTGTGTATTAACATATGCCACGGAGAAAATGCCCTTTGTCGATAGATCTCGGACAAAATGGAGGTCTAAGGTGATGTGTTTCATACGAGAGTGCATAATTGGGTGAAGTGCAAGGCGAGTAGCACCCATGTTATCGTAAAGAAGGCGAGGTGGAGATGTAAGAGATACGCCGAGTTCACGAAATAACTGGGATATCCAACATACTTCAGCAGCCGTAGAAGCAAGAGCGCGATATTCGGCCTCGATGGATGATCGCGCAACCCCTGTTTGTTTTCGTGAACGCCAAGAAATCGGACTCGAGCCAAAAAATATAATGTATGCTGAGGTAGACTTGCCATCCCTCAAGTCACCACCAAAGTCAGAATCCGAATAAGCAGTCAAAGACAACGATGTCGGCTTACGTATAAGCAACCCATGATGTAGAGTACCTTTGAGATATCACAACAGACGCTTAACAGCGAGCCAATCATCAAAAGTAGGGGAAGACATCGATTGTGCAAGACGGTTGACAGTGAATGAAATATCAGGTCGTGTCAACGACAAGTACTGTAAACTACCAATGGCACTTCGGTACTCAGAGTGATCGACAGAATCGGACACCGTCAAGTGGGATGACGTAGCCATAGGAGTGCGAACAGCCTTGGCACCATCCATATGATGGCGACGTAGGAGATCAACAATGTACTTATGTTGCGATAAGAACAGGCCATCACGACACCGTGCCACCTCAACACCAAGAAAGAATGAGAGAGTCCCCAAGTCTTCTACGGCAAAACGAGTGTGTAAGTGTTTGGTGAGGGTCGTGAGAAGTAGTGAACTCGAGCCTGTCAAAATGATATCGTCAACATATATCAACACCAACATGTAGTCCTTTTCATGGCGATATATAAACAAGGACGTATCAGCCTTAGATTGGCAGAAACCAAAGTCAAGAAGTGGAGAGCTAAGAGCATGATACCAAGCGCGCGGAGCTTGTCGAAGTCCATAAAGTGATTTCCGAAGAGAACAAACATGACTGCGTTGAGATTTATCAACAAAACCAGGCGGTTGAACCATAAAGACGGGCTCAGAGAGAGAACCGTGTAGGAATGCATTGTTGATATCAAGTTGACGAAGTTCCCACCCATAGAACAAGGCCATATGAAGGACCGTACGGATTGTAACCGGTTTAATAACGGGGCTAAAGGTTTCCCGATAATCTACGCCGGGCCGTTGATGGAAGCCTTTGGCAACAAGACAGACTTTAAAGCGATCAATAGTGCCATCAGGTTTTCTTTTAATAGTGAAGACCCATTTGCATCCAATAATATTAGAATCGGGAGGAGGTGGAACAAGTTCCCAAGTCCCATGCTGTGTAAGAGCAGTATATTCATCAGCCATGGCTGCACGCCATCGAGGATCTTTTAGGGCTTGAGTAACTGAAGTGGGTTCAACATCACTTGGTAAAGGATGATGGGTAGCAACATGAGCTGTCGGGTGAAGAGACGGTGGCAAGGAAGTGACATAGCCGTCCAATTTGGAGGAAATTGAGCGAGTGCGAGTACTCTGTCGTGGCAGGAGCTGGTTTTCCAAACTAGTTTCATCATTATTAGTTGTTGGGCCCGCTAATGGTGGTGAAGCAGGTCCGGAAGACGGGCCAATAGATGGTGAGTCAGAGTTAGACGAAGATGAGCGGGTTGAGTCGGAGGGTTGTGGAGAGGACATTTCAACAGACACCCCAATAGAAGTGCTTGCGGGAGCCGGCCAAACTTCCTCCGGATGATTGGTCGTACTAGAAGGCTGCGTAGAAAAATCAGCAAAGGCATTTTCTCGAAATTGCACATGGCGAGATATATATAAACGACCTGTCGCAGAGTCAAAACATTTGTATGCACTTTGTGAGGTGGAGTACCCCATGAAAATACAAGGCGAGAAGCTGGTTCCAACTTGTTAGAAGTATACGGCTTAAGCCACGGGTAGCAGATACAACCAAATGCTCGCAATTTTGAATAATTTGGTTTTTGCTGAAATAGGGCCTCGAAAGGACTTAAATTCTGAAGCAATGGTGTCGGCATGCGATTGATAAGATAGACTGCTGTTTGAAGTGCAAAAGACCAAAATTGTTGTGGGAGTTTGGCAAAGTGAAGTAAAGCTTTGCCTGTCTCAACAACATGGCGATGGCGACGCTCATCAATACCATTTTGCTCAGGAGCATGTGGTGCTGTAGTAAGCCAACTAATACCCTTGTTAGACAAGTAAGAGCGCAAAGCAATAAATTCACCTCCGTTATCATTGTAAAGATTTTTAATGGAAAAACCAAATTGTTTTTCCACCAACGGGCAAAATTGTTCAAAGACCTGTTTCACTTGAGATTTATTTTCCAAGGGATAGAGCCAACAATACTTAGTGTATAAATCAACCAATATCAGATAAAACCGATAATCATCAACAGACAAAACAGTTGGACCCCACACGTCAGCATATATGTAATGTAATGGATGCTGAGCAGTAAAGGATGAGCCTGTAAATGGTAACTTATGAGTCTTAGAGCAAAAACAAGAGTCACATGCCGTATCCGACATACCGGATTTATTCAAAAGCGGCAACTTATTGTTTGAAATAATTGAAAGACAAATGCAACGAGATGGGTGACCCAAACGAGCATGTCAATTCGCTAAAGTGGTTCGCAGTCCAAGAGTATTAAAATTTGATGTAGAATGCAGCATTGGTGGCTGCAAAAAGTAAGTCCCTTTATCAACTTTGCCTTGAGCCAGCGGCGCCCCCGTGATACGATCCTTCACAATAAAAGACGATGGAAAAAATTCCACAGATACATTATTCGCTTTAGTAAACTGATGTATGGAGAGTAAATTTTGTTGGGCCTGAGGCACACATAAAACATTATCCAAACGAAATGTGCGTGAAGGAAATGTAAAAGAGAGGTACCGGTGTGTGAAATCGGCATAGATGAACCATCTGTAAGTTGGACTTCCTCTGTACCATCATACTTAGAATGAAGCGAGAGATTGCCAAGGTCAGAGGTGATATTATGAGAGGCTCCCGAGTCCAACATCCAAGAATTTGTTGGTGCTCGTAGGTTCGGGGATCGAGCAAGATTAGCGGAGGCATTCAACGCTGCTTGAAGTTTACGACATTGGAGGGCCTTATGTCCTGGAAAGTCACAAGATCGCAAAAATCGGCGAGTATCATTAGAAAAGTTAAAATTTATCGATTTTTGCCTTTGGAGTATTTATTTCGTGACCATTGTAGTTTCTATTACCACCATTACCTTTATAACCAAAAGAATTGGAGTTATGTTGTTTCGATGTGGGCAAATGCAGGTGGTGTGTGCCCAATTGGCGTAAACAACCAGTCACTTGAGGATCGTAAAACCATCAACAAACTTCTCTTGTGCTGTCAACAAATTGAGAAGCTGAGGAAAGGTAACAGAGGTAGGTAAAGACCGTATGGACGTAACAATGTCTCGATATTTCGGGCCAAGACCATTCGATACATAGAGTGTGAAATCATCATCACCAAGAGGAGAATCAATTCAGGCTAGTTCATCAGCCTTGGATTTAAGGTAGTGAACAAATTCCGCTACGGGTCGAGATCCAATTCGCGCACTTGTGATCTCAGATTTCAATTGCATCACCCGCGAACGGGATTTACTCGCAAATATATGGTGAATAGCTTCCCACGCAGTAGCAAAGGTCGTGTAGGAGGTGATGTAAGGGCTAACCTCGTCTCATTACTATGTGGGTCTATCCCAATATATACACAGTACACATTTACATATAAGAAAAACATGTAATTAAAATTTTTACATAATATATTCCATGATTTAAGCTATGGAAGCTTCTACATAATTATCATCCTTAATATGGTTCTCCTCCATTGGTATTATATGAACTCTCACCTCGAACTCCCATACCGTCGACGGGATTTCCATTACATCAATTACTCGTTCGCCTCTTGTCGTTCGTAATATCTTGGAGAGCCCTTGGAAAAGGTGGGTTAGTGTTTCTATCACTGGATTTTCCACCCATGGACCATCAACATGCCGTTGTGAAAGTGAATCTCCAGGTTCTCCGGATCGATTTCCATAATGTCCATGTTGTCGTCCATCTGAAGCTACTGTCTGAGGTTGTTCTTCGTCACCTTCTGGACTAATTATGTGGAACAAATTATTGCAGAAAGTGTTCATCGGGTTAGGTTCTTTAATAACCACTCCTGTTGCATTTCTTCTTTGTGGGTTATTATTCACCTTTTGGGCCTGAACTTTCTGGGCTTGCGCAATCCCTCTAGGATTAAGATTTCTTGGCAGAATACGTTTCCCAGAGGAATTGGGTTGGGCGCCACTCTGCTTCCTGGCTTGTATCTTTTCCAGTATCACTTGGGCCCGGCCCAGTTACAAAATTGGGCCCATTCCTGCTTGGATTCTGTTTCTGATTTTTCTGGGGATTTCGCTGCTGTGTCATCGGAGCCTTCCCAGTGTTCCGGCCAGAAAACCCCGGTTTCTTCTACCGGCGCTCTACCACCATCCACTCCCCATATTCCTTATTCCTAGCTTTTTCTAGCAGCCAGTTCGAGCCATTATCTTCTTCCACATCCACTGAGGTTTGGGTATTCTCCGTATTTGCACAAGTCATGATCTTTCTCTCCTATTGGTGCATTCGATTGTTTCATCATGGTGCATTCGCCAATAGTATGTCCTACTCTTCCACAACTATGGCATATGTACGGGAGGTTTTCGTACACCACTTGGTAGATTTTACCACGTATATAGATCCCTATCTCCAAAGGTTTGTTAGTTTCAACTTCAACACAGAAGTGTGCAAACCGTCCTCTTTTTGCTGTGAATGTATTTCCGTCAATTTTCAGAGGTGAGCCGATGCAACTAGCCAGTGATTGGATTACGGATTCTCTAAACATCTCAATCGGAAGGTTCAAGATCCGTACCCATGAGATAGCCGTTTCCACCTTGTCCTTATCTGCTCGGAAGTTTGGTGTCCATTGTCTGACTGATAAGAAGCTTCCTGCCAACTGCCAAGGTCCCTTGGTAAGAATCATGGTCCTTTTCTCTGCACTAAGACCCTTCACACAGTAGTAATTGTAGCCTGAATCCATGAGTTCAAAGAAATTTCCATGTAGAGACCACATGGATTCCAATTTGGTGAGTAACGTAGGGGAGAACCAAGGTTTTCCAATCACCTTAATAACCACTGTATTAGTCCAGGGACGAACCATGAGATCATGCAACTCCTGTTTAAATTCTACTTGTTTGAACGGGATCTCCGGCGTTGGATTTGAGATCTTAATTTGCTTGCGTTCAGAAGCATGTTTTTCCTTATCCATTTTCACATCGGATGGTTTGGACTGATTGTAGGCCTTGCTTGCGTACGTCAGAGGCAGCACTGCTATGTTTTCTTCATCAATAGTCACAATATTTTCTGGTGATTCATCCATGTCAGTGTCCATGGTAGAGCTATCACCAACTGATCGTTGTCTTTTTTGTGTGCGAGGTTCGGTATCCATATCACAGAGCGGTGGGGGAGAGGAGAAGAGAAGATTACTACCGGATGTAGGTTTCCGGTGGAGAGCGGCGGCCTTAGGGTTTTTTCCTAAGGAGAGAGCATATTTTCTCGCCTTGATATATCGATTTTTCCTTTCTTCTACTTACATTGGAGATGATTAAGCAAGCAGTGAAGTATCAAAATTACTTTTAGTTCTCTTATTTGTCGGTGAAACTCCCGTTGGAAGTAAAAACTTGTAGTAAACAATGCCTTGTTGGGTATGTTTGCTAGGAGACCACTTCTTAATTATTCGTTAATTAAATAAATAAAATATATAGTCGTAAGCTACTATGTAAGAGATTCGAATTGATATATTGCATGCCCAAAACGGATCTTGCGTTAGTGAAGAATAAGTGCTCAAAGTTGGAAGGTTAATTGGGTTTATCCCACATTGCTAATACATGAAAGTCATTTCTAGTTTATAACTAATTGCACCATACTACTTGTTCAAGTATGATGGTAAGGTTATGGAATAATCTCTACGCTAAGGGGAGTGCAATCCCAGATTTGTCTTCAAACTAATGGTGGGACTTAAGGTGCAAAAGTGCGCTTAAGATTCATCGCTAAAAACCCTATTAATTATACTGTTCGTGGATATCAAATAAAATTTTAGTTTTCAACTTGTTGCTGGGAAGAAAAGAGAATACAGATTGAAAAACCCAAACGGTTTTCACCATGAACAATACGAATTTCAGTCTTCTTCCGAAACAGTTTTAACCATGCTCTCCTCCTCCTGTGAAATGGGTCCCAGATCTATCAATTAAAAAACCCAGCACCTGAGAATCCATAGTGATAGACGATTCTGTTACATGAAAATTGAAACCCGAAAGTTAGAATAAAAAGGGGATATAGCTTGGGCAGAACAAGAGTGGTAACAGAATGAAACCAGTGTTTGGGAGGAAATTGAAACAATTTCAAGATAGCATAATTGTCGTAAGTTTATGCTTCATGTGTGTATGTAAAGACTTTTTACTCTAGCAGTGAATTGGAGCATGAAACTAATAAATAAAGCATGTCTTGCTAAAACATTCATGAAGAATTGCTTCCATCTGTGGTTACTCTCTGATTGATGAGCTTCATCGAGAAAGCTGATGGTGGGTACCGGTGGAAGAAGACGGCTTGATGCTATACTTTTCCGTTTTCATTTGTTTTACTCCACGTGTCTCATTTGTATTGGACAAAACAGTATAATTAGCAGGGTTTTTTAGCAGTAGATCTTGAGCCTGTGCGACCTGCGTACACGAATGCCGGACCACAAAAATAGTAATTTTAGTTAATTTTTGTATCCTGAGAGGCAAATGCTCGACGTCTCAGGCACAGGCCCCGATTCTTGTTGTTGAAGGCGGTTTGAATCAATCTGTCTACTTTCTTTTATATTTATTCGTATATCTTTGAATACGTATTAATTTGACTAGCAACTCCTAGATATGATCGAGATCGTGATCGACTTGCATTGTAAACACAAGCATGAGTTCGATAAAGTCCAAGATCAGTTTGTTCACACCCGTAACGGCGAGTAGGCCCTATCCCGACAAATAATAAGCTAATTCATGAGATTCACTGTCAGTTTCAGCTCATCTAGGATGTCAATCTCTCACCATAGTTGATGCTCTTGCCAACGCCATTATGTTAGTGGAAGATAACTATATGCCACGCCATAGATGGATATGTCCGTACTTGTATCAATCGCTTAATAGTGTAGTAGTTTCGATCCATGCAGGATTATTTTGCATGTTTGAGACAACTATCCGGATTGGTAAGGACCTTTAATTTCGACTGATAGTAAAAAAAAACTCATACCAAGTGACTCGTGCATGGATATATCATATACATATATGTTCTGGTAAAAAAAAAATGTACTAGGAAAACATATGAGTTCGGAAGTTTTGGCAAGCCAATAGAGATGAATATTAGTGTTACATACTAATGGTGCCACATCGCAATAAATGAATGAATTATGAAACAATTTTTCCCATCTTAATTATCCTATTCATCTGTACAATTTTCATTATTTTTATTATTTTCATTATTATCATTTTTTTATAATCCAACAAATAAAAAACAAAAAATACAATTTATATACCACAACAACTATCATCATCCAACTAATAATCATTTCACTCTTCCATAACTCTTACACACTCTTACACCATCTATATAAAAAACCCTATAAACCCTACACAATTTTAACTCTATTCCAAACACCTATTTCTATAAATCAATTTTAACTCAGTTACTATTCATCAACTAAAATTTTCCTATAACTTAGTTTTTAAACTCTATACCAAACAGCCGGTAAGAATCTCCACCGGATAAGGATAAAGTCGAAGGAGGCCCCAGCATATCTAAAAATGACCAAATTAACTACCCAAAACAGCAGTTACGCAATTCTTGGACCGACCGCTTACCGCTGAATTAACGGTCTTAAACGACTTCAATATTTTTCAAAGCTAGATTCCGTTGTCTGAGTGTTGATTCGATATAATGGTTTTTATTTATGAGTCCGTATTGCGAGAGACCCCTACATATTGAAGAGTCTCGAAAGTCCTCTATAACAGGCAAACATAGACAATTTGCCCTAAAAACTAGACAATATGATTTTTTGCGGGTTGACCCGCAAATTTTATTTTTTTTTTGAAAAAAACGTACCCAGCTCATCAATATTCATCCAAATCCACGTATGTTGATTTTTATATCAAATTGTCTAGGTTTATCATCAATTGTCTATGTTTATCGTGAAATTGTCTATGTTTTAGTAACAACCTATTTATCCAATTAAAACACAATATTTAAAAAAATAAATATGAACTTCAATATCATTCGTCAACCAATAAATTTCAATACACAAAATAATTCAAAAAAATCAAAAATTTACTACCTGTAAAAATCAATGTCTTTTCAATATTTTTTTTTTGGTAATTAAAAGCTAGCTAGTAAACTAGTTTACATCGGAGGCCAAAATTGGCAAAATAGTAACAAGTGTTTGCTCCCAAAAAGCGTCTTCACCCATTCCTTGTTCCATCGATCTCTTAGCAATTTGCGCCCTAGCATCAGCCGCGCGACATCTACAAAATAGATTTCTTCACACTCTTCACTTGTTCGTCGACCCCTTCTTCCACAACGTCTCAATTTTTGTGACCAATCAATTTCTTTGTTCGACCACCATTTTTACGAAAACCTAATACATACAACAAAAACATCAAAACATATACAATTTATACATAAATATAGACCATTTATACAAAAAAAAAACTAGACAATTTATAGTAAAACATAGACAATTTATACAAAAAATTAAACCAGCAACAACGAACAACATAGACAATTTCTACTAAAACATAAACAATTTCTACTAAAAACTAGACAATTTATAGTAAACCATAGACAATTTATACGAAAAAACTAAACCAGCAACAACGAACAACATAGACAATTTCTACTAAAACATAGACCATTTATACAAAAAACTAGACAATTTATAGTAAAACATAGACAATTTCTACTAAAGCATAGACCATTTATACAAAAAACTAAACAATTTATAGTAAAATGCAGATAATTTATACAAAAAAACTAAACCAACAACAACGAACAACATAGAGAATTTCTTCTAAAACATAAATTGATTTTCGACGGAATGAAAAAGACATATATGGTAGAAACAGCGAAAAACATAGACATATACCATTTATACAAAAAACTAGACAATTTATATTAAAACATAGAACATTTATACAAAAAAGTAAACCAGGAACAGCGAAAAACATAGACAATTTCTAGTAAAACATAGACCATTTATACAAAAAAAACTAGACAATATACAACACATCCATCTTTTCACAATAAACCAACAACAAAGAACAACATAGACAATTTCTACTAAAACATAAGACATTTATACAAAAAACTAGACAATTTTTACCAAAATACATAAAATTACTAAATAATTAAAGCATATAAAACGCATGGATGTTCGAAACATCATATATATACATTCAAACAAGCAACAAACATAGATAATTTCGACTAAAATGTAGACCATTTATACAAAAAAACTAAACAAAATCGGGAAAAACATAAGTGACTTGAAAATCGAGGAAACGACAAGGTAATGACTTATGTGTACTAAGTAGTCGGAGATTCACTGGAGA
This sequence comes from Plantago major, assembly GCA_026545765.1. Classification (NCBI taxonomy): domain Eukaryota; kingdom Viridiplantae; phylum Streptophyta; class Magnoliopsida; order Lamiales; family Plantaginaceae; genus Plantago; species Plantago major. The sequence continues at coordinate 2,950,276 of CM048840.1, forward strand.
AAACAACCGGAAAGCTTCGAAGTCCGGTCAACAATTTTGAAAGTCGACAAAACGGAAAAACGAAACCGATAGAAAGGTAGATCGGCTCATGAGCTACTCAAATATGCAATCAGATTTAGTATTGTAGGTCGGACGACATAATTACGGCAGATTTAGTGGTGGTTGGGTGGGGAAGATAGAGAGAGAGAAACATGAAGAAGGAAATGAAGAAAGTGAAAGAAAACCCTACAAAAATTGACTTTTATACTAAAATCGTTTTTGGATCCAGATTCGGATTCAATTCTTAAAAAATCCACCCTCAATACAAATCCACGAAAAATATTAAAATGGACAAATGTAAAATATAGACAATTTTTGTAAAATTAGATGGACTTTTTGGACTCTCACAAATGAGTATGATTTTTATAAGAATTTGTATTTATTTATTTAAATTAAAAAATATATTAAAAGATCAGTTCTATTTAGGATGAAAAAAAGAGAGAAATGAGAGATTCGAGAGTTCATTAATAATTGTAGTCGATCCACTTTTCTCAAGTAACCTGCCCTTTCGATGTTTTTCTAATATACTAGTCATGGCGCGTCCAAATTCGATGGCTGTGGAAAGACTATAAAGTATGATTTGAACATGCATTGTCATGGATAAAGAGAATTTCTATGAAATGATAAGGCAATACATTATTCGAAAACTTATAAAGTGTATAATAAACAGTTCTCACATAGACACACCGTGTTATGTAAAATTCCCTTGAAAAGGTTTTTTTAACTTTGTTTTGAACTGATGATTGAAAGATAGACAGAAAGATGCAAACTTTCGTGCAATGTTTCACTCGAAATTTCGCTCAAAGTTTCCTGTGAAAACTGCAACTTACAAAATAAAGAATTTACGTTTTTGGGAAACCCTAAAGTGCAATTATGATGCAGTGCAGTAAATAAAGCAAACCAGAATTATAATGGTTCGGCCACAGAAGTGCCTACGTCCACTCCCCAAGCGTCTCCTCTTGGAACTTCCACTAATTCCACTAAGATCCTTGATAGACCACTTACAAACCCGCAAGCACTCAAAGACAACAACCCTTGTCCTTCTCTCCCGCTCCAGTCTAAGCTATCCCCACCTAGACTAAGTGTCTCGTGCTAAGGAGCAATCCCAACTCCCTTAACCACACGTTAACAAGATCTCAGCACTCTTGAATTACACTGATTGAACGAATATGAAACTCACAAAACTCTCTCTCTTTTCTCTATACATAAACTCAATGAACATCAATAGAGAGTTTTGAAGACAACTCCATTTCCGACACTTATATAGCTCGTTGTATGCACTGTTGTATGTGTTCTCACTTCTACAATCTTGAACTCTTTTATAACGCAGAAGAATATGAACGTTTGAAGCCAACGTTAGTCTGTTCTGAATTGCTGGAAGAATAACGTTAGTTTGTTCTGAATAGTATGGAAGACTTTATCTCCTGTTGAGATTTTTTAGGAGAGTTTTACTCTTGAAAGAATCCTGCAAGTAACAAAAGAATATCCAAGATATATCTCCAACAAAGTCCATTAAAAGAAGGATTCTATTATTGAAAATCTCTTTTAAATGTATTTGAATCCTTATTTGACCAAGAGATTTTTATGCCAAATAATAAATAACATTATAGTCCAGAATCTCTAAGACTTAGTCTCGGCCCATGGTTGCCCTTGTCTCTGGACACGCTGCCGTGTATGATTTCCATTCTTTTTCTTATATTAGTATCCGTGATAAACGGTACCCGCGTGATACCTTTTTAATATCGAATTCTAAATTTCGGCGAGTAAAAAATTTTAAGCATGTGAGTTCCTAAGTTTATGACTTATTATAAGTGAAATAGAATGCATACTATCATTAAACATATTTAAACAATATGTAACAAACATTTGATACTTTTAAACAATATTGGTTTTCATAAATATTGTAATGACAACATTTTATTAGTAAATTTAATTATGCCAAATTTCATTTATCAAAAATAGGAGAAGTGAATAAATTGGAAAGGTTGGTGTAATAAGTGTTTTTTGTAGTAATAACTATCTGGATGACTATAATTAGGATATAGCATAGATAGATATATATACTACATACTACTATCACATTAATGTTCAATAGTAAACTATTGATGTTTGGAATATATATAAATGTCATTTAATTTTAAAACTTGTGTTTCTATATAAATCATGGAGAATACAATAATAAATCAACCTTAAAGGAATAAGCAGCAGTGTCACAAGAATCACCTAAAAACATTAAAAAGATCATCAATTAATATAATAAAGGAAATAAATCACCAGCATCACAATGATCATTAGAAACATTACAAGGATGTATATAAGCAATACATTGATCATCTCATCGTCACATGAGTAAAAACTCGCAGATCTTGATATGTAACCCAACTCGAATTCACGAGATTTAGAAACATAACAATAGTAATGGGAGATAGATCACCAACACTACAAGAACCAGTAAAAACACTACAAGGATTACTACAAATATTACAATAACCGTTGTTACAATGATCAACGTCATCACCAATCTATTATATACATTGATCGATAAACCGACCTGAAATCTCCGAGACTTACTAAAACCCGATCCAAATAATTCGTCAAAAATATAAAAAGCATGGTAAGTTACAAACCGGTCCGTCCTTCCAGTATATCCATAAACTTGATATCTCATAAGACTCTTTTTTCAATATAACATGGCCATGCAACAAGGTTATATGAAAACCCCACAATTTCCAACGAAAGAAGCACCACAAATCATTTATAGCAAAAATTGAGGGCTAGACTGCAATTTGCTGGTGTCTCTCATTTTCCCGCCAAAACAATCCTTTACTACTTGCCAGTTTGCCGCCATTCCAAACCTAACTCCCATTTCTCACCCTCTCTATCTCTAGACTCTCCGCTAGTGTATCTCACGGCGTCGCCATGAACGACTTCGATTTCGCGAAGGACAAAGGTAAGTAGAAATTTCAACCACTTTATACATACATTTGTATACGGATTTGCTATCGATTCCGATACAGGTTGATTTTGTTTTTCCTGAAATTTGCAGAAATCGCGAGAGATTTCCTCACAAACTTTGCAGATCCGTATGGTGAAGCGAAGTATCTGAACATTCTCGTAAGATTAATTGTGCATGAGCTACCGATGAATGAATAACTGAAGTTTTTAATTGTGCATTTTCACTTTTTCAGCAAGATGTAGCGAATCGAAAGATTAAAGCCATTCAAATCGAGCTCGAGGACTTGATTAGCGTATTACATTTACCTTTTGCTTTAATTTTGCTCGTTATTTGGAGTTTGGAGCTGCTCTGATTTTAGGTTTTTTTTTTCTTACCTTCAATTGGGGAATAGTACAAGGACCTGGATGAGGACTTTCTGAGGCGAGTGACTGAAAATACTAGGCGTTATATTGGGATATTTGCGGATGCTATTGACGAACTGATACCGGATGCGACTGAGGTGCTTCCGGACGATGATGGTGATTTATTTATGACTCAAAGGGCTGATGAAGGAACTGAGAATGCCAATGGCACTGATCCGAAGAAGAAAATGCCTCCTGAGATCAAGAGATTTTTGTAAGATTTATGAAAACTTAATTCACTCTTATAATAAGGGAATTGGCTCACTACTCTTGTTATGAAATAGCCTTGTTAGTTGTTATCTTAAACTGGAAATAAGTAGCTTTGGCTTAATAAACTCCAGAATATTAGTTGCATACCCTTGCAAGTTGTTATTTTAGTTGTCAAATGATTAAGATATCATACATGCTTGTCTAATGGACTTAAATTTTGATAAAACCTCGGTGTTTTCCCTTTTCTTATGTTACACATTGTTCAGTTATTGTAGTTATTTTGATGATGTTGACTGTTGTACCACTTTTCTGGGAACTGCTACTTCATTAGATTTGTAATTTATTCATTAGAAACGTGATTTCAATAGGGAACAAAAGATATTTTTCCGAATTATGATGGATGATAGCAACTGAAGGTTTTGTTTTTTTCTGAAACCAGTGAAGTTTATATCAAAGCATCTCCGAAAGGGAGACCCTTCACGATCAGGGAGGTCAAAGCTGCGTATATTGGACAGTTGGTGAGGTTATCTGGCATTGTCACGCGTTGCTCAGATGTCAAACCACTGATGCAGGTCGCTGTGTATACGTGCGAGGAGTGTGGAAATGAAATCTATCAGGTTCTTTGTCTATCTCTGCTCAGCTTCAACATATGTACTATTGGCTTATGTACTATTTACAATTGTAAGCATGGCAGGAAGTAACTGCTCGAGTATATATGCCACTATTTGATTGCCCATCAGAGCAGTGCCATAACAATCGTACAAAAGGAACCCTTATACCCCAGCTAAGAGCATCCAAGTTTTTGAAGTATCAGGAGGTTTGCAATGTGTATTAAATTGTCTTCTGATTATTAAATCAGTAGGATATAGCTTATTAACACTTTGCATTTGTTCCAGGCCAAGCTTCAGGAGTTGTCGGAGCATGTCCCTAAAGGTCACATCCCACGGATGATGACTGTTCATTTTAGGGGAGAGCTCACAAGAAAGGTTAGTTGTAAGGTTGAGGTTCTAGGTGTTATATGAAATTTTCCTGCACAGTTCAAATCTACATCATAATGCAAGAAGCCTATATAACAACTATAAATACATAAGTGACTTTCAATGTAGTTTGCTAGTTGAAGTAGATATGGGTGCCAGGTTCCTGGTTTGATGAAACTGAAATTTCATTTAAACTTGGTAGATGGTTGTCATGAAGTATAGATTTTAACATTTTCAGAAAGGCTCTATTTGCATTCTAAAGAAAATAATTCTCATTTCCAAGAAGTATCATTTCCAACAAGTGATTATACATCCAGGACATGCTGATTGTAATTTTTAATCTATTCAACATTTTCTAAAATCATTAATTTTATGAAAGTATTGTTATATGCTTCTCTCTGTTAAAGCATTGCTACTTTTAATCTTACCTCAGGAGCACTGGAAAACCTTTTAATGCTGTTATGGTGTTTTGATATAAGGGTATCTAAATAATGCAGGTTGCTCCTGGTGACATTGTGGAGTTGTCGGGGATATTTCTACCAATGCCTTACACTGGATTCAGGGCAATGCGGGCTGGTTTAATTGCAGATACGTACTTAGAGGCGATGTCTGTCAACCATTTCAAGAAAAAATATGAAGAGTAAGATACTTCGCTATAATCATCTGTTTATTGTTATTTCTACTCGAACATTTTTTTTCTTTTTTTTTTGTCTAGAAGTGGTTTTTTGAAATGATACACTTGCTTAATTTTCTTTTAGCTCAACTCGTTTGTTTTCTAGAATGTTGGGGAGGTGCCCGCAGGGTAATATCATACCATCATCTCGCTTAATTAGATGTATAATAAGTGAAAAAAGTATTGGCGTCTGCTAGTTATACCTTATCCTGGGTGAAATTAGCTTGGTTATCTGAATTGGGATTGCGATGATGTAAAAGAAACAGGCATCAATCCTGCAGACCACTGTTAAAAGGCATTATTATGAGTTGTCTGCCTATGTATACATGGTACATATTATCCACTTTAGCATACTGGACATGTTTATTATTGAAGCTAATTGTCATTCATCTCAAGCGCAGTTATGAACTGAGAGGGGATGAGGAAGAGCAAAATGCTCGCTTAGCTGAGGATGGTGATATTTATAACAAACTATCACGCTCACTGGCCCCTGAAATTTTTGGACATGAAGATATTAAAAAAGCCCTTCTGCTTCTCCTAGTTGGTGCTCCTCATCGAAAGTTGAAGGATGGGATGAAGGTAAACATAAGACATTTAGGCTCTGTTCTCTTCAACTGAAAACTCATTCAGTTCAATTCCATTCAGTTCCATTCAGTTCAGTTCTGCTTAGTTATATTTTATACTACAATTCAGTTCAGTTCAGTAAATTTCAGTTGAAAAGAACAGAGCCTTAGTTTTACATTTTTTCAGTTGATAGAGTTGATTTTCTAAGATAATTGTCTGTTATGTATAACTTCTATCATATGGTGATGCAGATTAGAGGAGACCTACACATATGCTTGATGGGCGATCCCGGTGTTGCAAAAAGTCAGCTGCTCAAACACATAATCAATGTTGCACCAAGGGGTGTGTATACAACTGGCAAAGGAAGCAGTGGAGTTGGTCTGACTGCTGCAGTTATGAGAGATCCCGTGACCAATGAGATGGTTCTGGAAGGTGGTGCTCTGGTACGGGCTCCTCATGATAATTCTGTATTTCCTCTTTCTTTTCTCTTTTTTTAAATCAAAATAATTGGCTCTGCCGATGGTTTCAGGTACTTGCGGATATGGGCATATGTGCCATTGACGAGTTCGATAAAATGGACGAATCAGATCGTACTGCAATACATGAAGTAATGGAGCAGCAAACTGTTAGCATTGCTAAAGCTGGCATCACTACATCTTTGAATGCACGAACTGCAGTCCTTGCTGCTGCTAATCCTGCCTGGTACACAATCATAAACTCACGGAGTCAGTTATTTTCTCTTAAAATGCGAATGATTCTTGATCACGACATGCCAATCCATCCTTACAAATTATCTCAAGTGTGGATGGTTTTATTCTTTAGATTATGTCTGTAGTGTCTAGTTTCTCTAGACGCCAGGTATTTGTTGGTTCTTAACTTTCTTCCTTTGTGTTAAAGGGGAAGATACGATTTACGAAGGACCCCGGCTGAGAATATAAATCTCCCACCAGCCCTTCTATCAAGATTTGATCTTCTGTGGTTGATCCTGGACCGAGCTGATATGGATACTGATCTTGAAATGGCTAGGCATGTTCTCCATGTTCATCAGGCAAAAGAATCTCCAGATCTTGGTTTCACTCCCATTGAACCCACTGTGCTTAGGTAAACTTGACTTAAATATTTTGGTTGATTTGATTTGTCAGTTGGAACTTCGGACTTCTGGAGATGAATTTATAAAATTGAAGTGGCATTGAACTTGAAGTCTGAAAATCACGACTTTATGAACAAGTACATATAATTTGATCAGTAATCGGTATCTCTCCCGCTACACATCATGTATAAACTATTCCTAGGTTAAATTATACACACCTTGACCTTTACGTATCTTGGCTACCAGGGCATACATTTCAGCTTGCAGAAAGCTGTCTCCTACTGTACCGCGGGACTTGGAGGAATATATTGCAAGTGCATATTCCAGTATCAGGCAGGAAGAAGCGAAATCAAGTACTCCTCACTCTTATACTACAGTTCGAACTCTACTCAGCATTCTTAGGATATCAGCTGTAAGTTTTGATTTATGTTTATGCTTTGATTATGTGAATCAATAGACCTATTATATAGTTATGCCTTCTGCCTACATTCTTTTGATATAATCACTGATTTGTGTTGCAAAAGTAGTACAAATCTGTGAGCATTTTGTTGATCTTGCCCCTAGATATTGTTAATAAGTCAGTGTTCTATGATTGAGACATATAATGCATTGTTTTGCATTCCTTTTAGGCCCTGGCAAGATTAAGGTTCTCCGACGTTGTTGTTCAAAGTGATGTTGATGAAGCACTCAGATTAATGCAAATGTCGAAGTTCTCTTTGTACTCGGATGACCGTCAAAGATCTGGCCTAGATGCAATATCAGATATTTATTCAATCTTGCGTGACGAAGCTGTAAGAAGTAACAGGTTGGATGTGAGTTATGCCCGTGCCCTCAACTGGATTTCAAGAAAGGTTAGTTTTTCAAAAGCTGTTGGACTTGTTGAAATTAGAAGGCCACTCGGTGGATAAAGCTGTTTCAATGATATTTAACATATATTGGATCAGATCACAGGGCTTTATCTAGTGAATCTAATGTTGAACCCCCCCTATAATTCAAATAATATGGCTATGTTCTCAGAAGCTGGAAATATAACTCCAGCCTGATATACTTAAACTGCCATATTTCTTATGCAATCCATTGCTCGTTTCTAATAGGGATTTGCATTAAACATTCTTGTACACTGGTACATGCTGTCAGGCTGATACAAGGTTGTCAAAAGGCAAACTTTCTACCTTTCAGTTACCTGTCCATTTTCTAAACTGAAATCCACACTGCATCACTTCCCACTGTACCAAATCATCCACGAAATACAGTAGTTACAACTTACAGACTGGATCTATCTTTGCTTTGAAGGCTAGACTACCTGAAATTTCAATTGCTAGATACTATCAGTAAAATGGTTTAAGAGCTCAATGTTTGATTATCTGCCAATTGGTGTGTCTACAGGGATATAGTGAAGCTCAGCTAAAACAGTGCTTAGAGGAATATGCAGCCTTAAATGTGTGGCAGATCCATCCAAACACATTTGACATCCGGTTCATTGACGTGTAAGTCATCACATTAGCTGGACCTTTGTCTGGAGCAAAAGACCTTGGTGCTCCTGTCTTCTAAGGTGAATCGTCCAATGGTCTGCTACTGTAACATTTATTTGATTAGAATCTTATTAGGTCGCGTGCTTAGCCCTAATGCAGAGGAACTTGGTGTGTTTGTAAACTCTTCTAAGCTTCAAGAGCCATTTCCTTTATTTACTCATCTAATCTAAATCCAAGAAACTTCTTTTCTTATTTGTTTTAGTTTAACAACACTACTAACAATTTTTCGGGAAGAAAAACCTAAAACTCTTATATAAGGAGATCTGATATAATAATAAGAACAGCAGAAAAGTTAGGATAGATTATGTGAATGTTGAGTTGTCATTTGGGACCCAAATGTAGCAAGGAGGATGAATCCTAATCCTATACTAACTAATACTAACTATCTAGTTATCTAGAAACTAGAAAGTATGTAATGTGACACGACTGCATATTTAGGAACCATTCGAAGTAAGGTTGTGTGCAGTCTGAGGAAGCTACTTCACACGTTTCCTTACTTATATTGATTGGTCTGAAATCTGAATTAATACTATAAGTCGCAGGCCACATTCTGGTGCATGTGCTTGCATGTTCTTATTACTCAATTATAGCACCATTTTTATCCATTCCAGCATGAAAAAAATTCTAAACTATTCGTCTTCAACCTAATTGTAGACTATAGTCATGGATTATACACTTTTATATGCAATCCCGTAACAACTTGCGTATTTATATTTTAGCATCATGATTTTACTCAATTCTCCATGTCCAGGGCTGATATAGTTAATTTGTAACTTCTTTCATTTCTAATTAAGAAGACTGATGTTTGATTTCGAGGACAGATATGATGATGATATTCATTGTTTCCTTTCCGTCCCATTTTTATACCAACACAATAAATAATCATGTTTTCCCTTTGTCTGTCGAGACAGATATTGTCACACATCTAACCTTATCCTAAATTAACAATGTACTAGCATTAGGTGGCCTGCTGCTCTTCAAAAGCCTAACCCTAACCATACCCCCTGCGCCGCTCAATGATCATCATCTATTAGACCATATATTTTGATCAAATAGATTTCAATTCATGAAATGAATTATATCACATTTTTACTCGGATGAACGGCATCACTTCATAAAAACAATTAATCCGATATACTCCCATATTCTATCACATCTCGTGATTTTCGTGAATATGTCAGAGTGTTATTGTTTGATTTGGGACAAAGGGAATATGTGTCCTTCCAAATGATGATGCATGCAATTTCATTGTGTAGGATGTGAGTAACTTACGGTGACACGGTTTATTAAATACTAAGTGCATACCAATAAAATGGGTGTTTGATTGATTATATATCCCGTTTTAACATCTAAAAACTAGTAATATGCACATGCTAGACTACAACATGAAGTAGTGTTTGATGGAACCATGCAAGATATGCATGTAATAACTAAATATGATTGAAGAGTGCATTGAATTTGGAAAGTGAGGAGGGGAATAATCCAGGGTGTTGTGATGGAAAAAAGATGATATTAATAAGGTAAGAAAGAAAGTTAAATTAGGGAGGTATTGGTGGGTGGTTTTGATAGGGTAGGGTTATGTATGGTTAGCTAACATTGATAGTGAACCATAAAAGAATTAATCATTCATGTGGTTGCATGTGCATTGAGAGGCTGGAGAACATGCCCAAAGCCCACAGCCACGTACAGATTGGATTACTCATCTTCTTACACATGCCTTCCCTTACATTCATTCATTCATCCCACTCTCTCGGAAACTCTCCATTACAACATCATCACTACAGTACCCCGATATTTGCCACTTAATCGAAAGATATCTGAACAAACTTATCAAGTTAAAACTTTTAGCACCATCTCAAGGGTTCAAGAGTGCTTAAAATGCTAGGGGCGTAACCCTCAGAAGATTATTTATCACTCCTCGGTCGGTACTCGGTTGGTATACAAAGAGAAATAAGTTAACAAACAATACCTAACATGAAATGCACAAGTGAAAATTAAATAGAAAATGTTGCATGACATTTGTAGAAACATGTGAAGCATGCAATAGCTTGTTGGCCATTCCTAACACTACAAAAAACTGGACCTTCAGCAACGGAATATTTCCAACGGAAATTGAGTTTGTCGCTATTCAGCAACAGATTACCAACGAAACACCAACAAAATTTTCCTTGAGAAAAAATTGTACATGATTAACGACGAATTACCAACAAACCACCATCAAATTCAATTTTTGGTTGTAATTCTGTTGGTATTCCGTTACATAAAGTTTTTTGGGTTTCCAACAAATTTAGTGTTCCGTCACTATTTCGTTGGTACTAAATTTTGGGTTTAACCACTATAAACACCAACGAAAAATCCGTTGGAAATTTCTCTCACCAACAAAAATTTCGTTGTTGAATTTATTTAATGAACAGTTGTAAATTTGATGCAATTTCAGTAGGGAAGATTTAAAAACTATGAATATTTGTTTAACTAACTAATAAAATAGTAAAAAGATATGCTTAATGTGTTCACAAAAAGTTTAACCAATCGATCACAATTCGAATAGTGATAATCCAAAAAATAGCTTAGTATAGAATAGTTATAAGGTGGTTGAGTGGTAAGAAGGCTTAAGGAACAAGCATGAGGTGAAGGGATCGAATCCTGTGGGATCAAATCTCGTTGCATGATTTTTGTTTTTCCTCATACGATTACCAACAAAATAGTGACGCTTTAACAACGAGATAGTAATGCCTCACCAACGAAAAATCACGTTGCAAGAGTTACCAACGAAATCAGATTTCGTTGCAAGATTACCAATGGGAGATTTCGTTGCAAGATTACCAATGTGAATGCTTTCACCAACTAAAATAAACGTTGCAAGATTATCAATGGGAATGCTTTCACCAACTAAAATAAATGTTACTGAAGGACCTTTTTTTCTTGTAGTATAATGTAATTTGGATTGTAGCAAAAGGAACGTGTAACATAATGCCCTACCTTAGAATTGAATAATAATTCTTGTTTGCAAGATTATCACCAACCACTTTTTCGGATGACAAATACAAATATCTATAAAAACCGTCGCATTGTGTCACTTCTCAATGACAAGCTAAACCCTAGCTAGCTAAGATTGGCAAAATTAATATCTCTCAACTCCAATTATTAACCATCTTCAAGTTACAAACAAGCATATAGAACATGGGTCTTGAAGGAAATTCACAACCACCACTTCTTTCAACTCTTGAGTTTCTCATAAAAGATAAGCCAGTTTCTATTAGTTTGAGAAGAAAACGCTCTCCTCAGATACAAATGAACAACAGACGTTGCAGGGACGTGGTTACGAAGAGAAGGGCGCGTTTGAACCGTTCTAGAAATCCCCGTGGTTCGACTCAACAAAAGGTTAGAACGTTGAAAAAACTGGTTCCGAATAGCAATTCAATGGGAGTCGAAAGGCTTTTCGAGGAGACGGCAGATTATATTTTGGAGTTGCAAACGAGAGTTAAGGTCATGGAGATGTTGGTTGGTGTATTGTCAGCTCATTCCAATCATCAAGAGTGAATATACATACTATTCTTTTACATTCATTCTATCTGTTGTTTTCTTTTTAATTCTTTCTCTTTTCGTTTCTTTGCATTTTATATGTCATGTTTGTTAATTACGATTATATATCCCTTTAATTTCTGTAAGATGATGATTATTACATGCACATAGCAGCTGGATATAGAAGTTCAGCTATGGATGTTGCCCGGATTTCAGCGGTAACCGTTGATTAATTTGATGTAGAATCGAAATGAATTAATTTCGCTCATTCTTTCTTTCTTTCTTTCTTTTTTTATTTATTATTTTTTTTTTAGCAAACACAAACTGATATTATCAAATCACCAAATAGAAACTTGTAAATTAAATGTGATTGTGTGAAGATAGATTGAATTCTTGGAGATGAAAACATGAAGAAGTATGAAGAAATGCAGCAACATTGTTTCTGATCTGTGTTGTTTGTTCTTGAAGGGGGAATAAACGTAATAAGCAAATAAAAAGCGTGTTTCTACTTATTGTGATGCGTTGCTGGTTTCTGTTGGCTGATGCATCGTGGCATGACGTCATAAGGCGGAGAAGAGTAGTATAAGTTCATCATTATGTTTTATCTCATAACAGAAATAACCGTCATCTTCTTCTTCCTCTCGTTCTCATTTCTGGTTTTCTGTTTATCTCTATAAATTGACATTGATTGAAGCTTTGTTGTATCATTGTCATTGGGGTGATTTTCATATGGACCCTTGCTTAGATCTTGCAATTACATCTAAGTCCCTGTTAGTCTAACAATAATATGTGAGTACCTTGTTCGATAAATTTAATTACATCTAAACCCACGAATTTTACTTTTTGCGAATTAAAACAAGTAAAAGTCATTTTTAACCCTGATGCAATATTGAATTTTGAAAGTGATCAAACAACTTTAATTTTTGGTGGAGGTCCCTTGGCCTTTCTGGTTTTCCAAAACCTGCACAGAACTATTCAAAAGTTCGATTTAGTCCCTTAAAACTTTTCAAAATTTCAATTTAGGTCCAAATTAATTTTGAAAAATGCAATATATAGTCCCTGGTCACATCAAATTCCGAAAGGCATGGCAAGTTTCCAAAACATGCAATTCAGTCCCTGCAACAAATAAAAGTTTTCCCAAAAACTCATAACATCAATTCATTATCAATCCAGGCCTCTTTCTCCAAAAGCAGTAGGTAGCGGAAGAACAAATGATAATTTCTTTATGCCCAATAAACCAACTCCCCCTTCCCCAATCTGCAATTTACATAAACTTTACCAATCATCATCATCAAACGATAATTTACCAATTCGAAACTTGATCTTCTCATTCAATTATGACTTCGCCATAATCGGCCAAGCTGTTGCGGAACATCTGCAGATTAATCTTGAATCTGGCACCGGATGTCATCGGTTTTTGGACCATCGATCAATTCGAACAGAGAATTGGGTATGTTGATTCCGATAGGATTTAAAGAAGAAATCAATTGGGGTATGAATGTCAGGAATATCTGTTTAGATTTTGATCAGCAACTTAATGACTTTATCTTAGCTCAGAAAGGTGGTTAGTACTATTGGTTCACTTGAACACTGTAAAAGAGGAAAATCACTGAGTATGTTAGTCTAGCAAATCTTGTATAGGATGTTAGGTCTCTGAATGTAATTTTTATATCTTTTAAGAAGACCAAGAAGAAGGCATCCGGCAGAAGAGTTCAATAAATTTGAAGATTTGAAGACTGCACAAGATTGCTGAAGACGAAGGTCATTAGATAACTATGTCCATATATCTTAAAGAAACAAGTGTTTTTCAATAAACAAGTTTTGCAAAAGATATTTGAGAACACAAGGTTTCTGAACACGAAAAAGTGACCACGAAAATCCACACTCAGATACCTTGGATAAAACTATGTTTCTGGGAAACAATGTTTCAACATGTATCTGGAGATGTGAAGGTCTCTGGAAAGGGACATGCAATGCTTCAGAAAGCATGCATAGTTCCGTTGGCACTACAGGACAAAAATAGTACAATGCAATAAATGCGCAGACAGAGACATCTGAACAAAAGAGGAAATCTCTGAAAAGAGACAAGGTCTTCTACAGTACTATTTTCAGATATCAATAGTTTGAATTTGAATTGAGCCTAACGGATACTATTCAAACGGCTTCAAATTCAACTATAAATATTACCACTTAAAATGCTTGAAAGACACACTACACCTTGAACTTACACTGAAAATACCAAGCTTCTCTGATAATACAACTAGTGGTATCTTTCTCTCAAGCATACAAGCCTTCTGCCTACTTACTTTTCAGCTTACAGTTGCGACTAAGCTCTTGAATTCTAAGTAGCACGAAAGTTCTAAGTGTCCTGATCCTTAACAAGCATTGCTATCTGTGAAGGAGTTGAATCAAAAGATCAAGTATCTAAGATTCATTCTCGAGAATATTTAACATAGACTTGGGTCAGTAAAGAACATATCACCACACATTGTGAAGTGTGTTAAGTGACTCTTGTTCAAAAAGGTAGTATTACATAACTGTAGAAGTTATTAATCTACCAATCTGACAAACTCTTCTTAACCAACACCATACACGGTGTGGAGTACATGAAGTACTTAGTTTGGGAAACTAAGGAATAACTCCAAGGTTACTGAGCATAGGAAGTACTTAGTTTGGGAAACTAAGGAACAGCTCAAAGGTTTCTGAGTATAGGAAGTACTTGGTTGGGAGCCGGGGAATAACTCAGGGGAACACTTGGTTGGGAACCTAGTGTATTTAGGAATCAAGAGAAGATATTTGTAAGGTGAACTCAATTATCTGTCTTAGTGGATTCTAGGTCTGAGAAAGGCCGAAGTGGATTAGTTGAAGGATTACACCACCTTCAGATATCACTATAAACAGACGTGTTATTTACTTCCAGCAATTTACTTATCGTTCTCTTTATCCTGCTAAGTATTTAAACACATTATATCTTGCTGAGCACGTGCAATTATCACAGAAAAGTCTTCCGCTCTCTGAAATTAAGTATCAGATATCTTCACAGATATCTGAGAAATTGTGTTTATTGACAAAAGTTGTAAAATACTATTCACCCCCCCCCCCCCCCCCTAGTCTTTTCCTTTGCCGTTATCTGGACCAACAAGTGGTATCAGAGCAGGAGGTTCACAAGCCTTCTGCACTGAACCTAGATCCCAGATAAGTGCCCGCTAGCTGCTTTTCACCTACACTTGATTTGTTTGTTAAGTGTGATTGCTGCAGGATGTCTTTAAGTGACGCTCCAATTCTCAAGCCAGAGAACTATGAGAAATGGAAGAACAACATGATGCTCCACCTAGAAGCTATCAGCGACGAAATGATCGACGTGATAAAGAATGGCCCCATAGTCATTCAACAACTCAAGCAGGTCATAGAGGTTTCTAATGGTAGAGACAGAGAACCAAGTGGTGGTTCCTCCGCAGACGAATCGTCGACCGATTGGAAGACCTACTTGTTGATACGAAAATATGTCCAATCCGTCATAGACGCCTTTTGAACGAATCCTAAGGCGTCCCAAGTTGTTTATGAGTCCGGCCCGGAGGTCCGACCCTAATCCCCCGATGAGTCTGACCCGCCCAGGTTTAAAGGGACAGGAGGGCCCAGAGGGTAGTAGATCCGACCCTGCCAATGGTCCGTAACCATGGGGTCTGACCCGGACACCCATCCGGACTCAAAACAACAACCTCACAAGCAACCAAGTGAACTGGCACTAGAGAGTAAGGAGGTCCGAGGCACAAGGTCCGAATGAAAGGTACTTGACAAACTGAGAAGAGTATCTTATGGGTAACCCGGTACGGTCCGGACCAAGCGTCCGGACCTGTCTCTTCGGACCTTAACCCGCAGCAGACTGCATCAAATCCTCTAATACTCTCACGTTAATGACTAAACTACCCCTGAAAGCCCAAAGTGGAATGGGGCAAGTGTCATTAATGGGCCATGGGCCTATTGAAGCCTTGGTGGCTCAATCTAGGCCTTACACTTGGCACGATTTGGTGGAACCCTCCCATTTTGGGAGAAGTCTATATATATGGCACACATTCGCATAATAATGGTAAGACACAATCGCTTCTCATTCCCGATAATTGTACCGAGTAGATCCTCACTCTCTCGCAAGTAAAGTCTCCTTCCGGTTTGACACCACGCAAACCGGGTATAAGGTTCTAACCCCCTCCTCCAAGCTACTTGTGTAGGTCCTCATGTGTCGCCTCTTATCAGTACGACGGTTCTTACAGGCTTCTGCTATTTGTTCCTTACGAGCTAGGTGGTCTAGATACTCAGGGTAAAGGAGAACAAGGGAAATTCATTTAAGTGTTCGGGGGACTTTGCCCTCGACACTACTGCTCAAGTTGTTTATGAACCAAAGCCCAGAGAGCTCTAGACATCTGAAGATGCCAAGAGAAATCGACTGGACGGTCAGGCTCGTAATATAATCATACATTCCACTCCATAGCACATACAGTGTAAACTGTAGGGTGCAAAAATGGAGAAAGTGGCCTGGCAACTGATTGAAGAAATCTGTGCCGGCACTGAGAAAACAAAGGAAAATAAGTTCGAAGTTTTGAAGCTCAAATTCCAAAACTTTAAACAAGGTCCCACAGAGACTCTTGAAGAACTAGATTTCCGATTTACAACACCGATGAGTGAAATGGTTGCACCTGGTGAAAGTGAGAGATACTCTGAAAAGGTTAAGACTATCGTGAGAAGCTTGAATCAAAACTGGGAACATACTCAGTACTTTTATTTCAACCAAGGAATGCCAAATATCACTCTAGTAGAACTCTTTACTCACTTAGCTACTGTCAACTATGAAACTACTCAGAGAGAACAAATGATTGCTGAGAAAGTTCACAATGTTGCTTTAGTAACACAAGGTACTTCTAAAAAGAAGGATACCAAAGAAATGACTGAGGAAGATGCTTTTGCTGTGAAGCAAATGAGAAAATATGTCAGTCGGGAGATTGAGAGAAGAAAAGCCAAAGAGAAGCTGAAAAAGCATCTAGGCTCGAACTATCACCAATTACAAAATATGTAATTGTCAAGCTCATTTGAATATCTTACCGACAAGCATCTAATACTGAGGAAGCAGAAATCGAAAACGATATGTTTCTATTGTCAGAAACCTGGTCATTTTAAAAGAGACTGTCCTGTTTTCAATAAGCTAAAGACAGGTGACAAGAAAGATAGAAGAAACTTCAAGAGAGGTCAAAGAGCTATGTTCACTGAAGAAAGGAAAAAGATTCAAATCCAACTGGATGCTCTTGATATTGAGTCAGAATCTGAGGAAGAAGACTCAGATGACTCCAAACTACCTTCACCAGAATTATGTGGCATCACTCATGAATTGATTGACTTTGGTCAAAAGAAAAGGGAATTAATGTGGGGTTCTTTGAGAGATCTATTCAGATTGCTCCAACTTTGAGCCTTGCCTAATGGCTGACAAGGTTACCAACATTTCTCAATTCATAGACTATGAGAGTGATGAGGAATAAATCAGAGATCTAGAATATCTCAGAAGAGAACTTGATCTCTACAAAAGAGAATTTCATATGGTCCGAGCTAGAGCCGAAATTTTTGAAGAAGAAAAGAATTCTCTTAAAAAGGAAAATTTACAATTACTGAAGATATCTGAGAAAAAGGATGCCGAAAATGCATTTCTCAAAGCACAGATATCTGAGACGGAGAAGTCACACAGAAAGGCAATGGAAATACTCCAAAGGAATATAAAGATCTTCTTTCTAAAAATGAGGAACTCAAAAAGAAAGAACTATCTTTTCTATCCTATGCCAAAGCTAGTGACACTCTTACTGAAGTACACTCTTATTTAAGAGATCCTTCAGAAAAGGGAGGACTTGGGCTGGACACACAAACAAATAATTCTACCACTCTGAATAAGAGTGATGAAAGAATAACATTTGTTAGTGCTCAGCAAGACGGTTCCCAAACAACCTATAGCATTAGTCAGAAAGCTAAGGCCGTTGACAAAGGAAAGGCAGTTGCGACCAAACCTTTGTGGGAAAAACAAGTCCAAAAGAAAACTGTTGGGAACGCTTTTGTAAAGAAACATAACACTGAAAAGTGTAGTCACCCACAGTGCTATGTCTCTCAAAAAGGAAAAATTGTTGGAGCAAGCAAATTTTCAAACATCACGTTTTCTGGAAAGAAAGACGTTCCAGAGACTAGCAGAGCTGCTGAGAAGAGAACTCAGATAGCACCAGGGGCTCGAAATGGCATTGGCTATAAAGCTATCGGGAAACAACTTGCTCGTGAGTATAAGCAAGAGCAAGAACGATGGATTAAAGCCAGAATTGCGCATAGCAATCATCAGAAGTGGAAGAAAGAACAGGCTTTGACCACTCTGAATGCCAGGGCTAGAAGAAATCTGGCAAGGAAAGCTAAGTTCGCTGAAAAGAAGACTCAACAATCTGACAGGTATCTGAAAGCACTACGAGGAGCACCAAAGAACGCACCAAAAAGGAAAATAATTCTTAATAATGATAATACCACTCATTCACATAGAATTCCTCCTTGTGTTCCTAATAGACAAAAACATGTTCCTAAGAAATATATACAAAAATAGATTCCTACTGGAAGATTGTTTAGTCCAGATGGTTTCATTATTGAAATGAGAACTTAAACTCCTATTTCCTGTTTTGTGCAGAACACTCCAAGGAAGAATCCTACATGGCATTTTGATAGTGGATGTGGGAAGCACATGACAGGAGAAAAAGCAAATATGGTCAACTACAAAGTTTGCAATACTGGACCAGATATCAGATTTGCTGGAGGAGAAATAAATCCAACTGTAGGATTTGGAGATCTGAAAATGGGAGCCCTTACAATCTCTGGTGTACTTCATGTAAAGGGACTGAAATATAATCTGCTAAGCATGAGTCAATTTGCTGACAAGGGGTTCTCAGTAAAGATCAAATAAAAATTTTGCAAACTGATTGACAATGAGTCAAAGCAGACAGTCTTGGTTGCTAGGCGGAAAGGAAGTCTTTATGTTGCTGACTGGGCATCTTCCACAACTGAAGAATGTCTCATGGTGATTCAATCTGGCCACACTGAAGAAAATTGGCTATGGCATAAAAGAATGAGTCACTTGAACTTCAAAACTCTGAACAAGCTAGCCAAGAAAGAATTGGTGGTTGGTTTACCCAAAATGGCATATAGAAAAGATGGTATATGCTCAGCCTTCCAAATGGGAAAACAATCCAAAATATCTTTCAAGTCTAAAACTAGACACTCCAGTGAAAGGCCACCGCAAATGTTACATATGGATCTTTTTGAATCCTCTGTAACTAGCTATGCAGGAAAGAAGTATGGTCTGGTTGTTGTTAATGATTACTCAAGATTCACTTGGGTTGTTTTTCCAAACAAAAATCTGATGCAAGGGTTGAAATACCCAACTTGCTGAATAAGCTTGAAGTCATGAAAAATGACAAGGTATCTGTAATCAGAACAGACCATGGTACTGAGTTTGTGAACCAGTACATAAAAGAGTTTTGTACCTGCAAAGGTATACAACATCAACTATCTTCAATAAGGACACCACAACAAAATGGTGTTGCTGAAAGGAAGAATAGGACCCTAAAAGAAGCAGCAAGAACAATGCTTGCTGACACTGAAATAAGTGAAATCTATTGGGTTGAAGCTGTTAACACAGCCTGCTACACTCAAAATAGATGTTTGATTAACAAACACCATGACAAAACTCCTTATGAACTTTTGATTGGTAGACCCTATAGTATCAAACATCTAAGGGTGTTTGGTGCAGATGTTTTGTTCTTAACAATGGAAAAGAATACTTGAGAACATTTCAACCAAAAGTAGATGAATGAGTATTTCTTGGTTATTCTCTGAATAGCAAAGCCTACAGAATCTACAACAAAAGAACGCAAAAAATTGAAGAATCTGTTCATGTAGTTTTCTATGAAGGAAACCAGAAAGTACCCTTGAATGAAGAACTCTCAGATAGGTTCAAAGAACTAATGTTAAAAGATTCTGAAGAAGAATCCTCATAAGGAAACAATTCTGTCATTCACTTAGAGGATGACTCTGACGATGAAAAGCAATCATTGCTTAGTAACAACCAGATGACTCTAAGACATGATGAAGAATTTCCTATGAGAATTCCAAAAATGGAACAGGTTACCGAGAATCTTCATCATGAAGAGGTTTCTGAGAATGAGATTGCTGAAAATCCAATCCCAGATATCTCTAACAATGAAAAAGTGTTAGATATCTATGGCATTTCCGGTGTGAAAGATATCTCAGATACTGAACAAGTATCTTGTCAGGATCATAATAATTCACATTCAGATCAAAATGATATCAATCCTACTAGTTCAAAACCCATTATAAAATGGATAAGAGATCATCCTGCCAAGAATGTGATTGGTCCTTTAGACCAAGGGGTTTGAACTAGGAGAGCAATTGTTGGAAATGCAGACTCTCTCTATGGATGTTTCATCTCAAACATTGAACCAAAAATATAAAAGAAGCATTGAAAGATCAAGATTGGATCTCTGCAATGAAAGAAGGGTTGGATCAATTTGAGAGAAACAAAGTCTGGAAACTGGTTCCATTTGTTGATGGAATATCTGTAATTGAAACCAAGTGGGTTTTCAGGAACAAAATGAATGAGTCTGGTGAAATAACCAGAAACAAAGCAAGGTTGGTTGCCAAGGGATTCACCCAGACTGAAGGACTAGATTTTGATGAGTCATATGCTCCAGTTGCAAGATTGGATGCAATTAGACTATTTCTAGCCTTTGTAGCTCATAATGACTTTAGAGTTTATCAAATGGATGTCAAAAGTGCATTTCTAAACGGTGAACTTGCTGAGGAAGTCTATGTTGAACAACCACCAGGCTTTGAAGTTTCCACAAAAAGTAGAATGGTTTATAAGCTTCAGAAAGCTCTGTATGGACTGAAACAGGCTCCAAGAGCATGGTATGATACTTTAGCCAAATACTTGCTAGAAAGTGGCTTCAAGAAAGGAGATGTTGATAAAACGCTCTTTACTTTGAACCATGAAGGGAAACTACTTTTAGTTCAAGTATATGTTGATGACATTATATTTGGATCTAAAGACAAGCAACTTTGTGAAGACTTTGCTGAGCTCATGAAAAGTAAATTTGAGATGAGCATGATGGCAGAATTGAACTACTTCCTAAGATTGCAAGTCAAGCAACTTAATGATGGAATATTCGTTAGTCAAACAAAGTATGCAAAAGATATGCTCAACAAGTTTAATCTAAAGCCTCCTGAAAAGAATGCAAAGATACCTATGAGCATAGGAACCAAGATGACCTATACTGAATCTGATAAGAGTGTTGAAGAACACAAGTATAGGAAATTGATTGGGTCTCTACTATACCTCACTGCAAGTAGACCTGATATTCAATATGCAGTTGGAGTGTGTGCTAGATTTCAGACAAATCCAATGCAATCACACTACAACATTGCTATGAAAATATTAAGGTATGTAAAAGGTACTGTAGAAGTTGGATTGTGGTATCCAAAAGACAATGGATTGAGTTTAGTTGGCTATTCTGATGCTGACTATGCTGGATCATTGCTTGATAGAAAAAGCACTTCAGGAACTTGTCAATTTCTTGGTGCCAGACTAATATCATGGTTCAACAAGAAACAAAACACAATTGCCACATCTACAACAGAGGCTGAATATATTGCTGCTGGGTGTTGTGCTTCACAGATATTGTGGATACAACAACAACTCAGAGACTATGAGATCAATGAAGAGAAAACTCCTATTTTCTGTGACAACACAAGTTATATTGCCATAACTCAGAATCCTAAGTTTCATGCAAGAACAAAGCACATTGATGTTAGACACCACTTCATTAGAGACCATGTTGAAAAAGGCAATATAGAGATACTCAAAATTGGTACTGAAGACCAACTTGCAGATATCTTTACAAAGCCTTTGCAAGAAAGAAGGTTCTTAACCTTGAGACATAGTCTTGGGTTAATGGAGCTACCGAAGGAACAGAAAAGTTGTAATCTCTGAGTCAGAAACTCAGAAGGGAGAAAGATATCTGGAACGGGTATCCAGATATCTAAGGCAAAAAGGTATTTGAGTCAGGAACTCATATACTAAAAGGAGCTAAAAGTGTGAGTGAGATAGGAACTCAGTATGACTAAGAAGGGAAAAGAAGAGATAAGATATCTGGAACGGGAATCCAGAATATCAAAGACAAAAGGTGAAACACATAGCAAAAAGATATCTGAGACGGGTACTCATATATCAAAGGTTAAAGGGTAAAATGGCTATTTGAAGATTTACAGGCGGTACTCAGATATCTAGATCACTCAGTGAGGGAGAACACAAAAGAAGAAAGTAGTACAACTATCTGTAGTCAACTACTCTCTCGTGTTTTGTATTATTTCCATATTTGTGAAATATGTGAACAGATGTATTGTTTGAAGATAAATTCATAAAACAAAACTGTCCCTTAGTCACACAGAAGAAATGTGATTCAGATAGCTACTCGCCAAAGTTCATTAATTGGGCACGATTACATGAAGTGATTGTGATAATTGCTGGAAAAGCAATCCCAGCCCTTGATGAAATAAAGTTCCAAATTCAACGGCCAAGATTTAATCTCGCTAATAAGTAGTGGACTATAAAAACAGTTATGGCCCACTAGCATTTAATGCAAAGTAGTTTTCACCCACGTCTTTCTGCACGTACACAGATACATATGCACAAAATAAATTTGTATGTATGTCTGTTGAGATTTGCGTTGCTATATATATAGGATTTTGGCAAAAGAATTCACTTTTGCTCAATTCTACATTTGCACTTGCATAAAAACAGCAAAAATTCCCAAATTCCCTGCAAATCTTCACTGCAAATACTGACTCCTACTTAGTTTTTCTGCAAAGAATCACTAATCTCCTACCTTAATCTCTTCTCGATTTTCAAAAATTTCACTATTTATAGAGATGGCTCCAAAACGTGCTCTTACCCAGAAATCCCAGGCTACTACCTCTGTTACTGCTGAAAAGCAAGCACCAGTGCTGGTTATAACAAATAATTGGTTGATAGGAGACTTCAATCCTGATCATTGGACTTCAAATCACAGGATGATTTTGGGTGGTGCCATGATTGAGGAATACTTAGTTGTTGCTATTGAAAACCTGGCTGATAGGAAATTGATTGTTGGTATGCTTGAAAAGGCACAAATCAAGGGTTTCCTGTCTGCTATTCCTAGTGGAATTTCTTCACTGGATGGGTTGGAATTCTATAACAATTCTAGGATTATTTCATGTGTTTCTGAAGGCACTGAGATAGTGTCTATAAAATCAAAAGTTCAAGGAAAGACATCCTTTTGAACTTGACAACTTTCTGTGAGTTGTTTGAACTTCAAAATCTTGGAAATGATTTTGAAATAAACACCAAGGATGATGATCTCCTTGAAGGTGTGAAACAACTATACAGTGATGTGTATGATCTTGAAAAATCAGATACACCCATCGACTTCAAACTTGCTGACATCAGAAGGAGACATCTGTTGGTTCACTAGGATGTGTTGGCATACATTCTTCACAGATGCTTTGATGGTTGATGAGTCGATTTTACATCGTCTCATTCGGTCTTTTTTACCATCTTATTGCCATTCTCAAGTATAGTTTTTATGTGTATTATTGGTGTTTTGTTACATTTTTGTGTTTTGTAGGTGTTTGGTGAAAACACATTAAAACAAGGGCTAAAACAGAACATTTAATGCATTAATGAAAGAATAGAAGTTTCTGGACCTGAAAGTTGGTTGAAAAAGGAGTTGATCGGTCGAAACGGAAGTGGATTCGGAGTTCGGACGAAGATTTTAAAGCTGTTTAAGTGAAAGCGTGCGAAATTTGAACTACAATGGAGCAGCTTTGGAATTTTGGATATAACTTTTGCATATGAACTCCGATTGACCTGATCTTGGTTTCCACACGTAGATAAGACCAAGAGCTACAACTTTGAAGAAGGAATCATTTCCAAATTCCGACGTTTAGATATTCAAAAAGGCAAAAAACCGGTGCAAGAGGAAACTGGCGACGCCAGAAGTCAGACTGGCGTCCGCCAGTAACATTCTGTAAGTGGCTGGCGACGCTAGTTGCCTTTTTGGGCCATTTTTGGTCTGTTTTCGACCCAAAACGTGATTTTGAGCGTTTTTCACTATATATAACCTATTTTCTTGATCTTTTAGACATAACTTCATTATTATTCTTCTCTTCTTATTGCTTTTCGACCTAGAACCTTTCCAAGGAAATTACCTACCTATTATTGGAGGTAATTGAACCGTTTATCTTGTAATCCGATGATTGACATTGATTGGAAGATTATCTACATAGCTTTTCGCATCGATTCGTTTCAGTTCTTCAATTCTACCTGGGCTTGTGACAATGAAGGGTAAAATTGTATCAATCCTCTCGAATCTTTGTTTCTTGCTTTAGATTATGTTTGGAGCCTGTTTATGTACAATATAGATTATGACTTTGCATAATTTGAGTAGCTAAACACCCCAATTATGGGGTGGTGACTGATTCAATTCATGCTAGCTAGGGTTCATGAGATTCGAAGTGCATCGGGTTTAGATTAATCGCATATCTTCCTATTACGTTTGATGCCCAATCCATCAATATCACTGTTAGATTAAGCATTTGATCCTTGGCAACCAAAACGTTTTTCGTCTTGCTTCAATCTAACAGTTAGTTGCAAACAGTAATAGTAGGATTAGCTAGATTGATTGTAGCCTAGTGGAATTGACACCTCCACTAGTGCTATTCGTTTTTGAACTCAAGATTGTGACAACTTGCGTAATATATCCTGTGAATCGTATGTATCCTGCTAGCTATCTTGTTTCACGTTACCACTCCATAATTCTCCTTATTCATATCATCGTCATTTAGATAAATCTGTTTTCTAGTTAGATTGCATAAGTAGATAGATAATATAGAACAAATTCGCTGCCGAAGCAAACAAACTCTTTACTACTTTCTTTATTGTAATTACTATTCGTAAACAAGACTCAGCTTAGTTAAGTCCGAGACCGACCTCGGGGTTAACTCCACTACACTACAAGTTTTCGTAGTGTTGAGGATTAACTCTTGGCTTAAAACAAATTTAGAACTTTGATTTGACACATCAATGGTCTACAAGGAGGTGCCGACCAGATAAGCTAAGAACGCTGGATGATGATGTTCTTGTTGAATCAACAGAACAAAAGGCTGGAAAATCCTTTAAATTGGGGGAAGTACGCCTTTATGAAATTTGTGAAGAAGATTCAAGGCTTTGAGCCTAAAATCGTTAAGGGCCTTACTGAGCCAAAAGCCACAGTAAGCTATGGACTAAATATATGCTTCTTGCTGGAGAAGCTTGGCATTGAGCTCAGAGAGAAGGCTGACATAGCCAACAGTAACCTGCTCTACAAATATGAGTATACAAACATGATGAAAAAGGTTACTGCATCTCAAAAAGGTTCCAAGAAATGAAAGACTGATGAGGTATCTGAGGGTTCCATTGCGACCAAAAAGCCCAGAACTTCACGAAAGAAGTCTGCTGGCAAATCAGAAGGCATACCCATTGTGGATGTCGACTCTCAGATATCTGCTGCCACTGCTGATGAACTAATCAATGAAGATGAACTCATCAATGCTGCTAAGTCCACAGCTGATGAACTCATCAATGCCGCTAAGTCCACTGCTGATGAACTCATCAATGCTGATAAAAGTAGTGAGAAACTTCAAACACTCCTGGCAGAAGCAGCAGGGATTGTTGATAATTCATTCCCAGATTTCAATGAGGAATCTGAAGATGAGGGGGAAGTAATAATCCCCAAGGTTGCTGAAAGAGCAACTAGTTCAAAGGTTGCTGAAGAAGCAACTGTGTCCAAAGTCACTGGACAAAACACACCATCAGAGCAAGTAACACTTAAGCATATTGAAGATGCTCCGATGAGTGGCAACTTAGTGTTGGAGGATACTGCCATTGCCTCAACACTTAAAAGTCTGTCTCAAGCAGATCTGGATAGGCCTCATACAACATCACCTTCTTCATCCAGATCAGAATCACCACACCAACCACAATAGCCAATAGTGGATGCTGTTGAGATGATACTTGAGTTACAACATGAGATACCAGCATATTTCCTTGCTGAAGAAAATCCTGTAAAAGAGCAGGTTCCCCAACTCAATGAGAGGGATCAAAATGAGGCATCTGCTCAAAATGATCAACCAGGGGAGGCAACTGAGTTGCACACTCGGGATAGGTCCGAAGTACCTCAAACTTCTAACAAAGAAGTGGTCCAAGAACAACAAGACCAACGCATGGAAACTTCACAAGTTCCAGAGACTAGTCAGCCTGACAAAGATCAGGTAGCTGAATGGTTTAACTCTTTACTTGTGATAACTTATGCTTAAATCTTGTTACTTATTAAAATTTCTTTGTTACAGGCTAAATTAGAAACACAAGAACAAGAGGAAGCTGGAAAGCTTGCCTCAGAGATTGAGAAGGAGGCTACCACAGCCTCACCTCTTAAGGAATCTAAGCTTGTGCTACAGGTGATAGAGAGTTCCTTAAGATATTACTTTTCAGATATATGTTAATACACTTAACTAATTAAGTGAATATTTCTAATAGGCTCCAACTGAGAAGAAGAATGATGAAATTTGAAGCTAGATCATCAGAGAATCAACCAGAGACTCACATAGTCTCTGAGGAACAAGATTCTGAGCCTTCTACTAAGAAGGTATATATCTCAGACATCTATACTTTCCAATCTGATACTCTAATCATTTTTCTAAAATGCTTAACACTTTTTACTTACAGACTCAAAAAGAAGTAGAAGTTGCTAGGGATATGCCACCCCAATCCCCACAACCAATGGAAGTTGATGAGGCCAACAAGCCTTCATCATCTTAGAGAATACCATAAACTGCACAAGTTTCTGAGAGACAAATATTTGAGCCTCCTATTGTGGAGGTAATTGACTACTCGAATATCTGAAATTGTCTAATTATTTCTCTTAACAAATTTCTAAGTGTTATGCTATATTCTCAGATTCAAAAAGAAAGAGAGGATGCTGAGGATCAGACTTTCAAGTCCCCTCATCATACCAAGATATCTGAGACACCTGGAATCTCAATAGTCCAACCATACAGGCACATTCTTGTTGCACAGTAACAGAATACTGACTACTCTAAAACCGATATCTACTAAAGTTTTGAAACTAACTCAAAACTCTCTTTCAGGCTCAAGCTAGTGCCACAATGGTCCACTGAAGTTTGGACAGGACCTACTTCCATTTTTCAAGAATCACACTCTGCCAAAGCATCTCAAGTGCTTCAAGAAATGGCAGAGACTCAGATGCTCTGATTTGATTGAAATAAAAAGGGTCACTGATCACCCTACCAGAAGAGAAAGAGCATTTGACCTTGAAAATTATGTCCATGCAATGTTCTCAACAGAGCAATATTCTTTTGCTTCTCTAATGCATAAGGACTTCATCAAGGAAGTGGCACACAAGCTCACTCAAGCCTTTGAAAAGGCAGATGGTTAGACCAGAATGGAGATGGCATTTAAGCCAATCTTGCCCAAGTCTCTACAAATCATACCCTCTGAGCAAGAGGAAGTAAATGGGCAAATGATCACTATTCCAGAAGTAATCAATATGGTCTTTGAAGATGAAGAAGAGAAGGAGACTGATGAGAATGATTATGAAGAACCTCCTTCTGACCATCACGAGGATGAGGATGATAAGAAGGATGATGATGATGCCCCTGCACCAGGGACAGGAGGGATAACACAAGGAACTAGTGCCTCAGCTGCTGAAAAGCTCACTGAGAGGACATCGCAGAAATCCCCTCCTTCATCTCCTCAGAGATCTACCCATCTATCTCCCCAACAAAAAGACACTACTGAACAAGTAGTTGAGCACTCTGAGAACAACACTCAGAAGATATTGAATGCACAAGCCAGAGTTGCTCAACTCAAACAATTGTTGGAGGAAGAACAACAGCTAAATCTTCATCTGAAAGAAAAGATAGTTGAATTCAAAGCAAAGCTCAAAAAGATTGAAGATCAAATCATCAAGGAAATGGAAGCTTATGCTGAAATAAAAGAACTCCAGCTTGCTGTTCAAGCAATTTCTGAAGAATTAGATACTGAGCAAGTATCTCAAGACAAGCATGATGCTAATGATGCATTACCAAAAGATGTACCATCCTCCTCACTGAAAGGAAAGAAGCCCATCTACGAGATGATTCTTTGGACTAGAAAACATTGATGAAAATGTCCGAGAGGATGAAGATCAACTTGGTGATGACTCGATGATGAAGAAGAGAAGAAATTGGCGAACACGAAATGAGCACTTGGTGGTGTCTCATTTGAAAAGGAAGTGATTGCTCACGAAATTTTCAACAAGGCGCCAAATGTCGACTCAATGAATATTTGAACAGATACCAAGTACTGGCTAAATTGAACAAGGAGTTATCTTCTCAGAATGAAGCCGCCATTGCATCAGTCCCTGCATAGATGAAGAAATTCACTAAGCTCATCACTAAGAGAACAACCAGTCTAGTCATTGCTTAGAAAGACATAGGCATGGTTAGGGATGATGACCAAAACTTGGCTGCAAAAGCTTTTGAAGAGGCTAGCTATCTTTCTTTGGAAGCGAGATGCTATTCAAGGTCCACTAGCAGAGCTCACTGATAAGGACAATGGACTTATCAAACAAAATCAGGAGCTCAAGGCTGATCTGGAAAAGTTGGTTGCTGCTTACAACTATCTACAAGGCAACTTTGACTCCCTTTCAGAATCTTTTGTGATTCTTAGTCAGTCAACAATGACTAAGGGGGAAGGATCTCAAGGTGCTCATAGAGGAAGAGGAAACAAAAGAAAATCTGAACAACCACCTCTCAGACTAATTGAGCCCTCCTTCAGTCAAGCTGCTACTCAGATTCCTGAACAAGGAATGATAACAAGGTCCAGATCACAGAGACCTCCAAAGGGAACCAAGTCCCCAAGGAGAAGACAGGTAAAAGGGATTGAAGAGTCTTCTGAAGAAGAAGAAGAAGAAGAAGAAGAAGAAGAAGAAGAAGGCCAAATCAAATCCCAGGGCAATGAGGAAGGCTGCAAATCACCCAACAAAAGAAATCTGGAAGATGATGATGAAGACACTACAAGAAAATCAGTAAAAAACGACGTTATGGGGCGACGGATTTTATCCGCCCCATGCTAACGACGGAATCGCTAATTAGGCGACGGATAGTTTGGCGACGGATAATAGTTATCCATGGCTTATTAGCGACGGATAACTTATCCTTCGCTTCGCTAAATTGGGCGGCCCAAGTTTGACTTTAAAAAAATGAAATTATTAACGGATAATTTTATCCGTCGTTAATATTTTAAAAAAACAAAGCAGGCGACGGATAATCTATCCGTCGCTATGGGCGACGGTATCAAATGCAAATAGCCTAAATGACGGATCGGCCCTTTTGGGCCGACGGACACGTGTCCGTCGGCCCAGAGGGGTTTTATGCCGGGACAGAGGCCAGAAATCGAGCAGAATCATCATCTTCTTCATTCTTCTTCCTCATTCTCTTCTTCTCCTCTCTTCGATTTCTGGTAAATTAGTCGTTATTCCAGCCAATCTTGGTGCCTAATCGAAGCTCGTGTGACAAGGAGTTTGGTTCTTCGATCAATTTCATATTTCTACCGATTAATCAAGGTATTCTGGCTAAAACCCTAGTTTTTAAAAATTTGGGGATTTTGTTTATTTTGATTAATTTGAGCAATTATATGTATATATGATAAGTATGTAGTAGTTAGTTTAGGTAATTTCATCAATTATATGTAATTTGATATGTAATTTGTTCAATTTGATATATATATATATATATATATATATATATATATATATGTATAGAAACAGATATATACACACACACACATATATATATATATATATATATGTATGTATGTATATATATATATATACACACACACACATATATATATATACACACACACACATATATATATATACACACACACACACACACACACACACACACACATATATATATATATATATATATATATATATGTATGTATGTATGTATGTATGTATGTATGTATGTATGTATGTATGTATGTATGTATGTATATGTATGTAATTTGATAGTTAGTTTAGTTAATGATATGTATATATGTTAGGTATGTAGTATGATATGAATGTATGTAGTATGTTAAGTTTGGTATGTATGAATGTATGTAGTTAGTTTGATTTGTGTGTTAAGTATATATAGTTAGTTTAGTTAATTTGATATGTTTGTTAAGTATAGAAGTATGTAGTTTTGATTTGATAAATTTGTATGTTAAGTATGTAATTTGATATGAATATATGTAGTAATTCGATATGTATAGAGTAATTAGTTAATTTGATATGTATGTTAAGTATATAATATATGTACTAAGAGGTTGAAATGGTTAAATATATGCCCAATTTTGTAGCATATCGAACACTTAATTAATAATTAATTTATAAGGAACATATAATAATTAACAATTAACCTCCACAATCTTCTTATCCGAATTGGAATCGATCTAATAAATTAAATACGATCTAATCAATTGGAACGTGTCAGGTTAAAAATAAAGTATACAATGAATTCCGACCGTTCATGGATGTACGATCGTACGGCGGTAAGTTTCTAGGAGTTTTGTAGAAGGGGTTAAAGGTTTCATCTCGTTTGCCATGGGACGTCCGGTTTGTGCAACTGGGGGTTGATAAAGTGTCCTTGCACATTGGAAACCTGTAGAAACAAGCAATTTATGACGCCTCTGATATTCGAGCACTTGCGACGTTACGGATTCATGCCTGAGTATCATGTATGGATTCATCACGGTGAGGAAGCACCGTCCATGGCATACCTCCAATGGAGGGAGAGGCGGGGTTTGGGGCCGCCTATCGAGTGCCTTTCTACTTGTCGGAACATGTGCATGGTGTATTGGGAGGAGGATGTAGATCTGTTGGAATGCAAGTTCTGTGGTAGGGAGCGTCACAAGTGATGAGGAGGATCGTGCATGAGAATGAGGAGTTTCATCCATTTTGTCTCTAGGCTTGTATAACTAGTAATCATTAGTTGATATATATATGAAACCAAACATTATGGTAAAATTGAAGTTGATGTAACTTATATTATGTAATGCCGTAACAATTGACTGGAGCTAATATAACTTATATTACGTAGCAATTGATTGAATTATTGTGAAATTGATTTATTATCGTAAATGAAAGACCTCGATCTAATGAATTCAAACGTGTTAGGTTATTATCTAATTATAAAATGAATACCGATCGTTCATGGATGTATTGTCGTACTCTCAATGGCAGAGTTCAATGGAGTTTTCTGAAAGGGGTTGAAGGTTTCATTGCATTTGCAATGTCAAATCCGGCTTGTGTAAAGGATGGGTTGATAAAGTGCTCTTGTGCAATGAAACAGTGCAAAAACAAGCAATACGTGGCTCCTAAAGCGATAGTCCAGCACTTGAGGAAAAATGGATTCCTGCCTGCGTATCAGGTATGGAATCATCATGGTGAGGAAGCAACACCGTCCAATACATATGACCAATACAGACAGCGTGGAAGGAAGAGAAAAAAATGAACAAGTCGGGGAACAAAGTACATCTGAAGGCGATGCTATTCGAGCTCGAGTCGAACAAATGGTGTATGATGCTCAAGGGCAGAGTTCAGGGACACAACTAACACTGAAACCGAGGTGGAGGTGGAGGAACCACCGAATCCCGAGGATCAGTTGTTCTTTGAATTGTTAGAATCATCAAGGAAGCCGGTTTATCCGGGGTGTAAGCTCACTGAGTTGTCTTTGTTGGCTCGGCTAATGAGTTGTAAGGCTAACGGCCAGCAATCTGAAACGAGCTTCAATGAATGGGTTGACGTAATGTCGGACCTTTGTCCTGAAGAAAACCTAGTTCCCACCAACTTTTACCAAGCGAAGAAAAAGATGCGGGTTTAGAATTTGTGGTAACCATAGGCATTGTCCAAAATGTGCCTTGATATATTGGGAGGAGGATGCGGATCTAATAGAGTGCAAGTTATGGTAAGAGGCAGTACAAAGCGTTACAAGGAGAAAAGAAAGCAGGAAGAAAAATCTCCCACATAAGAAAATGTGGTACTTCCCTCTAGCACCTCGTTTGAAAAGATTGTATGCTTCAAGTTCTTCTGCGGATAAAATGTGATGGCACAAGGAGCGAGTAATCTCGGATAATGTAGAAGATGGTAGAATGGACCATCTAGCAGATTCACCCGCATGGAAATCGTTTGACAAGACATATCCAGAGTTTGCAGCCGAATCTAGAAATGTACGATTGGGACTTTGCACTGATGGTTTTAACCTGTTCGGGAGTGAACGTAAATACTCTTGTTGGCCAGTTATGCTCACACCGTACAACCTGCCCCCCGGTGAGTACATGAAGGAGCCATTCATGTTTCTGACTGCGTTGGTGCCTGGGCCGAAAGATCCTGGACTGACGTTGGATGTTTTCTTGCAACCCCTAATCAAGGAGCTGATCGAGTTGTGGACGGATGGTATCCTCATATGATGTGTCGACAAAAAGAACTTCACCTTGAGAGCTCTTCTTTGGACCGTGGTGACTTCCTGCGTACTCCATGCTATCTTGAAGGAAAACCGCAGGAAATATGCATATCCACATTTCTTGGATGATCTGAGATGCATTTAGGCAAGGGTAGTGGAAAATTTTGTTGGTTTGATTGTCATCGTAGGTTGCTAGAAAGTGACCATCCGTTCAGGAAGAACAAGGATCAATTCTTGAAAAATAAAGTCGTCAACAAAAAATCCCCGACAAGACTTACTGGTGCACAAATTCTTGCGGAGATTGATAGGTTGGGTCTTATGAAGGTGATTGAACTTGGGTGGATGAAGCATAACGAGAAAATTGGTAAAAAATGTGGTTGGAGGAAGAGAAGCATCTTCTGGGACTTGCCTTCTTGGGCGATCTTCTTATCCGTCACAACTTAGATTTCATGCACATTGAGAAGAACGTGTTCGAGAACTTATTCAATACACTTTGCAACATTGAGGGAAAAACAAAGGACCATGCGAAATCTAGATCCGAGTTGTCCACGTGGTGTAAAAGGCCTGAGTTGACAAAGAAGGATGAGAATGGTAAGTGGCCGAAAGCGTTCTACACAATTGACAACGCTTCTAGGTCAATTTTGTTTGATTGGGTGAGGGCATTGAGTTTCCCAGATAATTACGCCTCAAATTTAGAGAGGTGTGTGGATTTGAAGAAGACAAAGTTTTATGGGATGAAGAGCCACGACTGTCATGTGTTCAAGGAGAGGCTTATCCCGGTAGCATTTTGAGAGCTGCTGCCAAAACACGTATGGACTGCTATCACCGAGTTGAGCTTATTTTTCAAAAATTTAGGCACAAGGGTGGTTCATGATAAAGTGTTGGAAAATCTTGAAAGGAACATACCATTGATTCTATCTGCTCGGCGTATCTTTTCACCGAAATGGTTTGATTCTATGGAGCACTTGTCGGTTCACCTTCCTCATTAAGCGAGACTTCTTTGGACGGTTCGATGTCGATGGATGTATCCATTCGAGAGGTACTTGGGGAAATTGAAGAAGTATGTCAACAACAAAGGTAAACCTGAAGGTTCGATTGCCAATGCCTACATTCGAGAGGAAATTGCAACCTTCTGCTCTTATTACTTTGACGAACACGTCCCTACGAAGACATCAAGGCCGGCTCGAAACGCAGACACATTCGTATTTCAAGCGGATGACGAGTTTGCCCTATCTGTCTTCAGGGTATCAGGGAGACCTCTTGGTGCAGCTAAGAAAGAATATCTTACGGATAAAGAGTTGAAAGCAGCTCAATATTATGTCCTCACGAATTGTCTTTGAGGTTGACGATTATATGGTACTATTTGCGAGGTGAGCAACCATTTATTTAAATTTTAATATAGCTACAAGTCTCTACTTCAATTATAGACTTATCATCGAATCAATGTTTGCGTTTTTTCAAAAGCGTTGTTTGGAAGAAAATCCTCGGATGACGGAGGATCTGATAGAGGAACTACTTGACTCTAAACTTCCTGAAATTTCAGTTGGTTCCGAGAGTATGTCCGGAATCCAATTAACAATGTCACATGCATATACTTAAAGGCTCTCGCAGAAGGGCCATTCAAAAAGGTCTACACATTCCCAGGTTATATAGTCAATGGCCTTAGGTTCCACACGACTGAATGTAACACGGCCATGGCGACAAGCAACTCCGGGGTGTGTGTTAAGGGTGCAGAAGATTATGGATATGCTACTTTGTTTGATTTCCACGGCAAGCTAAAAGGAATTGTGAGGATTGAATATTTTGGCTTGCCATTGAAACGAACCTTCTTGTTTGATGTTGAGTGGTATGATCCTAATCCAGGAGGTATGAGGAAGAACGAGCAGTATGAAATGGTTGATGTGAACCAAAAGAAGAGGTAGACCAAGTATGAACCATTTATTACGGCGACTCAAGCACGACAAGTGGTGTTTCTTGAATATCAAGCGGGAAACGCGATAAGGGGAATGGTTAGGCTGCGGTACCTATTCGTGCTCGAAAGTGGAGTACATTGAGAAAGACGACTCAATTACCAACTTGTACCAACAAGAGGATGTCGATAAACAAGCAGAAGATCCCATAGAAGCAGATGATGAGTTGTTTGATCTGCACGAGGACCAATATGTAGACTTAGAGGACGGCGATAACGGTATATTATGTGTATTATAACTAGTTAGTAATTGATAACATTTGAGTAATTATATGTGTTATTATAATCTGTTCTGTATTATAACTCGTACTAACACATTTTATAGTATTTATTACATGTTTTTGCAGATGCATGAGAGGCCGTCCACTATCGTCCCCCACCACGCAATGCCGCATGATAGTAGTGGTGGGTCGGGGGCAGTCGACGACGGGAGGACTCCGATGGTCGAGCGTGGTCTCAATTCTGAGACCCCAGGCGAGAGAGCGACCGTGGCTCTACCAGTGCCAGACACATCTTTGGAGGGCGACCACGATTGTCCCCA
Source organism: Plantago major (assembly GCA_026545765.1). Lineage (NCBI taxonomy): Eukaryota > Viridiplantae > Streptophyta > Magnoliopsida > Lamiales > Plantaginaceae > Plantago > Plantago major. The sequence continues at coordinate 2,985,417 of CM048840.1, forward strand.
CCTGTGTTCGATCCAAACCATCCCAACATCACGTGGGGACTTGCTGTGATTTTCCTGTTGGTCCTGCCAAGTAAGTATTATACATTCTTCTTAAATATGTAAAACATAACTTATAATGATAGTTGACAAGTATAAATTGTTGTACTAAAGTAATATATATTCGTTTCTTGTATCTTATACATTGACAACAGCTTATGGCCTCGGGAGGTGCACAACAAACTAGGTGACATCTTCGAGCGGAGAGCCACCAGGCGGGGTGGTGAGTGTTGGAGCCACATCTCGGAGCGCATGAGGGCCGAGTACTTCGATGAGCTGAGTGTAAGTTAAAATATGGCATTCCTTCGTTTGTAATTATAATCGTTTTAATATGAGTGGTATGTTAGCGACTGTATGTGAGTGGTATGTTAGCCACTCTATTTGGGTGATATGTTAGTCACCATTGTGTTAGTAAAAATTTAGGACAATGTGAGTGGTATGTTAGCCACTATATGTGAGTGGTATGTTAGCCACTTTGTTTGGGTGATATGTTAGTCACCATATCTGTTATGTTGTTGTATCTTGTTAAATTGATGTAACATGGTGAGGTTATACATGTATTGACTTTGGATGTTGTATGAAATTGGGAGTGTAGAAAGAGTACTTCATTCGGTAGGTTGATCCACAGATCGCATGTTTACGAGGCTGGGATCAAGCATCTGAGGATATGGTCTGCATTAGTGGAAGGCCATTCGGGATCGGTGGCCCAATCCCTCCACTGAGTTGATCCAATGAGTGGGCCCTTTGGGATGCCTCTGGCGCGAATCGATGTCCGGCGTTGCACAGACCAAGCGAACCGGGCATCCCGATCGTCTGGCAGGAAGGGCCGTTCACCACCTTGGGAGGCGATCTACTGTCACTGATTATTATCAATCGGTGCGTATATATGTGTTTTTGCAATCTAGCATTACGTGTATGTATTGTGTCTCTGCTGCTCTATTACTTGTAGATGATAAATTGTTGATTAGATCTGGTTTGATTCAGGTGGCACGGGGGGAGGTGACATCCAAGTATGCCATCTTCAAGAAGGCCAAGCAGAAGGGCGGGGTATGGACCGACTGCCGGGCCTCGTCTATTGCGGTATGTTTATGTTGCTTAAAGTTCATGTTTGTACACTATTACAAGTTATTTTTGAAAAACAGTAACTGATCATGATATCTGCTATTTACGATTTCAGGCTGAGGTTGATTCTCAGGTAGAGAGGCAGGAGGAAGAGACGGGCGAGGAGCTGTCAACTGAACAAGTTGACAACATCTTCTTAGAGGTCAACCAACCGGACAAGAAAGGACGAATATATGGACTCGGGAGCCTCGGTTTGAGCCTGGCTAGTCCGGGGTGCTCCTCATCATCATCCCAACAGTCCAGACGTCCGGTTTACACACAGGACCAGGTCTCGGAAATGATGCGATTCTGGTCAAAACGAGTTGCTCGGCTAACTCGAAGATGGAGCAACAAAGGGCGAGATGGAGCGGCTGACGAAGAACGAAGGAGAAACGGCGCCTTGATTCTGAATGGCGATTCATGTCCCGATTCGCCATCACCCACACCCACCCCCGTCTGATAGCTAGTTAGTTATGTATCTGTATGTTTGGATTTTTTTTCATATTTACACTTGTGTAGATAATTTCTCCAGCTCCGGATATTACTTTTTTTATTCACAATTTATTGAAATATTTTCCGTATTATTCATTTATTATTGAACATTATATTGATTAAATAGGTGAACTACGAAAAACAGGGATTAATATGAAATAAATAGTGACGGATTAATAGTGACGAAATTAGTGACGAATTAACTAGTGACGGAATTAGTGACGGATTCACAGTGACGGAATTAGTGACGGAATTTCAGATTCCGTCACTAATTCCAATAATATGTTGGACGACGGATAGAATCTATCCGTCGCTAAATATAACGACGGATAGAATCTATCCGTCATCCAGTTTAGCGACGGATAGATTCTATCCGTCTCTAAAGGTAACGACGGATAGATTCTATCCGTCGTTATAGGTAACGACGGATAGATTCTATCCGTCGTTATATTTCGATTAAAAAATAAATAAAAAGTCAAATATATAATCCGTCGTCCAATCCGTCGCGAATTGGACGACGGATTATCCCAACTCCAGGGGGGCGACGGATTTTCTATCCGTCGCCATAGCTGGGGCAACGGATCGTTGGGCTTAAGCGACGGATCTATCCGTCGCCCCAGCCCAGTTTTTTTGTAGTGAGATGAGGATAAAGATGAAGCTCCTCTTCACAGAAAGAGAAGAAGGGTTGATAGCCTAACTGAGCCCTTAGCTACAAAGCTAATAGCAGCTAAAACACCCTTTGGAAATACCAAGTCTATCCAGGGTGGTTCTTCAAGCAATCCCCCAAGGGAGAATTCAAGACAAAGGAGGAACAGGCTGAGAGCTGAACAACGAAAACTTCAACTTCCACTCATGCCAGAGGATGCCAGAATTGAATATGTGAAGACTGATGAACATTCCTCCTACAGGTGTATTCAACAGAAAAATGGCTATTGGATACTGGAACTCAAGCACTTGCTTGTAAATGGGAAGGGATTTCCAGTACCCATCCATCAACAGCTCATGGCATGGAGAAAAGACAAGCTTATCTTGATCAACACCAATCATATCAAAAATTGGTTGGATTTTGAAGTGATCAAAAGAATAGAAGCCATGAAGAAGGACCTCTCTGATGAATGTCCTTATGGAAAGCCAGATGATGTGCACAGAATTCCCAACATCACTGGAATAGGCACAAGAGCAAGACTTGTTGTGGAACCCTATGAGTCTTTTTACATGACTCAAGAGCAATACAAGGGTGACATAAGATATCTGAGGATTATATATGAATACTTGAAGCTATAAGATATCAGAATTGAGCATGCCTGGAAATGGGGAAAGTATCTGTGGGTCAAACACTTCTCCCAGAAGAATCTCACCAAAACTACAAGGAAGTCTGTGGATTTGCCAGAAACACAGAGATGTTAGTCAGGACCTTGCTCTATGACTACTCAGATGATATCAAAAGGTTTGGGGATAGAGAATTTGGTAACTGATCCATAGATCTGCAATTGAAGACTTGAAGATTTTGAAGACTTGAAGACTAGTTATTTAGGATGTTTACTTGGAGCTTGGCTACTACTGTTGTCCTAATTCAACTATGTATTTTTGTATCTTGCTGATTATACTGAAATGTGTTTTATTTATTAAGTTATCTAGGAACTTTCTTTGTAACATATCTGATAAACCTACTCTCAGGTATCAATCTATAAAAAGATAACTTGTCAGGAAAGATCACACCTTGTGATTTAGTTGATGTTTACTTTCTGTACTTAATTAAATGAATTGAAAAGATCATAAGAAATGATTAAGTGTTGGATTGTTCCCTCTTCGAAGTTGTAATAGGTTTTAAAGATAGTCATCGTTGACTGATCAAAAAGGGGGAAATTTGTTAGGAATATTTGTTCAGATTTTGATCAGCAACTTAATGACTTATCTTAGCTCAGAAAGGTGGTTAGTACTCTTGGTTCACTTGAACACTGTAAAAGAGGAAAATCACTGAGTATGTTAGTCTAGCAAATCTTGTATAGAATGTTAGGTCTCTGAATGTAATTTTTATATCTTTTAAGAAGACCAAGAAGAAGGCATCCGGCAGAAGAGTTCAAAAAATTTGAAGATTTGAAGATTGCACAAGATTGTTGAAGACGAAGGTCATTAGATACCTATGTCCAGATATCTTAAGAAACAAGTGTTTTTCAATAAACAAGTTTTGCAAAAGATATCTGAGAACACAAGGTTTCTGAACAAGGAAAAGTGCCCACAGAAACCCACACTCAGATACTTTGGATAAAACTATATTTCTGGGAAACAATGTTTCAACAGGTATCTGGAGATGTGAAGGTCTTTGGAAAGGGACATGCAATGCTTCAGAAAGCGTGCATAGTTCCGTTGGCACTGCAGGACAAAAATAGTACAATGCAATAAATGCGTGAGCGAGACATCTCGAACAAGAGGAAATCTACGAAAGAGACAAGGTCTTCTGCAGTACTATTTTCATATATCAATAGTTTGAATTTGAATTGAGCCTAACGGATACTATTCAAACGGCTTCAAATTCAACTATAAATATCACCATTTAGAATGCTTGAAAGACACACTACATCTTGAACTTACACTGAAAATACCAAGCTTCTCTGATAATACAACTAGTGGTATCTTTCTCTCAAGCATACAAGCCTTCTGCCTACTTACTTTTCAAACTACGATTTCTAAGCTCTTGAATTCTAAGTAGCACGAAAGTTCTAAGTGTCCTGATCCTTAACAAGCATTGCTATATGTGAAGGAGTTGAATCAAAAGATCAAGTATCTGAGATTCATCCTCTAGAACATTTAACATAGACTTGGGTCAGTAAAGATCATATATAACCACACATTGTGAAGTTTGTTAAGTGACTCTTGTTAAAAAAGTTAGTATTACATAACTGTAGAAGTTATTAATCTACCAATCTGACAAACTCTTCTTAACCAACACCATACACGGCGTGGACATGAAGTACTTAGTTTGGGAAACTAAGGAATAACTCTAAGGTTACTGAGCATAGGAAGTACTTAGTTTGGAAAACTTAGGAACGACTAAAGGTTTACGTATAGGAAGTACTTGGCTGGGAGCCGGGGAATAACTCAGGGGGAACACTTGGTTGGGAACCTAGTGTATTTAGGAATCAAGAGAAGATATTTGTAAGGTGAACTCAATTATCTGCTTAGTGGATTCTAGGTCTGAGAAAGGCCGAAGTGGATTAGTTGAAGGATTACGACACCTTCAGATACCACTATAAAAAGACGTGTTATTTACTTCCAGCAATTTACTTATCGTTCTCTTTATCCTGCTAAGTATTTAAACACATCATATCTTGCTGAGCACGTGCACTTATCACAGAAAAGTCTTCCGCTCTCTGAAATTAAGTATCAGATATCTTCGCAGATATCTGAGAAATTGTGTTTATCGACAAAAGTTGTAAAAGACTATTCAACCCCCCCCCCCCTCCCCCCCCCCCCAGTCTTTTCCTTTGCCGTTATCTGGACCAACAATGAATTTCCTCATCTGAAGCTTGTCGGACTGTTATTTTATTTTTCCGGCTTCTATCTCCATTTCAGTCAGATCAAAGGGACATTCTTCTTGTTATTATATTGGGACCTCCCTTCTTATGTAAGAAAATGTGATGAGTAAATAGAAAACTTTCCTCACATGACTTCCATGGTTTTCTGTAAATTTTGATTGGGAATGTTGATGAAAATTTGGGAAGAAGATCGATTCCATATGTTTTTGTCAAAAAGAATTTAGACAGTCTTTTATCAGTTTGCAGTATAAGGCCATGTTTGGGAAATAAATATTGCACAACTTAATTTAAGTTGGTCAACTGCATAATGGTTTTTTGGACCCAAACGTAATTGTTGGAGTAACAGGGATTGCGACGAGAGTTGGGTCTCTAATAGGGGGCCCAGTGGTAATAAGCCCTTGTCATTGTGTTGATCAATAAAAGAATCTCTGGTTACTCCTGTGGATGTAGGCATTCGCCGAACCACATAAATCATCGTGTTTTGATTGTTCTGAGTATTTGATTGATTCTTGTTTAGTTTGATCGATTGTTTGATTGGTTATTGATTGATTGTAGAATCGCAACAATTGGCACCGTATGTGGAAAGATCGAATCGATAACTGTAATCAATGGCTTCAATGGCGAAGTTTGATATTGAGAAGCTTACAGAGAAAGTTGATTTCACTTTACGGAAAGTGAGAATGGAGGCTCTTCTTGAACAACAAGGTTTGAATCACGCATTGCTAGGAGGTGATGGATTTTCCAAGGACTGTGATGATGCTGAGAAGAAACGCATCATTGGTAAAGCTCGAAGCACTGTGATTCTTTCGCTGGGAGATAATTCCTTGAGAGAAGTAATCAAAGAGAAAACTGCAAAAGGAGTGTGGGACAAACTTAAGTCACTATACCATGTGAAGACTTCTGGAAGCAAGATGCGTATGAAGCAATGATTCTTCTCATACAAGATGAGATCTAATAGATCAATTATTGAACAACTTGATGAGTTCAATAAGTTGTGTATGGAGCTTGAAGCATTAGATGTGAAGGTGGCAGATGATGATAAGGCAATTATTCTGTTGAGCTCTCTACCCGGGAGCTATGAGCACTTTATTGATGCTATTGTGATGAAAAAACCAGATGATCTAAAAGCTTCTAATGTTGAAAAAGCTTTGAGGAACAAGCTTGATCAGAAGAATACTGGAAATCAATCTGATCAAGTTGCTGAGAGTTTGTTGGTTAAACAATCCTGGAACAAATCTCAAGCTGGTAGAAGCAAGGTGAATGGGAAGTTCAAACACCAGAAGGAATCTTACAATGGAGTAAGTGACAACACTGAGAAGAGAAAGTGTTTTCACTGCAAGAAACCTGGCCATTTGATGAAAAACTGTTTTCTACTAAAGAGAGAAAAGAGAATGGGAAAGGCACCAGAGCAAGGTGGAGCAAATGCTGCAAATCTGACAGAATCACCTGAAGCTTATGATGATGCTGAGGTACTCTCTATCACTGAATCTAAATGTGGCTTACATTGGATATTAGATTCAGGATGCTCTTTTCATATGTGTCCTATAAAAGAATGGTTTGAGAACTTCAAATATAAGAATAGAGGAAATGTGCTTCTTGGTGATGATTATGCATGTGATGTTAAAGGATCTGGTAATATAAGATTGAAGATGCATGATGGTGTTGTCAGAATCCTCACAAATGTTAGATATGTACCAGCATTGAAAAGAAACTTGATATCTCTAGGAACACTTGATAAAATGGGATACAAGTATGGTTCTGAAAATGGTGTTATGCAAGTTATGAAGGGCAGTACATCAATAATTAAAGTAGATTTGATCAATGGTCTGTATATCATGCAAGGTGAAGTTGTTTCTGGTATGGTCTCTAGTGTATCTAGTGATGATAAAACACAACTGTGGCATGATAGATTAGCTCATATCAGTGCTAAAGGATTAAAGGAGCTGTCTAAGCAACATTTGCTAGGGGATGATCAAATCACTAAGCTAAGTTTCTGTGAGAATTGTGTAATCAGGTTATGAAACTGGTAAACACACCACTAAGGAGCCACTTGATTATGTGCATTCTGACTTATGGAGACCTGCAAGGACTGAGACTTTGAGTGGTGGCAAGTATTACATGTCTATCATTGATGATTACTCAAGAAAGGTCTGGCTCATGGTGTTAAAGTCCAAAGATGAAGCATTCTCTAAGTTCAGAGATTGGTTAATTGAAATTGAGAATCAAACTGGAAGAAAGTTGAAGTATCTAAGGACTAACAATGGTCTGGAATATCTGTCAGGAGAATTCAATGATTTCTGCAAACAAAAAGGAATCATAAGGCACAAAACTATCCCAGGCACACCACATCAAAATGGTGTTGCAGAGAGATACAATAGAACTATTCTAGAGAGAATTAGGTGCATGCTTATTAGTTCTGGTATGTCAAAGAGATTCTGGGGAGAAGCTGCAAACACAACTTGTTATCTAATCAATATAAGCCCTACATCTGCATTAAAATTCAAAACACCTGAAGAAGTTTGGTTTGGTCATGTTCCCAAATATGATCACTTGAAGGTGTTTGAATGCCTGGGACTTGTTCATACAAAACAAGACAAGTTGGATGCTAGGGCACTAAGACGTGTATTCTTGGGATATCCTACAGGTGTTAAAGGGTACAAGTTATGGTGCATTGATCAGAAGAAATGCATACTTAGCAGAGATGTTGTTTTCAATGATGAGAGAGTAATGCCTCTCAAGTCTCAGACACTATAGAAATTCAGCTACAAAGCTCTTCTATTACTAATGAAGATCAAGAGAGAATCAACATTGAGTTGGAGCAAGTACATGATACACAAGTAATTGATACAATAGTACATGAAGCTGATGAGATACCAGAGACTAGTGATCAAGTTGCAGAGAGATCTACTTACAATCTTGTTACTGACTAAATAAAGAGATCTACCAGACAAACACCTAATATGTATGGGTTTAGGAGAGTAGGAAAATCATATATGGTCTCTTATGCTCTCAGTATTGCAGAAGATATCTGCTACACAGAACTAAACAGCTATCTTGAAGCTGTCACCTATCATGAGAAATATTTGTGGATGAAAGCTATTCAGGAAGAGCTTGATTCTCTTTATAAGAATGAAACTTGGGATATTGTCACTGTACCTAAGAATACTAAATTGGTAGGGTGCAAGTGGATATTCAAGAAGAAGGATGAATCTGCAATAGGTGGACAAGTGAGATTTAAAGTAAGATTAGTTGCTAAAGGTTCTACACAGAGAGAAGGAATAGATTACACAGAAATCTTTTCTCCTGTGGTTAAGCATACTTCAATCAGGATTTTATTATCTATTGTTACATAGAATGGCTATTATCTACAGCAAATGGATGTGAAGACTGCTTTTCTGCATGGGAATCTTGAAGAACAAATTTACATGAGAGTGCCTGATGGAGTAGAGTTGAACAATGTTGATACTAAAACTTGTTTACTCAAGAAATCTTTGTATGGTTTGAAGCAATCTCCAAGACAGTGGTATAATAGATTTGATGTCTTTATGATATATGTGGGTTTTAACTATGATAGTTACATCTATCAGATTGGAGATAAAGATACAGGTTTACTGTATTTACTACTCTATGTTGATGATGGCATATTGATTGCTGGGAAAAGCAAGAAGTTGATTGAAGAAGTAAAGGAAAATCTCAACAATGAGTTTAAAATGAAAGATTTGGGATATGCAAAGAGAATTTTTTGTATGGATATACACAGGAGTACAGATCAACAAGAAACTACACTTACTCAAGTTAGTTATCTGAAGAAAGTTCTGACTAAATACAAGATGTATGAGTCAAAGCATGTATCTGTTCCTCTGAATCTGAGTATGAAAGTTTCAAATGCTCAATGTCCAACTACTGAGATAGAGAAGCATAAAATGGAGCTCATTCCTTATGCAAGTGCAGTTGGTAGCATTACGTACACCATGATATGTTGCAAGCGTGATATAGCATATTCTATGAGTGTAATTAGCAGATACATGAGAAATCCTAGCCATGCTCATTGGGAAGCTGTGAAAGGTGTACTGAGGTTTATTAAAGGAACAATTGATCATGGGTTGTGTTTTAAAGTGGTAGAAGCTACAAATCAACCTCTAGTGGGATATGTAGATGCAGACCATGATGTTGATACAAGGAAGTCTAACACAGGATATGTGTTCACTCTCTATGGGACTGCTATAAGCTGGAAAAGCTCATAACAACATGTGGTGGCTCTCTCTACTACAGAGGTAGAATTCATTGCTCTCACTAAGGCAATCAAAGAAGCTTTATGGCTTAAAGATTTGCTTGAGGAGCTTGGTAAATATCATAGATTCGTCACAGTTTATTGTGACAATCAAAGTGCTATACAGTTAGCCAAACATCAAGTGTATCATGAGAGGACAAAACATATAGATGTAAGATTGTACTATATCAGGGATGTGATATCAGAAGGAAGCATCAAAGTTGAGAAGATTCACACATCTGAGAATATGGCTGATAGCTTGACAAAAGCATTGCCAATTTCAAAGTTTCAGCTGTGTTCTTTGTTGATGAAGGTATAGAAAGGTCTACTCCAACCTTAGGAGTGTATTTTGGAGTACCAGGGAGGAATTCAATCTAAGGTGGAGATTTGTGAAGATAGATTGAATTCTTGGAGATGAAAACATGAAGAAGTATGAAGAAATGCAGAAGCATTGGATCTGATCTGTGTTGTTTGTTCTTGAGGGAGGAATAAACGTAATAAGCAAATAAAAAGCGTGTTTCTACTTATTGTGATGCGTTGCTGGCTTCTGATTGGCTGATGCATCGTGGCATGACGTCATAAGGCGGAGAAGAGTAGTATAAATGGTTTTGCTCTTCTTCTGTTCATCATTGCATTTTCTCTCATAACAGAAATAACCGCATCTTCTTCTTCCTCTCGTTCTCGTTTCTGGTTTTTTGTTTATCTCTGTAAATTGACATTGATTGAAGCTTTGTTGTATCATTGTAATTGTGTTGATCAATAAAAGAATCTCTGGTTACTCCCGTAGATGTAGGCATTTGCCGAACCACGTAAATCATCGCGTTTTGATTGTTCTGAGTATTTGATTGATTCTTGTTTTGTTTGATCGATTGTTTGATTGGTTAATCGATTGATTGTTGAATCGCAATAGATTGAAATTATTTTATATAGAATCAGATTCTTAGTAAATGAGTAAACGTGAAAGTACTTATCCGTATATTCATCTCATGAGTTGGAATGTGAGTTCGGATTAAAGGAGACATTTCAACTTATCGATATGTTTTTCCTTGTTTTTGTTTAGGCTTCATTTGATTTGAGGGAAAATTGGGGAAAAGAAAAAAATAGAGGAAAATATTGTTTTCCACCATTTTGTAGTTCTCAGGAAATCCTGGAAAATTTATGAAAATCTATATAAAATACATTTATCTCCACAAAATAAGGAAAGTTATTTTTCCCTCAGATTTTCCAGGAAAATCTTATTTTCCCCTGTTTTTTTTTTTTCCCCCCATTTTCTCTCAAACCAAATGAAGCTTATATTAGGACTTAGGAGTACAAATGTCAAGCTGCTACAATTCATACAATTAGAAGCATGTGATTGTTTGGTAAATAAAATACAATTAGAAACATAATATGATTGTTTTGGTAGTCAATAGTAGTAACTGAGTTATAGTCGAACTATAGAATGGTTGATGCACCGAAAATGTTTTCAGTGTACACATAAGCGAGGACAAAATGTGCAAGAAATAAGATGTGTTGGTTTGTGAGGTTAGCATATCACCTAATAACATCACATGAGTAATCACTCTATTTCAAAAGGTCGGCCCTTAATCTACAAGGGACAAGACGTTACAGTTTCTCAAACAAATATAACCTTCCTCATATTTATTCAGAACTTGAGTTACAAAACGACAATCATGTTTAAACCAATCAATACACCAATAATTCTCAAAGCTCAGATGACTAAAAACTTCTGCAATCTACGATGTACCCGTTGGTGCTGCATCCTAGTAACAGACCAACACTTCAATCGGACAATAAGATGTGCATTTGACCGAACGCAAATATTAGTAATAGTTTTAGTCAAATATATATGCATAGAAGTCTTACTTATAAAATGCTATCGAAATTTCCGTTTTGACGTTTTACGGTTGATTTTTAACTTTATTCAATTAATCTTAAGCATGAATGTAAAATGTTCAATTTTTATATAATGAAACTTTTGGGGCTAAATTTTAATTATATAAAAAAATTGAACATTTTACATTAAATAATTAAATAATCGAATAAAAAAAAAAAAAAATCAGCGGAAAACAATCGAGAAGTAGTATTTAATTTTCATTGGCGTGTATAGTATATGGTTGTGGTCAGTAATATTTTTCTTATAATTGGAATAAATGTGTGAAAACAATATATATACATACACAAATATAGAAACATATATATAATTTGTAATGTACATATAATGGGAAAACATATTCATGTTAACATCCACACTAATATGCTTTATAATTTTAAATAGGTTATTTCAGCCCACGGATCGATCAAAATCCAACCATCTAGGTAGCTGAAGATGTGATGTGAGGTTACTCTAAGATTATCTTCGAATGATATGGTGACGCCCGGCACATTCATATACAAGTCTGTCCTCGCACACTTTAATCTCACTCGTTTATACGTTGATCATGTTACGTTTAACTATATTACCATTATAATTGTATTTAAAAAAATACACCTTACCAACCCTTATAATTTATTTTGAACTTTTAGGTTGTCACAGCTATATTTCTAACAAAAAATGGTTAAAAATTAAAAGAAATGTGGCGTGGAGTTACAAGCTCCACGAAGTTTGCCTTTCCAATTGTGATCAGATGTCTATTCAAATGGGATCAGATAATTACTCAAAACGGAAAAGAAGATCAATTGGATAAAGGAAAGGCCACTCCAAACTTGGCCCAGCAGTGGATCAGTAATGCCCATAAGGCCATAACCATTATGCAATCCAAATTCCATATTTAATGGAACTATCTACAATTAGCAATAGTATCAAGAAGGGCCCAACTACCAGCAATGGACAGAAAGCTCTTTGCTTCGGTCAAAGGGGATGGATGATATTTTGGGGACTTAGATATTACTCTACCCGTCCACATAAAAGCTTTTCATTAATCCTTTCTCAACAAAATAGGATATTGAATACTTTATATACACTGCATTGCAAGTAGGGATTGAGAACATTTCAAATAATTTTTGATATGTTAAAAGTAAAGGAATATGCATTGATGTTCCACAAATATGTACATATAAGACAATGAGAAGTTTCTTATGAAACTAGACGAAGGGAGCAATATGGATATGTCATATGATTATAGTTATACATTGCACATGTTTTATGTGTACACAAGGTCTTCTTTTAGGTATATCTTACTTGCGTCTCCCCTAACAACAAGACTGGGGTGAGGAGCCCGTATCTTAGCCAAGTCGTAGTCTTGCAAATCACACGAACAAGTTTCTCTAGATTCGGAAATCAAATGATAAATATCATGAAATCTAAATCTGTTCCCTTCCCAAAAGTGGTACTTGTAAGCCTAAAAATTCGAGACAAAAACTTTGTGCTAAACAATTCTCCAGTAGACCAAGTATATGATTAAGTTATAAAATTTGTAGCTCAGATTCAAAACTTATGCTATTTGAGAAAATTATTTTCAACATCATGTCGTAAACACCGATATTTTTTTCATCTAAAGAAATGCATTGTGTTAATAACATAGACGCTTGATTAATAATATCAATGGTTTTCTTGACAACATAATTCGGTATGTATATAAGTTAGCTAAAGTGCGTCTATCGAGCGACTTACTCAGGTCCGTGGTTGGTCATGGCTATTTAGGCTCTGTTCTTTTCAATTGAAATTCTTGAATCGAATCGAATTGAATCGAATGAATCAGTAGTATAAAATATAATTCTAGCCATCGAATCGAATGAGTTTTCAGTTGAAGAGAACAGAGCCTTATTGCAGTTCAAACTAGGCAGGGAATTCAGGATATGCTCCAGAGCGAAAAAATGAATTTGATGGGTCATAGGCCCAACTCATTTAACAAGAAGACAGACAGACTGATTTCGGCCCAAAGAGTTGTGTGGTGGGGAATTTGGATCATCACATCACATCTACCGAGTCTGATCGACATCTAGCACACAACAAAATGTGGTCAATAATTACAAGTTACAAACTTCTCCTGCCTTCTCCTGCGTTTACATTGGCATTTATATGATCACACAAATATCTAAAAGCTCACTATATGCATTTGGTTGTCTACTGTTAAATGCAGGAGCGGAATCAGAAGGGGACATAAAGGGGGCGTTCGCCCCCTTTAAAATTTGAAAAAGAAAATTTTAATATGTAGTAATATTTTCGTTAATTTAGAATTTTGCCCCCTTTAAACCCTGAAATAACCTCATATATATAATTGTGCCCCACCGAAGTTCGAATCCTTAGTCCGCCCCTGGTTGAATGATTCTCCATTCACATTTAGAATCCACACGACATTGTCCGCTACCATTTAAAAACACACGTCTCAATAAACCTCCTATTACAAAACAATAGTTCGCAAATGGTTTTATAATTCGAAACTGTTCGAATGACATCTTAAATAATGAATGACATATTCAATCTGCTATATAGTACAACCAACTAATGCGACAAATTTGATATTGCTTTTTCAGCCACACAATTGCATTAATTAATTCACCACCAATATTTTTCTAATATAATTATAAAATAACAATGATAATAAGTTAATAATGCGACACCAAGGAAAGGAAAGGGTTTTATGAGGAGACTAGTGATAATAATTAGTCAAATCTACGTGCTAGCTCCGTGAATAACGAAATTTGGTTCGGGTAAAAGACGGTGACTTTTCACTAGGTGACAAATTAAACCCAAATTATGCGTTTATTAAATTGAAAATAATTGGAAAGAATATGATCCACTGTTTGTATTGTTTGTCTGTACCTCGGCACTATATAGTGAAGTATATATATAGTATAGTAGTACTATATACCAAACGTATGTTACAAGTAAACATAGTCAAACACTGTACATTACTAAATGATATGATATGTTATGTTACCGCCTCTTAAATTCAAATCCACCCAAACTTTATTAATTTCTGACCTGTTTCAAATATAACCTGCTTAGACTAATAATATCGATCGCTAGAATTGGACCAAATTAGGCAATGGGTTTTGGTCAAGGGTACGATATATAACAAGGAGAAAGGTTCCAGTCCACGTCATTTTTTCGTGTCTATACAATGAGTATACATCCATATACCAAGATAAACCCTACACCAATTCTACTACAGATATATGAATCGAGTATTCGAGTTCTACTACAAGTTAAAGGTTTATGTTATGCTCGTTTGATAATGTGATTGAGTTAAATTCGATCTTGGTTTTGTGCTTACGATAAATTGATATGATACAAAACCTCCTTTATAGTATAATTAAATGATTATGTTAGAATTATTTAATTATTTTTACTTCTTTTAATACATTCATGTCTTTGGCGACGAGTTTGAACTTGAAATCGAGTTTGATTTTAGACTTATTTTCACCAGTCGAGTTGAACCCAAACATGATTAGTGGTTGAGCGCAAGTTAAGTATGCTATTGCTCGGATTGACTTGTTTATTGACACTAGAAATACATGTGATATATCTTCTAGGTAGGATTGTGAACGATTCGAGTCGAGATTATGTAAGCTCGACTCATTAAGAACTATTTTGTCCAGGCTGAAAGCTCCAAAACATGTGTTCGCACTCGACTCGACACGACCCCCACAACTTGGGCTTGAACTTGGGAAGACAAAGTTTTTTTTTTTTTTCCGTTTTGAGCTTGGCTCGTGATGTAGTAATTCTCGAAACCTGAATATTTGAAACTTGAAAATTCAAATTTAACTCTGCTTACAAACTCGAAAGCTATAATTATTAAAAACTGGAGTAGTATATACTATACAAGTGGCCCGTTGATGTTTTGAGTCGAACACACCAATTTATGAGTGAACTGGAAATTGAGTTTGTCCCGGTAGAGCACGAGCCGAACTTAGCTTGAATTGTTAGTAATAACCATGAATCGTTTAGGCCATGTCTTGAGTGTTGAAAAATAGAATAATCTTATCGGTCATGTGAAACCATTTCTTGATTTTAATCGCCATGAAAACACCGTTTCATTTTGATAATACCCACATAAAACACTCATATATACAATTTTACCAACCCACTATCTCTACTTTATTCATTATTTATTCTTTCTTCATTTAAATAATAATCAACTTTCCACTTTAACAACCCACTATCACTTTTTATTCATTCTTTATTATTTTTATACTCAAGTCAACCAATTTTCTTATTTTGTAGACCAATAAAGTAAACGAAAAGCTATTCCCGGGACGACGTAAGTACTAAAAATTACTCCATCCGTCCCACAACAAATGTCACATATTCCATTTATTACATGTCCCACTACAAATGTCACATTTATATTTTTGGCAACATTTACAATCCATGTGCATTTGTACTCAATATTTACACTGCACATTAATCTCTATGTTTAAAAGTAAATGTGACATTTGTTCTGGTACGGAGTAATTAATGATAAATCCAATGAGGATGGGTCAATAATGGAATGGGATGAAGAAATAAATGAGAGGAAAGATCTAGCTAGCTAAGAGGTCCACGTAAGTGGAGCGTATGGTACAAGCAAGAGGTCCACGTAAAAAAATAAAAAATAAGAATATTCTTTCTTTATTTTGCGTTTCTAGAAATGAAACGCGTAGGAGTACTACTCCATAATACTAGTGTGGTAGTAGACGGTTTATCTGATGCTAGGCTTTCCCACTAATTCATCTTCTTTAAAATTTGACAATTATCAACTAATTTAATTTTTTTTTTATTTTTCTTTAATTTTAACATTAAACATATTTGGGTTTAGCCATTTTTAAAATTAATTATCTAAAAAAATTGGAAGAAACATTAGACCACGTCACAAAATTTCACTTCCAAATTGAATCTTTAAAATCAAAATCCGTCAACCTAGAATTTTATTTTGAGGATGAAACCTCAATTGCTCCAAAAAGTTGAACTCTGTTATGTTAAATATGAAGAAGATTTTTTAATGGCATCAATATCAAACGGACATCAGGACTCATCCAATTTTAATCTGGTGCATACATGTTCAACTTTTTAATTTAAAATGTAAGATCCGAGTCAAGTTAGATATGATTTTTCTCCTTTTTATTTATCTTTTTTTTGCAATTATGTAAATTATTTTATTATATGAAAATACGTGTTAAACTGTAATTTTGTGACGAGATCTGATGTTTATTCTAAAATTTTCAGATAAATTAATTTAAAAATATAACTAGATTATAACTATGATTAAGGTTAAAATGTTAAAAAAAATAAAAAGAGAATTAGATGAATTGAAATTTATAAAATTTTAGTGATGGTGAACTACTGGACCCACTAGAACCATAGTAGACTTCAGAAACACAAACAAGACAAGAGGAGTAGAAGACAACGTTATGGTGATGTGAAATGGTCCGCATCAAATGAAATTAAATAAAATTGTTACCGTGTGGGTCCGGACGGATGAGGTGAGCCACGTGTGGGGTTGACAGTGGTCACTAGACGACCAACCGCCGCGCATTGGATTACGGGCTTATGTTAGATGTCGACTCTTGGTGGCCCCCGTCCCGTTTCATCGCCTCATCTCAAATCAAATTACTCATAAGTGCTAACCTAACTACTACTATAATATATATTACTAGTATTAGGATTAGGATTAGATTATCAATCTTTATTAACTATTCATTATCTTCTTCATTTTAATACACTACTGCTACTTCTACTACTACTAGATAGAGAATAATCATGCCGCTAATCATGTTCCTATGAATCCTATCCTATTCTTACTAGTCAGGCCCAGGAATCTTCTCTTCCATTTATAGCATACCATGTGTATACTATTATATTTCTCCTAAATTAATGTTGCTTATTTAGAGTAAACTAATAATACTTGTAACATAAAATTTTGTTGGATATGACAAAAATTAAGTGGTTCTACTTAGACTAAGGCTATGTTCTTTTCAACTAAAATTTACTGAACTGAATTGAACTGAACTGAATTGTAGTATAAAATATAACTAAGCAGAACTGAACAAAACAGAACTGAATTGAATGAGTTTTCAGTTGAAGAGAACAGAGTCTAATACCGCACAATGGCATATAATGCTCAAAATCATGGGACATACTTCATATCCATTCCTACTTAACTAATTAAAGAAACAAAATACTACTACTATATATTAGTGAGCTACCAAGTATGAGATTCACAAAACGGACTTTGAATTGTTCAAAGTTAAAAATTACATTTTGATTTGATTGCCAACAAGTGTATTTTCTAGTTTAATGACACCAATACTTGGTGTCAAAGTGTTGTGGTATGGTTATATGGCGATCCGACCACTAACCTATCGAGACCTACCCTTTGAACCGGTAAGATTATGTAAAACTTGGACTACACATGTCATGCTAGTGTGATATTGTCCATATTGAGCCGGAGCCCGCACAAATTGACTTTTAAAGTCCTCATACTAGTGGACATGGTGGCCTACTTATATATCATCAATCCCTGTCGCTTTTAATCAACGTGGGATGCGGAGTATTATAGTAATGAATAACGCTCCACTCTAGTGAATGGGGTGCAACTAAGCGGACACGGGCTTAAATTGGATTTTATTCAAATGAAAGAATGGGAGTAAGGAAAAATCCTATAAACATGGGACAAATCGATATGTTAGGTCCATGCTACTGTTTGAACTGAAACTTGATTAGTTCTAGAATCAAGTGATTACAGTTTGTTCCATGCTAGTGATGGCTGAAGATCATGGAAGCTGTGAATTAATACTTCATTAAATGACGAAATAGCAAAGTTGCTTATCTTCACAATCAAATTGCCGCATATACCATTTGAAGTTTGAATCAAGAATTTTGAATTTTAAAAATCTTGGTGCTTGTGGCACTTGATTTAAATTTTAATCAGCTGTAGCTAGCTACTCAACACACCATTTTATATATTGAAAACGGTCCAAAGGGCAAGCGTGATTTATTAAATACATGCTGATGAGATTGAAAATGACTCTTATTTTGCTCTTCTCTTTTTGTTTTTTTTTAAAAGTTATCATGAATAATAATGATAATTATTAATTTGAATAATATAGCTAGCTGGTATATTAATAAGACAAACTTATAATTAATATGTCACTACTCGATTTAGTGCTGTAGATTTGACTCACTTTTGAGATATCGAATGTAGATGGATGGACGTGTATATATCGATATATAGCTACCACATCAATGCCAGTTAATTTGATGTTACACCATTTCATTTTCCTAAATAATTCATACTATAAAACTAATTTATTGATTAAGATACCTATCGGCTATCGCTATCGCATCCATCATTTTATGATGTACATAATTAGCAGCTTGTTTAACATAAGAAGAAAAAAAAGAAGGAATTAGCAGCTTGTTTAACATTCATTTTTATGAACTTTTGCCTAATGCAGTATTTTATATATATGTAGAGAAAAAAAAAGTGATTAATTTACTTTAATCTCAAAAGTACTGTTATTGTAGAGTTACTAAAAATGACCAACGACATTATTATACTACCTCCGTCCCAACTTCATCTTCCCGCATTCCATTTTGGTCCGTCCCAACTTCATCTTCTCATTCCTTAAATGGAAAATCTCTCTCCTACTTTATACACTATTTCTCCTACTTTATACACTATTTCTCCTACTTTATTCACTATTACTCCTACTTTATACACTATCTTTCATACTTTATCACTATTACTCCTACTTTATTCACTTTTATCTTAAAACCCGTGCCCGGGGCCACGGGAATATCAACCCGGGACGGAGGGAGTAATAGACAAAAACACTAGCTAGAAGTTGTAATAAAAACATCAGTCATGTTTACACGTGAACAAACAATTAATATATATAAAATATTAATTAATATATAAAACATTAACAATGTTGTTTAAAATATTATAGTTATATATCAAGACGGTCCATATCTCTTCAAAGTGCTCGGCAAAAGCTGTTAAAATTGGTGGCCAGAGAAAAGTTTTAGGCTAATCTCCTCAAGTGAAAATCGACATCGTGATCACTAATCCACTATGATCAGCTTGGGAAAAAAATATTAAAATAAAACTAAAATTATCAATTACTATAGTACAGTAAAAGAGTAAAAGTAAAAAATCTTACTAGCAGATTTTCATATATACAATCAAACACTGAAAGTAACATGAGATTTGGATGTTCCCTAAGCAGTCAGCATGATTAACATGCATCATTGTAGTACTAGTTAGTATATTATCAATTATATTACATATAAAACTACGAATTTGACTTTTGACGATTTAAAAGCTGGAAAACCCCAACTTTTCTGAATGGCCAAACAGCCTTAAGTTATTGATGTCACGTGCCATGCACGTATGGACTTGTATATACTTAAATGTAATTGATTTCTGACCGTTATTTTTAAAAAAAAATAGTTGTTGGGTAGTTAAATGGAGTCTATTTATACACCAAAACTTGCCATTTTGTCTCCTTATTTCAGATTTTTTTCACTACAAAATTATCTAGTTCAATTATGGTTTCTAGCTCGAATGTTTCAAGTGATTATCCGGCAATTGGTGTTATTCGTCCAGTTTGTAAGAAGTCAAATTGCAGTAATTGAACTGTTCTATCTGTGGAGAAGTCTCAACCACACGAAGGAAGATTTTGTTGGAGTTGTCCAAGACATGGGTGGTCAGAATGGTGTCATGAGGAAGAAATTGTACAAACACAACATCATCGAGAAACCATGCATGCCCAATTGCTTTGTGAATTTGTGCCATTTGTAACACCACTACATTAACATTCAAGGGTGCAAAATGTGAAACATTCAAGAGAGTAAAATGTGCAACAACAAGCTACTATAGCAGTTAAAAGAAGGCATAAGCAAGTGGAGCCTAATGTAGACAAACACATTAGAATTAGGCAACTTATTTGCCTTAACATGTTGTTATTTGCTATTTACTTGATAGTGCAAATTGTTAAAGCATTCAAGTAGATGAAACATTGTAAGCAAGCTAGGAATTACATTGTATTGAACTTAGTTTTCCAATGCAAGTTTTCAATACAAAATTTGTAGGCAAAACAAGACTAAAGTACTGTAATTCCATCCCCAGCATTTCAAAAACAAAAGTAGAGCATAAATGCTTAAGTTATGAGATAGTTGCTATGAACACAAAGTAACCTAATCAGCACCAAACCAAGAACCTAGACCTCTTCCCCTAGTTGCTCCTCCTCTCGCCCTTCCTCTGCCCCTGCCTCTTCCATTAGTTGAAGTTCCAGCCTGGCCACTTCCTCTTCCCCTACCAGTTTCTGCATGTGTACTCTACATGCAAAACATATCCCAAATTCAGCAAACATACATAACAAGCAAATGATATCCCAAGCAAATAAATAACCAATATCCCAAGCAAATGATACCCAAATCAAATGAATTGCCAATAAACAAACAAAACCATACTAATGCAGATGTATTCCTCATATAGGGATAGCCAATTACTTACATCATTTACTTGGTGTCCTTCATCTTGCTGATTTGAATGAGTAGGCTGTATTGGTTCCTCATCTGCTTCCTTTTCCTGCAATGTACATAAACAAGAGTGTATTCTTGAGACTTACACACTAATTACAAGAAACGTTGTATAAAAAGATATAAAACTCACCAAGGTAGGACATTTCCTACAGTTATGTCCTCTAACACCACATAGACTACATTTTGGTGGTCTTCTTGTTTTGTGCAATGGAGCAGTAGTTTTCCTTGGCTTTGCACCACCTTCACTTGAGTGTCTAATTCTAGTTACAGGAGGTCTGCCAGGGGGTCTGAGAACTACAGGAGGTGAGCATTCTTCCTCAGTCAAATCATTAGGCCAGAATCTATAATTTGGCACAGGTTGAATCATCATATCATATGCCCTAACATAGGCAGCCTTGGTATGGTTTTCACTTAAGAAGTTCTCCCCATCCTGTCTATTGTGATTGATAGCCACCCATGCATGCCTACAAGGGATTCCACTCACGTCCCACCTTTTACAATCACAAGACCTTGTCTGAAGGTTAACCACAAAGGTGTATGAGTAGTCCTCCACCTCATATACATCCCCAGACTCTGAAACTAGCCTACATCTTCTTGATGCATCATGTGTTTTATTTAACTTCTTTAACACCCTTGGCATTACAACTGAGGTACAAGCTGCACCCTTCTTCCTCCTTACTACAATTCTCTGCGTAACTTGTGTTCTCAATCCCTATAAAATGAGTAAAACATAGTTATCACACACCAGTTAACTTAAATGAGTTAAATGAATAAAATGAGTAAAACATTGTTACCTCCATTATATTCAGGATAGAGTACCCTCTTATAGGCTCCACCCAAGAGTTGAAACTCCCACTAAGATTGTTAGTGTAGTGGTCTATTTTTGGAGTTGGGTCAAAAACATGCCATGCCCAAAACCCTACAGGAATATTTATGAGATAGGTCCATGCTGGAACACTTGCATCTCTCATTTTCACCATTTCTTTGTTCAAACCATATGATGTATAAGTTGTAGCAACTTGCCAGAAGTACTTCCATAGGTCTACACTTCCCCATTTGAGCTTGAAATTGTCATAAATATGCTTTGCACATTTCCTATTGATGACAGTTGGATCCAACTCTTCAATAACTGGCACCAAACCCTGCATTTGTGATATACATATAGTTAGTCAGATAGAATTGGCAATGATAAACTAAGTATGCAATGATATATGAGATGTTTACCTTTTGTCTATCTAGCATGAAGTGCCAGTGTTTTTCAGCATCCCATGGACCAACAAATCTCTCAAGGCATTGTAAAAAGAAGTCCCAAGACTCTTTGCACTCAGATTCAACAATAGCCCAAGCAACTGGATAGGTCCCACAATCTGGATCAGTTGAGACTGCACTCAACAAGTGACCACCATATCTGCCCCTCAAATGACACCCATCAAAGAAGAGGAATGGACTGCATCCATTTAGAAATCCTCTTTTTAGGCCCTCCAATCCACAGAAGAACCTTTGAAAATGGGGTGGTCTTTCAATTGCAGGCTTCACATTCATTTCAACTAGTGATCCAGGGTTTGTCCTAAGTACCATCTCTCTATACTTAGGTGACAGCCTAAAAGACTCTTTAGGGTTGCTTCCTAATATCTCTATGGCTTTGAGCATAGCTCTATAAATCCTCATATAAGACACCTTGATCCCCAGCTTGTTGGTCACCCAAGGTTCTAGTTTTTTTTGCTTTAATACCAGGAGTTTCCCTCAGTGGTTCAAGTAGCTTGGTTGCTAACCAATTGGAGTCTGCCTGCCTTTGATCAACCTTTCTGACACACTGGTAAACTACATGATAACTCATTATCATGAACGAGACTTCATCATCTAAAACACCTGAAAATGCAGAAAAGTAAGTAAGTTAGTAAAATTCTTTGAGAGAAACCAAAGTTCACTAAAAAGTAAGTAAGTTAGTAGAGTTAAATACATGCATGGAGCCTCCATTGACAACCTTTCCCTCCACAATGTACCGTGTATCTGCTAGTGTCATTTTTCTTCCTCACCAAATGAAACCCTACCTTCAATACATACTCTTTCACCCTCCTCCTTAACTCTTTCACACTTCTAGAGACATCTCCTTCTTTAAACTCCTTATCCCATTCTTCATTATTCTCTTTAAATTCATCACCAATCCACTCTTCTTCACTCAAGTCATCAACTCCCTCACTGTCATATTCAAAATTAGGATCACCTTCATCATGATCATGTTCTTTTGTGGCATTTGCATTTGCAGTTTCTTGTTGCTCAGTAATTGCACCATTTTTCCCTGTCTCATTTTCCTCATATTCCTCATTGTCAGAATCAGATTTCACACACCTAGTAAATCCAATTTCTTCATCCTCACTTTCATGCATATAGTGAAAATTAAGTTCCTCATACTCCCAACCAAAGGCATCGCTAGCATCCCTCTCACCATCACTCTCCTGATGAAAAGCCTCATTTTCAATTGGTACTTGCTCAGACTCATCAATTGGTACCTGCTCATTCTCATAATCACAAGCATCATCATCAGTTTCAGTATGCATACTCTCTTCAGCATCATGAAAACTTGGATCATCACTATCATGACTGATGCTACTATCAGTCTCATGAATCTTACTTTTCAATTTTTCAGCGTTTTCAGCTATAATCTTCTCCTTCATTGCATTGATATCATCCTCATCATCAACCCAGTCCTCAACTAAAACATCTTCATTTGTCTCAGTTGTCTTACTACCTTCACCAGTTTCAACATGATCATTACCCTTTGGTATGTTCTCTTTGAAAATTTTGGACAACAAATCTTAAAACTCATCATTAGCCACATTAAACTGACTATCAACAGACTTCATAGGGGTTGGTTCAGTAGGTTGAGGTATGTAAGGAGTAGGAGCTGGTGAATTGGTGGATTTGTTTGAAGCTTGTGGAGTTTTTTGAGATTCTGGGAATGGTTCTGGTTGTGAGGCCTCAGTGTTTTGTGTTTCTTGGGTGGGAGGGGGTGGAGGTATATCATCATCAAACATACAAGTCAACAAAATCAGGGGGTGTGGGGGGTATTTGGGAGAAGTTCCAGGTGGTTTTGGCTTACAACTCCTCTGTCTAAACAATCTTCTTCTAGTAGTAGTACTACCTTCTTTTTGCACTTTGGTAGGAGGTACATACTCAACATCAACATCCAAATCAGCAAATTTATATGCATTCCCTCTCTTATTTTTCTTACATGACCTATCCACAGCTAAAGGCTCAACATCAGTTGTCTCCAAGTGCAATTCTACTTCCAGGTGCTTCATATTCAACTCAAACATAGACTTAACACTAAAATCACCCACTATCTCAATTTGATCAAAAGTTCCCTCAATATCAGCCACCATACTAAAAAAAAACAGAGTACCATTGGATTGCACATCATCTAACACAGTCTTATAAACATCACTCAACAGTTTTGAATGAGAATACCTGGAAGAATCGACATTGCTTAGAATGTATTGATCCTTGCAGTAATGAATCCTAATGTTAAAGAACGGACCCATTGTCATTGTAACAACAAGAAACAACAAGCAAATTAATCAAACGGAAACAAAAATAAAAGCCCTAACTGAGATTTATAAAAAACCCTACTGCGATTTCCAGTGAAATCGGACACGAAATTATGAACTCCCATACAAATACAAACTGTTATAACATGAAAATAACAACAAAAAGCAAGAATTTTGAAAGAAAAAAAAAACTAGTACCTTTCTTTCGCACGCGAGTTCACACCAACCAGGAGCAGGAACGAAGTATTACTGGAAAAAACGTGCAATTATGGCCGGTTACGTCATCAATTTTCGATTGATCATGGAGGTTTTGTGTTAATGGCGGAAAGAGTTGATGAAGAAGACGGAAGAGTGGTTTTGGCGGGTGGATGGGAGTGTGAGTATACAAATGGAATTAACCTAGAAAAGGTAGAAAATGACTTGAGGCATGTTTGTTTGTGTTATAATTGATTGTAGCTTAAAAGTTGATCAACGTAAATATAGCTTTTTGGACCTGGGTGTAATTGTTACACTAACAGGTACCCAGATGAGACTTGTGTATTTAACAGGGTATATGTAATTTTTTCCTTAATTAATTATTACAATCAAAATTAGCCATTTAATTTATACCTTAACCAAGTTAGCTAGCAAGCTAAGCTTCCTTAACATGCAGAATTATTCTAATGAATCCTAGTCTAGTTAATTAAGATCACATAAATCGCTCGCAATATAATTAAATGTGTTGTTTCTATCTATCGATAGTAGTAAGAATTTACATGATTAATTCTATCTTCGTCGAATCCAGTTATCTTAGTATATAGATGAAGTTTGGTCTTAAATGCACCAATAATTTAAAATTCCCCCATTATTGTGCAACAAAAAAGTATAAACAAATATAACACGATGGTACTTTAACGAATTTATACGCCTCAATAATCCTAAAAAAATCCACATGTTTTCTTGAATAGGATTGTACTTTTTTTTGAAAAATTAAATCTTGAAATTAGGTCACGTATGTATCACAAAGGTTAATTTATATGGTCAAGGGAAAATTCGACCCCGGTCTTATCCCCGGCGATCTCACCCTCTCACTATAGCAGTAGGACCCACAGTGTGAAACCCACTGCTACAGTGACCGGGATCAAACAGACCTAGTTGTGAAAACAACTTGTAAATCAATGTTCCCTATAAAACGTACAATTGATCACACTCCTTTGGCACTTTACCAGGCAACAAATTATACACTATAGTAAAAGCTAAAATCAAATATTCCCACGCACGTATAGATAAAGCTAATTGGGCGACCCATCGATCACGATACATTTTTTAACTTTTAACTTGATGATGCATGATATATACTCTAATCGATCTAGATAAGCCAAAGTTCACTAAACAATGTTAAATTAAAGTACTACAAATGAATATACTTTTGTGTAATAATGGACTAGTACTCCTCCATTCCCGGGTCATTTTTTATCATCCAGAGGGTAAAGTTTAAAAAATAAAAAGATATAAATAATTTAATAATTTAGTAAATACAAAATGAGATAAATAAAAATATGAGAGTGTGAATTAATGGAGTTGGAAATGAATTTTGTATTTTAGAAATGAGAACATGATATTGTGACATTAAGAAAATTTGAGAAATGAGATTGAAGCGAATGGAGCATGACTGATATGTGTTAAACATATGAGAAGAAAGACTCCATATAGAAATAAAGTGAAAAAAGTAAGTAAACTTTTGGATTATAGATCAAAGGATGGAAAATGCCTTGTAGTGAGCTTCATAAGTGGTTTAGTGCACGGGCTTTGATTTACATGTCTAAAAATGAGGCACTTGGGGGCTTGACTTTCAGTTCAAATGCTATTAATTTATAGATATCGTTTTATTTGTTCAAATTCGAAAATTGTTGTCAATAAAATGAAATGGTATATTTACCTGAAATTCTTCCGAATTCATTTGGATAGACATGACTGTTTAAAAACATGCAAACCTTATTGATTTCCCTGAATGGATGTGTCTGTTACAGCATGCATAATATCCATTAATTACAAATAGAGAGTTCTTGCACAAGGAAAACTCATTTTTTCTCATACCATATTATATACTTTCTCACTTGAATTCTCGAACCTTATTGTACACTGCGAACAAGTTTTCACCGTGCTGCAACTATTGTTTTTTGGACATTGATATCACGCCTCAAGGCTTTTACGTTCTTTGCTCACTGTTTCCATTCTCAAAACCATCAATAATGTATACTTGAACGCAAAAGAATTTTATTAATACCCAAAATAAGGAGTATTAGAAATGCTATGAAAGTACGAGACCTGTATGTCTCAATTTCAGAACTCCAAAACTCCAAAATCCTCGCCTATGTCACTAAGATCGAATTTGTGATCTATATCACACTGAAATTGATTATGCCTACAAATTACAAGAACAAAGACTTGAATTGATTGTTGTGTATTGTGTGAGTTCAGGAGTTTATATATGCGGTGTAGATGTAAAGATTATCGGTTTGGCATTTCAAACTTTTTAAAAGGAAAAAGAAAAGCAATTAGAAGGATATTTGAATGATGAACAATTAAAGGAGTAGCAAGAGTACTAAGAAAAGGGGAATATCAGTTTATATATTCACATGCACACGATCGAAGGAGGAAGGTAGCAGGAAATGAGTAAAATAAAGGAAGGAAAAGAGATTAAAACTTTTAATTACTCAATTAATTAGTTAATTAATTAATTAAGAAGGGATGGCTAGCTTTTATCATGCCGTAATCAGCTCACGTGTCAGTGGATCGCGTTCACACTCATCCAATATCATCAACTGGTTTACCGGTCAAAACTAACAACGTGTGTCTCTCTGTTATTGTACGTACCTGATCATTTACATATGTACTCCCTCAAAATTTTGAATATATCAAACAATACTCAAAAGCAACAATTTAACACTTATATCGTGTTTGACAAACAATTAAACAACTTTTTTAAGTTACTATCTAACTCATATAGTATTGAGTTACTATTCATATGTTAAAAATTAATATATTAAAGTCGTATGCAAAACGATTTATAAATGTTTCATTTATATATTTTTCCTTTGTACTAGTAAGATTCTTCAGGACATTATTGGAGTACTTCATGTGGATATATTATTGGCCACCTCACTTATTAGAGGATTCCTTATGTAGCATGGATAAATTTCAATAATGTAATCTTAAGAATTTGATGACTTGATGACAAAATTGTACCTTCCTAATGTGATATTGGTCTTCACGAAAAAAATGATAATAACAATCGATGGTTCTCACATATAATTGATGATATGATGAAGCGTGTCGAAGGAATGTTATATCAAATTATTGGTGATCTTGAATCCTGAAATCAACGTATGAATTGAATAATATTTAAGAGGTTATCAAACAAAACAAAATTACAAATGTATGAGTCATGAGATATGCACAGTTGTTAAAATGTTTGAGAAATGTATATGCGAATATGTATTTGGGGAGAAGCCTACAAGAAATTGTTGCATGATGAATATGAATGCGTTAGCCATTCACATTGAATGCTCTTTACCAGCCCATATTTGCTCTCTTGCTCCTCCGTACAGTCTCCCACCGCCATTTCTGAGTCAACCTATTATAATTCCATTCAACAATTTACAACAAATCAAATCATTTCTGTTTTCTAATAATACTAATATCATGCTGCTCTATGTCCATACTTCGAGCTAGTCGATCCAGTGAAACAATTTTTTTTTTTTATCAGCTGCATATAATATAAACATAGCTAGGAATATATCCAAATTTCTTTTAAAAAAAAGAGGAGAAAAAAAGGCGAGAATTAATTATAGGAGTATATACTAGCAGGCTAGCCAATTGACAAAGATTGATAGTAATTGGGAGGTTGCTAGAGTAGCTAAAACCAAAAAAATTGCACCCATACTAATAGTTCCTCTAGATATATATATATGTGTGTCCATATTATTATTAGTATTTTAATTGGCAAGTGAGTCCCATTAATCTTCTCCCATACACCAACAAAAGGAGAAATAAATATCATCATCTCTCTACCTCTACTCCTCCAATCCATCCACCTCTCTCTATATTTCACTTTTTATCTTGTCTCTCTACTAGAGTGCAACACAAGATAGAAACCAAGCCCAAACCAGGCCAGGCCCCTCTTATTTAATGATCCAACAGATTTTCCAATAAATCTCTCTATCTATCTCCAAAGAAAGATTCATTCCTTTTCATTTTAATTCTCATTTACACACTAGTACTAGTACTGATCACCATCCATCATGGAGATGAAGAAGAACCAATTGCAACAAGATCATTACCATGTCAAAATGGAGGGTTGTTTGAGCAACACCAACAATCCACTACTTCTGCAACCATCAACACCTTCTTCATTCTTGGATAACAACAATTACTACTACAACAATAACTCATCATCAGGAGGGTTGTTTGATTACTACTGCAATATTGAAGGTGAAAAGAACAGCAGCTTTTCATCTTCTTTAGGGTTTATGGAGTTGCTTGGTATGCAAGATTTTGCCGACTTTGATCATGTCTTGCCTGCATCTTCTTCATCACCTATCCAGCTGCTTCATCAGGCTCAGATCCATCAGGAGTCATCTGAGGTCTTGAACACACCTGCTACACCTAACTCTAATTCATCTATTTCCTCTGAATCTGTTGGTGGTCTCAATGAAAAGGAGACTCCAGTTGATGCTGCTGATGAGCAAGAAGATCAAGAGGTGGAAGAGGAAGAAGAAGAAGAAGATCACAAGAAGACCAAGAAAGAGTGAGTTTCTTTTCCTTCTTTCTTTTTATTATTATTTTTTTTTTCTTCGAGTCTTTTTTTTTTTTTTGACAAAGTCAAACAGGAGAGATTCTTTAACTTGATTTTTACTATGTGACTACAAGATTAAATGGTGTGATTTTGGGAAACATGTTAGTGTCATTAGTCATTTTACATGTATTGGTACACTTTGTTACTATCAGAATTCATTGTATATTAGGAAAGATAATTCGATTAGGATTAGTAAGTTATTAGAGGGTTGGTTTTGTTGTGAGCTATAGTTGATATTGGGGTCTAATAATTGTGTGTATGAATCATTATTGACTGCAGGTTGAAGGCAAAGAAAACAAGTCAGAAGAAGCAGAGAGAGCCAAGATTTGCTTTCATGACAAAGAGTGAGGTTGATCATCTTGAAGATGGTTATAGATGGAGAAAGTATGGACAAAAAGCTGTCAAAAATAGCCCTTTCCCTAGGTATACAATCATATCCTTCATTAAATCCTTCCTGTACTACTCTTAACATTTTAACTAATGCATTCTCTTTCTACCTTGCAATTTTAGGGTTTATCCTTGCTATAATCTTGCTATCTTAGTAATACTTATGTTTTACAAAAACATTTTAAAACTATGAGGAACAGTTGATTATTTAGCCAAGAAAATCACACCCCCTAACTTTTAGTCCTTTTTAGATATATACTCCAGTAATTTTTCTGGTGGAAATCAATCAATTGTGATGTGCAATTAAGTTGCATTTCATGTAGCCTTATATACAATGATTCTAATTAGTTTTGGTTAATTAATTCAGGAGCTACTATAGGTGCACAAGTGCACAATGCAATGTGAAGAAAAGGGTGGAGAGAAATTTCAATGATCCAGCCATTGTTGTCACTACTTATGAAGGCCAACACACTCATCCAAGCCCAACGCTGCCACGCTCCACCGGCATGCCGCATTTCTCAGCCGCTACGTCTTTCGCAGATCAAATGTTGATGGCTAGTCCTCACCATCAGTTTCCACACTTGAACAACTATCATATGAATCAGCAGCATATGATCAACAGCTCACCTGCCCTGCTAACAGACAATGGGCTTCTTCAAGACATGGTGCCTAACTGGTCCTTTGTTAAGAAGGAAAATGATCATGAGTAACCAATTAAATCATGTTTTTGTGTAAGTTCTCTTTACTGACTCTAAAAATTAATTAATGTTGTTCTTAGTATGTCATTTTAGTATAGCATTAGAAACCCTAATGGTTCACATTGGAGGTTTTGTATTTTCTAGCTATGATCATCTATATATGTCGGGTTATTTTTAATTGCATTTCTTGATTTGTATCTAATTTCTAGTACTGGCTAGTGCTAAGATCAATTACTTTATGAATGCAGCAGTTGTATCTAATTACTCTATTCTACTAATCTGAGATATCTTCTGTTTATCTACTCTTGATTGCATGCACTTTATTCTCCAATTCAATGTACAAAAACGCGTTTTCACATTTGTGCACATTGAAGTATATGATACATCCTTCTCATAAGACCACCTATATTTTGTTACATTAGTGGGAAATTAATTGAGTATGTATGAAGAGAATCTATCCGTTTCATACTTGAATCTGTTTCGGTTTCACACCGATATTTTGGATTTGAGCATCGGTCGGTCACAAATGAGGATCCCTTGTTTAGTTTGGGTGTTATATAAGTGAGAAATTGTACCGATGCAGAAACATCTCTTATGCTTTATTGTACTGTATTTCTTTTGTCGACTTCAATAAAATTGCCTTTTTCAGTCGTTCAAAAGAAAAAAAAGTTTGAGGTGCATCCCCAATTCGAATTACGGAAGCGAAGATAAAAATAAATTTTGATTTAGAGGGACAAATCAAACCCAACATTTTTCACGAGTACTACATAATATACATGCATCATGTAACGTTTACATAATATATTGTATTCAATAGAAGAGGTTGCCGTATCAGATAAATACTTATAAAAGATTTATATAGAATGTGTTAAGTTATATGCATGCGGGTCACAAATCACACATCATATAATAACTCTTTTACATTATATATATATATATATATGTGTGTTTTGCTGTTTCAAAAAAAAAACTTTTTTACATTATATGTCTAGTTCCGATCACGACATATAATCAGCGTGTTCCGTTACTTCTTACATATAAGAATTTTCAGGTTTGGACAGGCCCCTACTTGCCCATCCATGGATCTGCCCCAGCCTCACTTCTAACATTAATTATTATCATACGTTAGTTTGATAATGATGTGAGTACTCTTGATTATGGGATGGATGACATACACTAATTAAACGAGATCTTAAATATTGTTGACTATTAGCATAATTAATCTTAAAGACAGATATGTGAATTCTAGTTAGTGCTGTTAAAGGAGCCGAGCCGAGCCGAGTATTGTGATACTCGACTCGAGCTCAACCGAGCCGAGCTCAAGCTCGGCTCGTTAACAAAACGAGTAAAAAAAAACGAGCTCGAGCTCGAGTTCGAGTAACATGAAACGAGCTCGAGCTCGGCTCGAACTCAAAAAATTACGAGTATTAACGAGCCTTATCGAGCTTTAACGAACTTATCTATAAAAATATTAAAATATGTATAAAAAATATAAATTTATTAAAATAATTACTCTTAGCTTTTATCGAAAGAACCAAATTTCAACTCGATAATGAACGAGTATGAAGTCGCATTTCATTTCAAAATAAACTTATCGAACGAAATGAAGCCTCGGTAAGGCTCGACTCGCATAACAGCACTACTTCTAGTATATTGAGATCAGACTAGTAATAGAATGGTGTAGAAGATCAATTTTTTCAACTTTAACAAATGAGTTACTTCTCCAGCTAGTACTATTAGTTTGGAATCTCATAATTAGTGATAATATGGGCTCTTGCTATATAGTAGTACAACTAATTAAATGGGACCAAAGATCGATCTTTTGAGGCCGTTTTGATACTAGGGAATGGTGGAGAAGAAATAATAATTCACTTTTATCAATCTACCTACCTTTGTCTCCCATTATTGTACCTCTCTTACGTGTGATGTATCAAAATGCAATAGAAAATGATGGGGATTCGATTCATTCAATGGATCTATATAATATGGAACACTAGAAATATGAGAAAAAGATTTGTAATGGAAGATTTTTAATGATGGTAAAATTTGTATGACCAGTCCTTGTCCAACCCACAGTTAATGCTGATTTGCAAGTCACTCCTACCCCATCAAGTTCCCTTTCTGACAATTAATACTAATTCTAGAAACTCACACTGCCATCACAATTCTAACACATCTATACTACTATACACCTTCATTGCTGGAAAATATGTCTCGCTTCCATGGACTATTCAACCTCTAATGTTTCTACTACTACTTTCTGCTGATCTTGACCTAAGTTCTAGCATCTGGTTTTGGGGTTCTTGAGAAATTAGACCCTTAATAAGCAACCTCCCAAATAAACCGGATGGCATGGTAGTGCAGGTCATGATAATTATAGTCGAAAGATTCATGATTTTCCCAAAACTAACATATCCCTGTTAATAGATGACTAACTAGTTTATGATACAAAACAAGTGCTGATGCAAGACTTTGATGGGAGGTAATCTTGGTTGATCAGCTTGTTTAGTACCCCATGCCTAAACCAGCAGAACCTCCAGATAGGCCTTATAAACTCTTATCCAGCAAAATGATAAGGCCATTAGACCACCCTCCTTGTGGTACACTTCTGCAGAACAGAGTTTAGTCGTGAGTATTTACGTAAAGTAGATTGATAAATGCAACTGTTCTTCTGTATGAGAATATTGTTGCATCACAAGGATTTTTCAGCATATCTGTGAAGTTGGTGAATATACAACTCAATTTTTAACAGCAACGAACGTAATGCTACAATTTATATTCCTCATCGGTTAAAAAAAGCTGTCAACCGATAAACTAACCAGTTCAGATGGAAGAGGTGGGAAATACAACTATCTCATAGCAAACGGGGTGATTGTTGTTGCCATCTTGTTCTATAATTTCATGGCTTCAGAGCACTCTTGCACTTCTAACACATCTGGGGATGAAAGGGCCTCTGGTTCTGATTCTTGTTGCTCTTCGTTATCAAGTTCTTGCTCATAAAGTGCATATTCCTTCGGCTTCTCCCACTACCATTTTATCAGAGACCTAATCAGTAATCTGTTCACGATGAAATTCTTACCTATGCCCGGTCTTGTTATACCTTGTCACTAAAGTTCATTCACATTGCTTGAAAATGCATTTCAATATAATGCGGATGAACTTCAACCACAAGGTCTATATAGTGCGCACAAACCTGGGCTAGGTTTTCTTCAAAAATGTAAAAGTATTAGTAATGAAGGGAAATAGTTTATCCTTACTCTACTTTCACATGTTACACAATTGTAATAATATAAGTCTCCATCAGGTGCGACATGCTCGCTCCATTCACACTCAATAGGGTACTCATTCTCAGCAACATAATTAGCTGGATGGGCGGCTGCAGGTGCAGCAACATCGAAGCTTGATGTGATTGGAGCTCTCCATCCCGGAGGTGAAGACTGCAAAAATGTCCAACGTTTACTATTGGCCAGATGTAATTGGAAGTAATTATACTCGAATGAGAATCTAGGGATAAATCTGTCCACCAAGTTACATGTTCCACCTACTGGGAGGAAATCTCAAACTTGAAGGTGCAGATGCAATTTGTACTAAAATACAGTAGAGCACTGAAACAAGCTGCAAAAGAATCTCGTCTTCTGCATTCAGTAAGTCAGGATTATAGCATGGGAGATGGAATTTAGGATGGGCTACTGCTTAATTTCTGATCCGACAAGCCTTTCTGTGAGATTCTCCATTTTGTGCCACTAATCTTGTCAGCAATAAATCTTACTTCGATATAGGCGAATACTATGGTACATTAATAAGAATCTGGCTGGCAACCTTCTAGGTACATTTTCAGTCAAATGGTAAGCTTATGGAAGAATAACTGGAAATGGTACCTTCATCTGTTGCATCTCATTGTACATATTATGCCCGCCAGATGGATCACCGTTGTGTGGTGCATGCCTGGAGAAAATCAAAGTATTAATTATTATTAATTAAATACAATGAGCTGGTCAAGTATATGAAAATTTAATGCAAGTTGGACATGCAAGAGGCTAATATACAAAGAGAATGGGTCTAATGTTTGCACATAGGATGTACTATTCTCATTCCAAAACATTTGAAGAAGAACCACAGCAGTTTCAGTCTTATTGAGGGAAAAGCCTGGGAGGCTGGGACAGTAAATGCATGGCATTCCAATTCCAACAGTAAATGTACAACTTTAGTGAACTGCAATTCATGCGAGAGAACCCCATACCTTGAATCCCCATTCCTTGGCTTCTTCGGATCAGCAAATCGAACA
The DNA here is from genome assembly GCA_026545765.1 of Plantago major. Taxonomy (NCBI): domain Eukaryota; kingdom Viridiplantae; phylum Streptophyta; class Magnoliopsida; order Lamiales; family Plantaginaceae; genus Plantago; species Plantago major. The sequence continues at coordinate 3,020,080 of CM048840.1, forward strand.
ACCAATGGCTGCTCGCACCCCTATATAAAAATAGTAGTCTGTGAATAATCACTTAAACTAAATGATAGAAGGATTGTATCAGCACAAGGCTTACTTTCATTACATATATCCCATGCAAAGCCTGAATAGCAGCAATTGCCATCTCTCTGCAAGAAAACTGGACGAATGCACATCCTTGAAAGCCAGAGAAATTCCACATCATCAGGAAAAAGAAAATCCAAACAATTGCATGTGCTCAAGTGGTGCATGAGCAAAGGTACTTATAAATCGCATTCGACACTGACAGTAAGAAACTATAGGACTCAAACAACAAATTTACTGAACCATTTTAAGATGAAATCTTAAATTTCTCAACTATGTCAGTAATCATTATTTCCAGTTTGTTGTCGGTATTAGGGGATATAACACATTCCCAGATATTTTTGAGAAACTTAAATATTAGTTCCGAATTAATTAGTTCTCCTTAGCCTCAAACTCATGTGATCAAGGGAGTAGGAACTTTGCTTCAAGTCCCAACACAAAAACACTCGAATAAAGACTCAGCAGTTCTTAGCTGAACATTCTGCATAACTCTCCAGGAGTAGTGTGATTATGATATATATTGCTGGAGCTACTTCAGTCAAATGAGGGAATATTTAGGTGCTTCATTCAAAATGTCACTGACTTGCGTTTATGATTAATAGAAGCATGTCATTGTTTTGACTCAGTTATTTTCCAGCTTCCAGGCAAAGAGGTTAAGTCAGGCTTTTCAAGAGACACTCTGTATACATGCTATATCTACAAATGTATTTATGTCGACTTAAAAATCAAGTTTCACAACTTAAACTAGTTTCTTAGTCAGGCAAATCTTCATCCCGGTGGTTAACTTTTCTACGACACAGACTGAACACACCTAATCGAGCCTATGTTAATTAACTGGGTATACGGCACTCGACAACCCTTTATGGGTGTGTCAATTGGACACTTCGTTTTAGGTCATGAATTAGTGGAGTCCAACACCTGAATATGCACCCAGTTACTTAGAGACGAGTCCGGGTAACATAGATCAAAACTAAGAATACATCATCAATTCTAACCCTCACTTCGGGAAATAGATTACCAAAAAAAAAACTTCTGGGGAGACGAATAAAGAAACCAATAAGATAACTAACAAAAAAAACTGCATAAATAAACAAGTACACACCGCGACAATGCCCAAAATCATCTTTAGGCACATATATTGCTTCAACAAATCCAAAGGGAGCAAACACCTGCCAGTAGAAGCTTTCACTCAGATTTTGACGTGATTCGGAGGAGCACAAAAGAAGTATCTTTGAAATGATTACTCATACTTTCCAACTTCATTACTATAATTTAAAGAAAAGGAAGGAATCATATACTACAATAGTTTCAAATGGACCCCCTGTTCAGAAATTAAAAGGGCATGTTTCTGTGGTTCTCACATCAAATACATGGTTAAGAAATTCAGAACCCTCTTGGTTCATGTACAAAGAAGTCGTCACCCAGTATGGGCGAGAGATAAATCATTTATCAATCAACAGCAAAGTGAACAGATACACCATGTAGTCATGGTTTAAATTCCCGGCAAAACTGGCCGAAAATACTCGCTAGTCTCAAATTTTCTGCTCATTGAGATGAAATTATAATGATATTTCAACGACACTGGAAATATTTTTTATTTTTGGTTTGAAATCCCGGCAAAACTGTTTTGGTTTTCATAAAATCTAAAATATATTCAGAGATCGAGATTTTAAGCAATGCATGTAGTTCATAAGAATGTAACTTAAGTCAGAAATTCAAAGGAATTAGGGACATGGAACTTGCCCAAGGTAAAAAGCAAATGGATGACAAGACTGAACAATACGCAAAATGATGGGGCTTTACTTAAGATGAATATTGGAGGTTCTTACGTCTTCAATTTCCCATTTCATAGTTTGTTTACTCAGGCAGCCAACATACAACTTGTGGAAGTGTGCACCAAAGCTGCCTGCAGACACAAAGTCACATGAGAATGAGATCAACGACTATTTTTTGACAATGTTGCATGTAAAAGTTAAAGCTTATCTGTTGGAGAAAACAGACATTACAAATAAAACATGTGTTTGAAAAAAAAAATCACAAAATGCAATGGTTGAAATCCAACCATTTGGGTGAGAAAGGAATACACCCTGCTCATAGAGCTCACAGAAACATTACAGCGATGAAATTCCCCTTTTATGTTAAACAAATGGAAATGGTGTGGCCTTGAGACAATCTAGGATAATACATGCGTGTACAGATAGGACCATAGGATCAGCAATACTCCCTCGGGTTTTTTACAGGTTTCACTGCAGTCCAAAAACTTAATTTGATTATAAAAGTAGAAAGGTTTATGCCCAAGCAATCTAAATTATTATTCATTTATTCTTCACATAAAATAATACCCACCAAAAAAATTTCGAGCTTTTTATCATTTTCTAATCTTTTCTCTAAAATTATGAGTGAAGCTTGTAAAAGACTAAGGGAGTACATATTTATATTTATATGAGTGTACACACACCAGATATTTCCATTAAACCCAATAGGGCTTTGTGGAATAATTCAAAAAAAAAAAAGGAAATGTGAAGATTTAAGTATCAAATATATAAAAAGGCATCATAAGAAATATTGGGACACAAACACCTTAAAAGCTTGTGGGAGAAGATGATTACCAAGTCGTTCACGTTCCCCAACTGCGTATTTAACTTGTAGAGGATTCATCCCCTGCTTAAATATATCGGAAGCACAACAGAAATGAGATTAAGATTTTGTTTTGACATCTATCAACAATATTTGATGAATAACCTCAGCAAATGGATGCCCATGTAATGCTCCGATAGCTCCTTCAGCCTGCTCGATCGTTGCATATTTAACAAAGCAGCATTCTACAGTAACATGAAAATATGAACTTCCTATTTCCTTGCACAATCAAGAACCTTAAATGATTTACCTTACAGGTTTAGGTTCTAATATGGAAGAACACTGGATATTGAAAGCGTGCATAATCTCTTACTAAAACTTAGAAGATTCTCGTGGATTCTTTTATCCCATCCATGTATGAAGTTTTGAGGAACACCAACACAGTTTGGAATTTAAAGAATTTTTGTTCAAATGGAAGTATTGGATTCATAGACAGCCTCTTTGGTTCGTGTATACCTCAATACTTACGTAACTCCCCTTAGAGAACACATAACTTCAAGAACAGTTTATTAAACTCTAGAATGCCTCTTTTAAGCTCTAGACACATACCAATTAGAATAAATCACATTATACATTATAACAAGTGCAATGGCGAACATAACCAGACATTTCGAAACAATGCAAGCTGACATACCTTGCTGAAAGCCGGTCCGCTTATCCTTGAGCAGAACAACCTCGATTAGATTCCCAAACACTCCAAAATATTCTCCAAGCTGAAAGGAATAACGAATTCGTTACAGATTTTCCATCCAGAGCTAATAAAACAATAAACTTGCCCAAAAATAAACTTGATCATAACAGAAACAGAAACCACAATCACCTAAACCTTGATTTTGGGGACTATAATTAGTGCAACTTACTCACATCTTGTTCGGTAGCAGTTCTCGGAATGCCAACAACGTACAGCTTCACGTAGCCATAGTCAGGAAAATCTGCAAACACAGAAAGTTAGAGAAGATCAGTATATGACTAGGTGTGGCAAGAATTAGGAGTTGAAATTGAATGGGTTTTGGGGTAAATTACAAGGTTGGTTAAATTGTCTATTTTGGGCGGAGAGATGGTCCAAATTGCCGTTGCCGGTGAAATCGTGGTGTTCGTCGGCGAAGGCGTGGTAGTGATCGGTGGGAAAAGGTGGCGCCGCCGTGTATTGATCGGCCGGCCACTCGCCTACTCCGTCTCTTTCCATTCAGTTCTTGCAGCACTCTACAGTCAAAACAGCTTTGGACTGGTTTAGTAAGTATCGTAAAAGTCGGGAGTCCAAAAAGTTATCCAGTAGTACATACAAATCACCTATATTTAATGAAACAACCTTTTTTTTCAATTTTTGCGGATCTGAATCGATCCAATTGCAGATTTAGGATATGGGTGGTTATTTGTTACGAGTTGCCTATAAAAATCATATTTTATCTATTTCTACGTTATTTCTTTCTATTTTACAAACACTTTCTCTCTCTAAAATCCCAAAGCCCTAAACTTATCTCAGGTTTTCTCTCTCTTCGATTTCGATCGAGTTTCTGACGATTTCATTTGTGTTTCATCCATGAATGGCGATTTCAAGGCTTCGACAACCGAAGTGTAGAGGTGTTGAGGATGCGGGGAGTGGATGAGGAGCGGTGAATGGTGGAGTTGCAGTTACGGGACCTGTTGGCGAAGAATCTGGACCTAAATGAGGAGCGTAGGTTGTTGGCGTAGGTGCGAGATCTGGATCTAAAAGAGCGGCGGCGCGTGAGATCTTCATCTGAAGATTCGGCAGTGGCGTTGTCAAGTTTCAAGTATGCGATGTTATGCGTTGATGATGATATTGAATGTGTTCTGAGATGTTATAATTGATGATGATATTTATGTGATGGATGTTTGTTTGATCTGGTGTCGCAAATCCTTCACCGGCAACACCTTTAACTCCATAAGTCCATCGTCGAAGTTCGAAGAGGATCTCCACCGTGGAATCTGACTCTAGGCGATTTGCAAGTATTGGAGAGCTGATCAGAGTCGAGATGAAGGTTTTTGTGCAGACCGATTTCCAGGATCCGCCGCGGGTTGCTCCGAGTTGTTGCCGGTCAGGTTAGAGCCTTCTGTGTTTGTCACTTTCTGTAATTAATCATTTGGAATTGATAATTGTTTGTTACTTGATATGTTACATGAGTAGATTTGTTCTACTGGTCATTTGGTGGTTTTTTGTTGTTCTGGAATTGCTAATTGTTTGTTACTTGATTGATTCATTTGAATTGCTAATTGTTTTGTTACTTTATTGATTCATAGGTGTATTTTTGTATTTTTGTTAATCATTCGTAATGCTGATAATTGATAATTTGTTCGATCTGCTTAGTGATGTGATTCCATGTGCACTCATAAGATTGATTTGCCTATAGTTTGTACCTACAGTTTGCCGAATTAGCACTCATAAGTTTGATTTGCCTATAAATTGTCAAGTTTTTTTTATAAATGGTCTATGTTTTAGTAGAAATTGTCTATGTTGTTGGTTTAGTTTTTCTTGTATAAATTGTTTATGTTTTAGTATAAATTGTCTAGTTTTTTATTTAAATTATATATGTTTTATTAGAAATTGTCTATGTTGTTCGTTGTTGCTGGTTTAGTTTTTTTTTATAAATTGTCTATATTTTAATTTAAATTGTCTAGTTTTTTTGTATAAATGGTATATGTTTTTGTATAAATTGCCTATGTTTTACTATAAATTGTCTAGTTTTTTTTTTTATAAATGGTATATGTTTTAGTAGAAATTGTCTATGTTGGTAAATAGTATGTTTGAGTGTTTCTCTTGTAACTGTCCATGTTTCAATGTGAATTGCCTATATTTAGGTGATTTAGTCTAGTTTTTAGGTAAAATTTCTTAGTTTTTCATGTATATTTGTCTTTCATGTAACTGCAACATAGAGTTCACTCTGAATTGCTTATTTTTTATGTCAAATTGTCTAGTTTATGTGGTAAATAGTATGTTTGAGTGTTTATCTTGTAACTGTCCATGTTTCAATGTGAATTGCATATATTTTCGGTGATTTTGTCTAGTTTTTAAGTAAAATTGCTTAGTATGTTTGAGTGTTTCTCTTGTAATTGTGTTTTAGTAATTGTCTATGTTTTTTTTAAATGTCCTACTATGTTTTAGTAGAAATTGTCTATGTTATTCTTTGTTGTTGGTTTATTGTGAAAAGATAGATGTGTTATATATTGTCTAGTTTTTTGTTTAAATGGTCTATGTTTTAGTATAAATTGTCTATATGTTATTATGTGTTGCTGTTTTAGTTTGAATGGTTTAGTCTTTCTGTATAAATGGTCTATGTTTATGTATAATTTGTCTATGTTTTTTTTTTTGATGTTTTTGTTGTATGTATTAAGTTTTAAAAATGGTGGTCGAACAAAGAAATTGATTCGTAACAAAAATTTGAGACGTTGTGGAAGATGGGGCTGACGAACAAGTCAAGAGTGTGAAGAAGCTATTTTTTGAGGATGTATTAAATGTTTTTTGAAAAGACGTACTCCCTCTGTCCCGGAGAACTTCATACATTAGGGTTAGCGTGCAGTTTTATGTGAAAAGTTAGTAATGATATAATATAGAAAAGGTGGAAAAAAGTGTACTTTTAGTGGCAAAAGGTAATTTGAGTGTAAAGTTGAGATTGTTTATTATTTGTTGGGTGTGGGGTAGTTTCCTTTTTTGGGTAATGTATGAAGTTCTGTGGTACGGCAAAAAATGGCAAATATATGAAGTTTTGCGGGGCGGAGAGAGAGTGTATTTTATACTATGTTGTAAATTTTGATATTATTTTATTACTTTGTTTATTGAAATTTATTGATTGACGATGAAATTGAAGTTCTTGTCTATTTTTTTTAAATCTTTTTTTTTTTTTTTTTGACCAACAACAAAATGAATTCCAATCACTCAATCTCATGCTCTGGTATTACCGTTGATGTAACTGTCACTGACAGCGCGTCTGTCGTAAACGAATGGGTGCAAGATGTTATGCTGATACACGGATCATCAAGGATCATTGTAGGCCTGGACTACAATAAATACAAATCTCGTTATGATACTGGAATTGGTACTCTTCAACTATGCGTTGGTACCAAGTGCAAGTGCCTGATATCAGTTGTACTACATGGACTACATACACCAATCACTCAAAAATTTCTTCAATGATTCCAATGTGGTCTTTGTTTTTAGATGTGATGACAATGTTTTTAATCCATTGAGCAGCCGTTATCTGCTGACTTTCACTAATGTTGTGAACATTTGGAGCTTGGCTTACTGGCGTTATCCTGAGGCGTGTGAAAATTTGTGGGGTTTTAAAAAACTGGCAGAGAAGTACTTTCCGGGGCTTACTGTATCCGATGAGCAGATTGACTTGAGTAGTAGTGACTGGGGAGCTAGGGAATTGAGTTTGGAGCAGATTAGATCTGCTTGCATTTATGTTTATAATTCTTTCAGGTTTGGACAAGCGCTTATCAGATGACCTTTGGTTTACATCTTATTCGTAGTTACTAGTCCCTAGGTTTCATTTTATGATTGTGACCTCTTTTGGTTAAAGGACTTGGCTCCAGCTTTAATAATAAAATTGTTCTTTGTTTTGCTATAGTATACTATACCAAAATTCACTTTCATATTTAACCAACCGTAACACACAGCTAATAAAGAATGTAACGACGGGAAATACCATGTTCATCCTGGCAGTCTGGTACACTCAGTTTCTTCCAAACATTAGCTCGTAAACTGTTCAAATTCTATTTCATTACTGGTGCACAAAACCAAATTACATTCAGTATATGCAATCAGAATGAAATCAGAACTCTGTCAATATTGCTGCTCTCTAAGCCATCTAATCAACTTGCAATATAATCAACTAAGCAAGACAGGATTAGCATATAATTAGCATAGAGGTGCATATTAAACCTTTAACAGCGTTGGAAACATGCAAAAGGTCACACTGAAACGAGCACATGGCATGAGAAGGAAAGCAGAAATGACCATGCTCCCATGGTAAAACACCACCACAGGTCTACAGTAATCCTACCACGAGCCCCGTGTCTAGGACTCTGGAATAAGCAACTGTCTTCACGGAGTTAGAAGCAACGACCAACTACACCAAAAGAGTTTTATCTGAAAAATGCATTCTTAATGGAGAATTAGAGGAGATCATATTCCTCTGCTCCTACACCTATGGCAAGACATCAAAACATTGCAAGTTGATAATATAAACAGCCAAAGTTCAGATGAGAAAGCACAATATTATGACGGTGAGCTGGAATAACAAGCTGGCAAGCACATCCAAATAAGGGTAAAACGAAACAGAATTAAAAGAAAAAAGAAAAAACAAAGAGCAAACTACTTAAATCAATGGAACATCATTATAGTTTTGTCTGTGCAAACATCATTTACAGTATCAATTCTGGTGAAGCATTTTCACAAATTATCAAAGAGGTAACTGGTCAGATGAGCAACGGAAAAAAAAAACTAGCCCGGGAGTAAGCAAACAACAAGATGAAGCATAAGGTAGTAGCTTAGCAATGTAACTTAGAGTACTGAAAAAAATACTCTATAGGTTGTATTTTTCTATAATATGTCTGAAACTTAAGAAAGATTAACAGGTTCCCCGCATAGTTGTTCCAACTCAGTTTCCAAGACTTTAATCAATTCCTCTTTAGTTCGCCTATATATCCAGGCTTGTGCATTTTGATCCCAATCAAACCTGGACGGGCCGCTGCAAAAGAACAAAAAATTAGATTTAGAAAACAGATCAAATTGCAAGATGCATCCAAAAGAATACATGTACAGGAAATGGATTTGTTTGGAAAGCATCAGACCCATTAGTTGGCAATTCAACAATACCAGCAGCATCAAACCCAGCCATATATTACAAGATCAACTAACAAGCATTCCTTCCACAAGTCGGAAGAGATTAGTTGAAAGTTACTAATGATACATTTAACTTCTCTTTCAAATCACAGATGTTCAATGTGACGACGACTTTTCATTGTGGGGAAGGCCGAAGGGGTATGAAAATGCATACCCCTCCGGCTCCCTCGGGCCCAAGACATCTGTACATTTTCTGGTCAACCAATTTAAACTTTGACTACAAATTAATGTTAAAACTATAATGGTAAAATGTTTAATTCCTAAATTCCATTGTGTAATTTTATTTAAAAATTTACAATTATAGAAGAACAAAATTGAAGCTGGCTGACCAGAAAAGTACAACTGTAACACTGTTTTAAGACGGAGGGGGTATTTCTATACACATCAGATTCACTCGACTCCATGCTTATAAAAGGGTGAAACCCAAGTGCAAGGTGCACCCAGCCTCCCGCTCCCATGTGTTGGTGGGCATAAGCGTTCATGGGCATTACCTTTGTGTATTTGCAAAGAGGCTCTGTTAAACACAAGTCTGACTTACATAACCCCAAAGGAGCAACTACTCTTAAATCCATTCTACAGAGCACCACAGTGGCATGAAGTTCGTAGATAAGTGTATTATTCTGCCAGAAAGCTGTACCCAAGCAAATAACTTGTTGATCAGTCGAATTCCAAAAAAAAAAATGGCAATCTTATCTGTAGATTACTCTTTATGCGAGTGAATTTTGTTATTGGAGGCTGCAAAGTCATTATTTCTGTTGAATATATATGCAGTCACTAAAAGGGTATAAGGAAAGGTTTATGCAAGGTAGGGGAGAACTGACAGAAAAGAAACTAGGCCAATGTTTAGTAATTTATGTATCTTTCATTGATACAATTATTTATCGTATTAATTATTGAGCTTTGCTCCCAATTCTTATGTTTGATTCCAGAGTTCTTCTCCGATGACCTTTTTTGATATCTATACAACTGCTCTTACATAAGAATGGGACTGCAACACGACACCAGAACAATTTAAAAAATCGACTGGCAGAACCCAAGACTTCCTTCACCAGGAAACTGCCCACTTAATGCTTACAAATGAAAATATAATACATCTTCAGAAACGAACACCTTGTACATTTCATATCTGTCTGAGTTTCATTAGCCCCAAGACCTGAATCGTGTACAACTTAAATGCTCAAGTTTTAAGACATCTTCAAAACGAACACCTTGTATATCACACACCTGTCTTGAGTTTCATAGCCCCAAAACCTGAATCGTGTACAACTCAAATGCTTAAATTTACTCTTGATAGATAGTTAATCGTGTCATGCAAAATTCTTCCTGAATATTCCAAACGCTATAATGTACAATCTTTGTTACTTCATTATAATTCATTTTAATGGAGAACGAAGAAATAACAGAAACAATGTCCGTCTGTATTATTAAAAATGCATACAGCATCAACTATAAGTTATGCAAAGATAGTGGGTACACATATAAGACCAAAACAACAAGACCAAAGGTACTTTTACCCCAGGAATGCAGAGAATAATGCTACCGAGAAGAGTGCCTAGAATCATTACCTGACTGGAGATGACATCCAAATCTGTCTATTTGGTGTTTGCTTGTTTATCACATAAGTTCCCGAATTCCCTAGCTTCAAAGTTAACACCTCATTCTGCAGACAAAATCCATTGCAATATTATTTAAAATTCAGAGGAAATATGTCAACAACATAGAACTACTCACTACTCAATACTAATCAATCTATCTTACCCCATAGTCAACATCATAGCCATCGATCTCCACCGAGTCACCATATTCCTACCACGAGAGAAGAAAAAATCATGTCAGTATGGTATAAAATAGTACGATTGGTGAATGGATGGAAATGGAGAGGATTTCGGCAAATGAGTGATAGTATAACTTAATGTCACCATATGTAAACAAAAAATTGCATACTGCGCAATCTTGGTCAAATATAAACGCTATGTAGGCCCCCAGATACTTGGTTATTGATTAACAGCTAGTTAGAATGACAAATAAACGGGAAAGAAAGAAATACAGCATGATATTTGAAAGTGGTTTAAGATAAAGATGGACAAAAGTTGCATACTTTTAGGGGAAGTGACATAATAATTTGACACTGTTAAAATAATTGTACAGCTTAATCAATTTTTTAAGCACGTATGTGACCCCATCTCTATTTTAACGTTTATGCACCACAGGTGGCAGTAGAAGCGTCTATAATGGGAGGAAACAACAAGAGTTCATAAACACCAACCTCGAGCTTCTCGAGGAGATGGTGGATAGTGGAATTAGCCAACCTTTGGTACTCATCTTCTTGCAGCACCGAGCTGTATAGCACATGAGTCAACGCCCAAACCAACTTTATCCAATTGTAAACATATCATATACTTGAAAAAAACAAAGGGAATGATTCCAAATAAGAATTTATCTTCTTGGACCTGAATGAAATAGTAGTAAATTCTAGAGGGAGAGATGAGAAAAATCACCGGTGATCTATTGCGGCAGGGGCATGTGACTCCTCGCCCAGAGAAGAGAGACGTCTGGAAAAGATGAGCTTCGAGGGCAAGGATGGAGGAGAATCAGAAAGTTGTGGGAGGTTACTAGAAACGGTAGATAACGAGGAAGTTAGGGGTGTATCAGCAGCACAAAATGGTGACAGGGGCTTCAGAGCTTTCAGTAGTAGAGTTGTCCTCAGTGAACGGGAAGCCATTCTCATGATACCCAGCAGGCCGTCTTAAATTTAAGCCCCTATGTCAAATTTAAAAATTAAACCCAAAAGATATAATAACACACACACACATTTAAGGAGGAGGAGGAGGAGGAGAAAAATGAACAATTATTTCGCGGTGCTTTCTATTGATTTGAATGGTCCCAATATTTAAACAATCGAAACACGGCTCAAAAAGGATGTAACTATGAAAATGACCATGTCCTTTGTGCTAAGTCAGTTCTCCAAATCATTAGAATGCAGAACAATAAACTTCCATATTCTATTTCACTTCTGATACAGAGGAAATTGGAAAGCATGATTAGTACACAAAGGATTCATTTATAGCTTTTTTAGCTACTCTTTTTCATGAAAAAGAAGAAAAATGAAAGTTTTTATCTGCTCAAAAGATTGTCATGTATATGCCGCAATGGGGACACAAGGGGTGTCAATTCTCAGTACCAATCTAACTGTAACTCGGAATGGCAATTACACGAAATGAGCTCACCTCTATCCTCCTCACTACAGTTCGTAAAGTTCACATCAAAACCAAGTACTATACAACTACCTTCAGTGTAGTAGTTTCAGCTTAGGTAACACTTCACAATAGAAAAAAAAATCATAAATCTCAATCTAGTCAATGCTAAAGAAGATATTAACTCACTACCTCTCCTTAGTTAGCACTAAAAAATGTATAGGAACTAATGGGATGCGTGATCTATGAGCACTTCTAACCTGAGTCATTTTTGCAAATCGGATTTGCTGTGAAGATATCTTGAAGTAAGTATGGGATTACTTTCAAGGGCTGAACTCAACTTTAGTAGGTATGTATTCCCAGAGCCAGGCAACTTAACAAGTTTATGGTGCAAACCCCCTACAGCCCTACTGCTAGAGTAGGAGATCTCAAATAGTACACTTCACTAAGTTGTACAGGCAAGCTCATAGAAATTTTAGTTTGTCGTACCACAACCCAAAATCGACAAAAGGCTAATGTACCTGTTTAACACCTCTTAGGTAGCCTAGCCATTTTTTATTTTATTTTTTTGTTAGAGCAAAAGACAAGTACATTAAGAAAATGCAATAGCTCACTACTTAGAAGCTTCTCTATAAAAGCTAAGTGGAGTCTGTTCACTTCATTCTGTATTTTATCAAACACCTAGTGGGCATTAAATTACAACCTCCAATAATCTCCCATTCTGACCTCACAAGTACACAGAGCTAGCATATACACATGATTGACATCTACAACAAGGACCAAAAGAGGCATGTTCATACGAAATCGGAAATCCCAAAAATTCGGAAAAAATGTGACACATCTTGTTTGGAGAAATAAAATTGAGAAAAAGACCTGGATACGAGGATTACGGCGGCGATGAAGTGGCTATGGAGCGGTGAGGCAACCTCGTCGGTGGAAGTTCGCCGGTGCAAAAGAGTGTGTGTTAGAGAGAGTCGCTGGCGGTTTTAACTTTTAATCCCGTCGCCGGTTTAACCCGATTTTAAAAGATGGACGACGGATTTATATTCCATTTGCCCGGTTTTAATTAACTAAATCAGAGTCGAGTATCTTCCTATTCGAGTCGTAACTGAGCTCGATATCGAGTCGGCTCGTTAATTAGATGAACTAATTTTTCGAGCTCAAATCACAATAATTAAACTTGAGATTTGAATCATTTGGTTCGAGTTTAGTGGAGTTCAAACTCATTGTTGGAAAATGCATATAAATATTAAAGAAAAATATTTAATCGAGTTTAGTCGGGTATCATTGTATCAACGAGTCGAACCCAGTCTCGGCTCGATAACAAAACAATCATCAAGTTCGGCTCGAACACTTGTCACGTGAGCCAAACTCGAGCCTTAAAGGGTCGAGTTGATCCGAGTCAAGACCACCATGAGGTTCAACTCGTGTTATTGCTATAGTCATACGACCTAATATTGCTATAGTCATACGACCTAATATACTGTATCATGAATCAGATTTACTATAAAGAGCACATAAGCAAATAAAGAGAAGACCAATTCCAGGATAAAACATGCTCCCTCCGTTTATTTTAAAACTTTATATCTTTACTTTTTACGATCAACTGTTTTCGATTTTAACAAAAATTACTTTAAAAATATGAAGCATCACTTGCCAAGGTACACACAATCAACTTTTTAGTATTATCTCTCAACATATGATGCATTTTCGGGTATTTGAATCCGATCCCAATCTGACCAAAGCTACCATCAAAACTAATCCTTCTTGCAAGTTCCCCAGATTCTCGAAGACATATTTTGACCACAAAGTCTCATGAGAGACGATCTCTATATAGAGACGACTTATGTTATCAACAAAACCATACATGTTACTAATTAAAATGTCCATGTTAACGAAATACGTCTTGTTATAATGTGGAAAAAATACCAATGTTGAGAACATAGGTGTTTTGATTAATAACATCGATGATTTTCTTGACAATATAGATCCGTCTCTAAATAAATTATCTAGAGACCGCCTCTCAAAATACTTACTCTGTTTTGACACCATCCATATTCCATATTTATTGTATTAGGATTTGCATTTTGGTAAAAGTTGAAATTGGCAAATTTATTTGCAAGTTGCAACACCCAAAACTACAAATGTGCGCACATAGTTTTTATGGGACACTGACCAATTCGTAAATTGGAGATGGAAAGGGTCCGTAGCTAGTAATTGGTGCAGGCAGGTCCATTACAGCAGGAAAATGGGCGACACGTCGTGCAAATAAAAGCCCTACCGGGAATCGGTAAACGTTCGGACACTCCGACGACATTATTATTATAATATACTATAATACAATTAGTATTATTTTTCGGTCGTCTGCCATTATTCTTCTCTGTCTCTCATTAATTTACTCTAGAAAATGACAATTTAATTTATAATAATTTATAAAACACAACGCAAAAATAAGGATCATCTTTCAGCTCAACGAGAAATAAACAAGCAGACAAGAAGAAGAAGAAGAAGAAAGGACGACCAATTTCCGTCTTCCAAACTTCATAAACCTTTGTTTTTTGCCAATTCTGCGGTATGTACAACCAATTCATCTCATATCTAATTTTTTTTCCCTCTTTGAATTGACTCAATCTACAACCTACGAACAAACGTGCGTTATTGTTTCTGTTCATCTTTTCTTCCATGATCGATTCTCAATTATTTGCAATAGGGATGTTATGTAGTTTTGCTTCTAGGTCCTCTGGTATTGCTTTCTGTGTTGAATTAAAAAAAAAAATTTGCATTTTTTTTATTGATTGAAAATTGGCGAATTTCGCCTTTTATGAATAATATATGGGCCTTGTCATGTAGTAATTGATGTTGAAACTTGGAAACTTATTTGTTTGCAGTCAAAAGTTTGGAGCTTTTGATTTAGGAGAGGAAGATATTGAGGGTTTTGGCTACAAATTCAGTTTCATGGAATATGGGATACATAAACTTAAAGGAGAAGGAAGTTGTAATTGATATTGAGAGTGGTGAGACGAGTAATGGAGCTGGTGCCGATCCAGCTCCGAGTAGTAAACGGGGGAAGAAGAAAACATTGGGCAAGCTTGTTAGTGGAGTCTTGGGTTTTACCGAATTAGGTGGTTTTTCTAGGAAATTACCGGTGGTAACTGGAGATGAAATTGCCGAGTTGATTGTAGATAAGAATGATGGAAGGCAGAGTCAGGAACTTGTTCCACTTGTGGGGAGAGATCTTGAAAAGGAGAAGCCGAAGGGGGGAAGAGCAAAAAAACCTCCAAAGCCACCCCGACCACCAAGAGGTCCGTCTTTGGATGCTGCTGACTTGAGGATGGTCAGGGAAATTGCTAAGATTGCCACACTGAAGCGTGAGAGAGTCGAACGTATTAAAGCCTTGAAGAAGGAGAAAGCCGAAAAGTCATCCATGTCACCATCATCATCACCAACTTCCACTTTACCGAAATCATCTAGAGGTTCCGTCTTGGCCTTGATCATAACAGTTCTGGTTTTTCTTGCGATAATCTACCAAGGTACTAGCATTTCTCCTTCGATTCATTAACTTATTGGGATGTATGATATGATTTGCGAGTTTCAATGTGATTTGAGGAAGTTAATTTTGGATTATCTTGAGTGCATTGGAAAATTCATGCCTCTACCTGGTTCCTAAATATGGTTTAAGATTTGTATGGCTGAGTTTCACCTTGTGCGCTTGTTTAAAGCATGTAAATGCAGTTATGACTTAATTACTGTCGTGGATGAATTTCCAGCCACGATATCTTGTAAACCTAGTCCATATGAACTTCTTGTTTGATTAGTTTGTATGTCATCAATGATGTTGCTGGCGTAACTCATACCAATTCTTTGATTTTAGGATTTAGTTCCATTAATAGGCCGAGTATCGCCCTGGCGGGAGCTCCTGGACCGGCACCAGAGACCAAAGACTCTCCGTTTGTTCATTTACATTTACATTATGTTCGGTCAATTGATGGTGCTGCTCCAAGTTTGGCCCCTCCCAAGTGAGTAAAAGGCTACTTATAATATCATAATTTGGCTCCCCCCCCCCCCCCCCCCCAGTTAATCTGACCAATTCCGCGCTGTGTTTGCAGATCTACGGGACACTTCACTGGTTCAGATTTTAGATTCCGGAGATGAGAAATGCAGATGTATTATCATAGCGTAATATACTTGGTCTGCGTTCATATTAGAGCCTCAAACATCAGTTCATTCTCTATTCTTTCTTTCTTTCTTTTTTATTGGTTTTTGTACATTTCCCATCTGCTTATATGTACAGCTGTTGTCAAATTTATGGGGAAAAAATATTTCTGACCTCAAAGAAGTTGGATTTTCTTAAACTCGGCAGAGATGATTTCTTGTGTGTAAAAGAATGCGAGCATACACTTTGAATGTTGTAAGCCAATTTGCCATCATTGGTGCGAAATAGAAAACATGCAGTAACTTGCATCTCCACTTCTTACAGACACATCCCAAATTCCATGATTATGGAGTTTGTAACACCTAATCCATTTATGCCAGAGGGAGTTGGAATGTACCTTTGAACACAGATATTTTCCAACTGGAACTTTGATACAGTAGTATGTAGTAGTATATCATCTATTTATAACTTAAACTATTTGGTGTGGTAGAAGAATTCAGCAATGTATCATTAACTTAAAGTACTTCCCAGTAGAATACATCTTCACTCAGCATCAAAAGTTTAAAATCGTCATCTCCCATGCATGCTGAGAAATAGATGCTAATATAGGGCAAATTAGAAGAAAGAAATAAACCTTTGACAAGTCATCTGATTCCAAGATAAACAAGAAAAAGCAAAGCCAATAGATAGTTGCATATATCTACGGGTGTTGTTAAACGCAACACCAAATATTTGCGTACTTACCTAAAATGCCTTTAACTAAAAAATTTTTTATAAAATTAACGTAAAATCAAAATAACTCGTTTACACAAACACAATAACATTAACATGCACGATTGAATGCAAATTACAACAATAAAAAACATCGAAAATTTTTCACTTTTTTTTTTTTTTTTTTTTTTTGTGAAAAGTGGAAAATGTTGGGAAATATGTAGAGAAATTGAAAAAAAAAAACCTGAAGATGAAATATTTCATCTTCAGTTTTTTTTTTTCCAACTTTTTTCACAGTTTTAAAATGGCCCGTTTGATCGGCAATTTTTTTTTTAAATTTGATTTATTTATTTTGAATTCGCAACTTTAAATTTAATTCGAACTTGAATCGAAATGCTTCCAAATAAAAGGTTACAACTTGAACACGGACGAACTTGAATAGAAAATATTACATGCTATGACTATTGACTAGGTAATGGAATAACATCTTGAAAGTGTTCACAAATTTCATCGACAATGTCGAATACGTCTTTCTGGCTCATATAACGCTTGCTTGGCTCAGTGATGCGTGCAAGTTTAGCCCCGAGCCATTGTATCCTGTACAAATTAAAAACACAGAAAGTAAGTATTTGATGAAATGCTAACGTCGTGTATGTATATGTATTGAATGTTTAGGAACCATACCACGGTAGGATTCATGTCGGATGGTCGGTAATGTTCCCTTCGAGTAAATGATTATTGGCGTGTCACTTGCATATGCGTACTTGGGCGAAACCAGTCCTGGTTCGCTGGAAGAGCTTCAGTTCCGTAATGCACTCGAAGTGTTTGGAGATGGAAATTACATCGAACGTTCTGAAAGTTCTCGAACGAGTATCCAGCACGATAAGAACATCGATATAGTGACAGTTGTGGTGGCCTTTGCACAAGCATTGGTGTTATGAGTGGTTGAGGAATGAATTGGGGGTATCCGAACTGGCGCATAACACGGTCTGGCATGTAAGCCTCCGTAATCTTTAAACAATGAATAATTCCCCTAAATTGAGAAATGGGGACAGCTTCCTCCGCTCTTTGTCCAAATGGTGTCCAAATAACCTATTACATAAGAGGTAAGTAACATAAGTAAATAATTATAACAGAGTTTAAATCTTAATGAAGACAAGCGTGATAAATTTCATGACATACTTCATTTGCAGGAACATTGTCCAAGGCACTTCTGTATGCAAGATGTAGAGCAGTTTGATCTTGGTCGATGGTTCCCAAGTTCCATGATTCAAAACCAGGAAAGTGCTTGTAGATCCACAGTTGAAATCGTATAAAGACTTCAATAAAAAATGTATTCTTTTTTAAAGATATGAAAAAATGTATAAATAATATATATAGAGCGAGCAAACCTGCACAAGTGAGAGACATCCATCTATTTGTTTGCAGTCAATACGTGATGCAATTTCCAACTGTCTATACTAATTGGCAAGTGCAGCAGCTCCCCATGCGTACATATGAACCTCATCCAGCTGATGTAGGAACGGTAGAAATCCGACTGGTACTCGATGACCACTCTTGTCGACAAATAGCGATGTGCCTAACAACCACAACAAGTACATGATAGCATGTGAAGGCGGTGGAAGAGTTTGTGCTTTTAAAGCGGCCTCAATTGTGCTACGCTTGAACCCAGCACTTTTAAAGTTGGCCTTCAACGATGCATCATTCAGTTGCGTATGAGTTGATAATGAGAGCTTGAGTGTCTTTGGGTGGTTCGTTTCCACCTTAACCGCACGACCATGAACAGGAATTCCTAACAGATAGTGGACATCATGCAGGGTTATAGTCATCTCACCGAATGACAAGTGAAAGCTATTAGTTTCAGGATGCCACCGTTCAACAAATGCACTAATTAATCAAAGGCATGTTGATCTTCGGGTGCATACAGCTGGGCAAGTGTAAGAGATGGCTGTTGTCGACAACATTCAAGACATCGTCGTTTAAATAGTCTTTGAACTTGCTTAATTTACGGTATTGGTGAAACCCCTCTAGAATATCGCGGTCCTGCGGCATTTTAAAGTAAATAGTAAATAAGAATGAGTTAACAATAGTAAATATGAATACTCGGATTTTAAAGATATGGAATTAAATGACTTACATTTTCCATCCATATGGAGTGAGCGATGTGGCCTAGAAATCCTGTGAGTAACTCCGCATTTGTCGGGCCTCCATGAATACCTTGTGTTAGCTCTCTCCAGAGTTGATTAGTGGCATTATTAGGAGCTTCCTCTCCACGCTGGCCGCTTCCACCCTCTCCTTCAGTGTGGTGACTCATTTGAGAATAACCATAAACATTGAATGGAGGGACATCATCTTTTAAATGTGGAGATGCCCGGTACGAATTGGTGTCGTTGAAATGTGCAGATGGCCGGTACGAATTGGTGTTGAAATTGTTATCCGCTTCAGGCGATGTGTCATCTCGAAAGTTATCAGCCCCCTGTTGCAGAGGGATTTCACTTTCAAGTCTGTTCCTTGTTTGTGTGTCGATAGTTTCGGGTGACTCGTAGGAGTCCTCTATTAAGTTCTCCGTATCGTCAGAACTTAACTCTTCATTGGCCATCAATTTGGACCTTCTAGCTCTGGCTGAAGCAGGTATGGGCCCTCTTTACCTTCCATGAATCTCTCTCAATCGTCCAGAATATTGGTCGACTGGTACCGACGAGATATCCTTTGCGTTCTTCTTGCCCCGTCTTTTATCTTCAGCACCGCCATCTATGGATGAACTGCCCTTACTGAGTTTCTGTAGGAAAATGAGAATAGTCGGAGTGTTAGAATTCATAGAGAAAGATGAGCAATCAAATATACTACGATTTATTAATGTATTATCATAACTTTACCTTCCAGATTCCTGACATTTAACACTGACCAGATTGCTAAGTATTTGATAGTATGTTGTAAGGAAGAAGAACGTTTGAATGGAGAGTTGTGGTGTAAAAATGTGATGGATGGGGAGATTATTTATAGAACCAAAATCCCTCGATTTACGGGATGTTTCGATTTACGGGATGTTTCGATTTACGGGATGTTTCGATCTACGGGATGTTTCGATCTACGAGATGTTTCGATCTACGGGATGTTTCGATTTACGGGATGTTTCGATCTACATGATGTTTCGATCTACATGATGTTACGATCTTTGTGATGTTTCGATCTACGAGATGTTTCGATGTACGTGATGTTTCGATGTACGTGATGTTTCAATCTACGTGATGTTTCGATCTACGTGATGTTTCGATCTAATTGAGATGTTTCGATCTACGTGATGTTTCGATTTGCGTGATGTTTCGATTTGCGTGATGTTTCGGTTTACGGGATGTTTCGATCTACGAGATGTTTCGATCTACGAGATGTTTCGATTTACAGGATGTTTTGATCTACGGGATGTTTCGATCTACGAGATGTTTCGATCTACGTGATGTTTCGATTTACGTGATGTTTCGATTAACGTGATGTTTCATTTTCCGAATATTTCGATCTACGTGATGTTTCGATTTACGGGATGTTTCGATTTACACAATCCCTCGATTTACGTTGTGTCTACACTTCTATAAAATCCGCCCCCACCATCATTTTAAAATACTCCACACTTGATTGAAACAAATATTCTATTCTAAACACTTGAAACACGAAACACTTCAAATCCCAAACACGGATACTATGAGTGACTCACCTATTTCATATATTTCATCCAATGATGCGGTTGATTTTCCAGATTGCAGTCAATTTTTCCAATACAATCAGAGTTTTGATACTCGTGAAGCTGCAGAAACTTGGGTTCGTGCTATTGGTCGAGAAAACAATATCTTTTTCGCGATCTCACATTCGAAACCAAGACACGTATACATGAGTTGTGAGCGTGGTGGGGCCTATAGCAACACGGCTTCAAGTGACCCCGAAGTGAAATCCAGAAATGCAGTTGGGACTAAGAAGCATAATTGTCAATTTCAGGTTAAGCTGCATGAGAGGTATCCGGGGGAGTGGAGAGTTGCTGTCAGAGAGGGCCACAAGAAACACAATCATGCACTCGGGAATTACCCCCATGGGCACACGTCCTGTTCGAAGCTGAATGACGAAGAGTTCGTGCGAGTGATTGACATGCTGCAGTGCGGAATGACACCTAGAGAAATTCTCAGGAAACTCAAAAAGGAGTTTACAAACAACTGTAGTGTCCTACGGCACATATACAATGCTGACCAGAAATATCAACGTATGGAGATGGGATCGATGCCCCCAATGGATTATTTCTTGCATATGTTGGAAAAACATCATTATATATTTACACACTCGGAAGTGCAGGGTACTAACATATTGGAGGGAATTTTCTTAGATCATCCTAATACAAGGGAGATGCTCCGTTTGTTCCCGCAAATTGTCCTCATGGATGCAACCTACAAGACAAATTTGTACGACATGCCTTTGGTGGAACTGGTTGGCGTCTTACCCACTGGGCAAAACTATCACATAGCTTTCATTTTCCTCTCCAACGAAAGGACGCCAAGTTATGTGTGGGGGCTTACACAATTGCGGGAGGCACATATCAAAGGATGTGCAGGCTAAAGTAAACAAGCTGTGTGGTTCCACAAAATATCAAGAGGCAGTAAAATCCAGATGGGATTGCATCGTGCATGCAAAGACTGCGGAACTCCATGAGCAGGCTGTTGCAGAAATGGCGGAGGCCTGGCGAAGACTACCGGCTGTCATGGAGTACGTACGGAGGACATGGTTGGACCCATACCGTGAGCGATTTGTCCACGCTTGGACAAAGAACATCCTACACTACGGGACAAACACGACCAACAGGTAATTCTATTTATCGTCATAAATTAAACCACTCGTACCTTAGTTTATTTCGTAATGCACTACTAGCCTATAATTACAGTTATGCCGAAACTGACATTTAACACTGTAAATTGGTTGCAGAGTCGAATCTGCTCTCGCCAGGTACAAGTTGTGGTTGGGTCCTTCAAATCAGAAGTTTCACCGCATTCCGAGTCGCATAGCCTACTTCAAATGCATTTTGATGCAATCCGCACAGAGTTTGAGAGATCTCTTACGATTAAGCCTCATTCCACAACAAGTCACATCTTCCATAGGCTGGGAGGTGTGGTTTCACATCTCGCCATTGACAAAATGGTCAAAGAAATGGACGATGTTAATCCCAGTGATTGCGATCACACATTGCGCACAAGTTTTGGACTAATGTGCGCATGTCAATTGGCCGTCAAGTTGAGAAACATGAAGACCGTCCACCCGGTTCACGCTCTAAACGTGTTCTGGAGAACTCTTCACATGGGGAACCACCTGAGACTAGGCAGCAGAGTGTACGGGACCAGTTTAATGACTGGGCGAGGGACCGCAGCGAGACTGCCACGGAGGAGGAAATGAGATCGTATTTCGACGATTCGAGTGCATCACAATCGTTCTTGGAGGAGCCAATCGTAAACCAACGGAGAGGTAGGCGACCTAGAGCAACATGGAGTAGGATCCCATCTGCTTGGGAGCAGCAACACGCGAATCAATCTCGACGGAATTCCACCCCAAGCAATGCAGGTTCAGGTTCGCAAGCAAGTACTGGTAGATCATTTAGATACCAGAGTCAAATGCCGCAACAAACTGTACACTTCATTTACGGTCATAGCACAACTCCAATACCGTTCACAAGACCGGTGGCAAGACGTCAGGCAGGAACTTATGGAGGAGTTGAACAACCACAGGGAGCTTTACGTCGCATAAATGGGGGCACAACGGGTCACGGAAATAACTAATCGTTTGAACTGGTTTGCAGGCCCATGTAACAACCCATGGTGGTGTACACTCCCGGATATGGGGTTTCTTACAGCTACAACGTACCAACGGGTCTTGAGCTGCTATGCTGTAGTAGGGAGTCTTACATACTTTCCATTGGAGTGTCGTTCACAAATGGACTCACCATCTCCGGACCCTCCATCGACAGATGAAGAGTGGACAATGGGATTCGTTGATAACAATCACTATATTAGGTTGCGCGTGATAGATGAATGTCCACTTCCACCATTATGGATGTCCTGGGAATCTGCTAGAGAGGAAAGAATAAGCCATTGGATGCAACATTATTCCGTTCGGCTACGTCGTAAATGGTTTTTGTTCTAGTTTATGCTTTCAATTTTTTGTTGTATTCCGTATTTATAGTGGAATGAGTGAAAATTCATGTTGCCTTAATTAAAATAAATATGATTTCACTTTTACTGAAATAGTTATTTATTTAAAATAAATAAATAAATAAATGTTAAAAGAATAGTTCTCTATTCAAGTTCGTCCGTGTTCAAGTTGTAACCTTTTATTCGGAAGCATTTCGATTCAAGTTCGAATTAAAGTTAAAATTGCGAATTCAAAATAAATAAATTTCAAATTTAAAAAAAAAAATTGCCGGTCAAACGAGCCATTTTAAAACTGTGAAAAAAGTTGGAAAACAGAAAGAAAAAAAAATCTGAAGATGAAATGGCCGGTTCTCAAAACGGGCCATTTAAAAAATGGCCGGTTCTATTTCATCTTCAGATTTTTTTTTTTTGGTTTGTTTTTCAATTTCTCTACATATTTTCCAACTTTTTCCACTTTTCACGCAAAAAAAAAAATTTGTGAAAAATTTTCGATGTTTTTTATTGTTGTAATTTGTATTCAATCGTGCATGTTATTGTTATTGTGTTTGTGTAAACGAGTTATTTCGATTTTACGTTAATTTTATAAGTTTTTTTGAATTAAGGGCATTTTAGGCAAGTACGTAAATATTTGGTGAGGTGTTGCGTTTAACATTAGTGATATCTACAGATGAAATATAAGTGAACTCACTCTTGAGAAGGATATCTACTAAGAACCCCTCTTCCAGACCGCAGCTCGATGAAACTAATGGTTATAACTAGAGCTTGCTGTGGCAAAATTAGAGCTCAATACAAAACATCGCAAACTCAGTTCTATCCATAACCGAATATCAGGATTCAGCGATGCCAACTTATAGTGATTATGTTCAATTATATAACAAAATAATCAGGAAAGAAGTCATATAATAAGGGCATAATTAGATAAGTTCATATATCGTGACAAGATTGAAATTCTAAAATCTGAATAGCAAGAAAAGCTTGATGTATAACACTACAAACAACAAATTTCACATTCACCTGGAACATACAGAACTAACAAGCATAGCAAACATACAGTTGAAATTCGTATGATATATCAATCCTCAGCTTCCTCAACGGCTTTTCCAGCACCAAACGGATCATAAGAACGACCAGTATCCTTTCCAATACTCTCCAATGTGACGCTGCACCAAACTCTGTAAATCAGCCATGACCTTCTGTTCACGCTTGGCTTTCTCCTCATAGTTGAACATTGCTAGCGCTCGTTTATCCTCAGCACTATAAACCTGGTTTTCTTTTCTGATACGGATAGCATTCATTCTCTGGTGTCTACTACCACTCATCACATAATCCATATCCTCAAACCTCGAAATCTCATCAGTGGAAAGACCCACTTCACCTCTCCGAGGTATACGCTTTCCTTGCTGAACAAACTGAGCAATAGCATCACCTTCACCAGGCCGAAGTGCCCTGCCATAGTTTATATGTCCTTCCGCCTTTGGCAAAGGCATTGGACCTACCGGTGGCTCATCATCCAAAGTGGATTTCTTACGTTGTTGCTGAATCATCTCTTTGAACTTGAAGAAGTCAATGTTAGATGGGGCTTTCTACCGTCAGTCAAGGTGTCGCCCTGACTAATATCAGTCACCTAATTTTGATTCATTAGATTAAAATTTTAACGGTGGAGATCGAATAATCATACATTCGTCGTGACTGTTAGTTGCCATTGCATGTCGTCAAGTTGTTCTTACGTGTTGCTCCAACCACCTACGTCGCTTTAAATTATTTAAATATATTTAAAAAAAATATTTTTCTCTAACCGGAAGCTACCACGAAAGCTTGATCGGAGCTTCTGCCATGGACTGCCGGAGCTCCGACCACGCCACTACCGGAGCTTCGGTGGAAGCTCCGATCTGGGGAAGAAGATGGTGGGTGGTGGTTGGGAAGGAGAGTTAAAATTTTAATAATTAAATTTTTTTGAAGAAGTTAATAGTTTAAAAAAAAAACAAAAATAGCGGTTGAAGACGATACAGAACAATGGTTGGCGTCCGATACAGAAGTTTAGAGTTTAGAAGCGATCAGCGACAATGACACGTGTGACATGTTGATCGTTGATATACCGATAGTCGACACCTTAACTCACGGTAGAAAACCTGATGTTAGATTCATCATCAACCTTAACCTCATCAAGCTTTTGAATAAAATATTTCGCATCAACTTCTGAATCTGGATCCGCAGACATACTTGTTTCTCTCTTCTTCTGGCCTTTTGAAGATGACCTATGCTTCCGCTTCTTTGACTTCACACGATCACCATTATCAGAATCTTTAGTGGCACTCTCGCTCTCACTTCTCCGAGACGAGCTTTTCTTTTTACTGCTCCGCTTTCTCTTACTATTTTTTTTGCTACTTGTACTTCTCTTTCTGCTCCTCCTCAAACTCACTCTCGGTCTCAGAAATCGACCCCCTACTCTTCCGCCTAGACTTAGATTTCCTCCTCCTTACTCCACCAGAATCATCATCCTCCGACTCACTTTCGGTTTCAGAAATAGACTTGGACCTCTTACTCCGGCTTCGAACCAGATTTCCTACCCTTCCTCCTACTCCTCTTCGACCTATAATCACAGAGTCAGAATCGGTTTCAGATTCACTCTTTGCCCAATTCTTCAGATCAGTTATCTGTTTGACATCATCACCTCCAAAAGCCTCCTCAAACTCCCCATCGGATTTCTCATTCGGATCCCTAGGAGGACTAGGTGTACAGCTCCAAATACTATTCCTAAGCAACTTCCTCAATTTCTGGTGCTTAAGCCTACGGTATTCCTCATACGATAGACCTTTCAATTCCTCATCGGATTCAGATTCGAATCGACGTTATTTCTACCATTGTTCCTATAATCACGATCTAGGTAGAGATTCTTCATCGAGACAACATAACTTTTGATTGGATGATTCCCTTACCTTGTATGGTGGACTTGTATATATTTGTCAATCGGACTAGTGCAACACAAGCGGGCTTTGACCTAAACTCCAACTGGATCTCAATGATTGGGCTTGGGCCTTTCCAGATGTTTTGGACTTAAACTTTTGTTAACTCGATTTGATCCCATTATAGGATAATAACTAGTAAAATTGTGCACGTGCCAAATAAATGAGTGTATCATATTAAAATTAAATATTTATGGCATAAACATTACAATACTTAGTTAATTATAAATATTTATACGAGTTATTTATAAAAAATAAATTTTGTTGATTATAATAGGTGGGATTAGTGGGAGATGATGTGCAACTTCCTCCTTTTTTCTTTTTCTTTTTAGCTTTACTTGTCTAGATGAAAATTGGAGTCAAAATTAATTCAATTAGTGAGAATTAAATGATTGGTGAAGGTAGCTCTCTTTTAGAATAGTATAAAGATTATGCGTATGGAACATATTTCAGTTTCACCTCATCATATGTCCCCCATTATCCAAGTATCTAGTAGCTATGTTTCGAAACCCAGCGGTTCGACCCAGGTCAACCGAAACTCTGAAGGAAAAACGGGTTACCCGGTAAAGATCTGGGTTGAACCGATTTCAAATAATTTTTTTTTAAAAGCGACTTAATTTAACATAGACTTCTGCCCCAAATTTCATGTCCTCTCTTATACTCTCAACTCGTCCTGTGACCGTCTGTCTTTACTCTTCGGTGAGTCCGTCTTCTAAACCTCCCGACTTCATCTGTTGTCAATCTATGACGTTTTGCGATAAGATCTCTGATGACAAATATGAATCTTTCTCCTTCTCAGCCTCTCGATTGCTTTCTTTCGCTGGGCTTTCTATATATATATATATATATGTACACTGATTTTCATGAGGATTTTTGTTGTAAAGATGAAGACTTTGAACACTGTAATAATTATGCTTGAGTGGTGAGAACAATTACAAGAAATTGGTTTGGGACAACAAAGGTAGTGATTGGGAGGGAGTAAGTTGTGTAAAAATAAGGGTTGATCACCCATTTTACAATGTTTGGTAGGTTTTTGGCGTTTGTGTTTTGCATTTGTATAGTCCGGACCATCTTGAGGGTTGTGTTTTAAAACACATCAATAGATGTGTTTCAAAACACATAAAAAAAACCTTGGTATTTTGAAACACACACATTCGAGGGTTTTGAAACACAAATAGGGCTATGTGAAAAGACAATATTATCCCTCAAATCTCACATGAAAAACCCATATTAACCTCCCCAACCCTAGATTTTCCATATAAATTCCAAATTCCTCATTTTCCCTCCAGTCCTCATTGTTCCATTGGAGGAGACCAAAAGAAATCCTATCACAGCCGTAATTCTTCCTGCTTCATTTTTCTCTCTTTCACTTTCTTCATCTATGGTTCCGAATTCCGATATGTGAATTTTTTGTTTTGGTCATTCATATGTAACAAGCGGAAGTAGGATTGGTATGATGTGGTGATACATATACCTTTCTTCATCAAAATTTTCTATTTTTCGCAAACAAACGCCTAGATTGGTTTTCCGATTTTTCCCAACCAAACGCCCAGACTGTTGCGGGATTGGTGATATTTCGTCTTAGAGACCGTGTTTCACCATACCACCACCTCATATTGTTTCAACTTGGAGGGTGTCAGTTTGAGTTAAAATTTTGAGAGTGATACTGATCGTGAGTAGCCTAGATTTGCTATTTGAGTAAGATTATAATTTCACATTCACATATCAAGCAAGCCCTCAACTCACTCAGTGCTATAAGCTCATTTTAATTCAAAATGTTTAGAAACCCCAATGGCAGGATCTCATCCGTCATAAAAATCCCCGATCATCGTCGTGCACAAGGCGGGGATACTCACCCGAACCTATAGCCGATATAGGTAGTTTTTTTTCCTATAATCATTGTTCATGCCAAATTGCATAAATATCTTTCGGCTATAGGTTCGGTTACGGCGCTCGTAACGACGATCAGGTGAGTATCACCCGCCTTGTGCACGACGATGATTGGAGATTTATATGACGGATGAGATCCTGCCCATGGGGTTTCAGAAGATTTTGGATTAAAATCAACTTGTATAAAATCTATTGAAAGGGACAACTCCGATTATAATTGAATAAGAACGAGGTAAAAAAAAAAAAACTCGTAAGCCCTCAAAAGGGCCATCTACTTGAAGACCGAGGTGAAAAGAAGGAGAAAAAAAAAGGACGCCCTAAAAAATGTTTTTTTCACCTCGGTCTTCAAATAAATAATATTTTTAAGGGCGTCTGAGGTTTTTTGCACCTCGGTCTTCAAGTAGATGGCCCTTTTGAGGGCGTCTGTTTTTTTTTTTTTTTTTAACCTAATTATTACACTGTTTCAGTCCCTAGTTATTACATTTTTGCCACTCGTAATACAAAATATACAATATCAATCTATTTCTTTCCTCCAATTTATCTCTCCACCAATATTTTTCATTTCCCACAAATAATTCATTTACCCCGATTTACTCCACGCTGGTTTAGTACATTCTGAGACTACATACATCTCTGTTTTGGTTATTGATTTTGTGGATATTGGTAGTTTGATCTTCTCTTTTTTAATTCGATAAAAGCTCCCTTGTTGTACTTCAATTGAATGTTGAAGGTGGACTGATTTTGCTGTCATTATATTTGTATAAAGTATGATGATGATTGTTGTCCCCTGATGCATTCATGTCCTTATTAGCACTTGTATTGGCTGGTAGAAGCTCTCTATGTTTTGGTGTTGTTAAGTTTGAAGGCTGGAGTTGGAATGGTTTACTTGTCATTTTACTTTTTCTGTTCTGTCTATTATCTATTTCACGACTTTTGTTATTTGGGTTTGTTGCTGTTAAATTTTGATTTGACTTGCAGTTAGAAGGAACTCTTGAAAGGGATGCCTTTTAACCGCGTACGTATTAAATAACTTTGTTATTCAAGGAGGTGATATGTTAACAAAGCAGGAACTATGGAAGACTGACTTCAAGAGGAAAGCACTACAACCAACTAGACACAAGGTCTCCTTATCTTACCCCTCCAGAATAATTTTTATCTTTGTTCTCCTTTGCTTTTGGCTGAAAGGGGAAAAAAGGTGAAGTAACTATTTAACCTTTTCTTTTAATTGGTATCGACTTCATCAGGATCGACTCAATTATTTCGGGACCCAGTGCGAATTTTATTATCCTAAATTCTAAACTTTTGTTCATAGGTAAACAACTTACACAAATATCACTCTTAAATGGAAAGTTAAATTATTGAAATGAAGTCATGGACATCAAATATGGAGTAGTATCTATAAGAATTTTCAAATACCCCACTAAATCTTTATGTTTTAAGATATAAAAGCGATACTATGTCTCACTATAACTGAATATGAGATGTTGGAACTTGGATATGTAAGATTTCACCTTAAATTTCTAAGAAATTTTTAAACAATTTGAAAAATAAAAGAAAAGAAAGAAAAGATCACGAATCAAATGTCACATTTATTTTTTAACACTAATATTAACACTACAAGAATCCATCCGTAACGGGACGGAAAGGGGCGACGGATTTTATCCGTCGCCCCTGTAGCGACGGATCGCTACTTGGGGCGACGGATTCTATCCGTCGCCCCGTTTGGCGACGGATAAAGGTTGTCAGAAGCTCTGTGACGGATAAAATTATCCGTCCACTGAGGCCACCAAAATTAAAAAAAAAAAAAAAAAAAATTAGCGACGGATAGATTTATCCGTCGCTACAAGGCCGGAAAAAAAAAAAAAAAAAATAGCGACGGATAGATCTAGATCTATCCGTCGCTAAAAACCTAAAAAAAATATAATATATCTCCTCCACCACCTCCTTTTCTCCACTACTTCTCCTCTCCTCCTCCTCCCACCACCACCTTTCTCCTCCCACCACCACCATCCTCCACCACCACCATCTCCTCCCACCACCACCAACCACCACCACCACCAACACCACCACCACCACCATCCTCCACCACCACCATCTCCTCCACCACCTCCTTTCCTCCACCACCATCTCACCACCACCACCACCACCTCTCTCCTCCCACCACCACCACCCTGCCACCACCACCATCCTCCACCACCACCATCTCCTCCACCACCTCCTTTCCTCCACCATCCTCCTCCACCACCACCACCTCTCTACTCCGGCCCACCACCACCGCACCACCACTCTGCCACCACCACCATCTCCTCCACCACCACCACCCTGCCACCACCACCACCACCCTTCCACCCCCACCACCACCCACCACCACCACACACCCACTGCACCACCACCGCCACCACCGCACCATCGCCGGGAATTAATCCAGATATACGAATATAAAAATTCGTATACGGATTTTATTTTTTTAAAAAAAAAAAAAAATGGGGCGACGGATAGATCTATCCGTCGCCCCATAATCATTTTTTTTTTTTTAAAAAAAAAAGGTCAATCCGTCGCGAATTGGACGACGGATTTTTATCCGTCGCCATTAGCGGATTTTTATCCGTCCCGATCCGTCGCCAGTAGGGCGACGGATAGTCAGTATCTGACGGATCTATCCGCCGCCATGATTTTTTGTAGTGTAAGGTTTAGTGTAAAATAAAATGGCAAAAAGACGCAAATGGGTGTAAAATATGACGAAAAGGAAGAAGAAATGTAATAGTCGTATTAGGACGTACAATATATATACAAAATATACAACGTTTGGTTATAACAAAGTATATAACGTTTGGTTTGAATTGAGGGATACCGGGAGTTAAGAGGAGATGAAAGAAATCGCAAAAATCTGGTTGAAAACATCAATTTTTTCCTTAACTCTATACCAAACACTCGTGGTATAGAGTTAAACCTTTAGTTAAGGAAAAATGTAGATATTTTCATCATGAAGGTAATTACCAACTTGTAATATTGATCTCTCCGAGTCTATTGGACCGAGCTCCCACTCGACAATTCTACCTGACTGTTGAATCAAAACCCGATTTATCTAGGACAAACTGGTAAAAAGGGGCTAGCCCACCCCTCCCATTTGCAGATCACCACATATTACCATACATTTTTTTGCAGCAATGTTAAACGCAACGCGTTTTCGGCTAAACGCAACACAAATATTTTGTAAGTTGACGAAAATGCCCCTAGCTAAAAAAAACTTATGAAATACGAAAAAATCTAAAAAACTCGTATATACATACGAAAACATTATACGAACATGCACGGACAGTAAATAACAACAGTAAACACAAATCGGAAAAAATTTCGAATTTTTTTTTCGAAAAATATTTCGGTTATAAAAATATTTACAAAAAACTTGAAGTAATTTCGAAATTTCTTTTTTTTTTTTTTAAATAAAGGTTATGAAATGGCCGGTTTTAAAACCGGCCAAATGGTGAACTGGCCGGTTCATAATCAATTTTTTTTTTTTCTAAAAATTGAAAGTAATTTGGAAATTTTAAAAAAAAATTAAAAAAAAAAACGAAATGGGATGTGGCCGGCCAAAGGGTGATTTCGTATTTTTTTTATTTATTTTTTTAAATTTCCAAATTACTTTCAATTTTTACAAAAAAAAAAAAAAAGATTATGAATTGGCCGGTTTTAAAACCGGCCAGTTCATGAAATGGCCGGTTTTAAAACCGGCCAAATTATGAAATGGCCTTTTTTTAAACCGGCCATTTCATAACCTTTATTTTTTTAAAAAAAAAAAAAATTTTCGAAATTATTTCAAGTTTTTTGTAAATATTTTTATAACCGAAATATTTTTCGAAAAAAAAAATTCGAAAATTTTTCCGATTTGTGTTTATGCTATATTTATCGTCTGACATGTTCAGATATTTTCGAAAAAAATTCGAAAATTTTTATAACCGAAATATTTTTCGAAAAAAAAAAATTCGAAAATTTTTATAACCGAAATATTTTTCGAAAAAAAAATTCGAAATTTTTTCCGATTTGTGTTTACTGTTGTTATTTACTGTCCGTACATGTTCGTATAATGTTTTCGTATGTATATACGAGTTTTTTAAATTTTTTCGTATTTCATAATTTTTTTTTTAGCTAGGAGCATTTTCGTCAACTTACAAAATATTTGTGTTGCGTTTAGCCGAAAATGCGCTGCGTTTAACACCCCTTTTTTTGTTGTCATACTATTTCCTTGTTAAAGGACTTAAATGTTTTTATACCATATAAAAAATATTAAAAATCACGCTACTATCATATGGTCGCATTATTCATAGTTTACTATTTACTCAACAATATTATGAAAGGAAAACCGTTTCGAATTCTATGCATTGACTATCATTCTCGATGAGATTTTAAACTAAAATTGTACTGATCGTAATTCACAAAAGAACCATCCGAAATCGACAATTCGAGTGAATGTGAACCGAGTATCATCTATCTGTATATTGGGTTGGATTTGACAGGGTGAAGTTATGACAGGTGAATACAAGGCGGCCCAACACAAGATTAAAATGATACACCCCTAAACGATACCGTATCAAGCAAGGCTAAGTTTCTTTTCAAATTAAATTTATCGAATCGAATCGAATCAAATCAAATAAATCAAACGAATCAAGAAATTACATTTGTCCCATTTTTTAATAATAATGAATACTACATCCTATTCCATTAATAAATTGTAAGAGACTTTTTTACGGACGTTGATCAGATTATCATAATTACAAAAGAATATAATAAAATTATATTATAAAATAAATTAAGTATATTTATTAACATAACTTTGTTTTATACATTTTTATGCGTAATTTGTATAGTTTGGTTTGACTTTAGTTTGGTATATAACTTGTTTTTTATTTATTAAGTTTGAGAAAACTCAACGTATGCTCGAATTTACTTATTGTTTCTAATATCTTTCAATAAAAGAACATGTCGATTTTTTGTTAGAGATGTACGTGCAAAGTATGTGAACCAGTTTGAATGGTACTCTCAGGTTTCTGTAGTTTCTTATTTTAACTCAACTTTCACGGTAGAAAAGAAGGGTAATTCGAATCGTAACTATACTTTTTATTTCATTGATCTACTAAAGTCGTGTTAAAAAAAAAGAAAGAAAGAAAAAGGTTGAAAATATCTCAATTGGATAAATTTTCTTATTTTCATCGTACAAAAGATGGGTTGTGTAAATAAATGATAAAATATTAATAATAATAATAATAATAATAATATGAATTTAATTTAACTTAAGAGAAATTGAATCAAGAGAATTGAATCGAATCAATTAGTTTTAGGTTGAACAGAGCAAATGCACGTTGCAACCTATATATAAAATCAGCTCAAACCCTAGTAACTCTTTCTCATTTTATCTGCTAGGAGGGTTCTTCCCCAAATTTCAACAGGAATCCAAATTAGGGTTCTGTTCTTTATCTGATTCGCGCGTAATCAGCTGTAACATCGCTTCGGATTTGATGGGGACCGAGAGGAAGAGGAAGATAAGCTTGTTTGATGTGGTGGACGAGTCGGCGTTGGCGGCCAAAGCCCTCCGGATGAACGGGGTGAGCAGCGCTTCATCCTCCATCAACAAGTGGAACGGCCGGCCATACTCGCAGAAGTATTATGATATTCTCGAGAAGAGAAAGACTCTTCCGGTTTGGCATCAGAAAGATGAGTTCTTGAAGGTTCTCAGAGAAAATCAGACTCTCATTCTTGTTGGTGAAACGGGTAGTGGGAAAACTACTCAGGTAATTGCTTGATTTCTTGCGAGTTTGCGATTTTCATTCATCCATTTTTAATTGGAACATTGGTGTCTACTTATGCGATTTGATTACTCGGTAATCTGTTAGTAGTGGTTACAAACCAGTTGATTTACGGGCACAATTTGTATTTGTAGTCTTAATACGAAGTAGAGTCTCAGGTTAGATGCCTACATGTGCAATCTCATGGGGTTGAAGAATTAAAAAAGTCCTGAATCCATTTGTTGAGTGAGGTTTTATGTGAGCCTGCAAGGTTAAAGTCCTGCATTATTGTTCTTATGCTTAGGTTACTTTTATACTCTGTTACCGGTCAAAGTGAGCATTTGAGATCAGGGATATGAATTTTTGAATGTGTGTTTATGTTTAGTCAAGTAAGTGAGGAATGCATGTTCATGTGCTGGTCTGGTCTTTTGTGCTTGCTTTTGCTAACTTATCTTGTTCTACTGGATAGCATTTTGATTAGTGCTCTAATGGCTACTGTCTACGCAACTTGCTATCTTAGAGTAATGTCAAGTATTTACACAATCTTTTGTAGAATATCCCTATATAAATTCCCTGTTTTCTTTTTTAGCGTGTCGAATGCTCATGGTAACCTTACAGGGTATGATGACATGATACAAGTGCTTATCGAGTTTCATCTCACAACATTCTGGAATGTCATATTGCTTTCTTGTTTTTATCTCAGATTCCTCAATTCGTTCTAGACGCTATAGAGACCGAGACTCCAGATAAACGTAAGAAATTCATGGTTGGCTGCACTCAGCCCCGAAGAGTGGCAGCAATGTCCGTTTCAAGGAGGGTTGCGGAGGAGATGGACGTGACAATTGGGGAGGAAGTTGGGTACAGCATTCGGTTTGAGGATTGCAGTAGTGCAAAAACTGTTTTAAAGTAATTTCTGCTTCTGAGAACCTATTATCCTTTTGTTGCCAATCTTTATTTGAGGAATTTATCTGAATGCCTGCTCTGTGATATATGATACAATTCTATATCTTGTTTCATTATGCAGGTACTTGACAGATGGTATGCTTTTGAGAGAAGCAATGACAGATCCACTATTAGAGAGATACAAGGTGATAATACTTGATGAGGCTCACGAGAGAACTTTAGCAACAGATGTATTATTTGGTCTGCTTAAGGAAGTTCTGAAAAACAGGCCCGACCTCAAACTAGTAGTTATGAGTGCTACCCTCGAGGCTGAGAAGTTTCAGGGTTACTTTGGTAGTGCACCACTAATGAAAGTGCCTGGAAGGCTCCACCCAGTAGAGATATTTTACACCCAGGAGCCTGAGAGAGATTACTTAGAAGCTGCGATAAAGACCGTCTTCCAGATACATGCTTATGAAGGTCCTGGTGATATTCTTGTTTTTCTTACTGGTGAAGAGGAAATTGAAGATGCATGTAAAAAATTAGCCAAAGAAATAGCAAATGCTGGAGATCAGGTCGGCCCAGCCAAAATTGTGCCATTGTATTCTACACTCCCACCAGCTATGCAGCAGAAAATTTTTGACCCTGCTCCACCGCCCGCTGTGGAAGGTGGACCCCCTGGAAGGAAGATTGTTATCTCCACAAACATTGCTGAAACATCTTTGACTATTGATGGCATAGTTTACGTTATAGACCCAGGGTTTGCAAAACAAAAAGTTTACAATCCACGTATACGTGTTGAATCTCTTTTGGTCTCTCCTATATCTAAGGCCAGTGCACACCAGCGTTCAGGACGTGCTGGAAGAACGCAGCCTGGAAAATGTTTCAGGCTTTACACCGAGAAGAGCTTCAATAATGACCTTGTACCGCAGACCTATCCAGAAATCTTGCGGTCGAACCTTGCAAATACAGTTCTCACTTTGAAGAAGCTCGGAATTGATGATCTGGTTCATTTTGATTTTATGGATCCACCTGCCCCAGAGACACTTATGAGAGCGTTAGAGGTCTTGAATTATTTGGGAGCCCTTGATGATGATGGGAACATGACCAAGTTGGGTGAAATGATGAGTGAATTTCCCCTGGACCCGCAGATGGCGAAAATGCTGGTTGTCAGCCCAGAGTTCAAGTGTTCAAATGAGATACTTTCTATCTCTGCCATGCTTTCAGGTACGTAACTTTATTGTTCTTCCTTCCTTTTCCTTTTATGTGCTCTACTTTGGAGCAGTGGTCGAGTGTTGACTTCACGGTAATTGAAGTTAATGCTCAAGTCCTTTAACACGCATGGATATGCATGCCATGCATGTTAATCACAGATATCAAATTGCATACATGAGCTCAGAAGCACTCATGTACGTGGTTGATATTTGAGTATTAGGTTGTCATCAGCAACTCTTGTCTGGGTTTCATGCCTGTACTGGCATGTACCGAGGATTACTAAGTAAGTGCTGATGCAGATAGTTGCAGTTTCTCAGTATTCTCTCAAGCAAATGGTGTCGTCTCGCCTCTATGCATCGCTGACCTACCGTGGGCTTCCTCTGTGATAACCAATTTTTTCTCTAGTACCCAACTGTTTTATCCGGCCTAGAGATGCTCAAAAAGCTGCTGATGAAGCAAAAGCTCGGTTTGGCCACATTGACGGCGACCACTTAACATTGTTGAACGTATACCATGCGTACAAACAGAACAGTAAGTTATTGTTAAACCTTTTTGTGTTTTATTATGTTTCCAGTTCATTGATTCTCATGGTTCTAATATCTGTTTGAATGTTAACTTATTCACAGAGGAAGATCCTCAATGGTGTTACGAAAATTTTGTCAACGCTAGAGCTATGAAGTCTGCAGACAACGTCCGACAGCAACTAGCTCGAATTATGGGCAGATTCAACTTGACGATGTGCAGTACTGAGTTCAACAGCCGTGATTACTATGTGAATATCAGGAAAGCTATGTTAGCTGGGTATTTTATGCAGGTTGCACATTTAGAGCGAACTGGACACTATCTGACCGTAAAAGACAACCAAGTACGTTTATGCTGCATTTTGTGATACTTATCACTTGACTTATTCGTGTGACTTTTCACCTTAAAATGATTTATGCTTCATTCCGATACTTACCCATCGACTTATCGTTGTAGACTGTGCACTTGCACCCATCAAATTGCTTGGACCATAAGCCAGAGTGGGTTATCTACAATGAGTATGTTCTTACTAGCAGGAATTTTATTCGTACAGTGACAGACATTCGCGGTGAATGGTTAGTTAACGGTTCTCTGATTTTCCTTTTTTTGTTAAAGTTGCTTACTCCCTCCGTCCCGGTTTCATCTTTCCGCGGGCCCGGGCACAAGATTTAAGAGAAAAGTGAATAAAGTAGGAGAGATGTTGATAAAGTAGGAAAAATAGTGAATTAAGTATGACAAATATTGAATAAAGTAGGAGAGATATTGTATAAAGTATGAGAGAGATTTTCCATTTAAGGATGGGAAGATGAAATTGGGACGGACCAAAATGGAATACGGGAAGATGAAACTGGGACGAAGGGAGAATATGTTCCGTTTATGCATTGTCATTAGATTGAGTTTCTTGTGAAAATACCATCACATACTTCTGCATGTGTAAGTGTATATGGGCGTTGTATATATGCCTGGCTAACTGCGCTGGATTGAAGCCATCAAATTAAAAGAAATCTTCTTCACTGAATTTCCTGATATTAAAGTTGATAAATTAAATCTTAGACAGCTTTAGTGTCATCCTTGTGAATAATGCTCGAAAGCAGCTTTGAATAATCATGTGGCCCTGGAGGCTTTATCATCACTGAAGGACCAGTGAGCCTTTAATTTCAAGTAAAAAAAAGAATTTGTGGCCCTGGAGGCTCCTCTCTGTCACATATAGAAACAGGGAGTGCGACCAGGTGCATGGAAGAATTTGTTAATTCTTTTTGAGACACTGGCCCTTGGATCTTTTAGGATGTCAACCTTGGCCTTGAGCAAAATCAATTCACTTTTAAAGTGACTTGATCAGGTGAATTCTAAGCTCTAGCCTTGCCAAAGAATTGCTCGTGCAGATTCTGCTTTTTCAGTAGAACGAGAATAGGACAGTCCCTAATTAATTAGCTCCTACAGTCCTGAACTGCCTCCAAGAACAGAGGTCTCTAGATCCAAGCATTACACAACTTAAAAGTTTTATCCATGATAAAGTGATTATGCTTGGACTGAACGGACATTTTAACATAACTAGAAGCAGATTAAACAAGAAAACCTGACTGAATCCAATATTGACCATTGATGGATACTGGGTTCTGTCTATTGTCACAGTTTGTCAATGTGTCTATTCCCCTATGGGCAGCCACTTTTTTTTTTTATTTTCATGCTACTTGAACGGATTCGTTTCACTGGGGGCTTACTAGATCCTTTTTACTTTTTCTTGATTGGCTGAGGTTTCTCTGTCTATGTTTTGCAGGTTGGTTGACATTGCACCTCATTACTATGATCTGACGAATTTCCCGAACTGTGAGGCAAAGCGTCAACTTGAGAAGTTGTACAAGAAACGTGAGAATTCGAGGGAGGATGGCCGGAACAGGAAATGAAATTAAAAAATGAGCACCTTCTCTCATATGAAGTTTTAATGTTATAAGAATAGTGAAATGCTCTGTGTTCCCATATTTCTATTTATTTATCAGTTTGTTTCAGCAGCTGGTACGAGTGGTTTACACTTTACATTACTCTGTCAATTGGCTGCTCGGAAATGGAATTCTGATTTACAAGTCGGGGCCTGTTAGATTGGTAATATGCTGAGCTTTGTCAATCCACGGATTAAAAATGTCTTGGTTTCGCAAAAGAGTTTTCAGGACACGTCAACAACATGGATCTTTTCACTCTGGTTGATAAGATTAGTTAGTTGATACACTCTTTTGCTAAATAAAGGTAAAAGAGATTTTACTTGGTTTATCGAATATACCATTACCGTTGTTTGACATGCCAACGATAATCACTATTCATCCGTTAAAAAGTTTTAAGGCATTTGATTCGTCTTTCAATATGCTATAAGCCTATAGAATTTTAATTCTAAATCTAAACATCATTTTTTTATACACTCACATCTAAATATTCATCAATTGAAATTATTCTTAAACACAAATTTTCAACTCTATATCAAATAATGACTTAATTTTGATTAAAAAGAAATACTACTCGTTCACATTTAATATTTGTAGAGATTAATATATTGCTTGTAAATTCCAACCATGTATAGTAAGCTTGGAGGTTATTTTACTTGAACTATTATAATTTA
This sequence comes from Plantago major, assembly GCA_026545765.1. Lineage (NCBI taxonomy): Eukaryota > Viridiplantae > Streptophyta > Magnoliopsida > Lamiales > Plantaginaceae > Plantago > Plantago major. The sequence continues at coordinate 3,058,755 of CM048840.1, forward strand.
TGACGTATGTTTGAGACGTTTGTCCTACATGGCTTTCTTAGTAATAGCAAAGGACGCGCAAAACTCTATTATTAATGCACCGATTTAATTTCCCATAATGGAGCAATCTTTTTCGAATAAAAAATATTTATGGTTGATGGCGTAATAATAAGAACATGCTCAGGTGTATTATCGGCATGTAGCGAATAGAAGAAAGAAATGGAAAGAGGCTTAGGAGGTAGATCGGCCCACAAGGACTGTTTCAGTGCGGCAGGCTACAAAGTAGAAAAGCCCAATTTTAGAGTGCTGTAGAAGAAGCAATAAAACCAGGTGCCCATCACCTTTACTTATCGTCACTGACTCACTCTCCTCAGCCGCCGTTTCTGCCAAAGGTAATGACCCTTTCCCAAATTTTTGTCTCTGCTTCCATTTTTTTTTACCGATTCAATAATGATGTGAAATGGTGTTAAATTTCTCAATTTTTCTTGTTTTTGTTTGTTCTTGCCCGTCCATTTCTTTGATTGGTTTTCCGTATTGATCGAGTATGCCTATTGTGAATGTTGTGTGTGTAGATTTTACTGTGTCTTGAACCTGGATGTACTATTACTTTTGCTGCTCCTGCTTATTGTTATGTAAAGATGCCATTTTTTTTATTGAATGTGGATTGTTCAAAACCCCAGAAACAATTTTTTAACACACTGCGTAAAGAACTGAAGGATGGCTCAGTTACAGACAATTCATTCGTGTTCTTCCACCAAATTCCCTTTCCATGCTTCTAAAAGAGGTATCTTCTGTTGATATATAGACATCCCTTTCGATATATAGGCATCCCTTTTAAATGGGTAAATTGTAACTATCTTGATTAATTCAGAATCAGCTCGGCTGTTATTTAGTCACAAAGCTCGATGCTCCGGGAAAATGGTCTCCGACCTAGAGGTATTGTATGGCACCTTTTTCCGGATTCGCATGTTTCTTTAGAATGCTGTTAGGGCGGTGCAAAAATTCATTCTGTTTCTTTGTTTTCGAAATTTCAGCTTGGGGTGCTGACAAGTGAGTTTCATGGTCAAGGGATTGTTCAAAAGACAGCTAAACACGGTGTCTCTTGTAAAAATAATGGTATCTGCCTCTTTGCTTGATTGCTATGGATTTGTACTACTTGCCTTTGGTATTTATTTCTGGTCTTGTTCCATGCAACATCACATTTGGCTGTCCTGGATAATACTGAGGGTTAACTATTTGTAACAAATTCAAGTCTTCAAACTGTCTATATATATCTAATAAGTGCTCATGTGTGGAAGTGCCATCAAGTTGACATATATTGATCTTTGCAATAAGATATTATATTTAAAATTGTTAAATGATGAGGTTGATCTTATGCAGTTGTCCGATCAGTTTTGGCTAGTGACAAGGAGACAATGGCTTCTGTTTCCACAGATGGAGGTTTACGTAAGAAGTTGAACAAAGTCGTCCTTGCCTACAGTGGCGGTTTAGATACATCTGTAATTGTACCTTGGCTTCGGTATGTTCTGTTCTTCTCGATGCTATTTTCCTTTGGTTTAGCGTGTTTGAGAGCTGAGATGTACACTTAGTTTATAATGCCCTTTTATTGAGTGAATGAGCAAATATGGTTCAGAGGCTTGTTTATGTATTTACCGTTCTGAGCTCTGCAGGGAGAACTATGGCTGCGAGGTGGTTTGCTTCACTGCGGATGTTGGTCAAGTATGTTAAATCTGATCATAAGTATAAGAAGTGCAGCTGTCCTTTTTGAGTTACCACAAAAAGAACTAAGTTTCTGGTATAGAGTACTGACAGTTCTATGAACCTTAGGGATTGCAAGAACTTGAAGGCTTAGAGCAGAAGGCAAAAGCTAGTGGGGCATGTCAGCTAGTGGTGAAAGACCTGAAGGAGGAATTTGTGAAAGATTTCATATTCCCTTGCTTGCGAGCTGGAGCCATTTACGAGAGGAAGTACTTGCTTGGGACTTCAATGGCCCGTCCAGTTATTGCAAAGGTACAATATATAGGATTCAGTGAAAAAACATTAGCTTTCCTTCTATTTTCTGATTTACTATTTGTTTCTACATTAAAATGCAGGCCATGGTTGATGTTGCCAAAGAGGTTGGAGCTGATGCAGTTTCTCATGGATGCACTGGGAAGGGAAATGATCAGGTATGCATCAGGGAAGATTTGACTTGTTCTTCAGTTTAGGTTAAATCTGGTGCTGTAAATCATTTATTTTGTCCATTGTTGCAGGTCCGTTTCGAGCTCACTTTCTTTGCCCTGAATCCAGAACTGAGTGTTGTTGCTCCTTGGAGGGAATGGGAAATAACGGGAAGAGAAGATGCAATTGAATATGCTATCAAGCATAATGTGCCAGTCCCTGTGACAAAGAAATCAATCTATAGCAGAGATAGGAATTTGTGGCACCTTAGTCACGAGGTATTTAGTGATATCCTATGCTGGAAGATTTTTACAGCTTGCTTTAATATTGTTTTACTGTTATCTGTTTGTTTTGGAAGCAAGTTGCTAGACCTTTTCTCTTTGAGATATTTATAGCCTTTATATTTATTTTTTCTTAGGCCTCCACAAAAATCTAAGCATGAACCATAAGCCTTTTGCTTGTAACAGAAGCTATTTAGACGTTCACCTATGCGCCCTAATTACTTAATCGCCTCTTATAGTTCCACTGCTATATGTTGAAACTGTATTTAGTAATTTAATTGAGATTTACTTGGGAGAAGTTTACCTTTGTTTTCGAACCAAGATGAAACAATATGTAGTACATTCGAGGGAGATTTACTCGTAGAATTGATGACCTATAGCAAGGAAGAAGGATTTTTATCATCTGCATCTGTATGAGAAATTGAGATATCTATCTTGGGCTTTTAATTTGTTGTACGGTTCATCTATGCGAGTTGCTTTATGTCTATGTTGATGGTCTTTGCTGCTTTGATGTTAAAGGGTGACATCTTGGAAGATCCGGCAAATGAGCCAATGGAGGATATGTACATGATGAGTGTCGACCCAAAAGACGCACCCAATGAACCTGAGTTATTACACTTCTTAACCATAACTTCCTTGAAAATTTTAAGTCATCATGCAATACTTGATCAATACATTCTTATCCTATCCACGAATTTGTGCAGGTATTTAAAAATTGGTATTGTTGAAGGTCTCCCCGTCTCAATCAACGGGAAGGAGCTCTCTCCTGCATCTTTACTTGCAGAGCTGAATGACATCGGTGGGAAGCATGGAATTGGCCGTATAGATATGGTTGAAAACCGACTGGTTGGGATGAAGAGCCGTGGAGTGTATGAAACTCCTGGCGGAACCATTCTCTTCGCAGCTGCACGTGAACTCGAGTCTCTGACACTTGATCGTGAAACCATGCAAATTAAGGATGGTCTTGCTCTCAAGTACGCTGAATTGGTGTACGCTGGCAGATGGTTTGATCCTCTTCGTGAGTCAATGGATGCTTTCATGAAGGAAATCACCAAGACTACTACCGGAACAGTGACTCTCAAGCTTTACAAAGGATCAGTCAGCGTTACTGGCAGGGAAAGTCCCAACAGTCTGTACAGGCAAGATATCTCCTCGTTCGAGAGTGGTGATATCTACAATCAAGCTGATGCTGCTGGCTTTATAAGGCTATATGGATTGCCTATGAGGGTCCGTGCTATGCTTGAAAAAGGCCTCTGATCTGTACTAGTCTATTATTTTGTACTCAAACTAAGATTTCAGTTTTTGAGATTCCAGTTTTAGTAGTACTGTGACTGATAGTATGTAATAATCCCTTTAATAAATCCATTTTAAGCTATTACAATTACTTTTTGGAGACTATAGTAATGCAGTTATCAATTAATCTGAAGATCATTTTGCTCCAGTATACCTGAAAGATCTTTGTGACGAGTCCAAGAAATTTATTTATCTTCCCGTCCCAGAATAATGTATTATTCGTACACTTTATACATTGTACATTGATCTTTCTTTGTCAAAGGTATATCGAACATTTTGGTATGGAACGGATGGGTGACATTGTTCTGCAAATGTACTGTTGACAACCAACCAAGTACTGAATTCATTACTAGAATTGATTGCGATAATTTATTCTGCACATGATAGCAGCACCCAACAAACAAACCTAAAGACATCACAAGTTTTCGACAGAAACATCAAGTAAATGAAATATTAACTGAAAGTCTGAAAGTGATATACATCCACTCTAATTATCAGATAACTATTCATCCACAGAATGGGACCATATCTTTCTTTTTTCAGCTGCAAAGTCTGCACCTCAAGATTTCGATTTTGCAAGTGCACGATACAGCCCATCGATCCCCTCCTGCATTGTCGTTTTCTCAAGATTAGATCACTCGATTTTGGTCTTGTGATATGCAAATAACAATTGTAAGACAGCTTCTTATTACTAGATGGGAGATGGAGCATGTACCTTGTAATTCTTGAACAGCCTGTCTCGTCTCTTCTTCAGTGTCGCTGTTACCAGCTCTTTTTCGGACAGTTCAAAGAGTTTAGGCTCCAGAACTACACCTCTGATGTGCTCAAATCCTCTCAACTGTTTTTAGCACACCAAAAACAAATATTAATAACATGTAGTTTGCTAACTATTTCATGGAACGCTCTCACGAAGACAAAACTGACCTTGTTTCTCTCTGCGGTGGACTTGAGCTGAAGGAGGATATAATCTTTGAGCTGATCAAGGGAACATAGATCAAGAAAGGACTGTCTGAAGCCTTTCTGCTGTGCCCACTTTTTGGTAGCCTCTTCATTCGGTACCACGACTGCTACTAGCGCGGACTTGCACATGTCTCCGTATACCCATATCTGAAAGAAAATAACCAAACAGCTAAGAAAATCACATGAGTGAGAGAAAGGTGAACGCAAATGTTACTCTGATTTTGATGCTTACATCCTCAACAATTGGTGTAATCCCGTAAACTTTCTCCAGATACTCAACTGCAACATACTCTCCCTGAGATAGCTTTATCAGATTCTTCTTTCTGTCAATAATTTTAATGACTCCATTGGGTAACATCTCCCCAATGTCACCTGAGGCGAAAGTTGAACAAGATTAGATCACTGTGATTGCATCTTTCTGTTTTTTGGAACAATGCTTTCATTAACTAGTCAAAGAAAAGATGGATACCTGTGTGAAACCATCCATCTTGATAGGCTTCTCTAGTCAATTCTGGGTTTTTGTAGTATCCAGCAAAATCAGTTTTTCCTCTAAAACATATTTCGCCACGAGAAGGATTGCCGAGAGGGTCGTATCCCATGTCTGGAACTTCTTCTAAACGGATTTCGTTATATACAAATGCAGAACCTACTGTTCCAATAAGGCCCATCTCATCTGGAAACCCAAGAGTAGACAATCCGCAACTCTCTGTCAGCCCTGCACAAGTTACATCCCCATGAGAGACTTGCCCCCTATTTTAGAAACCGTTCACCTTAGCTAAGAAATAAATTTTATCTACCATAGCCTTGTACTACAAAAGCACAGGAAGTGACGCGCAGGAACTCCTCAATTTCGCTGCCCAACGGGGCACCGCCAGAAACTATCAGACGAAGCCTTCCACCTAACCTATTCTTGACCTGTATAAAGCAAATACGATGTCAGGGCGAACCAATGTTTTCCTTTCTTTAACAAACGAAACCGAGACTTTATAAAAGTAGAAAGGCAACCTTTCCAAAAGCAAGAAAGTCTGACAATGGCGATGCATCTTTTTGTTTGTAACCCTTATTCATCCAGTAAAGCTTGCTGCATCACACGAGATATGAAGAAATTAGAATGATATATGATTTCTTGGTTACGAAGCAACTTAATGGAGGAATCAACAAGCTTAACCATAATAGAAGTTAAGTTATTACTATTTGTAAAGCATGTAGAAAATCTTCCTTCTCCTCCAGTTGACCTCTTCGAGTCCTTTTAGTACCCCTGGATGAAACATACGACCGAATTAACTCAATTGTCCATAAAAAATGAGGCCAGCCAGGATGAACACATTCATATACAAAAGGGTTATACATGCTTGCCTTCATGTATTCTTTCAAAAACTCGAGGCACTCCAGCCAGAAACGTTGGCTTTAGTTCCACCAGATCATCCCTTATTTCGTTTATTTCCTGCATAAATCAACATAGATAAGAATAAACATCACCAAACCACAGCAATCTTTGCATGATATATGGGACTTGTACTGATGAACTGTATTCTTCTACATTGTGGAAAGAATTTTTTTATATATAAGATGAATGCAGCTCAGATTAAGGTCTTCGAGAACCTCACCCCGTGATAGTAGCCAACAGAAGCACCCTTGTGGAAGAAATATTCTTCAATCATGCGATCAAGAATGTGAGCCAGGGGCAGGAATGATATGTAAACATCCTCTGTCGTCATCTGTCAAGGATGTGAACAATAAATGACAAATCAACACACGAATGAAAAATAAACCCTGTTCTGCTAATATATATCATGAGACATTTTTTTAAAACTCTGGATATCGAAAAACTTATTGAAATAGTATACCTGCTGGAGGTTAAGAAACATCATGCTCAAAGTACAACATGTTCAACCAGCATAAAGAAATTAAATTACCTTGTCCTCGAATTGCTCCATGAAAAGGTCAACACCCCGAATATTTGTTGAAATGTTCTCATGGGTCAATATGACACCTTTTGGATCTCCACTGGTTCCACTGGTGTACATAATTGTGCATATATTGACCGGCTCTGGTGGCATAATTTCCGAGGGGTTTTCTTTTCCCTGCCATAGTAGAAGTAGAATATATAGTTCCAAATGATTCCTTTGCAAGCAATGAACATATAAAACCAACTATGAAAATTCTACTGGATGAAATACAGAGGTAGTAATAACAGGAGTGAAGAAAACAACCATGTTCATGAATTCACTCCAAGAGTATGTTTTTGTGCCTAGTGCGGCTGCCTCATTCCGCTGGCTCTCATTTAACGAGGTGAAGCAAATAATCACTGCAGAAAAAATCAAACCTTGGTAAAAATGGAAAATGAGAAGAAGAGAGAGACAAGGACGTTTAAAAAAAAAATTCGAATCGACTCACATTTGAGCCTTTTAGCATGAGTGCATTCGGGATTCATAAGCTGCAATGAGGAATCATCCAAATTAGTAGACGAAGTTTGCATAACATATACTGTTGGCGATAATATTATACTATGAGATAGTAGAGGAATTTTGCGACGTACTTCTTTGAATTTTTTTTCTTGAACAAAAACAAAGTCAATCTCAGCATGATCTATGATATAGTTTACAGCTCCTGGACCTGCAAAAATGAATACACCATGAGCTTCTAAAGTTTTATGCATCATATGCAGAAAGTTCATGAAACCAAGATGAATTTTGCGGTTTCGATCCAATATTAATTGGGTTGCACAAAACATTCGAAACTGATTAGGCAATCCCATTTTCTTGCTAATAAGATGGTTCCAGTAGGATTCTTAAAAAGAACTAGCACTTAGGTACCGTTTGGTAAGCATGTGACTAGGTGTTTTAAGTGAGTTGACCAAATAAAACACACTGTTTGGTAGCAAAAAACTAAAATGTAATACAATTGGTTCGGCCCGTTGAATTTGCGGGTTTTAACTTAAAATACAGCTTGTCATGTATTTCGAAATACATGAGTCAGGTGTAGTATTTCAAAATACACACCCATCTGTATTTTGATGTAGTTTTTTAATGACTATTTGATCCTTGAAAATGTAGAGAAAGTTACTAGCTTATCCATGTTATCCTAATTAAGAATCTATAAATAAAGACTATTTTGATGTTTCAAAACCTTTTTCTTTAGTCGTCTTCTTTTCATAATGAGTAAGTCTCATGAGATACGGTCTTATAGAGAAACTAAAAAAGACGGACAAACATTACAGTTATATCAAAAAACATTAGAACATCGGTGATATATACATATACATAAAAATGATATAAAATATTCACTCTTTGAACATTATAAATATACTCAAGAACATAAATGCGTCTCTTAGGTCTCTCACTAATGCACGTCTCTTTTAAGACCTTGTGTTTTATAATTTCCTATCATTTTTTCCATTTGTCCCTTTTTTTTCTCCTTCATTTTTTAGTGGTCGCCCACATTTATTTATTTCTTCTTTTTCATAGTTTTTTAATATGAGTTAGTCTTCTGAATGACGAATTTACATAATTTATCTGAGGCAGTACTTATATTATCAAATAAATCAACAATGTTATTAAACAAAACATCTATGTTCTCAAAATTGGTGTTTTTTCATATTACATCAAGACTTATTTCGTTAACAATATAGATATTTTAATTAATAACATAGATGATTTTATTAATAACATAGCTTGTGTCTAGATAAGTTATTTAGAGACCGTCTGTCATGAGATTTTGTGTTTTAATATTGATAAATTATATATGAAACACCACTTATAAAATTTTAAAATTTTAAAAAATGATTATGCTTCATCATGGTAAGAAGTTTACAATTAACTATGCTTGAAATAATCATTGGATACTTTTATATTTAATTCTTGTATGCCATCTCAAAACCCTATGCTGCTCAAATAATGAAGACTTATGTTTTTCAATTTATTTTTTATAACAAAGATACTTCCAAATTAAATGCCTGAAGAAGCCATGCATACGTAACCAGTGAGTCGTTCGTCCTTCCCTCTAGATAAGTTATCTAAAGATTGTATCTCATTAGACTGTGTGTGTGAGTGTATTACAATATATATATAATTGGACAACTATTGAAGTTGTGCAATTCAGTACCTAATTTAAGTTAAATTGGACTCATTTGTAATATATATGAAAATTAGACCTTAATTGCAAAAAAAAAAGTCTTCTCTAATATAATTTGAAGCCCTAATAATACCCTAACAAAATGAATTCATCAAAATAAAAATTAAATATGTTTTCTACCTCCAATTTATTTCAACCTTAACAAAATCAATCAATCACTAAAAATACAAAGATAACCAACCTTTTTCTCTTCACACTTCACACACTTACTTAAATCTTAATTCAAATTGAAAACTGAAATTCATGGCAGAAAACAACAATATTAATGACTTGTGTGTGTGAGAGAGAGAGAGAAAGAGGTACGGGGAAGTATCAAATTACCCATTCATATCAATGATACGGACAATATAAAGCAATGAAAGCATACTAGTAAATATAGATGTACGATACTTAATAATCAAGAAATAACATTATAAATGTAAGATGAATACATAATATTATGAGAAGTCGAATTAAATATGAAAACATTTTTCGTGCGGGATCAAATTTTGTGTATTTTACTAGACATCTAAATATTTGTTTCAATCTACCTTGTAAAATTTTGTGTTACATCATTTAATCATTCTAAGATTACACATACAAATCTACCTTTAAAAATTATAAGTAATAGGAGTTTTAGTGGTATTTTCGTCATTAACCTCATTAGTGTGCTAGCAAATGCATATGTAAACACATTTCTACTCTCAATCAAACACCTGAAAGTGTTTCGGAATACATGTTAAAACATATTTCTTTTTTTTCTACCAAACACTGTAAAATTTAGTCAAACCCATACAAAATACGCATGAAAACACATCGGGCTATACATATGTGATTTAAGCGAGTTGACCACCCAAAATACATATCTCCTACCAAACGGTACCTTATCTAACGAAGAGAAAAGAGCTTGACAGGCATCAAACAACACCAAGTTCTCTTCAGGGCAAGAACGGAATTAATACGGACAAATTTAAATGAAGACGCGATGTTTACCTAGAGTATCATAAAGAGGTACACAGACTAAACTGTGAGCATTGCAGGCCTGTAAAGGAAAAAAATTATGTAAATAAGTATGAACAAACACACTGGAAAATGATAATATTGGAGGGCGTAGTTAGAAGTTGAGAGCTTATACCTCCATTCCGACGATCCACTGAGGGCAGTTTGCTCCATAGATTCCAATTCGAGCACCCTGAACCAATAAGAAGTTCCATTAGGACAAAATTGATGTTTTTGTACTGGTTAAAGTACAATAGTGTATGAAATGGCGAGATTCTCTCTTTTTTGCTTACAGGTTCAACGCCATGTGCTCTCAACGCAGAACCGACTAGCAGAGTTTCATTGTAAACTTCCTTATAAGTCTTCCAAACATAAGGTCCCCACTGTAGACGATGAATTTATTAATCAGTATAATTACCAGCTTACCGATATCTCAACATCATAACAGCAATAGGATCACATACCTTCCCTCCGACCAGTTCACGCCATCCGAGCATTTTATTTCCAGGATACTTATCAACCGATGTTCTGTATATTCATCAAAACTTTCATGTTGGTGCATGAAAACAATGATCTACTAGTATTTAACTAGGACAATGTTCTACCAGGCTCCATTTTTTCTGCTAGATGAAAGTAAGATGTAATTTTGAAACTTTTCAGAAGCCTCTTCTCCGTTACAAAATTTTCATTTTTGTTTCCAAAACACATCGAAAAAATCTGAAACGTCTCATTTTTTCAAGAATCCGAAACATATCCTGATAGCTGAGATTTTGATTCATAGCAGTATTTTGCAGTATTACTTACATCTCAATCTAAAACCTCAAACACTGAAGAGAATGAATAAAGATAAAGTGGTTTAAAAATTCAGATAAAACACTGAGATATCTGACTAATTTTTTTCAAAGAAAACTAACAAGACGGTGAGAAACATTTACTCAAAAGTGATCTAAGCCAAAGAAGCCTAATTTTCAAATCTCAGAAGTTAATTACTTCCTCCTTCCAGGGATAACTTCCCATTTGCTTTTGTAGTCGACAAATCATGCTAATAGGCCCCTCAAATGGATTTATAAAGTTAGAATTTAGATAAAATAATGTTAGTGAGTTTACTTTTAAATAGTTTCAATGTTGAAGTTGAAGTAATGACCGACGAAAAAGTAAATAAAAAGTTTTCTTTGGTACGTAAAAATGTCAAAATGGTAAGCTATTACCGGGATTGAGCAAGTAATATGTTCACAGAATATGTAGCTAGTTTGGGGTATATAATCACCTGAAAGCATCCCAAGCAGTTGACATATGAGGATCAACAGCAGGATATGCATTTTCAGCCAACAAGTTCCTGTAAACCGGTCCGACCGATAACTGCCCGTCCCGTCCCTCTTTCCCTTCTTCTACCTTAACAGCAAATTTTTTCATTGTTTACACAAACAAGTACCTGAAACAGAGTTCCAAAGCAGAGGAGAAAATCACTTCGAACAAGCTTTGATGTTAGAATTGAAAAAAGTCTGCTGCATATAAATCAAAAATGGGTGTCCATTGCTGACCCACAACCATAAATGCAAGCAGTTTACTAGGTACATTGTTTTGCAATCTTCATCAAGCTTGTTTTTGGCTTTGAAATTTTCGTCATACTATACTATTATTAGTAATGCTAAAGTGGACCGGTTCTTGAAATCTTTAAGGACCAATTTAGACCGTTATCTATCTATCCAATTTGTCATTTAATTGAGTACAGAAAAAATCAAAAGGAATGACGATGACTCGGTCAGAGATGAGTAGTTTTAATTTTGCTTACATGCGCTAAATAAATGAAGATGAAGAAGAAGAAAGGTGAAAAAACAATGTTTGTTTCAGCAAAAAATGAGCCTGGTAAATTGTGCAGCATAAAGAGCATGACAGATAATGTAGTATCACCAATCATCAACTTCATTCGCTTTAGGGGCGGAGCCAGGAAAGTCTGGGTAATATTTTCGACAATTTTAGACTTCGCACCCCTAAACTGGGAAATAAGACTATAGGAGTATATATAATTTCGCCCCTAACTTAGAATCCTGGCTCTGCCCCGATTCGCCTGATAATCTTATGCATGATGAAATACTAAAATGGAGTATAAATGTATAATATATCTAGTCAATTAAAAAATGAAACTGAAAAGGGAAAGACATACTTACAGAGGAATAAAGAAAGAAAGGAAGTTGGGTGAAGATGAAGAAGAAGAGAAATTGATGCAATATTTATTGGATATAGAGGTTAGAGGTAATCAAGCAAGGCACGAGAGTGAGTGAAATAAATAGGCAGGTTGTTGCAATAATAAAAGAAGATACTTCTCCTATACTGTGTACTATGTTAGCATGTTGGTAGTTGGAATTCAACAATTACCGGTACCAACTTTTCATATACTAAATGCGGCTCTAAACACCTCTACTCGATTTAGGCTTTTTGGATTACTATATGTTTGCAGTGGATTACAGGTATCTTAACTCGTTTTACTAGACGATGACTCAATTCGTAGAAATAACACTCTATTTCGAAGAAAATTACAGTACAAAATCTCTATCAAATCACCTTGGAAAAAAGTAGGAGAACAAATCTGAAATTTGATAGCAAATATGGCATTTTCAGATGGCAACTAAGATTTTTTTAAAAACTAAATTGCAAAATTATACTCCCTAGTCCCTCCGTCCATTTACAAGATTTACCTTTTGGTTTTATGTGAATTTTAAGGAACATGGAATAAAATAGTAAGTAGATAGTAAAAAGAGAGAGAATAGAGATAGTGAATTTTCAAAAAAGTAAACGATAAACTTTAAAAAAATACTTCCAAAATGACAAAAAATAAACCTTTTTAAAATGACGGAGGGACGATTAATTTCACAAGAGACATTCAATTATAGGAACTAAAATGCAATTCATCCACCTACCATCAATTGACAGTGTTAGAAAAAGGTGCTAGAATCCCCTTTATATATGTATTCCTGCAGTTGCATCATATCGCATATAGCCTGGTAGATGGAATTTTTGCTAATGCAGATCAAAAAGTAGAATTAAAATGGTGTAAAAACAAAGAAATAAATATATAATCCGTATACTATGTTTTATCATGAACATAAACGGCTATATAATCCTTGATTTGGAAAACTCCATCTACTTTATTTTCAACCGTACTATAAGCTTCATACATTAATAAGAAATCAATTATCCTACCACCCAACAGATAACAACAAAAATCTTACTTTTACGCACTCTAGTATCTACCACTAAAAAAACACTTTTAATCACCGTTTCATGTTTTATCATTTATTTTAATTTTCTCCTACAACTATGCGTGAAGTTGTCTGTACATCAAACGGTTGTTGGCTCAAGTGGTAAGATACTAGTTAACTTAGTAAGGTATTGAGTTTGAAACTTATGAATATAAAATACATAACTAAGAGATCCATACTAGTAATAAATAAAAGAAGTTGTGAGTGGGAACATATCATTTTCCCAGCGTAAATGTTGTTTCTGCAAATAGCTAAGCAAGCTTGCATAATTAAGGTGCATATGGATGGCTCCTCACTCCTCCGCATACATTCAGAAAAGTACTATTAGTCGTTAAAGATGAATGGTCTTTCAACTGTCAATCACTGTTTGTACAATTTTACATTGATGATAATTATATCGGTAGCTGGTTAACTAAAACAAAAACATTTATGACAATTGCATTTAACATACGAAAAACTTGCAATCCCACTTTGTGCATTCCAGCTTTAGTTTAAGAATTGTAAGAACTCCATCACTTGGCGCGGGACCAAAATGTCACGTATGGTTGCTTTTGGTCTAGGACAGTACTGATTCTAAAGTAATACTCCCCGTCCTAATTTCATTTATTCGTATTCCGTTTTGCTCCGTTCCAAATTTAATTACCTATTCCCTTGAAATTTTTTTTTATAATTTCAACAAGTAATACTCAAAATTAAGACAGAGAAGAGAGTAAATCATAAGAACATTCTACTTATTGTACGCAGTTAATTAACTTAAGCACAAAAATAATAGGATCAACATTTAGAAGTGCTAATTGCTTATATCGTAAAAAGAGTCTTGGACATACCCGAATCGGTAGTGAATGAAGCCATTGTGTAGCAGCCGGTTTCTCCCACTAACACACTTTCGAGACTCTCTATAATATAGTGAATTGTGAGGGAATCCATGTAATGACGTGATGATGTATGTAGGAGAGGACTAGCTTCCTTTATATGTGTGTGTGTGTGTGTGTAACAAGAAATCCTAATCCCCACTACTTAGGGCCCCTAGTCAATAGTCCTTACACTAATGGGCCATTACTTTATGGGTCACATCTTACATTCTCCCACTTGGCCCATGGCCCATTAGAGGATTACCAAAACGAAAATTTATACCATTGTATAACAAATCACATATATGAGTCATGGCGGTCGTATGTCACTTCCTGGACACATTTCCTTCCATGTACTACGATATAGGTGACCTTATATACAAGGCCATTAGATGGAAACTTACATGACGTCCATTCCTGTTAATAGTCATAAAAGTGCGCATCTAAATCACATAACAGGAAACTTAATAATATTGAGTCAGAAACGTAGTAAATGAGCTTAAAATGTCAGTTACAAAGAAAAACTCAAATGATCATCTCTAAATTTTCATAAATTGCTGCCAAGACCCATCCGTTCAGCATGCTTTAAAAATTTCTTTGGCGGGAATGCTTTAGTTAGAGGATCAGCAACCATCAAATCGGTACGGATTTGCTCAATTGACACAGTTTGTTTCTAAACTTCTTCTGACAGACAAGTACTTCAAATCCATATGTTTTGCTCCTTTTGAAGTATACTTGTCGTTCTTAGAGAAGAAAACTGTTGCAGCATTATCAAAATAAATCTTTAGCGGTCTGGCAACGATGTTAATTGGTCCAAACCCCAAAGTAAGATGTTGCAACAATAATGCTTGATTTGTGCCCTCGAAACATGCCACAAATTCCGCCTCCATGGCTGATGAGGCCAAGATAGACTCTTTTCCGGATTTCCATGATATTGCTCCTCCAGCCAAAAGGAACAAATAGCCAAAAGTGGACTTCTTAGTGTCCATGCATCCAACAAAGTCTGAATCTGAGTATCCAATCAACTCCAATTGCTCAGATTTCTTGTAAGTCAGCATATAATCTTTCGTCCCTTGCAAATAACGCAAAACTTTCTTTGCTGCCTTTCAATGCTCCATGCCTGGTTTGTCTTGGTAGCGGCCAAGCATACCAACAGCGAAGCTAATGTCCGGTCTAGTACATGTCTGCGCATAAGTCAAACAACCGACCACTGAGGCATACGGGATTTTCTCCATTTGTTTCCATCAAGCACATATTCATACTATGGACACACAATAATCAGAGAAGCGGAAGCATAACGAGTGCATTCATAGTAGTCAAAGTTAAAACCAAGTAAAATAAATTTGTCAAAGCGAACGAGGCTCTGATACCAAATATAAGAAATTAATTAACTTAAGCACAAACATAATAGGATCAACATTTAGAAGTGCTAATTGCTTATATCGTAAAAAGAGTCTTCTTGGACATATATACCCGAATCGGTAGTGAATGAAGCCATTGCGTAGCAGCCGGTTTCTCCCACTAGCACACGTTTCGAGACTCTCTATAATTTAGTGAACTGTGAGGGAATCCACGTAATGACGTGATGAGTAAGTATGTAGAAGAGGACTAGCTTCCTTCGTATATATATGTGACAAGAAACCCTAATCCCCACTACTTAAGGCTTCTAGTCAATAGGCCTTACACTAATGAGCCATTAGTTTATGGGCCACATGTTACACTTATAATATAATTCTTGAGAATACATATTCTCTTTCAATATTTTATTGTGGATTAATTTCAAATTATATTGAATGTTTCATATGACCCAGCCATCTGGAAGTGGGAGAGGTAGAGTCATAAATGAAAACAGGTGGCCTGGTTTGGTTGTAAACTTGTAATACTAGTAGATAGTATATGAGGTTCAAAGTGACTCTGTGAGTGACTGCAATAAATTTTATCACATGGTCAACCATTCTCTCAAAATTTGATATATTTATCAATTTTAATCTGTTTTATTAAAACTTCATATATTTAAATTGAAAATTACACATTGTGCTAATGGAAATACACATGTTTTATTATTTTTAATTTATATTAACCATTCAAAATTACACGCAAACTCTAATACATAATTTTTTCGGAACGGGATTAGTAATTACCTAGAACATAACAGGTCCACACAATACAGATAATAATTTTCGAAACAACTCAGTGCCACTTTCACTCTCAGTCCCAACTGGCCGACGCAATGATTTTGGCAGTTAGTAATGGGTAATTCCCATAGAGTTAAATTCTTCTTGTTTTACCTTTCTCATTTATGCAGTTTATGTGATCAAGATAATGAAAATTCAACACGTTTTCTTCCATTGGACTAAACAACTGAACTTAAGCCTCACCATTGGCTAGATCATGTGGTTAGTATGCTTGAAATAATTTCACTCTCACAAATACACGAGTAAACTTTATGTTATGCGAGTTCAATTTGTATTATGAGGATCATAAATATTAGCTTTCTTTAATAAAACTAGTTGATCGAGTAGTTGATAAACTAATGAATTTTATTCGGGGTATGCCATGGAAGGCAGAAGACAAAAAATGAACTGCAACCTAAATTACTATTCCAATTTTCCAATACCAATACGAAAACGCAAGTTAAGCAGGGACTTGGTTTCTTTATAGACATGAAAACACACAGGAAGCTGCTATATCCTGGAATTCATGCTTCGCATTCTGTATGGCTTCTTTAGCTTCCAACAAATCAGCCTGCAGACTGGTAATTTCACTATCCTCGTTGTCTTTCGCAACTTGAGCAAATGACACCTTCTCATCTAACTCCATAATTTCTTTCTCAATTCTACGCTTCTCATCATTGTACTCCCTTATTTCTATCTCGATTCTACTTCTCTTATCCTTATGCAATGAAATTCGGCCATCAAGTTCACTTGCCACATTATCAAGGTTCCCATGTTTATCTCTCAACGCCACCAATCGAGTAACACAGTCTCGTACAACACTAACATTGAATCCCTCTACTTCCAACATTGTTAGCGTGTCCATGATGTTTTTTAGCATGCTCAAATCTAATTTGGACAATGTTTCAGTATCAGAGACAGTCTCAACAATAGCAACCAACAGTACCATTGAACCTACGGCCCCGGCTATACGTAACAACCTGTCCTTATGCAGTAGACCATGGAAGTGCGGCTTCCATTTAAAAGAAAACATTCTTTCGATTGGTTTCCACAGCATATCAATGATGTTAGAAAACGGCCTGCTTTGCACATCTGTTAGAAAATCATTCGGAGACATTTCCTTCATTGATTCCACAGCTTCACCAATAAACTCTAGTGTGAAGCTACGTTTTGAATCCTTTATTGATCCCACAACCAGATCAATGAATTCAAGTGCACGGCTACACTCTGAATTGTACCCTGCACTAGGAGAAGTTAGTAACCCTCCAAAAGCTGCTCCTGTCGACCCCTGTTCAGCAAATTTATGTGGATCCATCTCATATGTGCTCAAGCGGCCATCAACACAATTCATTAGTTCTCTTTTCCGCTTCTTAGGCGGCCTACCACGCTTTCTCTTAGAAATGGATGCTTGAGTTTCTGGCAGTATGCTCTCCTACAAGCAACACAGAGGCATCAAATTCAAGTCTAACATAAGCAAGAAATCGCATGTGCCACGCCTATAGAAAAGTTCCTTTGTCCTGAATGTTCTTCTAGGCTAACATAAGCAACAACAATATAAAGTCAATACTCTAGATGATGGCAATTGGCAAGCTTATGTTATAGACCATCTCAACCACACCATAAAACTAGCTAATATCGAACCACCCAAATATTAGCTAGGTTTATTGTTCCCTTGATTTGCACATGTTTAACTCTTCGAGCCTATTAACACAAATGTGATCTCCTTGATGACAAATTGACAGGTCCACTCAATTTTATGCAAGGAGTTAAAACACTGATTTGGGACAAACAATTACTCCCAAATGTGCTTTTAGACAAGTAAAAAAGAACAATACTATACTCAGTTACTCACACACAGACCGGACCAGCAGGGTATAGGGGTGTTCGCCCCCCTAAATTGTAGTATTTTTCTTACATGTATTCCCTTCATTCAAAATAAAACTTGTCATTTCGGTTCAATGCTTTGCCACAAATTAATCTTAAATTATAATAGTAATAAATATTTTAATAAAATCATATGATGATGAAAAGTTTTAAATGAAATGATTGATTTCGCCAGTCTAACCTATGAAATCCTGGGTCCGGCCGGCAGCTCATTTGCAAGAAAAGCAAAAAGGGGAAGAGGCATACCTGGGTGAGGCTGGGTGAGCGGAGCCAGGTGCCATGAACCCAATCCCAGTGAAGCCTAACATGAGCAACCTCAAACTCGTGCTCTTCACCATCAAGGTCATGAAATGTAACCACGCACTTTCGAGCTCCGTGAATGACACGCGCCACCACCGCTTTCCACCAACAATTCCGATAAAACACATCGACTACATCTTCAGGTAGAAACCTGCAATTAGTAACCACCACATCCTCCTCCAGCTGTGGTGGTGGAATCGGCCGTACACAACTAACGGGGACATAGTCTCTCAATCGGCGATTACGATGATCAAACAGATTTTGGTATTCTACAAGGATTTTGCTTTGATGCTTGTTTGTTAAGCTGATTACTGTGGCTGTAAAGTAGACATTTTTGAAGCTCTCCTGGTCGGATTGGACTTCCACTAACGAATTTTGAACGAATTCAAAGGTGGCTCTATCGGAAGAATTGGGGATTTGTTTTCTCCTACTCCTCATCCTCATGTCACATCCTACAAGAATAGACTCGTAGCTCAGAATACGGGTCGGGTTTGGTTTGGTTTCTAGTAGCTATGGAGTCTGTCTAGTGGTGCTGCTTTATCGTGGGTAATAACAGAGAAACGTCAGCTCAGGTGGCTATGCTCACGACACGTCTAAAAACAAACATGCTCCACACTCAACCAACATCATACCTGTCTGTAGATTCTCACATTTGGGATATTTTACTTTAATTTTGCTAGTGCTCCTCTTGGAATTACACTATTATACCACACTCCGTATAGCTCGATTCATTCGATAAGGTATTTGGTATTGAATTCGAATCACATAAGCTTGTTATGCTTGCCGAGTCGATCAAGGCTATAACGCTCAATCAATGTCGGCTATTTTATATTTATACATAATTTTGGATAACAAGCTCGAACATGGGCAGCTCGAGTTCAACTAAAACTGAACAAAATGAGTTGTGGCTTCGTGCGGCTGGAGCTAAAAAATTACCCCATTTTGTTAACTAGCTTGGCCCCAATTATAAGCTCTACAAGTAAGATACTCGGCTCACAAGTAAAATTGAAGTCAATTAAGTTTCTAGAAAAAATCACATTTCTCTCAATCAATCAATGAATGCAAGTAGGGAACAAATAATCTGGATACAACAACATTCAATTAGCCCCAATCAGATTACCTAACAATCACTCGCATCTCAGAATCTCAATCATCGGCATCATCCTCCAATGGCGGAACCCAATCATCCTTGACCCACTCACGGTGCAATCGCAGGTGCGACTCAGCGAAATCAATCTGCTCACGCGAAGATCGGAAGAAGACGGAGTATCTCCGATCATCAAGCACGGCGATGACAATACCCTCCCACCAGCCCTCGTTGTGGAACGCATCCACCTCCTCGCTGACGTGGAACCGGCGGCGATTTTCTCTCGGAGGAACAGGGCGAGCGAGGATGAAGTCGACATACTCGCGGAGAGGTTTATCGGAGGAGTCAGTTAGGGTATCGAATTCGAGGTAGAGGCGACGGGAGGCTTTCTTCTTCGGGAGAGGGCGGACGACGGTGGCGGAGTACCAGGAGCCACGGAAGCCTTCTTCCTCGAAGGCTACTTCCACTTTCGCGCCTTTTGGGAAGGGGTTTGGGGATGATGAAGAATCACCATTTTTGGGAGGTCGTGTCACTACCATTTGTTGCTGCTTCTGATGATACTTCGTCAGTTCAACTTTCTGTTTGGTGATGATCTGTGTGGAATTTAATTCAGCTAGCGAGGAGGATATATAGGGAGGGATTCACATCGTTTACTTGGGTTGTTTACTCGTGGAAACGGATACTCCATTAAACATGATGAAATATGAGGTCAAAATACATGAAATTTTCTACCGACCGGTTGTGTGCGATTTAATAGTTGACCGTCTCGATATCATACATTCAGCCCAAACATGTTTTGTTAGGCCCGTGCGCTTTTACTGGGCTGCCATCTTAAACGCACCTTGATTGCGATTTAAATGTCTTGGTACCAGTGGCGGAGCCAAGATTTTTTTTAACCCGTGCCAACTTTAATTATAAATTTTTTGATTTATAATAAGTGTATAAAGTATCTAATTCTTATTTAATTTACGAATATATTAGAAAAAAATCACTCCAAACATACTCCAGGAACATTTTTGTCGGCGATAATATTGCATTTTTTAACATTTTAATATAAAAATACATGTTAAATATAAAAACGTTGAATTTAATACATATAAAAATGTATTTTTTCCCGAATCGACCCCGTGCCGGGCACGGCTACAAACGTACATAGCTCCGCCCCTGCTAGGGACCCTAGTGCAAGTTGGAATGGCGTCTGCATGTGCAATTTGAGTATGACTAGAATTGCCAATTGCACATAACCAATCAAGCACCGACTATCACATTTCATGGTCAACGCACAATTCAACAACTTAAAAGCTTAACCGGGATCTTTGACGTGCTATGACCGCACTTGTATGCAATTCATAACCGATCAGTCTCTAGGTATAAAGGTTGGTTAGCATTAGGTGAACCTTTTATACAATACAAACCAGGTCACTGCAAACCAATACACACCAGGTCACTTCAAACCGGAGCAGCGGACATGAAAATTGGTTTGTGCATCATACATCTAACAAGACAGCATATTTTCACACTTGCGTACAAAAGCAGCAAAAAGAATCCATGCTACTAAGGTCTGAGAGAAGTCATTCAAAGTGGGAAGAAAATGTCCCATATTAAAGCAGGAAAGCACATTAACAGTTTGTTGCATGGAAAGTCAACAAATTTCAACACCTGACAATGATATATAATACACAACAGCTTCAAGAACCAGCAACCTGAACTAGGAGTTCTAAGGACGGCAAACAGGCCATCTAATCAAAAAGCAAAAACAGAAATTAAGAGCATGAATGCAAACACTCTTCCAGTACCAGTTACAGTCATACAGTTTCTCTACGATCGTTGCAGCTTTGAAGATACTATGCTCTGAAACTCCCACTCCAAATTCGCAATACTCTCCTTATTTTCTGTCAACTTGGCTTGCAAAGCCTCAATTTCATCATCCTCAGTTTTTTTTGCAAGTTCGGCAGTTGACAGCTTCTCTTGCAGTTTCTTCAACTCTTCGGTGGTCTTGGAAATCTCTTCCACAACCCTACGTATCTCATTCTTCCTCGCAGAGATCTGCTGATCCAGTTCATTTACCTCGTCGACATATCTTCCTTGCTTCTCCCTGACCGCCACCAGCCCAGAGAGACGGTCTTCAAGGACCCTAATATTAAACCCATGCTCTCTGAAATTGTCTAGTGCTCCTCTTATTTCATTTATGACGCTGTCGGGGTCACGGAAGCGTAAATTGGATACCTTTTCAACCAGATTAGAAAAATCTACCATTAAACCTATAGCAGTGCCTTCACGTGAACATTCTTTGACTTGATATAGAGGGTTGAAATGGGGATTCTGTGGTATCCGTTTGAAAACATCCAAATTCTTAATTGCTTCCCAGAGTGGGGTTGATTTAGTAAATGGCAAACTTTGCTGGACAGTTGTATCCAATGAAGATTCATCTGTCGAAATGGAAGTTTGACCCTCAGCTTCAGGCTGCTTCTCATGGTTCTCTTCTAGAACCGGTGCATTTTTTTCCAGTCTCCGGCTGCTTTCAGTATTCTGCCCCGCATTAGGAGCAGGTGACACTCCTGCAAGTACATAGTCTTGTCAGACAATAGAAAAACTGGAAGGGCAACTAGTATATAAGCCCGTAGAAAACTTACTTGCAAAATTAGCCATAGAAGGAGAGTGCATCTCTTCAATCCACTTTGAAAGTGGTTCATCATCGTTTACGGGTAGTTCTCCGGCATCTTCCTCTGGGTCAACCGTGATTACTTCCAATGTTTCACTTCGAGAAACGTTATGGGAATCTAAAAAGCCACACAGGAAATCATTACTAAAATTCCCACTGTACACTGACAAAAGTAGACATGCTGGTAGGTAGGTATCCTTCTTCATTAGTGCCTCATTCATTATCCATATAATTAGGACAGGATAAAAATATATAGAACGCATATCTTCCAGAAACTGGGAAACATATAAACAAAGAATTGGGACACAACTGGGATACATATAAACAAAGAGTTTTCTTACTTTCAACATGAGGTCCAGAGTTTTGATTCTCAGTCGGTGTACTTCCTCTTTCGGATGGCCCTGCCAGCTGCAAGCTGCTTGACTCTTCGAATTGCTTACCGTCCATGTTTTTGGAATAGGGCCTTTCATCTCTACATTCTTCTGTCGGGGGATCAGGCTGTTGATCAACTAGCTCATTTTCTGGCGTTTGGAGGTTTTCTTCTCTCTGCCTCTTAGATGGCCTCCCCCTCTTCTTTTTAGTTGACCCTTGAGTTTCTGGTGGTGAGGCCTACAGGTAACACAACAAAGGGATTTAATTCAAGGTTTAGGAACAAGCTTAGTGAAAAGGCCAGGTAGTCAGTAAATTGTATTCTCCAGTATCTGCTTTGGCAAATACGAGATCGTACAAGAGGGACGAGGTGCACATGAGAAACAGGCAGGTACAGTTTCTCAAATGGTATTAAAGACATCGTTTACATGGATCGTCAATTCGTAAAACATAAATGAGCCAGCCAATTCATAGTTGACAAACATATTCGAAAGGATGCCTGAAGTCACATGGAAAGTCACAAATGACATCACAAAATAGCCTAATTCCAAGTTAGTGTAAATGACTAAATTTTCAATAATGTAATAGACCAAATGCGCAAAATTATCAGTAAGCAAGTGCCATAATTAACTCCAAATTGTCAAACTCGGGTTTTAGTTTGTACTTTATGGTTTTAATAAAAGACATTGAGATGAAAAGAAGAATATTAAGCCTTAAAAAGAAGAAGCAATTCTCATTGGAGGAAAAACAAAATAATCCATACTGGCTCTAGTAAATAGTAAATACCACATAAACCATTATATTTACCTTCAAATCTCGAATTCGTAGAACATCTGGTTGTTGCTCCTGGTCACTCACTAGCTTCAATTCCTTGCTACGGGAACGATTACTTCCTGTACCCCTTGACAACCCAGAACCCACTTTCGCTGCACATGGCAAACTTAATACGACGGATATTTCATTCAGCGTTTTCACTTGTTCGTTTTGAACACCCACAGTAGCTCCTGCATAATATTCCAGAAAATGCCCAGTTAAACAAAGACCATGGCAACAAATGAAAAAGAAAATTTGTGAAATCCATTACCAGAAGAGTTATGTAGTTCCGCCCCAGCTTTTGAAATTTCACCTTGCAAATTTGGTGTACTGAACTTCTCAATATTAGATGTTGGCACCACTTTCTCCCCATTCTGTGGAGTGGCATGTTCTTTTCCCTTTCTCCGCTGCATTGATTCAAGTGCGTCATTTACCAAGATACAAATTATACTCATGAACATTCAAATTACTGTTGAGTGTGTGTAGAAAGTAGAAACCATCTTCATTCATTCTCGACGACATCTTGAACAAGATTGACGGTAGCAATTCACACTTAGTCATTTGCTCTCTTTGGATTATTATTAATAATATAAGAGAAAACATCTCCCCGCCAAATGGACTAGAAAGATAGCACTCCCTCCGTCCCGCAGAACTTCATACATTTGCCATCTTCATACATTACTAAAAAATGAAGCTACCCACACCCAACAAATAATCAACAATCTCAACTTTACACACAAATTACACATTATGCCACTCAAAGTACACTTTTGTCCACTTTTTTCATACTTTATCATTACTTTAACTTTTCGCATAAAACTGCGCGCCAACCCTAATGTATGAAGTTCTCCGGGACGGAGGGAGTACTCAATTAGAGGCACTAAATTAATTACACTACTTTAAACCTTGTTTGTTCATTAACAGCTGAAAACAAGCATATCTAGGAATTAGAATAGCCAATTAGAATCAATAAAATTACAATAGCCAATTATAGGAAGTGGAGGTGACTTACAATTCTCTTCACCTGTGAATGCTTGCCTGGGGACTGACCCCCTTCAGCAGTTGGTGTTGCTGAGGTCAAATTGCGCAAAGAGACAGGACTATTGACATCAGGTGTCATTTGCGTAGCTGATGTATCACGTTTATCATTTTTGCTTCCTCCGAGTACATTTACTTCCTTGCGCCTTTTTGATGCCCGAGAAGGAGTTGGTCTTGACTCAGATAAATCTCGTCGTTTTTTGGACAATAGGGTGGTCACTTCAGAAGGTTTCTGATGAACAGGAGGTGATTTCTCATGCAGGCCCTTCCTCAATTTCGAGGAAGATGTTGCATTTCCATGGGAAGTGTTGATCTTATCCCCAGAACTGTCTGAGACAATGGTAAGATTGCCACTGGAACTCTCAGATCTGTAATGCTTATCCTGGGATAGCTGTAACATGACAAATGCTTTCTTTTAACTTATTAAAAGATTTATGGACATACTGCAAAATTTCTAATACAAAAACCATGAAGGTGAGTTGCAATCTAACAAGTAAGAAAATGCAACTGCCCCCACAAAAGCTAACTTTGTTAACATAAAACAAAATGTCTGAAATAAGCAACACTACATAACTTGATTAAAATCAAAGCATGTCAAGTAACTCAAGAAAGTATATCTTTATCTAGCATACGAAACTCAATAAGCTGACAGCATCAATGAATTTCGAAATAGATAATTACTGTGACCTTTGACAGAACCAAGAGATATTGATACAAACCTTGGAAGCAGTGGACCATCGTTCATTCACCCACTCCATATGATGCCGTAGTACTGAATGTGGAAACTCTTCCTCGGATTGGTTGTGCTTAAAAAATACAATGTATTTGTCTCCCGGAAGCAATTTCTTAATTGTCCCAGTCCACCATCCAAACTCAAAGTATGCATCAACTTTCTCCTTCAAAATGAAAACCTTTTCCTTAATCTCCGGAGGGCATGGTCTGACATCAGCTGCAGAAACTGTTCCCTTAAGAAGCTCACCCTTTTCGTCCTTCAAGGCACAATACTCCACCAAAAACGTTCCACCTTCCAAAGGTTTCAGTATAGACGCTTCGAACCACGAGTGATGGTAAGGTTTATTGACGTCCCGTGTCACTTCTACTTTCTCCCCCACAGACATTGATGCTACCTCAGCCTTCCAAAATCCACAACAACAGATACTAACAAGTCAGAAAACAACTATGAAAGCATGCATCATCTGAAAATGAAAACACTCCCCTATTACTTTCGGATCTCCATTAACCTCCAATCAATAACTAACACTTACCCAAACTCTAAGCAGTGAAACATCTTAGGTTACATAACTAATACAGCACGGATTATCTCAGTCTCAACTCTCACACTTCAAACATAAGTGTATGCCCTAATTAGAGCCATAAGAGTACATGCATGGCATTTCAAAACTTATCCAGCTCCCAAACAGAGAAAATCAAGCAATTGCAGATAACAAATCAACAGAGTAACACTCAAAAAAGCATTTCAACCTAATTTTACAAGTGATTATACCTTCCTAGCAGGTCGGACCCATTTTCCGCCAATCCAATCCCAATGAGCTCTAAGATCAGTGGCTGCAACCGTACGCTTATCAGGAGGATCTGCAAATGTCAGCACATACCTTGCACCTCCGTCAACAACACGCGCCACCACGCCAATCCACCAGCCGTCGTTGTAGAACGCGTCAACGACGTCGTGTACGCGAAAACCAGCAGCGATCTCCTGCGGTGGAGGAGCTGGCCTCACGAACGAAATGTCCACATCTTCTCTCAGGTGGTCGGAGCCACCTTCCTCAGTCAGTAGATCGCGATACTCCACGTGAAGTTTTCCGGTAGTTTCTGAGCTGATTACAGTGGCTGTGAAGTAGACGAGCTTGAAGCCTTCTTCGTCGGTTTGAACTTCGATCAAGGAACCTTCCGGGAATCGGTGTGTGGCGGGGCTACGGCGGCGACGCGGGTGGTTGGGGAGAGGAGAGGAGGAGGATTTGGGGGTTTTTTGGAGCTTTTTTGGGAGTCGAGGAGTACCGCCCATTTCCTTGGTGTGAGATTTTGAAGTGCTTTTCTGGTGTGGCCCCAAAGCTGAATTGGTAAAATCCTTTTTGGGCTTCTTGGCTTTCAGATCTCCCCTTTTCATTTGTGTATGTATGATGATGCTCAATCAATACACTCACCTATGTGGATGTGTTCTCTATTAGGGCCCCTTCTATTAGGTATGTAGATCTAATCTTTGAGTTTGAAATGAATAGGAGGAGAAGGTTTTGTTACGCGGCGGAAATAGTCACGGTTTTATAGCGGAAATTTATGAATACAGGTAAAGGTGATCTAGTTGTAAGGAAGAGAATCCGGAAGAGGAGTTTTTAAGAAATGAATAGAGAGTGGAGTTGATTTAGTTGAGAATGGTAGAGGTCTAGAGGATGGGATTGTTGTGGTAAACATAAATATTAAGAGACCGGATGAGAGAACAATCGACTAAACAATGAAGAGAAGTGAATGAGGATCTTTTCGCATGGCAGATTCTTCGAGAGATGGGTTTATTAGGGTAAAATCAATTGGAAATTTGAGGAGAGATATGCATGCGGCATAATTTTTGTAGATGAGATGAGAGTAACTTCGATTCAAGGAAATAATAGAGGAAGGAGATCTTTTAACACGGGGAAATTTTCTAGATATGAAATAAAAGTGAATTTGATTGGAAAATGAAGGAGATAGATGGAGATCTTTTTTTCACACGGCGGAATTTTCTAGAAGTGGAATAAGAGCGATTTGGATCGACAATTTAATAAGATAGACGAAGATCGAAAGAGTTTTTGACATCGGGTTGAATGATGAAGATGAGAGGGCCATGTTAACAATCGGATGTCTAAATTTACTTTTACTGACGTTGAAGGGTAGTGCTGTTAAACGAGCTGAGTATTTCATGACATGAGCTCGGCTCGAGCTATAAGCCTGTTACGAGCTAGAGCTATGTTCAGCTCGTTATTACAACGAGCTCATTTTTTGAGCTCAAGTCATCATAACTAGGTTCGAGTTTGGATAATTTAGTTCGAGTTTTATAATCGAGTCGAGCTCGTTACTGAAAATTGCATGTATATAAATATGAAAAGTATATTTTTAACCGGACCTAATTGAGTATAAATGCGTCGAGCCCTACTCGGCTTGATAATAAAACGAGCCCAAGTTAGACTCGAACTCGACTCGAACACCTTATTGAATGAGTATAGAGCTCGAGCTGAGCCCTCGATGTGGCTCGACTCGTGTACCAACTTTGGTAAGGGTGTATAAGTGAAATTTTGATGGAGTTGTGTGTAAGTTTTGATAAATCTAGGAAGTAATTTAATTCCTTAGCTTATTTAGATAACATATTTATATTTCTCCATATACTCTAATTCATTATTTGGTCCATCGCCATTTAGCAAACCTAAGTTGATTTTTATAGAGTTACTCTCCCGTTTCATTAAAAGTGTTACAATTTTCCGTTTTAAACGTTTCACTAAAATTGTTACATTTTCTTTTATGGAAATTAGTTTTATAATAAAACTCATTTCTAACCATACATTTTCGGGCCCACATGTACTTTTCCACTCAATTAATATCTCATACTCATTATTTGCCACATATTTTTGGGGTCCACATACTTCTATACATTTTCCTTAAAAATTGTGTCCCTTAAATTTCACATTGGTATCAGCTGTGTACAGTTAGTCTCATTATGGTAATGTATGGCACTTGATATGGTAAATCTCCCAGAAGTGTTATTTTTTTCATGAAAATCATGTCCTTCACCGTTGTGTGTGCATCATCGCTTGAGTTGTAAATTGAAACTCACATTGTTTTGTCACTCACTTTTGTTATTCTTTCAGGTTAAAGTTATCCTGCAAAGATCAACAAAGGTGTCGACAAACAGCAACCTCAAAGAACAATTTAACAAGATTTCGTTATTAAGTAGAGAAGGATTTTGGATGTTATTTATTTATTTATTTATTTTTTTGTGTACCTCACAATTCAGAAGTCCTAAGACTAATGTGCATGTGAAGATGAATTTTCCAGCACCGTAAAGAAAATACACTTCCTTTGATGAATAATAATTTCTAAACAAGATGGATCATCAAAATTCGACCCGAAATTTCAAAGATGTGGGGCGAGCTAATAAATCTATATTGCATTATAAACTTTTACGAGATACCGTATCTCGAAGAGACCGAATTAAGATCACATATTTAATCTAAATATCATAATAAAGTTAAAAAATCACTTTATAATAACCTTTCATTATAATTGCACTATCTACATTTTTAAACATGTAATGTTTGTAACAAAACATACGATATTTGTATCTTGCATTTTCGACTGCGGTGACAATATTACATGAATTAGTTCACAGAACAGAAAAAACTTATATATATTGTTGAGTTTTATGATGCAATGGAGGCGAGAGCATGCTAAGTGCACGATGTATTGCCCAGAGCCATTGGTGGATTATTGTGTGATTAATTTGACATTTTTTAAGAATATTTTTGAAGTAAGGTGCAGCGGTTCACCAACTACTTGTCTGCACGGGGTGGAGCGGATACATCTCTAATCTCTTTGCTCAAGTTTACACTGGAATATCTCAGCTTCAGGTATGTATTGGCTAATCACTGTTGGATTTTCTATCTGGATATCTTCTTATTTTAATATAGTTATAGACATACTAACAGTTTTTTTACCCTGAACGCAAACTCTATAAACAACAGAACATTCTGAAAAGATTTTGTAGAAAGCGTGAAACACTGGATTATTCGGCCCATTTAAGGAATTGGATTATGTTTCGGGGTTTTTGCATAAAAATCTTGTTTGGTTGGACTCTACGAATTGAACTATTTTCAATAAAATCCAGTTTGGTTCTGAATTGATTTTGGATTATTCAGTAGGATAAATCAAAGTGGAATTACTGATATACCTCTATGTTTTCCCATTTATTGTATAAAATCGAGTTTGATTTTCAATTTGATTTAGTGAAAATTACATGTGAACATAATTTTAGGGGAGCAAATTTTTACCACCTTCTCGTGTTTAATCGGAAAATTCTGAAATTTTGATCATATGAATTTCGTATACAAAATTATCCGAAAATCTTTGAAATTATTGCATCCATAGTTACATTGCCATTGTTGATAACTTTGGCATCGATTTTGAGTTTATATGACTTGACCATTAAAATTTAGTTTATAGATATTGTTTATAATCTATGTAATAATTATCTTAACGAAATACATGTTTCCTTATAAGATCGATATTTCATATGAGTGAAATTTATAATCCCATATTTTTCATCTCATGCGTAGAATAATTATTTTTGGCGATTGAAATCGACATCGCATATGTTTATCATCCCAGCTAAACATAAATTTTCCTACATTTTAAATATAAAAGTGTAAATCATGTAAAACGCCAAAGTCAGTGACAGAGCCAGGATTTTAGGTCAGGTAGGCCACAAATAAAAACTCAAACTTTTAATTATATAAATATTGTTTTTATAATATACTAAAGTAACAAAAAAATTCACATATATGTAATTAACGATGCATATTTTGTATTCAAAAAACATATATACCCCGCCTATATTATGTCAAAATTTGCACATATTTAATATGTTAGAATATTTTTTCAAAAAATAATGAAGAAAAAACGTTTTTGAACCGACAACTCTAAATTATCATCGTTATTCTCGTAAGCAACGCTAACCATTTTTTTTTAATTATTAGTATTGTTTTGTTTAATCATTCTTATAAAAAAGTTGGTTATACTATTAAACAAACAAAATTAATTTTGATGCAAATACATAAGATACGCCAAAAAATAAAAGTATAAAAGGTCTAATGAGTAAATGAGTAGAAAAGAGAAATAAATAATACAGGGGTACAAAATGAAAAGAAAGGGTGCAAAACTAGAAAATCATTGGGAAAAAAAAAAAAGAAGGTGGTAACTAGGATACGGAAAAAATGAAAAAGAAAGAGTGCAAAACTAGGAAAATATAAAAGAAGAAATAGAAGGTGGAAATTAGGAAGGAAAACAAAAAAAGTGCATTGATGTGAATAAATTGGTGTTCTTGGATTGAGATGGCATATTTAGTAATTGATGGAAAGTTTGTATAAAATTAGACATTTCACGAGAAAAAAGATAATCCAAAAGTAAATACCTCCTCATAGAAGGTATTTGAAATTGGATTATTCATGTACAAATTTGAGGGCTTGAGGCGGGCTGGAGAAATTGGATTGTTCCAAATAATCCATTTTTTCGGGCCGACAAAAAGGCAACCAAACTGGATTATTGAGGTTATTCGGACAAAAATCCCTCAAACCAAACGGGCACTTAATAAAATGGTCGTTCACTATTTTACACTCCATCGTGTCTTCTCCTTTTCTTCCTTCCTCACCAATTGCGAATCTGTGTGTTCCCAAATCCCACCGATTCCGATGTGTCGCGCCCAATGGGACCTGATTTTGTTATCTTCTCTGTTCTGTTACACCGAGCAGTAGAACGTCGCCTGTTAACCAGATCTTTTTTACTCAATTTTCCAAACGATGCTATAATTCCCCACGCAGCTTCCCGATCGCTGCTACAGAACCGTCGTCTTTTTTCAGACCACTTCACCTTTCCTGCATATAATATAAAACCACGATGTTTTCCCTCAATCCAACAACTGAGATTTTTCAATTGTATCAGCCAACTACGGTTTATTTTATTTGTCTTCCGACTGTTCTCCTTCCTCTACGGGTCACGAGTTTCTCTGCTTGCCTTATTCCTAAATCTAGGTTAGGTTATACTAATTTATTTTTGTATCTCTAAATGACTAAATCCATTTTTGAAATCTATTGTATGCCCTCTTCAATCTCTCGTGTTTTTTTTCTGTACTTTATTAAAATATTTTATGCAATCAATATTTGGATTGAACTGTTTTAATCAGATGGTTATTCTATAAACTTAAAATGTAGGGAATGGGGTCTGAGTGTGGAGTTTCAGTGGATAATTCTTGGTGATTCCATACTTATGCAGCTGAAGTGCTACTATCATGTCTCGCCAAGCAAAACAATAATTAAGGGAGATATGCACACGGATTTTCTCATTCATTTATTCTAATGAATAAGCCTTAATTAAAATTGTTTATTGCAATACATGTACTATATTCATGAATTAATGCAAAACTGTTGTCATTGAAGTAGTAGTTAATGTTGGCTTTTGTAACTGAGGGGTACTGTATCGGAAGTGTATGAGACTCGAGTTAAACAGAACAAATAAGGACTGTTGCGATTAGAGATGACTCTCAGTTCTTAAGACAAATTTGCCCCACTTAGATGCCAACGGTTGCAAATAGCAAAATGCATGTCTCCCAAGATTCTAAGAACATGATGTGCGCTGCTGATCCCCCGTCATGGGCGCTACTTGACAGCCTCTGCTATGTTCCATGGAAAAATGAGCACCAAAGAGTAGGGCTGTACATAAAAAAACCTGCCCGCGCCGCCCGCAAATCCGCCCGCCGCAAATCGCACCCGCCGGTTGAAATTTTTAAAATATCCGCCGTGGGTCGAAAATTTAATCACTCGCTTCGGGAGGGTGCGGGCGAAGTCACCCACCACCCACCCGACCCACCCGCCCATGTAAATTATATATAAATTTTTTATTTTTCATTATATAGTTATATAGTATAAGAAATAAGAATTAATATGAGTATATGACCTCATACAAATTTCACACAACAGAGAACTTATACATATGTATGGTGATTGTACTTGCTTATGGAGTGTTTTATTTCGTATTGGAACTTATATTTATCTTGTTCGAACATATTATAGCATTTTATTTTATACGTTGAACCCGCCCGCCATCCACCCGCTTAAATGTCAACCCACCCGCCGTGGTTTGATAAATTGTTCACCCGCCATGGTTCAATATTTTGTCCACCCGCTATAGATGGGTTTGTTGAATATTTGGTAAAAAACCGTCCGTACCTGCCCGCGTACACCCCTACCAAAGAGGTGGATGAACATATGCTGAATGTTCAGAACAAGAACTCTTCATACTTCGTGGAGTGGATCCCAAATAATGTGAAGTCGAGTGTGTGTGACATTCCACCAACAGGGTTGAAAATGTCTTCGACCTTTGTGGGAAATTCAACCTCAATTCAGGAAATGTTTAGGAGGGTCAGCGAACAGTTTACTGCTATGTTCTGGCGCAAGGCTTTCTTTCATTGGTACACTGGGGAAGGAATGGACGAAATGGAATTCACTGAAGCTGAGAGCAACATGAACGATCAGGTTGCTGAGTACCAGCAATATCAGGATGCCACCGCTGAGGATGAGGAGGATTATGAAGATAACGAGGAGGAGCAATATGATGCTTAAACAAGTTGTCAAGTCCGGGTTTTTGAATGCCCTCTACTTTTGCCTGCCGTTTACAAGATTTTTTTGCTTCATGTTTCCTTTCCATTATGATGAACTTTTATTGACAAGGTTGCTACTTTGATGTTTAGTACTCTCGTCTTGAATTTGTTTGGTATCATTACATTGCCTGTATATGTTTAATAGTTTGTTCTATTATCCTAGTAAATAGAAATATTCTACTATCAGTTTGCTTTGATGTAATCATGATTTCGCATCAAGGCTGAAATAGCGGGGAAAACATCGTCAAACCATTCCAGGCTGAAATAGCGGGCAAATAGCAAAATGCGTGTCCTATAGCGTATCAAGGCTGAAATAGCCAATTCAGTACTAGTCCGACCTTCAAAGGGTCTGACCTAAGGGAAACCATTCCAGGTCAACTAGTACTTACAAGTCAACACACCTTCTCAGCTAAGTCCGACCAAGCTAGGTGTACGAGTTCCGAACCTGACAAAAGGTCACATGGTCTTTCCAAGTACCACAAACTGTCAGTCCTATGATGCCAAACGGACCAGACGAGAGAATCTCAGACGCCACCATCACATTAATTAAGACCAAACGTATATAACAGAACCACTGAGATACTTTCGTGAAACTTCTGGCTCGGACACCCAGAGTTACCTGAGGGTAGATCAACCAAGGCAGATCCGTCTGAGGATACACGGACCAACAGTGACAAGATTTCTCTCGAGGAAAAGGTCCAAACTACCCTCCTGTGCCCATTAATCGGATGTGGGCTCTTGTTCACTATCATGTAAGCCAAATGTAGCATTGGTGTCCAAATCTGAAGCATACACTTGGCACCATCTTATGAGTCATCTCATAAGATATGGTCTCTATAAATGTAACCCAAGGTCCAAGACCTTAAGGTAAGTGATTCTTCCAAGCCATTGATATCATAACCTTCCTCATAATTATTACATTGAGAGCTCACAACTCTCTCTTGAGTGAAGTCTCTTACCGGATTGACATACGCAATCCGGGTAACCCTTTCTAACCCCCCCCCCCCCACTTAGTCCTTTCAGGTACTCTAGCTCGGACAGGTACTGCTTCGGACTTCAAGTAGGAGGCGGATCTTAAACTAGGTTGCTTGTAATAGTTTAGTTAGTGTTTGAGGCTAAACCCCTCAACAAGGCTTAAGAGAAGAAGAGAAGAAAGAAGGAGAGGATTTCAAATTGTGTGTAAAATTCGATCCTGGGGACCTATTTATAGTTTTCAAGAGCTGAGTCTGAGTGACATGACTATTCGCGAACATGTCCCTGAAGAGTTGCTTCTCTTCTAACAGATACACTTGTTAGAACAGTCATAACACAAGCGAATGGACTGCACCATTTCGCCAAAGCCCATACCGAACATACACCTCTGTTGGGCTAGCTTTTTCGTTTCAGACTATTCTTTTGGGCCTAACCAACCTTAGTAAGTTTCTGGTCCAAAAGGATAATATCCAACTCAAGTCCGAAATCCGGGCCCGGCTCCTGGCGGAGCCAGGCGGGCGCGCTTGGGTCAAGCCATGGAGCCATCTAGCTCCTCCCCCCTTCCAAAACCATGGGTGCCCCTTGGGGCCCAACCCTTTAACCAAGTCTTGGATTTTTATCTAGTTCATTCTTTCCCAATTATAGCCATGTGGGACTTCTCCCATTCCAGCTCTTGGCATTCCAATATTAATGCTTCAACCAACACACTTTGAGCTTCAATTACTCTTTCACCTTTCAATGAATTTTAGTAATTCTTTCTCAAGTGTCTTCTTCTACTATAGTAGATTATACACGTTTAAAGAAACTTAATTTTCAACGTGTGGGGCCCCTCTTGGTTGAGTAGCAAAGTCATGGACTAGCCTCTTTGGAAGACTAAAATTCTAAAATCCCCCACATGAAAGAGAATTGACGCTCACAGCACATCGGAGTGCTCCAGCCTCGACTTTCCAGCGAAAAAACTTATTGCATCGGAAAAGATAGCTTTTCGCCTTGAATCTTTCCCTAGTAGACTATCATGGAATTTACTTGCCAACCGGTAAACGCGATGTCTTGAACCAGTCGGCATTTTGTGTAAACCAAGACAATGATAACTACACAATAATTCCCCTTATTGTTTCGTTCTAGGTTTGTCTGTCCGTTAAAGGCCTTGGACACCCTTGGATTCTTTTAAGTGTTTCAGTAGAAGCGGCCAAACTTCATACACTTAAATAGGTGATCTCCTTCTAAGAGCATCCTGCCACTGATGCTCCGCTCGAAAGCTCTAGACGATCATTAAGAGTTAGGTGACTCATCCTCCGTCCGATACGGCAACAACACTTAATGTCTATCACGGGAATGGCCTCATGGAGTATAACTCCTAAGTGCTCTTACCTCGAAGTACAAAACTTCACGAGGCGCTTAACTGGTCCTTTACAACTTCGTTTTCCACATTGAACCAAATTCTTGGGATCTCTAGTCAGTATGGTTGGGTTGCCGCTGTAAATTTCCTTTAATCTGTGGGACTTAGGCACATTCCCCTAGACATGCAGGTACATTACTTGATCTTTCGGTATTGCTTTTGTTAGCGGATTCGCAATGTTATCCTTTGATTTCACATAA
Source organism: Plantago major (assembly GCA_026545765.1). Taxonomy (NCBI): domain Eukaryota; kingdom Viridiplantae; phylum Streptophyta; class Magnoliopsida; order Lamiales; family Plantaginaceae; genus Plantago; species Plantago major. Next base: position 3,093,959 of record CM048840.1, read on the forward strand.
TCAATAGTGATAAACCCCGTAGAGATCAATTGTCTTATGGTCTTATGTTTACAACGTATGTGTCTAGACTTGCCATTGTACATACTATTACGTGCCCTTCCTAGAGCCGATTGGCTGTCACATTGAATCTTCACTGCAGGTACATGCTTATCCCAGGAAGGGATATCCTCTAAAAACTCTCGAAGCCATTCTGCTTCTTCCCCAGCTTTATCCAAAGCTATAAATTCCAATTTCATCGTGGATCGGGCGATGCAGGTTTGTTTAGAGGATCTCCATGAAACAGCCCCACCACCAATGGTAAACAAGTAACCACTTGTGGACTTGGTGTTTGCACTATCAGATATCCAGTTTGCATCAGTGTATTGTTCCAATACTGCTGGATAGGCCTGAGCATAAAATGGCCCGAACTGAAAAACCGGACCGAACGGACCGAAAAATTGGTTTTTCTGCCGAACCTAAACCTATTTGGTTCGGTTTGATAAATTTGGAAATTTCAGTTTTCGGTTTGGGTCGGTCCAAAACTGAAAAAAATGGGGCCAGACCGAACAAAACCGAATTGTGTGCATAACCTATTCTCAACTCACGCCTCACTCTCACAGACTCACGCCCCCTTCTTTCAAATCAAACTCTAGACCCCAAATCCAATTCTCAACTCACGCCCACCTCTGCCCACCCGTCCTCTGCCCACCTACGCCTCTCTCTGGCCTCCCTCCACCTCCGCCTCGTTCTCCAGTGAGTCTCTCTCCGACCAAACCACCATTTCCAAGCTGACCTCCATCATCTCCACCAAAATCTCTTCCACCTACTCCGTCGACCTCGACCTTCGCCTCCGACCTCCACCTCCGCCTCCGCCTAACTCCGCACACTTTCGGTTTCGAGCAGATCTGATATGGTACTCCATTAGATCTCATAAAGGAGTGCGTAGGAAGGACTTCGAGATCTATTTAGTCGGAAAGAGAAGATAAATCAGAATGAGAAAGAAAGAGGGGCAAAGAAGGGGCCTAAGTAACGATTGCTAATACTCCAGGATGAAGACCAAGGGCATCATCTTTCTTCTTCTTCTTTACTCTTAATTTAATTTCTTCTCTTTGCTAAAGAATAATGGATTTTTGGATCTACTGTCGGTCTATATTCGGTTTAGACCCGGACCGAACCGATTTTTTCAGTTCGGTTCGGGTTGGACCGACGGAAATTCGGTTCGGTCTTCGGTTTGCGAAAAATGCAAATTTTCAGTTTCGGTCCGGTTCTGGCCCGATGCTCAGCCCTACTGCTGGATATCTTCCATAGTGTAATCCATAATTTATTGTGTATTTTAGATACTGCAATAAATGATATAGTGCCTTCCAATGGTCACTTCCTGGATTACGCGTGAACCTAGCCAATTTATTGACTTAATGTGCAATATCAGGAAGAGTACAGTTCATTAGGTACATCAGACTACCTATTACTCGTGCATATTGCACTTGGTCCATAGGATCTCCTTCATGTTTGTCCAAACAGAGATTCTTGTTCATGGGTACCTTTTCAAATGGCAAGTCAAATGCGCCATATCTCTTTAGAACGTCTTCAACGTAGTGAGATTGCGACAAGACCAGATCGTCGGAAAACTTAGAAATCTTAATTCCTAAGATCACATCCGCCACTCCCATGTCTTTCATGTCGAATTGTTGTTTCAACATCTTCTTGGTTTCCAAGATCAATTCCAGGATACTTCCCGTAATGAGCATGTCATCTACGTATAAGCAGATCATTACAAACGAATCAGAGTTCCCTTTTACGTAGATACATTTATCACACTCATTGATGGAGAAGCCCTTAGACACTAACGTGTTGTCAAACTTTTCGTGCCACTGTTTAGGAGCTTGCTTAAGTCCGTACAGTGACTTGACAAGATGACATACTTTCTTCTCTTGTCCTGGAACTACAAACCCTTCAGGTTGTTCCATGTAAATTTCTTCATCCAACTCTCCATTCAGGAAAGTTGTTTTAACATCCATTTGATGTATCTCAAGGCCACGCAGAGCAGCAATATATATGAATACTCTAATGGAAGTTAGCCTTGACACTGGTGAGTAAGTGTCGAAGTAATCAAGACCCTCCTTTTGTCTGTAGCCCTTTACTACAAGATGAGCCTTATACTTGTCAATGGTTCCATCAGCTTTGTACTTGCACTTAAGTATCCATTTACAACCTAAAGGTTTACTTCCCGGAGGAAGATCAACTACTTCCCAAGTGTGGTTATGCATGATGGAATCCATTTCAGCTTCTATAGATTATTTCCAGAGTGGTGCCTCTGGAGTCGACAATGCCTCCTGGATTGTCCTTGGTTCATTTTCCACCAAATAGGTAATAAAGTATGGGCCAAAGTTTTTCTCAATCCTTGCCCTTTTACTTCTTCTTGGTTCAACATCAGGAATCTCCACGTTCTCTTGATGTGAATTCTTAGGTTTTTCCTTTGAACTACTTGGTTCAGAAATCTCCTCACTTGGACCATTTTCTATTGGTTCAAGAATTTCCTTATTAGCAATTGGTTCATGATTTTCTTCACTCGTTCCAATTGCATTTTCATAATCTCTCTTACGAGTGATTATTTCCTTCTTAGGAAAGACTTCTTCAAAGAAGTGTGCATTTCTTGACTCGATAACAGTACCCTCATGGATATCAGGTATCAGTGATTTATGCACTAAGAAGCGATAGGCACTGTTGTTACTAGCATACCCAATGAATATGCAGTCAACAGTATTATGTCCTATTTTAACTTGCTTTGGTTTAGGTATTTCTACTTTAGCCACGCACCCGCACACTTTCAAGTATTTGTAAGTGGGCTTGTGACCTTTCCATAGTTCATATGGAGTGCTGTCACCATTTTTCCGGAGTATTCTGTTAAGAATTTTAGTGGCTGTGAGAATAGCCTCCCCCCACAAATTCTGAGGTAGTCCAGAATTTAACAACATGGCATTCATCATCTCCTTAAGAGTTCGATTCTTGCGTTCAACAATGCCATTTGATTGGGGGAGAATAAGGAGTAGTCGTTTGATGAATAATGCCAAACTCAGTACAATATTCTTCGAAAGGAGCTCCATATTCACCACCTCTGTCACTTCGAATTGCTTTAATTCGAGTACTTAGTTGATTTTCAACTTCTGTTTTGTAATGTTCAAATGCTGCTAAGGCTTCATCCTTACTTCCACTACAAGAAAGTTCGGTTTTAGGGACGGAAATTAGGGACGGATATTATCCGTCCCTAATTTAGGGACGAATCGGCTCTTTTAGGGACGGATAGGCCTATCCGTCCCTAATCCGTCCTTAATTAGGGACGGATTATATAATTCGTCCCTGTTTTAGGGACGGATTTTTTATCCGTCCCTAAAACTGTTGACTCGAAAAAAAAATTAAAAAAAAACATTTTTAGGGACGGATAGATATCCGTCCCTAAAAGTAGAGACGGCTTAGGGACGGATATCTATCCGTCCCTAAAATTGAGTGTTCTTAACAGAACACGGGAAGCAGAACACCATTTCCATTTCCTTCCTTCTTTCTTCCTTTCTTTCCCCCAATTCGTCCCAAGCATTTTACGGCCAAATCTCGACGATTCCGGCCAATCTTGGTCTCGTTTCGAAGCTCGTCGGACAAGGAGCTCGGATTGTGCATCAATTTCAACTTTCATCCGCTATTTTTCCCGAAATTGAAGGTATTTTGGCTAAAACCCTTACTTTTTAAATTTTGGGAATTTTATGAATTTCGACTAGTTTGATCAATTGTATGTTTATAGGAAGTATGTAGTAGATAATTTAGCTTATATTACGTATTGGGTTAGCTTTGAGATGTGAAATTGATATATTTATTGTGAAATTGGATTGCTAGTATGATGTTACTATGATTGTAAGTGTGTAGGGTATTTACTTAGCTATTTTCGTATACGTACTAGGATTATGAAGATTTAATTGTGTGTTTGGAGACAATTTGGTGATTTTGGTGATTTTAATATAATTTTGGAGTATTAACATAAAAACAATCAATAATATTTTCATCTACAATTTGTAATGTTAATAGATATATGAAGTTTAACTACTAGAAAATTGAATTGTAATCGTAAAATGCATGTAATTCATTACCAATTGTTACCGTATCATAATTAAAAATGTAATTGTAATTTTAATGAAACTAAATGCGTAATGGTATAAATGTTATAACTACCAGTGGGATTGAATTGTAATCGTAAAATGCATGTAATTCATTACCAATGGAAACATAAGAAATGATATTCTTTCATTTGACTTAATTCTTGTACATAGGAAATGAGATTGAATGGCTTTAACAGCAAATTAGGAAGCCGTTTGAGTGATTGTAATTGTAATGAAACTAAATACGTAATGGTATAATAAATGTTATAAATCTAATAAATTGAGACGCAGGTTAATTGTTGAATTATGAATCTCGATCGTTCATGGATGTATTGAGTGGTATGTTAGCCACTGTACTTGGGTGATATGTTAGTTACTGTTCTTTCACACTGTGTTGATTGAGTGGTATGTTAGCCACTGTACTTGGGTTAGTCACCATTACTGAACTTGTTGTGCTGATTTCGTGGTATGTTAGCCACTGTACTTGGGTGATATGTTAGTCACCATTACTGAACTTGTTGTGCTGATTTCGTGGTATGTTAGCCACTGTGCTTGGGTGATATGTTAGTCACCATTGTGTTAGTAAATTTTAGGACAATTTGAGTGGTATGTTAGCCACTGTAATTGAGTGATATGTTAGTCACTGTTCTTTCACACTGTGTTGATTGAGTGGTATGTTAGCCACTGTACTTGGGTGATATGTTAGTCACCATTACTGAACTTGTTGTGCTGATTTTGTGGTATGTTAGCCACTGTACTTGGGTGATATGTTAGTCACCATTACTGAACTTGTTGTGCTGATTTCGTGGTATATTAGCCACTGTACTTGTGTTTATCTTTAAATTCCAGCTTTCATTAATGTATTTGGGCTTGCTACTTCTTATGGAAATGTTGTAGAAGTACTACTTCATTCCCAATACCCTCATTCCCCAACCTGCCTGCTTTAGACTGTTGGGTCAGAGTGTTATAAGAGGATGGTTTGCAACATGAAAGCCTCTGGGGTAAAGCCGCAGTGGATGGGGGATGATGAGTGGGCACTTTGGCAGGAGTACTGGAGAGATCCATTTGTCATGGACACGGTGGCGAAGAACAGAGCGAACCGGTTGACTGAGGCGATGATGTGCACCTCGAGCATCATTATGGGTCGCGGGTCATACTGAATCGCCAGATGTCGGTTAGTATATATGTTATTTCTGACTTGCAATATAATTTGTACTTGAGCAGGACCAAATATTCTTCCAAGTTAATCCGATGGACGCTAAGGGTCGAGTGTATGGGCTCGGCAGTTTGGGCCCTTCATTGACACCCGGTGGTAGCTTCTCCGTGTCGCAGCAGGCATCCTCATCACGTGAAAATTTCTACACTCAAGAGCAGGTGAATGAGCTGATGAATCCTCTCAAGCAAACGATCGATCAACTTCTAGAGCAGCAAGCTCATATCACTCGTCGGATGGATGAGATGGCACAACAGATGTTCGCTGCGAACCAACAACCACCGCCTCCTCCCGGTTCTTAGATGCTCATGTACTTACGTTGTTCTAGATACATACTTTTCACACTATTCATCTTGTTCGGATATTTAGTCTTTTGTTCGGATATTTTATCGAATCTCTATTTTAATTAATGCAATTTTATCACTTTCGGGTATATTATCTACGACTACATTGTAAAACAGGTGAAATGTAAAAAACATAAAAATAAAAAAAATTAAAAAAAAAAACCAGTTTAGGGACGGATATTATCCGTCCCTAAACCATCCCGTTGATTAGGGACGGATTTATCCGTCCCTAAGTTAGAGACGGATTTATCCGTCCCTAAGGACGGATAAATCCGTCTCTAAGGTTAGGGACGGATAAATCCGTCCCTAAGGTTCACAGCCATTAGAGACGGATATTATCTGTCTCTAATGGTGTTTGACCATTAGGGACGGATTTTAGGGACGGATATATTATCCGTCCCTAAACGGTTAGAGACGCCCGTTTTAAGGACGGGCGTCCCTATCCGTCCCTAATCCGTCCCTAACGGATTAGGGACGAATCGGCTATGGTTTAGGGACGGATAACCTTTTTTTTTTTGCAGTGTTCTTAGCAAGTAAACATAACAATATCTCGTGCTATCATCAATAAAAGTAATGAAGTACTTTTTCCCTCCTCTAGTTTGAACGAACTTTAAATCACATAAGTCGCTGTGAATTAATTCTAGAGGAGTTGTGGTTCTATTCAATGAATGAAATAGTGTCTTAGTAAGCTTTGCCTCCACACAAACCTCGCACTTAGTTTGAGGATTGCAGTCGAAGGACGGCAATAGTTTCAATTTTACTAATTTCTTAATAGCGTTGTAGTTTGCATGTCCTAGCCTATTATGCCATAAATTAGAGAACTCAGACAAGTAGGTAGAATGCTTCATTTCATTGCTCTCAAAGGAGCTAAGTACAGTCATTACAGACATCTTAAAGAGCCCATCACACATGTAGCCTTTTCCTACAAACAAACTATTCTTAGTAATTACAAACAGTTCAGCCTCGAACGTCATCTTGAAACCAGCTTTGACCAGCAGCGGTCCGGACACCAGGTTACTGCGAATGTTTGGTACATGCATCACTTCATTCAGAACAAGCTTCTTCCCCGAGGTCGACTTTAGAACCACCTTTCCAACTTCTTTTACCTCCGAAGTAGCATCATTCCCCATGAACAATTACTTGCCACTGACTGGAGTGTACGTAGAGAAGTCATCTTTGTCTGAGCATATGTGGCGGGTTGCACCAGTATCAAGCCACCACTTCTTTGGGTTTTCAACCAGATTGGCTTCCAAGACAACAACAGCGTAGGAGACCTCCATATCATCCTTAGCAGGTTCAGCCTTGTCTTCCACAACATTTGCTTGAGACTGCTTCTTCTAAGAAAGACAATCTGCTTTCATATGCCCAGGTTTACCGCAGTTGAAGCACTTGCCTTTGATTTTCCTTGACTTTCCTGGTTGCCCTTGAGACTTAACGTCCCCCGCATTCGACTTACGTTTCTTGTTTGAATTCCCTTTGGCATCCACCAGGTGTGCCTTGGCTTCCATGGGCTGCTTTCCCTTGCCTAGAGCCTTCCGATTGTCTTCCTGAATCTGCAACTTTATAACCAGATCCTCGAGTCCCATTTCTTTGGTCTTTAGTTTGAGATAACTCATAAACTCATTCCACGAAGGAGGTAGTTTCTCAATTAAAGAGGCCACCAGAAATGACTCGTTCGGCTTCATGCCTTCTTGTTCTAACTCGTGGAGAATCATCTGAAACTTCAGAACTTGACTCATGACAGACTTAGAGTCATTCATTTTGAAGTTTAGAAATTTCCCCACGATGAACTTTTTAGTACCAGCATCCTGAGCGCTGTACTTTCTGTCCAGTTTCTCCCACAAGTCTCTTGCGGTACTGACAGAGCAATAGGCAGAATAAAGTGCATCAGAAAGACAATTCAGAATATAATTCTTACATAGGAAGTCGCTGTGCACCCATGCATCGTAAGCCAGTTGCCTCTTCTTGTTGTCATCCAGTATGGCTTGTGTTGCTTCCGTAGCCATGGCATTTTGATCGACCTCTTTCAAGACCGGAGTTTCTGGAGTTGAGAAGTGCAGAAACCCGGCCAACCCAATGGTAGTGAGATAAAACAACATTTTCTGTTTCCATTGCTTGAAGTTTGTGTTGAGAAATTTGTTGGGAAATTTCTTGAGAAATTTGTTAGGAATTTTGTTAAGAATATCTGTTTAGTTTTGATCAGCAACATGATGACTTATCTTAGTCTCAGAAAGGTGATTAGTACTCTTGGTTCACTTGAACATTGTAAAAGAGGAAACCCACTAAGTATGATAGTCTAGTTAATCTTGTATAGGATGTTAGGTCTCAAAATGTAATTTTTATTTTATGAAGAGAAGACCAAGAAGAAGACATCCAAGCAGAACAAGATCAACGACATTGAAGACTTGAAGAAACTGCGCAAGATTAATGAAACTGTTGTTCAGATACCTTAGCCAGATATCTTGAAGACACGAATAGTTTCAAACAAATTGTGTCACAAGAGATATCTGAGAAATAAGAGACATATCTGAAAACAAGGAAAGTGTCCACAGATATCTATTCTCAGATACCTTGAGCATTAACCACATTTCTGAAAAAGAAATATATATTGCAAACAAAGTTGTTTCAATAAATACAAGTGGTATCTGAAGATTGAAGATAAGGACGTGCAAAGAATCAGATAACACTAGTCTCTGATACAAAGCATAGTTCCGTTGACACTACAGGACAAAAAGTATAGTACAATGCATTTAATGCACGGACAGAGATGTCTGAATAAAAGCAACTTCAAGAAGAAGACAAAAGCATAAAGATTACACAGATATCAATAGTTTGAATTTGAGCCTAACGGATACTTTTCAAACGGCACTCAAATTCATCTATAAATATCAACACTTAGACTGCTTGAGTAGATACCTTAGATACACGACATACGCTGAACATCTTACTCTCTCAAAGCAACTTACTTACTCACAAAGCTTTCTGTTGCGACCAAAGCATTTGATCTTGAGTAACACTGAAGTTCTAAGTGTCCTGATCCTAAACAAGCAAAGCTATCTGTGAAGGAGTTGAATCAAAAGATCAACTATCTGAGATTCATTCTCTTGAACAGATATCATAAGACTTGGGTCAGTAAAATCGAACAAGATACCATACGCTGTAAAGTGTATTAAGTACCTTGATTCACAGAGCTATCTGAATAACTGAATAAGTTATTAAAGAAGCTCATCTGACAACTCAAACCAAAACCAACACCATAACTGGCGTGGAGTACAGGAAGTACTTAGTTTGAAAAATCAGGGAATAACTCCAAGGTTACCGGAGTATAGGAAGTACTTGATTTGGGAAACTAAGGAATAACTCCAAGGTTATTGAGTATAGGAAGTACTTAGCTTGGGAAGCTAGGGAATAACTCAAAGGTTTCTGAGTATAGGAAGTACTTGGCTGTGAAAGCCGGGGAACAACTCAGGGGGAACATTTGGTTGGGAACCAATTGTTTAAGAATCTTAGAATAGGATTATTGTAAGGTGAACTCAATTATCTGTTCTAGTGGATTCTAGGTCTCTGATAGACCAAAGTGGATTAGTGGAGGATTACGCCACCTCCAGATACCACTATACTTGCTGTGTTATTTACTTTTCTGTATTTACATTTCAGCAACACACACACACACACACATTAACTGTTTCTGCACTTATCTTTATTAAGTCTTCCGCGCTCTGATTCTAAGTATCAGATATCTATTCAGATATCTGAGAAATAGTTTTTATCGACAAAAGTTTTAAAAGACTATTCACCCCCCTAGTCTTTTACTTTGCCGTTATCTGGACCAACAAGTGATATCAGAGCAGGAGGTTTACCAGCCTTCTGCACTGAACCTAGATCCCCAGATAGGTGAAGGAACTTTGTCCATTTTTGAGGACTATTTAATTTATGTGTTAAGTGTGCAGGTATGTCTCTGAGTGATGCACCCGTTCTCAAACCAGAGAACTACGAGAAATGGAAAAATAACATGATGCTCCACCTTGAAGCCATAAGTGACGAGATGATCGAAGTAATAAAGAATGGCCCAATAGTCATTCAACAACTTAAGCAAGTCATGGAGGTTTCGAGTGGAAGAGACAGAGATCAAAGCGAAGGATCTTCACAAACAGATGCGTCAACTAGTGGAAGATCTACTGGTCAAGTTATTTACGAACCAAAGCCCAGAGAACTCTGGACATCGGAAGATGCCAAGAGGAATCGAATGGATGGTCAAGCTCGTAACATCATCATCAGATTGACACCAGAGCACATACAGTGTAAACTGTGGGGTGCTAAAACGGCGAAAGTTACCTGGCAACTGATTGAAGAAATGCGTTTAACCGAGAAAACCAAGGAAAACAAGTTCGAAGTTCTAAAGTTGAAATTTCAAAATTTCAAACAAGGTCCCACGAAACTCGAAGAACTTGATTTCGTGTTTACCACTCTCATGAGTGATATGGCAAGACTTGGGAAAGCAGATACTCCCAATGAGAAGATTAAGACTATTGTCAGAAGTCTTAAGCACAACTGGGAGCATACTAAATTCTTTTATTTTAACCAAGGTATGCCAAATATCACTCCAGTGGAACTTTTCTCTCATCTTGCTACGGTTGATTATGAGACAACTCAGAGAGAACAAACAACTGAAAAGTTGCAGAATGTTGCTCTAATAACTCAAGGAACTTCTGAAAAGAAGAAAAGCAAGGAGGAGACTGAGGATGCTCTTGCTGCAAAGAAAATGAGCAAATATATCAGTCGAGAAATTGAAAGAAGAAAAGCCAAAGAGAAGCTGAAAAAGCATCTAGGCTCAAACTATCACCAGTACAAAAATATGCAAAGCTCGCTGAACAAGCCAGCTCAGAAAGCATCATGTACTGAGGAAGCAGAAATTGAAAACGATATCTGTTTCTATTGTCGTAAACCCGCCACTTCAAGAAGGATTGTCCTGCCCTTAACAAACTAAGGACAGGTGACAAGAAAGAGAGGAGAATCTTCAGAAGAAGCCAGAAAGCTTTGTTAACTGAAGAAAGAAAGAAAATCCAAACTCAACTGGATGCTCTAGACGTTGAGACAGATTCTGAAGATGACAATTCAGATGACTCAACCTTACCATCACCAGAATTATGTGGAGTTACTCATGATATAATCGACTTCGGCCTCAAGAAGAATGAAATGTGTGGAGTTGCTGAAATTGACGGTCCAGACATCTCCAACATAGAAAACTGTCTTATGGCTGATGAGGTAACACATACTTCTTATACTTATGAAAGTGATGAAGAGGAAATAAAAAATCTAGAAAATCTCAGGAAAGAACTTGATATCTATGAAAGAGAATTTCTAATGATCCGAGCTAGAGTCGAAAACCTTGAAGAAGAAAAGAATTCTCTTGCAAAGGAAAATTCTCAATTAGTTAAAGTATCTGAGAGAAAGGATGCTGAAAATGCATTTCTCAAAGCTCAGATATCTGAGACTGAAAAGTCACATAAAGAAGCAATGGCTGAATTACAAAAGAAATATGAAGATCTTCTTTCTGAGAACAAGGAACTCAAGAAGAAAGAATTATCTTTTCAATCTTATGCCAAAGCTAGTGACACTTATCAAGTACAATCTTACTTAAGAGATCCTTCAAAAAGAAAGGACTTGGGCAATACACGCATGATTGTTCTATCACTCAATAAGAGTAAGGAGAGAAGAACATTTGTAAGTACTCAAAGAAGACGGTTCCCATGCAATCTATAACATCGGTGAGAAGACAAGATTGTTGACAAAGGAAAGTCATTCATACTAAACCTTTGTGGGAAAACAAGTCAAAAACAAAACTGCATACGCCTCTGAAAAGAAACACAACACCGAAAAGTGTAAACACCACAAGGTTATGTCTCTAAAAAGGTAGAATTGCGGAGTGGCAAATTCTCCCATGTCACTTTTTACGGAAAGAAATTGGACCAACCAGAGACTAGCAAAGTCACGAGAAAAGATCTCGAGATAGCTTCAAGTACTCAAACGGTATTGCTACAAAGGCATCGGAAAACAACTTGCTCATGAGTACAAGCGAGAGCAAGAACGATGGTCGAAAGCTAGAATTGCTCAAAGCAATTATCGAAGTGGAAGTTAAATCAAGCCATCGAAAATCAATGCCGTGGCTAGAAGAAATCTGGCAAGGAAGGCTAAGTTTGCTGAAAAGCAAACTCAGAAACCTGACAGGTATCTGAAAGCATCATATGGAGCACCTAGGAACACACCAAGGAAGAAAATAATTCTTACTAATGATAACATTCATTCAAATAGAATTCCTCCTTACGTTCCTGTCAGACAAAAGCATATTTCAAGGAAATTCATACAAAAATGGATTCCCACTGGAAGAACTTTTAATTCTGACGGTTCCATCAAAGATATGAGAACCTAATCTCCTGTTTCCTGTTGTGTGCAGAATGCTTCCTAGACTAAAGCACAATGGCTATTTGATAGTGGATGCGGAAAGCACATGACAGGAGACAAAGCAAATCTGTTGATTACAAAGCTTGCAACACGTGACCGGATATCGATTTTGGAGGAGAATTAAATCCTCTCCGGGATTTGGCAACGCTAAATTGGGGACTTTAACAACCACTGACGTATTCCCAGTTAAGGATTTGAAATATAATCTATTTAGCATGAGCCAGTTTGCAGATAAGGGTTTTACTATAAAATTCAAAGCTAAATACTGCAAACTAATTGATAATGAGTCAAAGCATACCTTAGTTGGTCGGCGGAAAGGCGCCTTTATGTTGCCGATTGGGCATCCGCCACAATCAAGAATGTCTCATGGTGAGTCAATCTGGTCACGTGTAAGAGCATTGGTTATGGCACAAAAGAATGAGTCACTTGAACTTCAAAACTCAATAGACTTGCAAGAAGGAGTTAGTGGTTGGCCTTCCCGAACATCTTCGTAAAGGATGGTATCTGCTCGCTCACGATGGGGAAACAATCTAAGATCTCTTTCAAGTCCAAAATCGACACTCTAGTGTTAGACCAACGCAACTTTTACACATGGATCTTTTGAATCATCGTAACTAGTTATGCAGAAAGAAGTATGGTCCGTTGTTGTAGATGACTTCTCAAGATTCACTGGGTTGTCTTTCTAAAACACAACTGATGCCGTGGTGGAGATACCAAACTTCTTGAAAAGCTTGAAGTCATGAAAAATGACAAGGTATCTGCAATCGTATCGCACCATGGTACTGAGTTTGTCAACCAGTACATGAAGGAGTTTTGTACCTGCAAAGGTATACAACACCAACTTTCCTCTGTAAGAACACCTCAACAAAATGGTGTTGCAGAAAGGAAAAACAGAACCCTTAAAGAAGCTGCAAGGACAATGCTAGCTGACACTGAAATAAGTGAAATTTATTGGGCTGAAGCTGTGAACACAGCTTGCTACACTCAAAACAGATGCTTGATAAACAAACACCATGACAAGACCCCCTATGAAATCTTGGTTGGTAGACCCCCTAATATCAAACATCTGAGAGTATTTGGTTGTAGATGTTTTGTTCTAAACAATGGGAAAGATTATCCGAGAACATTTCAACCAAAGGCAAATGAAGGTGTTTTTCTTGGCTATTCCACAAACAGCAAAGCCTACAGAGTTTACAACAAAAGAACAAAGAAAATTGAAGAATCAATTCATGTTGTATTCTATGAAGGAAATAAGAAAACACCTCCTATTGATGAACTCTCAGAAAGGTTCAAAGAACTATTGCTGAGGGAGTCTAAAGAAGAATCCTCAGAAAGGAGAAACATCATTATGGAAAGTGAGGATGACTCTGACGTAGAAAAGCTTGAAAAGCCTAGTAACAACAAGATGACTCACAGACATGATGAGGAATTTCCTATGAGTTTTCCAGAAATGGAACAGGTTACTGAGAACCTTCATCATGAAGAGGTATCTGAAAATAAGAATGCTGAAATGCATGTTCCAGATATCTCTAACATCGAAAAGTGTCGATATCCATGACATTTCCCATATGATGATATCTCGATAATCTTGAAAAGTATCAAATCAAAATCATAGTGATTCACATTCAGATCACTTGGATATTGATCCTACTAGCACTAAACCTATGATGAGATGGATCAAAGATCATCCTACAAAGGATATAATTGGACCAATTAATCAGGGTGTTAGGACTAGGAGAGCAATAGTGAAAATGCTAACTCTCTCTTTGGATGTTTTATCTCAATATTGAACCTAAAAATATAGAAGAAGCATTAGGAGATCAAGATCGGATCTACGCAATGCAAGAAGAGTTGGATCAATTTGAGAGAAACAAAGTCCGAAACTAGTTCCATTTATAGAAGGAATATCCGTGATTGGAACTAAATGGGTTTTCGTAAACAAGATGAATGAATCTGTGAAATAACCGTAAACAAAGCAAGATTGGTTGCCAGGATTTACTCGATCAAGGCTTAGATTTTGACGAGTCATATGCACCAATTGCCGATTGGATGCAATAAGACTCTTTCTAGCCTTTCATACTCATAAAGATTTCAAAGTTTATCAGATGGATGTCAAAAGCGCATTCTTAAACGGTGAACTTGCAGAAGAAGTTTATGTTGAGCAACCACCTGGCTTTGAAGTTTCCTCAGAAAGTAGAATGGTCTATAAACTACAGAAAGCTCTGTATGGACTGACACAGGCTCCAAGAGCATGGTATGACACTTTGGCCAAGTACCTTCTGGAAAGTGGTTTCAAGAAAGGTGAAGTTGATAAAACTTTATTTACCTTAAATCATGACGGGAAACTACTCTTAGTTCAAGTATATGTTGATGACATCATATTTGGATCTAAGGACAAGTAACTTTGTAATGACTTTGCAAATCTCATGAAAAGCAAGTTTGAGATGAGCATGATGGGAGAAATGAATTATTTCCTAGGATTGCAAGTCAAGCAACTCAATGATGGGATATTCATTAGTCAAACAAAGTATGCGAAAGATATGCTCACAAAATTCAATCTTAAGCCTTCTGAAAAGAATGCTAAGATACTTATGAGCATTGGAACCAAAATGACCTATACTGAATCCGATAAAAGTGTTGAAGAACATAAGTATAGGAAATTGATAGGTTCACTACTTTACCTCACTGCAAGTAGACCTGATATTCAATATGCCGTTGGTGTATGTGATAGATTTCAGACAAATCCAATGCAAACACACTACAACATTGCTATGAAAATATTAAGGTATGTAAAGGGTACAGTAGATGTAGGATTGTGGTATCCTAAAGAAAGTGGATTGAGTTTAGCTGGGTACTCAGACGCTGATTATGCTGGATCATCGCTGATAGGAAAAGCACCTCAGAACTTGCCGGGTACTAGACTTATCTCATGGTTTAGCAAGAAGCAAAACTCAATTGCAACTTCTACCACGTAGGCTGAATATATTGTCACCGGGTTGTTGCGCAACACAAATTCTGTGGATACAACAACAACTCAAAGACTATGGACTCGATGAGAAGAAAACTCCCATTTTCTGTGACAACACAAGTGCTATTGCGATTACACAGAATCCTAAATTTCATGCCAGAACAAAGCACATTGATGTTAGACATCACTTCATCAGAGATCATGTTGAAAGGGGCAATATAGAGATACTCAAGATTGGCACTGAAGACTAACTTGCAGATATCTTCACTAAGCCACTACAAGAAAGTAGATTCTTAGCCTTAAGACATAGTCTTGGACTAATGGAACTACCAATGAACTGAAAGAGTTCAGGTATCTGGAATGGGCATCCAGAGAAGAGGTATCTGGAACGGG
The DNA here is from genome assembly GCA_026545765.1 of Plantago major. NCBI lineage: Eukaryota > Viridiplantae > Streptophyta > Magnoliopsida > Lamiales > Plantaginaceae > Plantago > Plantago major. Next base: position 3,109,463 of record CM048840.1, read on the forward strand.
CATCCAGAGAAAAGGTATCTGGAACAAGTATCCAGAGAAGAGAAAAGAGAAATCTGGAACGGGTATCCAGAAGTTAAAAAGGCTAAAGAGCAAAAAGATAGCTTAAGATCTCTGAGACGGGAACTCAGATATCTGAATCAATCTGCAAACGGAGAACACAAAGGAGAATAGTACAACTATCTGCAGTCAACTACTCTCTTGAAATTCGCATCGTTTCTATCTTGATGAAAAACTTGGAAAAATCCTAAGTATAAGACAGATTCAGATGCAAACAGTGTTCTTGGTCATACAAAGATGCGATTCAGATAGCTAATAGCCAAAATTCATTAAATGGGCACAATTATACTTGTTGATTGTGATCATTGCTGAAGAAGCAATGGTGACCCTTGATGAAATTAAGGGATTGATCTGTACGGTGGAAATTAATTCACAGTAAATAGTGGACTGTTGAAATTCAGACATGGCCCACTAAGCATTTAATACAGAACTAGCTTTTGCTCACGCCTGCTTGCAAATCACAGATACGTACACACAAAATCAATTTGTATGTATTTGTCTGTTGGGATTCAACTGCTATATATATAGGATTTTGGCAAATGAAATCACTTTTGCCTAATCCGAAAATTCAACTTGCACAAAAATAGCAAATCCTTCTCTTGATTCTTTGCAAACCCTCTACAATCTCTGCAAATCAAGATTAAGTTTTTCTGAAAAGAATCACTGAATCAAATCTCTTTCAAACACCAATTTCAAATCCCTACACTATATAAAGAGATGGCCTCCAAGAACTCTTCAACACAGAAATCCCAAACCTCCACTGGTACTGCTGAAAAGCAAGCACCAGAGTTGGTTATTGTAAACAACCAACTGGTAGGAGTTTTTAATCCTGACCATTGGACTTCAAGTCACAGAATGATTTGGGGTGGTGCCATGGTTGAGGAATACCTCACGGCTGGAATAGAGAACCAAGCCGACAGAAAGCTAATTCTTGACATGCTTGAAAAGGCACAAATCAAGGGCTTTCTATCCGCCGCTTCTAGTGGAATTTCATCACTCGATGTGTTGGAATTCTACAACAACTCCAGGATTATTTCCTGTGTTTCTGAAGGCACTGAAATAGTGTCTGTTAAAACCTCAGTCCAAGGAAAGGAAATCCTTCTGGACTTAACAACTTTCTGTAAGTTGTTTGAGTTTCAAAATCTTGGAAAGGATTTTGAAATAAACACTAAGGATGAGGAACTCCTTGAAGGTGTTAAAGAACTTTACAGTGACGTGTGTGATCTTGAAAAATCAGATACACCCACTGAGTTCAAGCTTGCTGACATCCGAACCAGACATCTAATGGTTCACTCGATGTATCGCTTGCATTCTTCACAGATGCTTTGATGGTCTACAAGGAGGTGCTGACCAGATAAGCCAAGAATGATGGATCATGATGTTCTTGCTGAATCAACAAGACAAAAGGCTGGAAAACCCTTTTAACTGGGGAAAGTACGCCTTTCTGAAGTTTGTGAAGAAGATTCAAGTCTTCGAGCCTAAGATTACCAAAGGACTAGCTGAGCCAAAGGCCACTGTAGGATATGGTCTGAAGATATGCTACTTGCTGGAAAAGCTTGGCATTGAGCTCAGAGAGACGGCTGAAATAGCCAACAGTAACTTACTCTATAAATATGAGTATACAAATTTGATGAAAAAGGTTACTGGGTCTCAGAAAGGTCCTAAGAAGCGAAAGTCTGAAAAGATATCTGAAGAAAAGGTTATGACTAAGAAGCCTGTAACTTCAAGAAAGAAGTCTGCTGGCAAATCAGAAGACACACCCAAAGAGGTTGTCAATTCTCAGATATCTGCAGGCATTGCCGATGAACTGATGAAGGCAGATGAACTCATCAATGCTGCAAAAGAGTTATCAACTACTGAACAAGTAGACTCAGCAAGAGTAAGTGCTTTCAGAAATGTTGCGACTAATGCAGAAAGCCTTGCTGATGAACTCATAAATGCTGCCAAAAGTGGTGAAAAACACCAAGCCCTATCTGCAGAAACCGCAGGAATAATGGACCAATCAGTTCCCAATGCTGATGAGAGCTCTGACAATGAAGATGATGAACTGGTCATCTCTAAAGTCCTAGAAAGAACAAAGAGGGCTAAGGTTACTGAAACAGTAACTGGTGGTAAGGTATCTGAAGAAGAACCTACACCATAGGTTGCTGAACCTATAGCAAAGGTTGTTGGTGCAAACACATCATCAGGGAATGTTTCTCTTGCACAACTTCAGAAAGCCCTGATGAGTGGTATTTTAGTGCTGGCAGATGCTGATGGAAATGCCACATCTAAAAATCTGGAAGAACATTCTACTGATCAATCTTCTGCTTCCAGACAATCACAACAACCACAAACACAACAACCACAACAACCACAAGTGGTTGATGAAATGGTAAATGAACTCCATTTCGAATTACCAAAGAATACAAGATGTCAAGAAAATCCTGCAAATGAGCAGGTTCCCCAACTCACTGAGAGGGATCAAACTGAGACATCTACTCAGAATGATCAACTAGGGGAGGCAACTGAGTTGCATACTCAGGAAAGGTGTGAAGTACCAGAAACTTCAAACAAAGAAACTGCACAGGGACAAGATGACCAATGTATAGAAAGGTCACAAGTTCCAGAGACCAATCAGCCTGAAACTGCTCAGGTAAATGACTGGTTTAACTCTTACCTTGTGAAAAATTTTATACTTATAAATCTCGTTACCTCATAAGAATTTCTTCACATAAATGAAAGAAACGCAGAAACAAGAGGAAGCTGAGAAGCTTGCCTTAGATACTGAAAAAGAGGTCCCTTCAACCTCAACTCTTGAGAAATCTGAGCATGTGCCACAGGTAAATGATTCTTAAAGAGAACTAATTTTTCAGTAAAAATGTTAATGTGCTCATTCATGTTAAAAAATATTTCTAACAGGCTCCAACTGAGATGGAAGAAGATAAGGCAGAAATGCCAGAGACAAACCCAGAGACCAACAAGGTTTCTGAAGAACACATCACTGAGCCTTCTAACATGAAGGTATATGACAATCAAGTGACAAGTATTCTTCATCTCGGGTTATCTTTTATCTCTTCTAACATTCAATACTTTCTACTTACAGGCTATTTCAGAAGTAGAAATGCAAGGGGATAAAGTTGCGACTTCCCCTGCATCAATGGAAATTGATGAAGCCCCCAAGGCAACATCACTCGAAAGAACACCAGAAACTGCACAAGTTTCTGAGAAAAATGAATCTGAGCTTCCTTTTGAGGAAGTAAGTAGCACAAATCAGAATTCATTAAAAGCATATTTATGCATAGATTCTTTCAAACTATTTCCTAAGTATTGTATTCCTCTCAGGTTCAAGAAAGAAAGGTTGCTGAGAACCAGACTTCAAAGTCTCCACCTCACAACAAGATATCTGAGACACCAATTGTCTCAGTAGAACAAGTCTCTGAGCCTGAAGTACTTACTCAGGTAACACAGAAACTAAACTACACTTCTACTCAGATATCTACAAAAGTTTTGAAGCTCACTCAAAACTCTTTCTTTCAGGCTCAAACAGATGCAAAGCAGGTTCCCATTGAAGAAACAAGGGACCTACTTCACTTCTTCAAAGCTCACACCCTGCCAAAGCATATTCAATGCTTCAAGAAATGGCAGAAGTTAAGGTGCTCTGATCTCTCTGAAATATTGAGAATCACAGATCAACCAATCATACGAGCACGAGCTCTTGACTTGGAGACTTACATCCATGCAATGTTCCCTACAGAACAGTACACAGTTGCGACCTTATTGCATAAGGATTTCTCCAAAGAAGTGGCGCATAGTTTGATACATGCCTTTGAACAGGCAGATGGTCAGACAAGATTACAGATGGCATTCAAGCCGCCCCGCCTGCATCGCAATTTATACCTTCTGAACAAGAAGAAGTTAATTGGCAGAAGATCACTATCCCGGAAGTGATCAATCTTGTATCTGAAGATGATGAGGAGGAAGAAATGAATGAAAATTACTTTGATGAACCTCCCACTGACCATCACCAAAAGGATGATAATGACAAAAAGGATGATGATGATTCCCCTGCACCAGGGACCGGAGGAATTTCACAAAGAAACAATGCCTCAGCTGCTGAAAATCAAACTGAGAAGACTTCACAGAAATCTCCGTCTCCATCTCCTCAGAAATCTACTCATCCATCTTCTAACCAACACGCAGTTACTACTGAACAAGTAGTTGAGTTTTCTGAAGAAACCAATCAGAAAATATTAAACACTCAAACCAGATCTGCTCAACTCAGACAACTGTTGGAAGAAGAACAACAGCTCCATCTTCAACTGGAAGATCAAATAGCTAAATCCAGAGATAAGATTGATCAACTACAAGATCAATATGTACTTGAAATGATTGCTTACTCTGAGGTTAAAGAGCTACGGGATGCTGTGCATGATATCACCAAAGAACTCGATACTGAAGAAGTATCTGAAGTCAAGCATGATGCTAAGGCTGCATCCTCTTCAAAAGAAGTACCATCCTCCTCCCAGAAAGGAAAGAAATCAATCTCTGAGATGGTTGCTGGACTCGATACAATCGATGAAAATTTCCAAGAGGATGAAGATCACTGGGCTGATTACTCAGATGATGAAGAAGACAAGACTTTGGCAGAACACCGCAATGAACATCTAGCGGTTTCTCACTTGAAAAGGAAGCTGATTGCTCCTACAATATTCAGCAAACTGCCAAACGTCCACTCCCATGAATACATGAACAGGTGTCAAGTACTGACACAACTTAAAAAGGAGATGTCTTCACAAAACAAAGAAGTAATTGCCTCCGTCCCCTCTGAAATGAGGAAGTTCACTGAGCTAATCACTCAGAGAACAACTAGCATAGTCATTGCTCAGAAAGACCTGGGAATGATAAGGGACGATGATGCATCTTTAGCTGAAAAAGCTTTCCAAGAGGCAAGTTACACTGCTGGAAAAGCAAATGCCATCCTAGGCCCATTGGCAGAGCTCACTAATAAGGACAATGGACTTATCAAGCAAAATCAGGAGCTCAAAGTCGAACTTCAGAAGTTGGTCATTGCCTATAATTATTTACAAGGGCACTTCAACTCTCTCTCCGATTCCTTTATGAGATTGAGTCAGCCAACAATGACTAAGGGGGAAAGAATGTACAAATCTGGACCTCGAAGTCAGGGGGAATGGGAAGAAGGAGAAGAAAACAAGAAGAAATCTGAGTCAAAAGTGCTCGTAAAGGAAGAAGAAAAACTTCCCAGCCACCACTCAGAATCAATGAACCCTCCTCAAGCCAAGCTGCTTTGCAAATAGTAGCTACTTCCCAGAAACCTACTGAAGGAACCAAAATGATAACAAGGGCCATGGCACAGAAACCTCCAAGGAGTACCAAGGCTCCAAGGAGAAGACAAGTCAAAGGGATTGATGAATCTTCTGAAGAAGAAGAAGAAGGTCAAATCAAGTCCCTGGGCAATGAAGAAGGCTGTAAAACTCTCACAAGATCTAATCTTGATGATGATGAGGAAACTGATGAAGATGAAGCTCCTCTTCACAGAAAAAGGAAAATTGAAAGCCTAACTGAGCCCATAGCTGCAAAGCCACTAGCTGCTAAAACACCCTATGGAAATACCAAGTCTATCCAGGGTGGTGGTTCTTCAAGCAACAACCCCAAAGAGAATTCAAGACAGAGAAGGAACAGACTGAGAGCTGAGCAAAGACAAAGTCAACTTCCATTTAGGCCAGAAGAAGCCAAAATAGAGTATGTGAAGTATGGCAATGATTCCTCTGTCTACAGGTGCATCAATCAGAAAAATGGCTATTGGATTCTGGAACTTAAGCATCTATTGGTAAATTCAAGATTTCCAGAACCAATCCATAAACAACTTTTGGCATGGAGAAAAGATAAACCTACCTTGATCAACACCAATCACATCAAAGCATGGTTGGATTTTGAAGTTGTCAAGATAACTGAAGCCATGAGAAAGGACCTCTCTGATGAATGTCCATATGGAAAGCCAGATGATGTGCACAAAATTCTGAATATCACAGGAACAGGCACAAGAGAAAGACTCGCTGTGGAACCCTATGAGTCGTTCTATCTGACAGAAGATCAATACAAGGGTGACATCAGATATCTGAAGATTATCTATGAATACTTCAAGCTTTCAGATAACAGAATAGAGCATGCCTGGAAGTGGGGAAAGTATCTGTGGGTCAAGCATTTTGCCAAGAAAAATCCTACCAAAACCTACAAAGAGGTCTGTGGATTTGCCAGAGACACAGAGATGCTTGTCAGAACTCTTCTCTATGACTATTCTGATGACATCAAAAGGTTTGGAGATAGGAAATTTGCAGACTGATCCACAAAAACACTGTTGAAGACTTGAAGAGTTGAAGACTTGAAGACTAGTTTATTAGGATGTTTACTTGGAGCTTGGTTACTCCTGTTGTCCTAATTTACTATGTAGTTTTGTATTTTTGCTGGCTGAGCTTAACTGTATCATGTATTAAAGTTATCTGTAATCTTTAGTTGTAACTTATCTGAAGAACTTACTCTCAGATAGTAATCTATAAAAGATAACTTGTCAGCAAAGATCACACTTTGTGATTTGGTTGATGTCTACTTTCTGCACTTAATTAAATTAATTTGAAGATCTTAAGAAAAGATTAAGTGTTGTTCACTCATCCAGATTTGTAATAGGTAAGATAGTCATCGTTGACTGATCAAAAAGGGGGAAATTTGTTGAGAAATTTGTTGGGAAATTTGTTGGGAAATTTCTTGAGAAATTTGTTAGGAATTTTGTAAGATATTTTGTTAAGAATATCTGTTTAGTTTTGATCATCAACATGATGACTTATCTTAGTCTCAGAAAGGTGATTAGTACTCTTGGTTCACTTGAACATTGTAAAATAGGAAACCCACTAAGTATGATAGTCTAGTTAATCTTGTATAGGATGTTAGGTCTCAAAATGTAATTTTTATTTTATGAAGAGAAGACCAAGAAGAAGACATCCAAGCAGAACAAGATCAACGACATTGAAGACTTGAAGAAATCACAAAAGATTAATGAAACTGTTGTTCAGATACCTTAGCCAGATATCTTGAAGACACGAATAGTTTCAAACAAATTGTGTCACAAGAGATATCTGAGAAATAAGAGACATATCTGAAAACAAGGAAAGTGTCCACAGATATCTATTCTCAGATACCTTGAGCATTAACCACATTTCTGAAAAAGAAATATATATTGCAAACAAAGTTGTTTCAATAAATACAAGTGGTATCTGAAGATTGAAGATAAGGACGTGCAAAGAATCAGATAACACTAGTCTCTGATACAAAGCATAGTTCCGTTGACACTACAGGACAAAAAGTATAGTACAATGCATTTAATGCACGGACAGAGATGTCTGAATAAAAGCAACGGCAGCTTCTAAAGAAGAAGACAAAAACTGCTACAGTACTATACACAGATATCAATAGTTTGAATTTGAGCCTAATGGATACTATTCAAACGGCACTCAAATTCATCTATAAATATCAACACTTAGACTGCTTGAGTAGATACCTTAGATACACGACATACGCTGAACATCTTACTCTCTCAAAGCAACTTACTTACTCACAAAGCTTTCTGTTGCGACCAAAGCATTTGATCTTGAGTAACACTGAAGTTCTAAGTGTCCTGATCCTAAACAAGCAAAGCTATCTGTGAAGGAGTTGAATCAAAAGATCAACTATCTGAGATTCATTCTCTTGAACAGATATCATAAGACTTGGGTCAGTAAAATCGAACAAGATACCATACGCTGTAAAGTGTATTAAGTACCTTGATTCACAGAGCTATCTGAATAACTGAATAAGTTATTAAAGAAGCTCATCTGACAACTCAAACCAAAACCAACACCATAATCGCGTGGAGTATGTGAAGTACTTAGTTTGAAAAATCGGGAATAACTCCAAGGTTACCGGAGTATAGGAAGTACTTGATTTGGGAAACTAAGGAATAACTCCAAGGTTATTGAGTATAGGAAGTACTTAGCTTGGGAAGCTAGGGAATAACTCAAAGGTTTCTGAGTATAGGAAGTACTTGGCTGTGAAAGCCGGGGAACAACTTAGGGGGAACATTTGGTTGGGAACCAATTGTTTAAGAATCTTAGAATAGGATTATTGTAAGGTGAACTCAATTATCTGTTCTAGTGGATTCTAGGTCTCTGATAGACCAAAGTGGATTAGTTGGAGGATTACGCCACCTCCAGATACCACTATACTTGCTGTGTTATTTACCTTCAGATTTACATTTCAAAGAACACACACACACATTAACTGTTTCTGCACTTATCTTTATTAAGTCTTCCGCGCTCTGATTCTAAGTATCAGATATCTATTCAGATATCTGAGAAATAGTTTTTATCGACAAAAGTTTTAAAAGACTATTCACCCCCCCCCCCCCTCTAGTCTTTTACTTTGCCGTTATCTGGACCAACAGTTTGTTCCCGTGAACTTTTCTGGTTTCTTCCCATGAGCAACAGAGTTGACGCGAACAGGAGCAGCTTCCGTTCCAGTTGCAGACATTTTCGATACTTGCAAATTTGTCTTAAGTTGTTGGCTTTTGTAACTGATGGGTACTGTATCGGAAGTGTATGAGACTGGAGTTAAACAAAACAAATAAGGACTGCTGTGGCGAGAGATGGCTCTCGGTCCTTAAGACAAATTTGCCCCGCTTAGATGCCAACGGTTGCAAATAGAAAAATGTCTCCCAAGATTACACAGCAGGTGAATTTGTGAACTGGCACTTGAACTCGCAAATTTGAGAGGACTACTGCAATATGGAAAGACAGGCTTAAGAGAAGAAGAGAAGAAAGGAGAGGATTTCAAATTGTGTGTAAAATTCGATCCTGGGGGGACCTATTTATAGTTTTCAAGAGTTGAGTCTCAGAGACATGACTATTTGCGAACAAGTCCCTGAAGAGTTGCTTCTCTTCTAACAGATACACTTGTTCGACTGCACCATTTCGCCAAAGCCCATACCGAACAGACACCTTTGTCCTCTGCTAGGCTAGCTTCTTCGTTTCAGACTATTTTTTTGGGCCTAACCAAACTTAGTAAGTTTTTGGCCCAAAATGATAATATCCAACTCAAGACCGCGGACTCGCGGACCCTACGACCCACGACCCGGCTCCTAACGGAGCCAGGCGGGCGCGCTTGGGTCAAGCCATGGAGCCATCTAGCTCCTCCCCCTTCCAAAATCTTGGGTGCCCCTTGGGGCCCAACCCTTTTAACCAAAGTCTTGGATTTTTATCTAGTTCTTTCTTTCACAATTTTAGCCATGTGGGACTTCTCCCATTCCAACTCTTGGCATTCCAATATTAATGCTTCAACCAACACACTTTGAGCTCCAATTACTATTTTACCTTTCAATGAATTTTAGTAATTCTTTCTCAAGTGTCTTGTACTACTATAGTAGATATACACGTTTAAAGAAACTTAATTTCCAACGTGTGGGACCCCTCTTGGTTGAGTAGCAAAGTCATGGACTAGACTTTTTGGAAGACTAAAATTCCAACAGTTAATATCAACAATCTTGTGCAGTTGAAATTATGAGGCGGGCTTATGAAAATCGTTTGTCTCAGGTGATTTACCATGTAACTGCTACTGCATCTTTCTTCTGTGGCAACGTTGAGCCTTCTGAGTTGAAAAAAAAATTAGTGAGTGATTCCGATTTTGTTAATGTAACTCGTACAAAAGATCGGGTGTGTAAATAAATGATAAAATAATAATAATAATAATAATAATAATAATAATAATAATATTATTATTATTATTATTATTATTATTATTATTAACAACAACAACAACAACAATAATAATAATATGAATTTAATGAACTGAACTGAAGACGAGCTGAACTGAACTGAACTGAATGGAACTGAACTGAACTGAATGAGTTTTCAGTTGAAAAGAACAGAGCCTAATTCAGAAGTGGTTGAATGTTGGAAAACGTAAGATATAAACTCATAGTATACGCAGCAGAATTTCGAAAATTTTAATCTTACTAATAACGATTATTCAACGTGAGTATGTATAGAGCTGTAATTGTACTTACTTGCTGCAACAACAATTCCAGCTCAGGATCAGCAACAGGAACTTCAACAAAATCCAATTGTTGCTCCTCTACTTCAGCTTCCAATCTTCGAATCTCTTCAAGTTCCTCAGGAGTGATATCTTCAATTTGATCCAGCTCCTGCTGCTCAACTTGATTAAGCTCCTCGTTATGAACCAGCTTGACTTGTTGTTCCTCAACTTCGGTATCCACAGGAAACTGTTCTACCAAGAATAGTGCTGTTAAACGAGCCAAGCCGAGCCGAGTATTGTGATACTCGACTCGAGCTCGAACTCGGATCGTTAACAAAACGAGTAAAAAAACGGGCTCGAGCTCGAGTAACATGTAACGAGCTCGAGCTCGAAAAATTACGAGCTTTAACGAGCCTTATCTATAAAAATATTAAAAATATGTATAAAAAAATATAAATTTATTAAAAAATTACTCTTAATGAGCTTTATCGAGTCGGCTCGATAACAAAACGAGTATGAAGTCAGGCTCGGCTCGGCTCGAAATAGCTTATCGAACCGAGCCGAGCCCTCGGTAAGGCTCGACTCGCATAACAGCACTAACCAAGAACGCTAGGATGTTATTCAAACTATTTAGTGAGTATTGAATGGCAAGATTAAATTGAGAATTATGAAGACAACTTAATCTATATATAATGTTTAAGATTCACGTAGACATGAATCCTTGTCCATAAGGACACGGAATAAATATGATCTGATCTTATCAATTGCAGTCTGCCAATGTTGGTCATGCAGTCTGGTTATGGACTAGAGGTCTAGTGTTCGATTGTCACAGGCCCAATGTTAAGAATATCTGTTAGTATTTTGATCACTCATCACATGTTCTTATCTTAGCCAGAAAGGTGATTAAGTACTCTTGGTTCACTTGAACATTGTAAAAGAGGAAATCACTGAGTATGATTAGTCTAGTAAATCTTGTATTAGGATTATAGGTCTCTGAGTGTAATTTTTATTTCCAAAAGACCATGAAGATCAATCCTAGCAATGGAGCTTTTCTGAAGATTGCACAAGATTTATGAAGATATCAAGGTTTAGTCTAACTCAGAAAGACTATGTCCTTAATACTTTCTTAAGTGTATTTACTTACTTTTGAAATATGATTCTGGACATATGACATCATGAGTATGGAGCATGCAAGCCATCAGAAAGGCTCATGTATCCGTTGAAGACTACAGGACAAGAAATAGTACAAGTGCATTAATTGCATCGGCAGAAAAGACGCTGAAGCACAGTCCTCTCTGAGACATGAGACAAGGACTTCTGAGTACTCATTTCAAGATAAGTATGGACTGAATTTGAATTGTGTCTAACAGATATCATTCCAACAACTCTCAAATTCATCTATATATATCACACACTTAGATGCTGAGAAATACACACCTTAGAACGCTCTATCTTGCAAACTTACCATCAAGCAAAGTATTCTCTCAAGCACTCTACTACCCTTTCTGAAAGCTTTCTGTTGCTCGAAGAATCACTAGTAGTTCTAAGTTGTTATGAACCTTAACAAGAGATTGTTATTCGTGAAAGAGTTGAACTATCAGATACCCTTTCTGAAGCTCATTCTCCAGAACGGACATCAATTACTTGGGTCAGTAAAGAGCAGACTACCATCCACTGAACAAGTGTATTAAGTAGTCTTGTTCTATTAGGGTCTCTGAAAACATAACTGAAAAGTTATATGAGAAGCCTCTCTGACAAACTTTATAACCAACACCATCAAGGCGTGGAGTAGAGGAAGTACTTGATTTGGGAAATCAAGGAATAACTTCAAGGTTATCTGAGTAGAGGAAGTACTTAGCTCTAGGAGCTGGGGAATAACTCAGGGGGAACATTTGGTTGGGAACCATTTGTTTAGGAATCTTAGAATAGGATTATTGTAAGGTGAACTCAATTATCTGTTCTAGTGAATTCTAGGTCTCAGAAAGACCAAAGTGGATTAGTTGGAGGATTACGCCACCTCCAGATACCACTATACTTGCTGTATCATTTACCTTCAGATTTACATTTCAAAGCACACACACATACTTATTGTTTACGCATTTACCTATCTTAAAGTCTTTCCGCCTCGAATTTAAGTATCGTAAACCCTGTGTTTCGAGAATCGTGTTTATCGACAAAAGTTTTAAAAGACTATTCACCCCCCCTCTAGTCTTTTACTTTGCCGTTATCTGGACCAACACCCAACCCATTTATTTCCCTTTTGTAATCTTTATGGACTTCAAATCTAATTGGCCCAAAACATTATATTATTAAATCTATAATTAATAATTCTCATAATAAATTATTATTAATCCAATTAATATATAATTTATCATAATACTCATTGGTAGAACAATCACCATAAAGTGTGATCCATAGGGCCTTATATTTAGCACTAATCAAATCAAGGTCTTGGTGAAATTCCTAAACGATTTACCAGACATTATTAATATACAAGGTACGTTTGCGAGGATATACAAACCACCTATAATGTAGGGTTTGTGATGGGTCATTTCATTCACGAATACTCAAATAAGTCTAGAACTTGATATTGTGTCTGTTCTAATAACTTATTCATTTATCTCTCATTCTTATTAGTTGATCTATGATCATATTCAAACACTATTTTGAATACATCTCTTGCATTGGCCAATAACTAACGATCACACTAAATATGAGACCCAAAGTATTCTCTCTAAATCTATTAGGAGGAATGAATCCTATCTTGGCTCAACTACTACCCCCATGTGCTTCGCGATGTGCCCAACACATGTCGTATCTATCCTTATAAGGAGTACTGCAAGCATTGGTCATGGTCAAAGCACAGCACTCGGCACATGTAGTAAGTATTGATCTCAAGTCAAAGGACTACTTCATCACCCTACATACCGATACTCCCATAGACACATAAATAGAATTTATCAAATGGTTTCTCGGTTGAGCATACCAACACTCTCTAAAGTGTCCATATGTCCATCATGAATAATATGATGATCCATGTGTCGTGAGAACTACTACATTCTCGAAAAATATGATGCAAATTACATGTCAATCTTAATATGCATCATTGATATCACATATCTTAATGATCATCGATTGTGACGATTTTAGTACTTATGCTTAGTCACTCAAGTTCTCGCATACTTAGTGATAATATAAAATCCATGGAACATCTTATAGAATAACTCAAACAACCAAATAATTAATTCAATAAATGCAATGCCAAATAAACATCAAATGTCTCATATAATAAAAATAAACTGAATGTGATCAGTATATATTAATCATAATTCCTAATAATGGTTGTCTCTAGAACAAGTATGTCAACTAACATTTCAGTTGAAGCAGCAATCTCAGAAACTCACAGTGAGACCGGGAACCATGAGGGCATGGAAACTGAAACGGGCCATTTTAAAAACTCCACACTTCTCGGGCTCATGGGAAAGATTGTCGGTGGTCGATGGTTCTGTTTCTGTCATTATTGGGAACGGTTTAAACTCTCCTCGCATGGCCACCCTGTTTGGAGTAATGACTGATCCTTTTGGTGGAGCAAACACTCATAATGTTGTTCGACTTGTTCCTGAGGTACACCGGCTGCATCAGGTTTTCTTTGTCATTTTTTTAGCTACTACTATAATGTAACACTTACATATCCTCCTAACTTTTGGACTGTGTAGCAGTACAACTCACTCAGAGGACTAATTCGTAATTCCCATGGGTCAATAACTAAATTCTTGCATTTTATTATATTCTGAATCATATTGCTAAATTTTGAATGCCTACAGGAAAAAGAGATGTACTGAATATAGTAGCTTGGATTACTGGGTTTGGGGAGCAATATTCAGTCTTTTCAATTCTATTATTTTTCTTGAACCTAAGATTCAGGATCTATCTGCTGTGGAGATTAAATTGTCATTAACTTGTTATCTGATAATCTGATAATTAAGATGTAAGACATTTCCTTGTTTGTGCGCAGTGCTGATTATTGCCTTTTACTATTTTATGTTTTGAGGAACATTCGGTAACCATATTGGTCTTTTTGAATGTGTATATACATTCTGGAGTATATATGCCATTAACTTCTTTTAAAAACTTACAAATATTATTATATACTGTAGTATGCAATTGCAAAATCCCCTAGAATTATTAAGGGCTATTAATAGTATTTTTGCATCGTATTTTAGTTAGATAATTCAAGATAGGGTTTTTATACATGAGTGCTAGCAGGAAGTCTCATTTTACTGCGTTTCCAAACAATTTGATTCCCATACAAGCACTAATGAATCTTCCCCTTGTAACATCAGGTTGTTTGAAGCTCCTTCCATCTGAAGACTTACGCACCTATATAGGCCGTAAGCATGAGAGCTAGGACTCTAAAAAAGAGACTTGGTCGTATGTATTAGAGCTTGCAAGAACCGAAGAAGATAAGTTGTCCTTGGATTATATGTGGGGGTTGGGTCATGATGAGACGATAATTTAGAGTCTAATCTTGTCTTTTTTAACGTCTTTTGGTTAGTCTTTATTGGCATTTTGTAGTGTTTTTGTACGTTTTTATGCTTTGGTACTTTGGTTTTCTTTTGTAGAATTTTGTGTTGCGGAGAAATGCTTGTTGAGCTGAGCAGGATCGAAGAAGAACAAGCCTCGCTGGCATGGTGAATATGTCGCCATGGCGAAATCCAAAGAGTTGGTATTTCGTCGTTTGAAGCTCGCCGCGGCGAGTCAATATTCTCGCCACGGCGAGAATTCCAATAGCTGACTATGTTATGTCGAAGTGAGCTCGCCGCGGCGAGTATATATTTTCGCCGAGGCGAGACGGGATTTTTGACGCAATTGTTTCTCCTTTTTAGGTTAGACTTAGGCAATTTTTGCCAGAACGCCTTCTACTCGAATTTTACCTAGGAAAAAGCTCCTAGACCTAGTTTTTGACATTGATTGATCTTAGAGCTTGGTTCTTCTCTTGTAACGAATCATTGACATTGAATTCTTAGTAAGTTTGATAATTCTCTATTGCTTCCATACAATTCTTGTGCTTGATTGATTTATCGAATTGAATTGTATGTCCTTGCTTGCGATTATCATTATGTTTACGCATTGTGTATACAAGATTATGAATTCCTTCATCTTTGCTTCAAGTATGAGTAGCTAAACCTCTCCAGAACTCGGTAGTTACGTTATGTGATGGTTATGCAAATTCGAATCTAGAGTTTATATTCGTTCATATAGGTTCGTCTAGTTTGAGATTTTCATATAAACCTTCAATCCAATACGCTAGTTTGAAATATTCTAAATTGTTTTGGTTAAGAATCGTCGGTTTGACAAACCTGACGATTTCTCTAGTTTAAAATCTTCGAAAAACAGTTTGGTTGAATTGGATTGATTGCTTTTCTGTACACCAACCGTGTGACAATATGAACGATTACCTTAGTAACGAATTAGCATAACCGGATCATCACCACCGTGTTCACTTTCTATCATTTGATCAAACCATTTATTTACTTTAGTATTAATTCGTGTTTTAGAAATAAAATCACTCAAAACCAACTTGTTACTCATAAACAAACGTTCTGCTCTATTTCGTTGTGGTAGCCTAATTGATTCCCTAGCTAGAGAACGATACCGAGTTAAGCATAGTCTACAACTACAACTTATTCTCTTAAGTTAATTAGAGTATAATTTGAGCTTATCAAATTTGGCGCCGTTGCCGGGGAATTAATTCCCACTGTAGCGTTTAGAGTTTGATTTTTTGTTTGTTTCCCAACTTGCGGTTTAGTGCACTAACAGAAACTGGGATCTTTTTCAAGTTTTTGACTTGTGTAGCTTTAACCAAAGGTTTATGCGCGGAACGAGATCGCAAGGAACACCTTTGACAGTCCAGTAAACGAGATCGGTCGACACCTTCACCGGCTTAGAAGAGAAAACTTAGCAACAATTCAAATGGCTGAGAACGAGGAACCCACGTTGAGGCAGGGGAGATAACTTATGGAGCCTATATGCAGCTTGACGAGATTAAGGCTGGAAAGTGAGCAATTGTGCTGTCTAATGAGGCCAGTAACATGAAGATCAAGGCTCATCACTTCCATGATTTCCCTAAGTACTATGGGATGGCCATTGAGGATGTCATCAGGTTTTTGAAGGAGTTTGAGGGGCTGACTGCTAGGATTCCGCTGACTGTGGGTGGAATTACGGTGACTGATGAGGAAATCAGGAAGAAGGTTTTCCCTATTTGCACGCAGGACAAGGCTAAGAGCTGGCTTTTGAACCAGGCGAAGGGATCTCTAGCTACTTGGGATGCTCTGTATAAGGCCTTCATGAACAAGTTTTACCCTGCTGAGAAGACTAAGCAACTCCGGCTTCAGATTGAGAAGTTTATGCAGATGAGTGATGAGAGTTTCTATGAAGCAAGGGAACGGTTCTTGAATCTTCTCTCTCAGTGCCCTCACCACAGGCTGGGATGGATTTGTGTTGTAGGTTTTACGAAGGCCTAGATTGGGAAGCTCAGAATATGGTTGACATGACTATCAACGGGAGCATTGTTACGGCATCGCCCACGGCTTTGACTGAGGCATTTAACAAGTTGGTTGCTATTTCCCAGCTTAAGGGGATGCATGGTCGGGCTAGAAGGGCTGAAGTTAGAGCTGTGGAGGAAACCTCAGGGCCTAGTAACTGCGATTTGGCGGATCAGATCAGGGAGATAAGGATGCTCAGCACTGTCTCCGCTCCAGGTTCACAGGTGAGTGAACGGTGCATTCTCTGCGGTAATTTTGGGCATGGAGCTAGCATGTGTAGGCTTCCAGAGATCATGAACGAGAACCCAACTCCTGAGGTAGTTAACTGGGTGCAGACCAGACAGCGTGGTAACTGACAAGGTAACCAAGGTGGCAACACAGGGGGGGCCTAGGATACAGACTTTTGTGCCAAATCGCGCAAACTTGAGCTATGGAAACAACTTTTATGAGAATGCACCACAGGAGCAGTTGGTTTCGGTTCAGCCAGTTCGGGTTCAGTCTACGCAACCACCGGTAAGTTCTGATCAGGAAATCAGGAACCACATGGCAAAAACTGAGAAATTTTGGGTCGAGGCGCAGTAGAATCAGAACAGGAATGATCAGAGGTTCGACAGTATTGAGCAGTCACCGAAACGGTTGGAGAAGACATTAGGGATCTAGTTGGCCATCTTCATCAAAGGGAAAAGGGTAAGTTCTCGGCGACTGTGGAAACCAACAGGATTCTGGCTATTGAGGTGACATTCGATGAGCCAGGAAAGGTGAAGTCGGTTCTTGCTACTTGCATCTGCAAGCCTGATAATGCGGTGGCCCAGGTTGAGGCACCGAAAGTAGTTGAGGCACTACCTGCGCCGGCAGTTGAGAAGCCGGAAGAAGTGGGAGTTGAAGAAAAGGAGATGGAGGTAGCCACACCTAGTTATGAGATTCCGGTAGAGACGACGAATGCAGAACCAGCTCACTTTGAGGTGAATTCTACTACTCCAGTAATTCCAAAGGCAGATAAGAGCATCAGTGATGTAGATAGCTTCGACTTGGTTGTCGGCATTGGCAACTCGTCTGAGGTAATTGGTATTGTTGACACGGGGGCTGCGGTTAATCTGATGACTTTTGCTACGTATGAGGAGTTGAACTTGAAGGGTTTGGAGCCTCGAAAATGTTTTATCATGTTAGCCAATGGAACAATGAGTAGGTGCATGGGTATAGTCGAAGATGTCCCGGTTGAACTGGATGGTGATGTGTTTATGGCAGATTTTGTGGCTGTGGAGTCGTCTCGGATCAAAGGAAAGGACATGGAAAAAGATATGCTGCTTTTGGGGCGTCCCTTCATCAAGACTACTCACATGATTGTCAATCTACGCTCGTACCTGCGCTATTGAGGTACATGACAAGCAACACGAGTTGCAAGCCACTACTATACCTTATTCTGTTGCACAGGTTGACACAAGGACGTACATTGGAGCACACACCGGACCACTCTATACCTACTCTTACTTACAAGGGAAGAAAGGAGCTGAGAAGACCGGACGCATCAAGCTTCGTTGATCTTAACCGGAGAAAGTCGAGCTAACGACTTTAAACAAATGCATTTTGCTTTGCATTTAGACTAATTTTCTATTCGTTGAACTCGTTTGCATCGTTATTTGACTTTGGTTGAGACATTTTAATTTATTAAGTTGAACAATTTATTAGTTTAATCTTGCATTGTAAAGGTGCGAAACATTTGTACTAACACGAGGAAACTCGTGAAACTCCAGCTGTGGCAAGGAGTTTCGATCCCACGAGGCGAGGTTGCACTAAAAGTACAAGTTTTTCGAGAAAACACCACTTCGCCGCGGCGAGGATTCTGAAGGAACAACTCAGTTGTTTCTGGAATTCTCGCCACGACGAGAATTCCAGAAACTCCCAGTAGTTGGCCCGCGGTTTCTCGCCGCCGCGAACGGCGAGAAGGATTAAAAAAAGGGGCTGCCTTCTTCTTCCCCACTTTTCTTTCTTTCCCCCATTCCTTCTCCTTTCCGCCCCCTTCTCGTCTTCACTCAAAAAACCTTGTTCTTCCTCAATTCTTCACCAAATTCTTCCATTCTCGTTGCTACTCGACGGGTTTTTTGTCATCTCCCCAATTCTTGCATCATCTTTAAGTTTCATCCACTGTTTCTCTCCGAATCAAGGTATTTTGGCTTGTAACTTCGTTTTTCCCCCTACTTTCGAATTTGTGAATTATTGGTGGTTGATCGTCGTTCATTCTTAATTGACTACTCTTGTGGGATGTATATATGATTGCTTTATGATTCATTGCTTCTTGCTTCTTTGAATTCAATTGCATTGCTCTACTCCGACTTCCCACTCGATTTTTCCCCAATTTTGCCTACATTCGTACCCTTTTGTGTTGCTTGTGACTATTCCTGAGATTGTGATCTTAACTATGTTGAGTATTGTGTCTCTTCTGGATTATTAGCCAATTTCGGGAATTTTGTTGCCTTCCCCTGTTTTTGACTGTTAAGCTGATCTGGTTTGGGGAGGTGATGAGACAATATTCTAACGTCTCATTTGGTCCTTTTTAGCGGTCTTTTGTTAGTCTTTGACCTTAGTTTTATAGTGTTTTTGTACGTTTTTATGCTTTGGTACTTTGTTTCTGTTTTGTAGGATTTTTTATGTTATTTGGTCCCAAAGGTGAAAATCGGAGTGAAGACATTGGTTATAGATCTCTGAAGGAAGATTAATTGGGCGAAGACGGAAGTGGATTCGGAGTTTGGACGAAGAATTGAGAGGCGTTTTAGCGTGACTTGCAAAATTGATGATTTACGGAGCAGTCTATCCATTTTGGACATAACTCTCTCATATGAAGTCCGATTTACCTGATCTCGATGGCCATGGAAAGATAATTCAAAGGTCTACAACTTTCGTGCTATAATCGTAGCCAAATTCTTCCTGAAGGAAACGATACAGACATCGCAAGTTGACTGTCAGAAAGCATCTTCGCCGCGGCGAGACATTTAGGCCCGCCGCGGCGAGAGTTCCCGAGAGCTTATTTGCTGGGCGATTTTCTGGTCGAATTCTGCTAGGATTCTACTCATTTTTCTCCTTTAAATAGATTTCTTTCACCATAACTTCATATATAACTCCTTTTACCCTAGATAGGCATAGGAAAAGCTCCTAGATTCAGACATTAACATTGAGACATCTTTGGAGCTTGGTTATTCATTGATTTTATTCATCAAGATTATTGGTATTGATTTCTCCATTGCCTTGTTCTTTACAATTCGTTCTTTATTCTCATTGATTGAATTGTATGTTATTGCATGCGAGCTTTTCATCTATGTTTCACATAATTATTACCATGAATCTTTGCATGCAATTATCAATTATGAGTAGCTAAACACCTTTGAATACAGTAGTATGTGAAGATTATGCATATTCGTTCTAGGGTTTATCAAATCACTCATATAGGTTAGTCTCGTATAAAATCTTCGTAAAAACCTTCAATTCGATAAGTCCGTATTAAATTATCTAAATTGTTCATGTTTAAGAATCGTGAATTGACGACTCACGATTTCTCCAGTATAATATTTTCTAAGAACAATTGGTTGAATCGAATTGATTGTTTTACTGTACAATAACCGTGTGACAAATATGAGTGGTATCCCTAGTTCGAATTAGCATAATTGGATCTTGCTACTGCATTCATCTTTCTCTCATTGTTGATCGTAATCTTAGCTTTAGTCAATCTAGTTAGAAGTATACAGAACCATCAATCAATCTGTTACTTACAAACAAACTGTTTACTCTCATTCGTTGTGGTAGCCTGATTAATTCCCTAGAGAACGATACCGAGTTAAGCATAGTCTACAACTACATCTTATTCTCTTGAGTTATTTAGAGTATAATTTGAGCTCATCAGGAGGTTGTATTCTTACTCCTCCCCCATATTGCTGTCTACTGACCCTGTCTTTACAGGAATCATGTCTCGCAGGGGTACATGTAGTAAGCGTCAGAGGGCCGAAAGCAGCAGAGCAGCGGGGTCAAGAAGATGAGTTCTCTGACCTATCTATGGCTGGCAGAGCTTTTATGATAGCCAATTTCAGCGAGCCCAGGCAGTTCTGGTGTGAGAGAGCACTGGACATCGATGAGAATGAGGACGCAGTCTATGCTCGGGTTATGGCTAGAGTCTGGTAGCTCCGCTGGGGCATACTATTTGGACACCATAGCCCTTATGATCCGAAGTTGGTCCGTGAGTTCTACATCATGCTCCACGATAAGGAAGACGATGTTATGGCGGTCCGTGGGGTCCAGTTCAAGTTCTCGAAGGACAGTCTTCGAAGTTTTCTGCAGTCCAAGCGGTACCAGCGGGAGGATGATCTCTATAGTCACTCGGGGCCTCATATCAACAACCGTCAGTTTGACCTAGAACTTGCCGGTTTTGTGCTTCGACCCGCCCAGGTTCCTGAGGAGTTCCAAAACAAGGCTCGGATATGCTCTCAGTTCCTCAAGCCCGAAGTCCGACTATGGCAGCACTTGATCCAGTACAATGTGACGCCTAACTCCCATTTCAACTCCTTGACTCCACCAACCGCTCGCCTCATTCGAGCCGTTATGACTGGGAAGTATGTTGATGTTGCGAACGTCATCCTGGGGGAGATTCTTTCATGAACAACAAAGGGGAGTGTTCTTGGTTTCCCTAGCCTGATTACTGCCATATGCAAGGCAGAAGGAGTGCCAGGAATTCTGGGCACCGAAAAGCCCAAGGGTGCTCGTAACTCGACCTCAGCCCGGACTATTTTGGGGATTGGTGAGGCTCGTGAGCGCAGAGGCCGATGGGGTAATGCAGTTGCTGAGGAAGCCGAAGACCCTGCTGATGAGGGTGTTGGCGAGCCAGCAGCATAAGCTGCTCCTACAGATTTCTCTGCCTACTTTGAGCAGATGACAACATAGTTTCGCGACTGGGCGGGACCACATTACACTCATATAGAGGAGCAGTACTCTATTTTGACCAGGGAGAGACAGGAGTTCCGAGACTGGGTAGCACCTCACTATGCCAACATTTCCAACTAGTACTCGCGTATTGAGGAACACTATTTGCAGCAGGCCGAGCGCGATAGGAGAGCCGATGCTAGAGAGCAGCGTGAAGCTAAGCGTTTGTGCGGCAGGACGAGTTGTGGAAGGCACGTCAGGATTTCTGGGAGCAACGCTTCGGTGGAGGCGCTTCTGGATCAGCTTGAGTCCACCTTATGAGACATCACTATGGTTAGTCAATCTATACAGTCTTTCTTCTTACACTATATATTACTAGGGACTAGCTATCGTGTAGGTTTGGGGAGGTTTCGACTGTATCATTAGCTTATGTTGTCTCGTATATTCATGACATTTGTACTCTGTATTGTCTTTCTTGTTTTTCTTTCCATTCTGTACTCTGTTCAAGTGGTATGCTAGCCACTTTATTCTGTTATGTGACTGTGGTAGTATGATTAGCCACCTTTCTTTTGTTAGTTTCTCACTTTCTGTCAGTTTTAGTTGTAGAATTTTTCTGATTTTTGTGGTGAGTCTGAGTTATTTTCCCAAGTCGAACATCTATTGTAGATGATAAATTTGCTTGATGCTCTTGTTTTGTATGATATTTAGCTGGAAGTAGTATAGTGGATTTTAAATCCTATAAGTCTGTTTCTCTTGTAAATAATAAGTCTGTGTAGCTCTTTAGTCCAAACAGCCTGTGAGAAGCCTTGAGCCAATGAAAAAAATATTATACCGACAACTGTATTATGTGATTCATGGGTTGTGCAAGTTTTTTACGAATTACTTGCGCCTTTTCATACTTATGTGTACTCAGTTTCGTTGGGACGACGAACGGCATGCTTATTGCTTTGGTTTTTTTCTCCTCCAATCCTGTTCCAAGGAATAGGTTTGGGGAGGAGATTCTCTATCTTTGCGAATTTTTACTTGAGCTGTTATGCATATTTGCTAAGAGTCTGTTTGCTGCTTCTCAAAGCTATCTGAATTTGAATCTCGAGGTGGATCTGTGGTCTTAATTGATCACCGTTAGTCGTGTTAGACGTGTTCCAAATACTACCACATACCGGCGTGGCTGAAAAGCTACATGTCCGTGAGGTTGATGGCACGTATACCAAACTGACACGCACAAAAGTGCGGACTTTCGGTAAAACAGACACCTGCAAAAAATTGAGATAAAAAGAGCCCAATGAAGCTATGCATTGAATATACAGTGCAATCGTGCTTGAATTTTAAAATGAACTATTTGAATAAGGGGAACAACACCAGCCTTCGATTTTTGAAAATTAAGTCGCTTGCCAAAAGTCCTTTTCGACCTGATGAGACGAGTACAATAGCATAAGATAGTCTAGGCATCTTTGTGACGAAAGCCATCTTTCCAGTTTACTTTTTGAGCGTATACCCTATTTGGACACTTCCAAGAGAGTGAGAGTTACACTACATTCACTTGTGAGGGACTAGCGAGCTAAACTTAAGTGTTATTTACTTGAGAAACGTTCTTATCTGATTTTCTGTGTACTATTATGCCAAAGTTAGTTGAGTACAAAGCTTTTGCATCTCGTGAACTTAATGTTTACAATGGTAGATTCGGTCACTTGGAGTTTAACTCTGTTATGTGCTATTTGTTCGTTTTATGTTTCGAGTCTAGTTTTCTCTAGGTTGTTTGTTTGCTCGAGGACGAGCAAAGGTTCGGTTTGGGGAGTTTGATGAGACGATAATTTAGAGTCTCATATTGTCTTTTTTACCGTCTTTTGGATAGTCTTTATTGGCATTTTGTAGTGTTTTTGTATGTTTTTATGCTTTGGTACTTTGGTTTTCTTTTGTAGGATTTTGTGTTGCGGAGAAATGCTTGTTGAGCTGAGCAGGATCGAAGAAGAACAAGCCTCGCCGTGGAGAAGTGAATATGCTCGCCGCGGCGAGAAATCCAGTAGTTGTTGGTATTTTGTCGTTTGAAGCTCGCCGCAGCGAGTCAATATTCTCGCCGCGGCAAGAATTCCAGTAGCTGACTATGTTCTGTCTAAGTGAGCTCGCCGCGGCGAGACGGGATTTTTGACGCAATTGTTTCTCCTTTTTAGGTTAAACTTACGCAATTTTTGCCAGAACGCCTTCTACTCGAATTTTACCTAGGAAAAAACTCCTAGACCTAGTTTTTGACATTGATTGATCTTAGAGCTTGGTTCTTCTCTTGTAACGAATCATTGACATTGAATTCTTAGTAAGTTTGATAATTCTCTATTGCTTCCATACAATTCTTGTGCTTGATTGATTTATCGAATTGAATTGTATGTCCTTGATTGCGATTATCATTATGTTTATGCCTTACGTATACAAGATTATGAATTCCTTCATCTTTGCTTCAAGTATGAGTAGCTAAACCTCTCCAGAACTCGGTAGTTATGTGATAGTTATGCAGATTCGAATCTAGGGTTTATATTTGTTCATATAGGTTCGTCTAGTTTGAGATTTTCGTATAAACCTTCAATACGCTAGTTTGAAATATTCTAAATTGTTTTGGTTAAGAATCGTCGGTCTGACAAACCTGACGATTTCTCTAGTTTGAAATCTTCGAAAAACAGTTTGGTTGAATTGGATTGATTGATTTTTTGTACACCAACCGTGTCACAATATGAACGATTACCTTAGTAATGAATTAGCATAACTGGATCATCACCACTGTGTTCACTTTCTATCATTTGATCAAACCATTTATTTGCTTTAGTATTAATTCGTGTTTTAGAAGTAAAATCACTCAAAACCAACTTGTTACTCATAAACAAACATTCTGCGCTATTTCGTTGTAGTAGCCTAATTGATTCCCTAGCTAGAGAACGATACCGAGTTAAGTATAATCTACAACTACAGCTTATTCTCTTAAGTTAATTAGAGTATAATTTGAGCTTATCAGGCCATGATTCAACTTTTTTACAGGGAATCAATGTTTCTTAACATGAACACTGTTGCACCTTTGAAACGTAAATTTGTTAATGCATGCATTATTTGGTGACAAGATATGGCGTTTGGGGATCTAAACTTAATTGCATGGATTCTTGCTCTTGGTATATTTTATATACTTAAGAAGTATCCCTCCGGTGACGTAATATTATTTCATGTGTGCAGCTCACGATTTCAATAGCCATAGGGCCCATACCAACAATTTGGAGAGGATTTCTAAAAAAGTATTAGTGCTCATTTCGGTCAACTCTCCATCATGTTTATTTAGCAGAGCGGCATGTATATCTACGGGTGCTCATTTTTCCAATTATGAAGTGTGACTAAACGATCCAACTCACATTGGGCCAAGTGCCCAGGTGGTTTGGTTTGGCCAATAGGGGGTCAAGAAATATTGAATGGTGATGTTGGGGGGTTTCAGAGGAATACGAATAACCTTTGGTGATGTGGGCGGGGTATCGGGTCCAGAACAATTTCTAATTAAAAACATGATTTGTATGTAGAATGTACCTAATGAGTTTTTGGTCAAGTGTGTAAAGGCACATTTGTCTTCCCAATATGCTTTATTTGGGTTGAGCATTGGCCGATTAAAATTCTTCTAATTTCAAATCGGGGAGCATTTAGTCCAAGTCAACTACAAATGTATAGCTACCAACATCACATGTTTGACATATATGTATAAGTAATAATACATACGACGCTATATAAGGTTATTTAGAAGTTCAATAAGTTTCACTTAAGCAAAAAACCATTAGCAAAGATCATAGGCACCGTGCTTAGCACGGTATATCAATTGTACTAGTTTCTCCATATACTCTAATTCATTATTTGGTCCATCCCCATTTAGCAAACCTAAGCTGATTTTTATAGGGGATAATTACGTATACCCCCCTGTTAGAGCACCCTTACTCATCCAGACACCACTTACTTCAACAATTACATCTAAGTTCATTTGCCTAATTTTCATTGACCAGCTTTTAAGCCACATTTCATTATTCTCCAAGCAAACATGGCCTTCACTATAGTATCTTGTCTTTATACCTTATTAGGTTTTAATAATTCCAATTCTCCACAACTCCCTGCACCTGCCAAAACCCCTTCGTCTTCCTCAACTCCTCTGCCATTAACGAACAAAACAAAGCTCAATTGTGAACTAAAATTCTCACTAGTACCGGTGTAATCGACCGTTGTGGAGCCGTATTTCCTTGTCGTATTGTTCGTGAAGCCTGGATGGCGACAATAAGGTAAGATTTCTTCTTTGCGTTTCAAAAAATCTTCTTTTTTATTTTTATTTTTTTGAATTCATGAACGTAATAGTGTGGGCGAGCATAATTTTCCGTCGGATTATATTAGGTGTCGTTGTAGAGTTCTGTGTAAATACCTAGGGTTTTTAGTGTGATTCTGTTGTTTTCTTACAATTTCCTTGAATTTGTTGTTGTTATTGTGGTTTACAGTTGCAATGGGTGCCAAATATGATATCAGAATCCACCTGAACAAGGAACAATTTGGCTTGCTACTTTGTACACTTGTAGCTTGTTGTTCCATATTTTGTCGTCTTGAAGTATGTTGATGTAATGGAGGAATAAATCCAGATAGCAATTTGGCTTGCATGATATCTCCTCGTTGTGTTTGCATGCATCTCCAATAAAATCTTCCTTCATTCGGTTCACACTTCTTAACGGAGAGAATAATCTGCTTTCGACACTTCAAATTACTGCAAATTGGACGAGTATCATCCATTTTCAAATTATTGTGAGTTTAGTGAAGAAAAATCAGAAAGAATGGATGGAAATGGACTGTTTTGGGGTTTAAATAGGCTCAAAATAACTACACAACGGCTACTTTTTTTGAAAATAACGGCCATATATCAATTACATTGAAGTATCTGATCCAAAAATATCAATTACATCCAAGTCCTCACGTGCCTTGCACGTGAGCCGATAAGCTAAGGCTGTTTGGCCAGAAATAAAACCTGATATTTGAGCAGGGGTATAAATGCATTTTCCAGGTTTTAATTAACCAAAAGTCAAATTTGAGGATTTAGATGTAATTTATTTTTATCTAACAGGACTTAGGCTCTGTTCTCTTCAACTGTAATTTTCTCGAATCAATTGAATCGAATCGAATCAAGTGAATGGAATCGAATCAAATCGAATCGAATCGAATCAAGAAATTATTTTGTAATAATTATAACAATTATATGATGGTATATATAATCACAATTAAAAAAATATATTATTTTTGTCATCTTTCTCACACTCTTCCTACTCTTTTTTCTGTCACTTTACCTTTTTATTTATTATTGTATAACAAACTTTAAAACCAACCGCGTGGAAAACAATATGCGAATGATAACTCGATTAAAACCGAATTTTAATCGTCGTACAAACTGTCTTTATCTAGTTTTTTTTTTTTTTGAATCGGTGAAATTTATTACAACTTGAAAACGTTTACAAGAGCATGGACAATGTTCGGCAAATAAAATAATTAAAAGCTTAACCAAAATCACTAGTCCATAAACCATGCACAAGCTCATGCCAACAACTTTACATCAACACTCTTTCTTGTCCAGAACCTCCAGCCTTGTTCGATTTTCCAAACTGCTTCTTCAACTTTCATGTCCCAATACTCATATTTCAACTTTTATGAAAAGAAATTAAGTATATTTGATTAACGTAACTTTATTTTATACTTTTTTTTTTGTAATTTGCAAGTAATTTACGATAATGATCTTTTTCAATAAAGTTTGGTCCGACTTTGGTTTGGTTTAACTTGTTTTGGAGTTTTTGAGAGTCATTTGAAAGACTTGTAGAGTTTGGTTTGGCTTAACTTGTTTTTTATTTGTTAAGTTTGAGAAAAAATTGAACGTTAGCTTCTGAGTTTAATTCTATTGTTCTGATATCTTCCAACAAAAGAACATGTAGATTTTTTTTAGAGATATACGTACAGAGTATGTGAACCAGATTGTATGGTACTCTCAGGTTCCTGTAGTTTTTTATCTTAACTCACATTTTACGGTAGAAAAGAAGGGTAATTCAAACTGTAAATATACTTTTTATTTCATTGATCTACTAAAAGTCGTATTAAAAAGAAAGAAAGAAAAAAAAATTTGAAAATAACTCAATTGGATAAATTTTCTTATTTTCCTCATACAAAAGATCGGGCATGTAAATAAATGATAAAATACTACTACCACTACCACCACTACTACTACTACTAATAATAATAATAATAATACTACTACTACTACTAACAATAACAACAACAACAATAACAATAATAATAATAATATGAATTTAATGAACTGAACTGAACTGAATGAGTTTTCAGTTGAAGAAAACAGAGCCTTATATGTTATTGTTGATCTAACGGGTACCCAAGTATAATTAGAATATCTTTGAGGGGGTATCGGATGAAATTCACCTTTTTTATAGAGTTACTCCCTCCGTTTCACTAAAAGTTTTACAATTTTCCGTTTTGAGCATTTCACTACAAGTGTTACATTTGCTTTTATGGAAATTAGTTTTATAATAAAACTCATTTCTAACCACACATTTTCGGGCCCACATGTAATTTTTCACTCAATTAATATCTCATACTCATTCTCTACCACATATTTTTTGGACCACATAATTCTATACATTTTCCTTAAAAATTGTGTCCAACACAATTATTTCAATTTTAGTGAAACGGAGTGAGTATTTAATAAATTAATTAGTTGATTTATTAAATAAGTATATAAAAACAAATCAACTACCTTATTTTTTTTAATTGACTACACGAATAAGTATATTAGATTAGTTAGTTTATAAGCTAACAACTAGACATTCACACGACAGGCTTATTTAGGAAATAATATCGCCGAACTCATAAATTAGTTAATAAGCTAGTGTAGAAAATTAATTGAACATTTTACATATAAGATTTAAGAATATTATGTACTCATAGTTGGAGACGGTTGATCATAAAAAATCAAAATGATAACTTGTTTCGGTACGGAATGTAGTAGAATACAAGACGAATCATTATCATATGTCTTCTTAATGGAGAACTTTAAGAAAAGTAAAACGGTTTGGTTGTTTTCGCTCGTGAGTGGTCATGAGTCATGACTCATGCATGAGTCATGACTAAAGACATGATCAATAATGTGACTTCCAGGGACAAATGCGAGATGAGGTTTTCCCAATTAACAGAGGTCTCGTCCTATTATAGTATTTGTTCTGATAACTTTTCTTTCTTCATTTGGCATGACGAGGTAATATCTACATACACCAAATTGGAAACTTTTGTTGGTATCTACACCGATGCATTCTATTAACAAATCTGCAGGCACTTGTCAATTACACGCTAGTTACGCCAAATTGGTAACTTTTTTCTTGAATCGACATGGCGAGGTATTAGTAATACTACTGCTAAAAGCTATTCATTCATAACCTAAAATAGTGTGTTGCAGTAGAGTACTATAATAAGAGCAGCATTTGCATCCAGGGGCGGACCTAAGGGGCAGGGCGAACCCAAAATTTGGAATTTTTTTTATAGGTAATATTTTCGAAAATTTTGGATTTCGTCCCCCTAACCCTTAAAAAAACCTTATATATGTAATTTCGACTTTCCGAGTTTGAAATACTGAGTCCGCCCCTATAACACACAATACTAACTTGGAAAAAGACAAAAACAAGGATAAGAAAAGATGAGAAACTGAAACAAATAATGAACAGGATAAAGAAAGAAATAGGAAGATTTTCCAATGGGATTGTGTTTTTGATTCTGATGCTTGTGTCTTCTGTCATGGTGCTACTGAAACTAAAAATCATCTATGTTTTGTGATTTGTGATTTTGTTAAAGTTGTGCATAGTAGTAGGATTTTGCCAAATATCAACATCAGATTGACTATCTTTTCTTTTACATGTCTATCCTTTACAGTATCAAAGCCAGGGACGGAACCAGGATAGGGCATAGTGACGCGCTATCCGTCCCTTACAATTTACAAAATCAATCACACAAGTATATATAATTTCCCCCAGGGACTTCAAATAATGGGTTCGCCCCGAGCAAAGCTGCAGGCTTTAGTTGCACGCATAATGGCTTCAGTTTGTAGGTTGAGGAATGAAAGTGATCAACATAAGCAGTTTGTTGTGGAGATGATTTGCAGATATGTGGAGATGTAGCTATATAATACACAGTACACTACCCTTCTTTACTTGCTGCAGATATTACTGATTTGAGCCAGCGAGCGAGATTTATCAGGAAAGGCGTATAGATGAAATAACAAGTGATTGTCCATGTTACTATTCCCTGAAATGAAATCAACAAAAAAAATCTAGAGTTAACTATCAAACAAGTGATGATACTTAATCTGAACTTTACTGATGTACTTCATATATATCTGTCACCTGTCCAAAGATCTCAATGTTTGCTTGAGGATAGTACCACAGGTTGTATAATCTACAAAGCAAACCAAAAAAATCATAAATATCTAAGCATTGTATTCATTTTTACTTGACATTTATCAGCTTACTTCATGATAGGAATTTCGGCTAACGGGCAACCAATGCCTATAAGAGAAGCAAGTGTGAATCCTAGCTTTGTTCTGTCCAGCGAAAACCATGCCAGCTCTGCTGCCGCAAACAGTATGTAGGCCTCAACGTTGGCTGGTACGCCTCCTTTGTATAGTTCGGCACTTAATTCAATGAACAGAACCAGGGCCCTGATTTAAATAACACATTGTGTTTCAGTAAGAATAAACTTTTGTACGACATTAACTAAGCGACACGAACACAATTTACAACGAACAAAAATTAACACGTTAGTTTAGTTCACTGCCAAACAGACAGTAATTCTTACACCAATGACGCAGCTGTCTTGTCTAGGCTACCTTCTGGTGGTGCTTGTGGAGATAACTTTTCGTCGATGATAAGTTGCAGAATTCCCACGGTGCAGTAAAACAATCCGAGCAAAGGAGGTACCTTACCAACAAAAGCAATTAAATTCGAAATAAGGTCGAAAATTGACTCGAGAGTTTTAAACAGCTCGTTACAGAACGTACCCATATATTTGTGTGAAGGGGACCAATATCAATTGCTCCATTCTGGTAACTCACAAGATTCACCCTCGAGTGTAATCCATCAATGAGGGTACCCAGGAAGAAACCTGAGCCGAAAAGCGAAAGAGAGACAGTCGGCCAAGTGTCTATGAGGCTAGTTTTGCCCTGATTTCTGAGGCTGCCAATTGGGTTAATTCTCACAATCTTGTTCTTATTAAAGTGCAGGTGGTGAGAAGATTTGCAATGAAGATGAGGGAATCCAAATCCAGCCAAAGTCTGCATCTAATTTATGTTTCAAGTTCAGCAAATGTTCTTGATCAAGATCTGCTTTGTCAGTGTACAAAATTGTGGCCAGTTCTTGATTATCATCCAGATGACTAACATGAGGTCCAAAGTTGTTCCAGATATTTTTCTTCTATAATAGTATATCCTCTATTATTTTCAAATCTTCCTGACTGGCGCTAAATAGTGGTTAAATTGTCAAATGTAAATGTAGAAAGTGATACTAATAATTTACCACTTCACCTACAGGGTAAACCACATAAATTCAATTCCATTGAACTTTGAACCTCTGCCCAATAGTATACTCTTTTACCTTTTAACCAACCGAACCAACTTTGCAGGAATTATAGTATATGTTTTATATAAGTAATAATAGTCGAAAAAGTGATCTACCCCCTAAAGTTTGTTGTTTTTGCGAGTTGCTCCCTGATCTTTGTTAGGTTGTGATATGCTCCCTTAACTTCTAAATGACATATAGCAAGCAAGTTAGCAACACATTTTTCCAGGTGTCAAATTGCAACTTAGCATATATCGGGGTAAACTGAACAAACAGATAAACTTCGGGAGGCAAAATGCTTTTTTACCCA
Source organism: Plantago major (assembly GCA_026545765.1). Lineage (NCBI taxonomy): Eukaryota > Viridiplantae > Streptophyta > Magnoliopsida > Lamiales > Plantaginaceae > Plantago > Plantago major. The sequence goes on from CM048840.1 coordinate 3,140,980, forward strand.
AGTAATAACACACATGTTTTAAAATGCTAACGCTTTCATGCCTATTATAGTTTCTAACCTTTTGCGTGCATGTACGATTCTGCTATACTGACGTGTTCAAATGTTTTAGGTGGTAGTAAGTCTCATGGATAATCTTGTTAATGTTCTACTCATACTGAGTTGATTGAGCTTGCATGCACGAAAGTTCGAATCATTTTTTATATTAACACAGGTGCAGGCTCCATGCTCACAAACACTTGTACAAGTTACAATTTGCACAATATACTTACAAGTCTCAACATTTGTCAACCTTCTGTTTCGACTGAAGGGGGTGCTAGATTATGTAAAGTTAAAATATGTTTAGAATTATGTTAGTAATTAGAAGTATAATTTGATTAAATTTCCTTATTAGTATCTAGTTATACAAAAAATTAATAAATGAGAATTTAACATGGAAAATAATTCTTTCACATAATACGTTAATCATATGAATAATGCGGCATACCATTTCTGTAATGGCCTGGGGTTGAGAATTAAAACCTCCTGCTTTTCGTAATATTAAGTTTGACCATTGCAAGTGTTATTACTTCATCCCTTATCCTTATAAGATAACACCTGAACGAACTTTTTGCGACAAAAAAATCAAGTGAATAGTAAAATAAACTTTTTGAATCTACTACGTGTAACATTCTAATTGAGTTCTTTTTGTCAAACATTAAAAAAAGCCATCACCCCGTGTAAAAATACTCAATAAAATATTACTCCTGTTTGTCACGATACAGATCAACATCACATATTTAATGTCTACAAATATCATTTTTTAATAAACATCATGTGTTCAATAAACCTGCACTATAGATTATTTTCATTACCCTCATTTCTTAACATGTAGTAATTTTTGTCTGAACGCACAATGTTTGAAATTAAATATGTAATGTTGATACATCAAGTCTCTAGAGTTTAGATGAGACATTATATATATAGTTGAAGTTGTTCTAAGTTCTAACATGAATTATTGGCAGAAGATAATACCAAAGCAAAAACCTTAAAGCTAGAGTAATTTTAACTATTTATGATAATTTTTTAGACAAAAAGAAAATTACTCGGACATTATCTATTACTACATTATAATTTACTTTAATTATTTCATGTAAAATGGCTACGGCAAGTGAAATCACGAGTAGCAAGTAGGCCACACGAATTAGGCCAGATCGCTCCAAGTGGCACGAAATTAGGCCTTGAGCATGGTATGGATTGAAGGCCACACGAATTATTAATTTTTTATTATCATTCAGTATATGGCTGGAAGTTAATTGTGCTGTTTATGCAATCATCATCACCTGTTTTACATAAATTTAACAATAATGGTAGCTCTAATTCTCAGGTCATTAACCGTTAAACAGGCTTGATGCTAGTCGGTCTCAACCTAGGATTCGGATCTTTCATATCTCTGTCAATGTTATAGCATTAAATTAACTACAATCCAGTTTTAGAATGTCCTAATTGTCAATTTGTCATAGATTTGGCGGCACGGCTTTTGGTTAATACTACTAGTTAATACTATCAACTGGCCACTAAATTATGTCTTTGGAATTGCTGATTGTATTTGAATTGGTCCAAGCAGAACAGTAATTATCTTTATCGAAACGAAACAATGTCCGAAACATTGTACTTCTCGAAAAATCACAAACACTTTTGGCACAATTTGAACCAGCCTTTGAAAGAAACAATGTCACATTTTGTATTTTGCTCGACCCAAGAGATCTGGACACAGAATTTAGGCCGAACAACAACACTGATCAAACCAATTTTCATTTTGAGTGATTGTCATCTTCTAATCACCTTTAGCACTGCAATGTTCTAATGATACTTCATTGGAATATTAATGTAGCTCGCTGGTTTGGACAATACGCAATTCAAATGATACTCCCTCCGTCCCGCAGAACTTCATACATTTACCATTTTTAACCGTCCCACAGAACTTCATACATTACCAAAAAAGGAAGCTACCCCACACCCAACAAATAATAAACAATCTCAACTTTACATCCAAAATACATATTTTGCCACTAAAAGTACACTTTTTTCTACATTTTCTATATTCTATCATTACTTTAACTTTTCGCATAAAACTGCGCGCTAACCCTAATGTATGAAGTTCTCCGAGACGGAGGAGTATGTTTATGTCTGAAGCATCATAAAGTAGAAGAAGAAAATGTCATAGAATTCCACCAATTACATTATTAGATATTTCCATATTAAGTGTATGTAAAAATATCCACGTAATGAAGTTTCTTTAAAATTAGACGATGCATGGAGCCCTCCGTGTGAGATCCAATGCAACAATGGAGCCCCTCCCTGTGAAATCTGGTGCTACAGTGAAGGGGAAATATCATCAAAAAGTAGCTTGATGCTTGCGTCTATGGATTGAAAAAAGATCAATTATTAATTATTTTGAATTAGCCTCACCCCTCATCAAGTACAATCATGATGATAAATCATAATAATATTGTCCATGTTGTTTGAAGACGAGTTATGTAAGTATAAAGTTGCAGATCAAACACTGAGAGGACAAATCAAAGGTCATAATTCAGCAAGTGGTAATTCATTCAGAAAGTACTGGTACCATTTCTTAGTGTGAGTCCAGGACAAGGTAAAACAAATTGAACAGCTATGTTTATGTCGGAATCCGATCATTTCTATTCTCATCGCATCATTTTCGTGAGCCCGCTTATCAAATTTTTTAATACTTTGTCTATTTGTATAACACTAGTAGTAGTATTATTTTCTTTTAAAAGTCGTGAGCGCTTTCTCTCTTTCTGTCCCTCTATATCAACCCCACCAACAAACCTCAAATGTTCCTCTCCATTTCAAACAACTAATTCTAAATGTCGGTTTCAGTTTCTTCTCCGGTTAGAACTAAAAAAACCAAGGCCATGGGAGCTCCGGTTATCGACCTTAGCCTCGACGAGGCTAAGGTCAGCGAATTGGTTGTAAGAGCATGCCAAGAGTTCGGCTTTTTCCAGGTCGAAAACCACGGGGTCTCTCAGGAGATTATCTCCAGGGTGGAAATGGAAGGCCAGGATTTTTTCTCGAAACCGAGTGAAGAAAAGCAAAAGGCTGTGTTGAGTAACACTCCTTTCGGATATGGATGCAAGAACATTGGGTTTAATGGTGATAAGGGCGATCTTGAGTACATTCTCCTTGAAGCCAATCCGGATTTGGTTTCTCAGAGATCCGAATCCATGTCAAACGATCCTCAAAAGTTCAGGTGAATGAAGTACTTAACTTTGTTGGAGTCCCTAGGTACCCTACCTTGTTTCGAACCCCGTTTACCAACCATGTTAAAATCGTAACATTCATTTGCCCGCTTTGTTAAAATCTATATCATCACTATTCATTAACTTCGATACTATATATAATCGGAGTACAACCTTAATCATGAGCACCCTTCCAAACATACCTTTAATCTTAAAAGTCACAAGGTTACATTATCATGGTACATTTAATGCTGGTAAATTGCCGCTTACTTAACAATTAGGATTGGCTGGGTTAAATCGATAGCACAATTTGTTATATTGAGAGTAACCACGTTTATTTTAGGAAATATTTAAAAAATCAAGAAGCAATCTTTATTGATATAAACACGATCGATCTCAATATAACAAATGTTACTCTCAATTTAACATCACCTATTAGGATTAAACCAAATAGCTTAATTAGCCATGTGCATGGCATATGATTTCACCTTCACATTCTTGTTAGTTCAGTGATAACAATGTCTATGCACCAACCTTTCATTAACCTAAAAAACAAATGAAGTTCGAGGACGTAGTATATTTTCAAAGAAATCATAATTTTACACTTAACACGTCTAAAATTTCTTTAACCTAAGAAACAAATGAAGTTTGAGGACGTAGTTTCGAAGAACGAAAAAAAGAAATCATATTTTACACTTAACACGTGTAAAACTAATTGATTTCGATCGTCTAAGTCACATATGTAACCTTATTACTTTCTATCTACAATTTGGAATAATACAAAATTTATGAACAATTTCAAACCCAAAATTATACGACATAGCTAGTGGTCATAAAAATTTTCATTTTTATTTTCATCTTGAAATGGGAGTCCACTAAAACTTGTTGGTGGATCCAACCCTACTAGTCATGCTCCATCGTGTAAAAACTCGATAGCTTATCTTTTGTGATATGTTAATTAGTATCTTTCGGGATTATCTTGAGAAATAACACTTCTTTTAAGGTGAAAAGAACAATTTCATTGTGACAAATCGTGATACATAAAGCATAAGAAATGCTCTGACTACACTTACGTTATTTTTAATATATAACCACTTGATGCACCTAACCGTTCTCTACCATGAGAAACAACACTTGAATGCATTTTCTACAATGTGGCACAAAAATGCTAGCAACTTACAATTATTTACGCGAGAAAAAGGGCAAAAACTCGTGGTTAGATTTTGCTATTAATAATAAAACCGGATAGACTGCACAAGAGAATGATCAGAGAATGATCGAAGAACCATAATTAAAACTAAAATATAATGGTGTAGGTCCATGATATAACAATAATTGTTTTGCACACACAATGATACAAGATGATGATATGACATTTACAAATTTTAGGAGATATCGTATCTTTACAGGTAAATATTACCGTTCACGTTTAGATTCAAACATTATGTGTATAATTACACATGAATTACGTACCTTTAATCAAACGTTCGTTTAATTATAAAATGGTAATGTATTTGAGTTCAATTGAGCAACAATATCTTCGAACCTTCTGGATGCATAAGAAACGTTATTATTGAGTCTCACATTAAGAAACGTTATTATAGAGTCTAAACAATGCTCAATCATATTAATTGTACATAGCAAATATCCGTGGGAATTTTAAAAGAAAAAAATACTTTACCTAATTTATGATATGGTATACTGTATATGAATATCTGATATTTGATGGAATGATAGAAGTGAGAGTTGGATTCCACTGGTCTAGCCTTTTCCAGAGATGCTCTCATTTCCTGCCCCGAATCTCTAGTCTCGGCTACATTATCAATACCCGGTCCCGGATGTTGCTTTTAGGCTGTTCACCGGTCTAGATCCAGAACCGAACCGGTCCGGAACCGGTATAGACCGAAACCGGTGCAGCCCGGATCCCGAACCGACAATAATCCGGTTCAGACCGAACCGGATCAGCCGGTCCGGTTTCGGTTGTGAACCGTATGGCCCATATATATATATATTTTTTTTTTTTTTAATTCTTTGTCTTTTCCAGAATCTGTAAATTAATTAGATAAGTCAACTAACAAACTACTACTAATTACTATTAATTTTTCAACTTTGGAGTACCAATAACAATTTTTGGTTTGTTGCTCTCTTTCATTAGTCCTTACTAATTACTACTTTCCTACATATACATTACTACCAATACATCAATCCAATAGAGAGAATCCCAACCACTATGTTGATACTTGATACAAACGTAGATTATCATTAAGAATTAAGATTTCCAAAAATACTGATTAATATTGAGATGCTTACCATTTACAAATTACACTATAATATAGGTGAATAACTAATAAATAGCTATTTTTCGGTCTTTAACCGGATTTTGCCGGTTTCTGACCGGATTCAAATCGGAACCGGAATCGGCAAATTGTCCAGCCCGGAGACCGAACTGACAGTAATCCGGTTCAGCCCGAACCGGATCATCCGTTCCGCTTACGGTCGATTTTTCGGTTTGGACCGGATTTTGAACAGCCCTAGTTGCTTTTGAAATTTTATCTATTTTTCGGGTTCTATTTCCATCACAACCTATTCACAAATTGAGTAAGAACTGAACTGATCTGAAGTCTGAACTGAACTGAATTGTAGTATAAAATATAACTAACCAGAACTGAACTGAACTGAAATTAATGAGTTTTCAGATGAAGAGAATAGAGCCTAAGTCTTCTAAGAGACGGTCTCTATCTAGAGACGGACCTATATTACCAAGAAACTTATCAATGTTATTAATAAAAACACTTATTTTCTCAACATTGGTGTTTTTTCATATTACAACACAATTATTTCGTTAACAAGATAGACGTTTTGATTAATAATATGGATGGTTTTATTGATAATATAGTTTGTCTCTAGATTAGTTATTACATTCGACAAATATTTAATAAGGTTATATTATAAATATTGTGAAGTGTATTTTTATTAATTTTCAAATATTTCAATATAACATATACTACCATATAAAAATATTTGAGTCAAATTAAACTTTAAAATTATTCAAACATAAAATATGACGTTTGATGTTTAGGATGGAGTAATTACTGGAGTATAATTTATGTTGTACCATGTACAGAAATGGTACTAAACGTTGACATCGTCCAATTTGTATACTTTATGTTGTACCATGTACAAAAAAGGTACTAAATGTTGACATCGTCTAATTTTATATATTTTATGTTGTACTATGTACATAAAGGATACTCAATATTGACACTGATCCAATTTGTGACCATTAAATTCACCGTACGTTCAATTTGTGTACTCCGGTCAAATTTTCACCTGATTTATACGTGTCATAAAAACTAAGGACAAACTTGCATGACACGTGTCATCACCAGAATTAATTTGGTGAATGATTTTTTTTTTAAATTATAAAATTAAAAATAAAAGAAAAAATATAAAATATCACTGGACTCGTGTCTTAATCTTGTAAATATTGGAAAAATAAGAAAAAACTAAGAATGGGGAAAAATTAAATCCAATCATGTCCCTAATTTTATCCCTAATTTCACAGTTAGTTGTACAATCAAAACAACAAAATTTCCATAAAATAAGAAAAAGCGGCTGGATGATCTGAAATTAAATAAAGAATTATAATTCCTCGCAATATCAATTTTACAAATCCTTCATGATTCAGATTTAGGGTTCTTACAAGTTTATGAAAATGGCCATAATAAATTATTATTTCTCATCTTTATTTTCCAATTGACACGTGTCTATTGAAAATTTTCATTTATATATAGTATATATTTTTTTAAAATATTTACTAAATTAATTTTGGTGATGACACGTGTCCAACATCTGGATTCTCCGGCTTTTTAGATCACACATACAAATCGGATGCAAAAATTGATCGGAATATACAAATTAAACGTATGGTTAATTTAATGGTTACAAATTGGACGTTGGCAATATGTATAGTACCATTTTTTTACATGATACAATGTAAAGTATACAAATTGGACGGTGTCAATGTTTAGTACCCTTTCTGTACATGGTACAATATAAAGTATACTTTTTGGATTTTAGCACCTTCATCCATACACACATCTTCGGTTCCAAATTAATACTCCCTCCATTTCAGAGAAAGTGTTACATTTTGACTTTGACCGGTCAACTGTCTTCGTATTTGACCACAAATTACTCATAAACGATAATAGTAAATAATTTAATAAAATCATATAATAAAATTTTAATTACTAAATTTTCATTATATAATTTTAATAATTTATTTATTAATATCGTTTAAGAAATATTAATAGTCAACGAAAACAATTAATGAGAATAAAAAATATGCTTTTTTGAAATGTAGGGAGTATCTTATTATTATATATGGTGCAATATCAACTCACATTGTAGCATGCGCCTCACGGTAGGGTACATTATGAATCGTGAGGGTTGATATATTGGATCGTTTTCACCTTACCTCTATAGGACCTAGCTAGCTAGATCACCCTTGTTTATTTCCCCTCTTTTAGTTATGGATATGTTGACCAAAGTTACCTAGTGCTCTATGCCCTCCTTCAGTTCTTCTAGATGTTAGATGATGATACAGTCCACTATAGGCACGTAATTTTTATGTTCGGACCATGACAAGAATAATGTGCCTGCCAGACTTAAAAATTGGAGCTCATATGAATTTCACATATGTATTTGTTTATAGTGGGAACACACAATGTCGCACTTAGCAATCATGTTATAAACCATGATCATGAATACTTTATGTGTTCCATAAAAAATTGTTGTCTGACTTTTTGAGATCGATCTGACAACAATTACTAAAAAAATTTGTTTAGTTTTACTAGAGAAAGTATGGAACTGTAGCGATCTCATTTGTTGCGGTTTGACTTGGTTTTTTCTGGCTATAGACTAGTACGCGAGCTTAAGATTTATTCCGTACACATCCAAAGCATAGTGGGTGCAAACATACGTGTAAATTAGTTCAAAAAGTGTCATGATTAAGTTTGTTCCAATGATACAAATTTAGATTGATGCACATTGCTTTTGTTGCAGTTCCGCTGTGAATGATTACATAGAAGCAGTTAGGAACTTGGCATGTGAGATTCTTGATGTTGTAGCTGAAGGGCTTTGGGTCCATGACAAATCCATCTTCAGTAAACTCATTCGGGACCATCATAATGATTCTTGCTTCCGGATCAATCACTATCCCCAAGATTTTAACTCCTTAGATCATTTTGATCACAAGGACCCAAAAGTCCGTATCGGGTTCGGAGAGCATTCCGACCCTCAGATACTCACTATCTTGCGGTCCAACGATGTTGGTGGTCTTCAAATCCTCTCAAGTGATGGTCTTTGGATCCCCGTTCCTCCCGATTCTAATAAATTCTGTGTATTTGTAGGTGATGCCTTTCAGGTTAGTACTATTTTGTAACCTAAAGTCTTGTAAAAAACTGATTGCACACTAAAACTAAAATAGTGTAAAACTGATTTTCCATTGGTCGCATAACAACCAGTGGGTTAACTAAGTGCTGTCACAACTCGTAAATTCTTTTTTATATTAGCTGTTATGTTAAATATTTACTTAGATTTATGTTATTTGTCACATTATATTGCAGGCTTTGACGAATGGGAAGTTTCTGAACGTGAGACATAGGGCGTTAGCAAACCCGGGTAAATCAAGAATGTCAATCATCTATTTCGCAGCTCCTCCTCTAAATTCGAATATTTCCCCTGTACCAGAGCTAGTCTCTATCGATAGTCCGAGTCGCTACAAGGTTTTCACTTGGGGAGAGTACAAGAGCACGTTTTATTCTTTGCGATTGGCTGATGATCGTCTCAACCATTTTAGAAAACAAGATAATTGAAGAATTTATAAATTTTATTCTTTCTTGCTAAGATGATGATGGTGATGTGTGTATTCTCGAAAATGAGATCTAGATAGCTAAGGTTGTGCTAGCTTGCACATATCATGTATACGTGTTGTTGGGGAAAAAAAGTTATGAAGTTTAGGTTAAAATGATCATGTGTCACAGATTATATACTATTGTTTATAGAATTAGCATTATGGATCAAAAGCTATAGGCCCGCAATATCTAGTTTTATGTCTTTTTTGGATATGTCGTTTGTGAATGTAAGGTGCACTTGTTGGTGTCATCACTCGTACGCGAACCAGGAGACTTTCCGGATGGTCACCCATCCTAAGATTGCTTCAGGGCAAGCACACTTAACTCTGAAGTTCTTATGGATGGATTTCCGAAAAGGAAGATGCACCTTGTTGGTATGAGTAGCGTTCTCGAGTGAGGACAAAGTGCGTGGGAAAGGATATGTGTTGGTACAGTGGGGCCAACATATGTGTTCTATGTCAACTACTTTCTTATTGACCAAGTCCCTAAGAAAATGATGCCTAATATCTATGTGCTTAGTGCGAGAGTGTTGAACATGGTTCTTAGAGATATGTATGGCACTAAGGTTATCACAGAACATCAAAAGGGTAGCACTTTGTAGACCATAGTCATGCAGCATATTTTTCAACCGACGGTTGAGACACAACCGCCAAACCGCTACATATTCAGATTCGGTGATTGATGACACACGCTCTGTTTCTTGCTATACCAAGACACCAAATTTGGACCAAGATAAAAGCATCCTCCACTAGTGGATTTTCTATCATCTAGATCACCAGCCCAATCAGAATCACTAAATCCCACCAGATTAGTGTTTGTGTCACATGCAAACCATAATCCAAAATTAACAGTTCCTGATATATATCCAAGGATTCTTTTAACGACAGTTAAATGGGGGCTTTAGGTTGGTGATACAGTGCGCACAGAGAGCATGATATCGTGTCTCTTGTGAGCGGTCTGAAGGCTTTCAATCATTGATCTGATAATGTTGGGTTAACATCCGCGCAACATCGATTCTCGACTTCAGAGAGGTACCCATAAGTGTCTTGCATGATTTAGAGTTCTCCTGGACACGAAAGAAGCTGAGTTCACCAATCATATTCATCTCAAAGGTACCTATCATAGTTTGCACAAACTGATGTACTATGGAAAGATTAGTCAAGTTAAGCACAATATAATCTTCTTTTGCACGATTGCAATTGTGGGGATCAGCCACCACGTAGCAGTTGTCAGGAGACCTGGTCCCTGTCATGTCAAAACATTTCTCCTTGCAAGTATGTACTTTACAAGTGTGTTTGTTAAATTTGACCTTCAAATCATCATCACACACATGACAGACACTAATAAGGTTAGCAGTTAAACCTTCAACCAACAGTACATTTTTCAAGGTTGGAAAACCATCAAGAGTTAACACCCCCTTCCCAAGTACTTTACTCTTGTATCCTCCTCCATAAGTTACCATTCCAGTCTTTTGAGAGACAAAGTTAGAAAGATAACTCAAGGTTCCTGTCATATGTCTTGAACATCTGCTATCAAAGTACCATCTACATGCATTGTTAGGAGAGGTAGCCACAGAAAAAGTAATATTACAGGCAATCTTTTCCCTAGGAGCCCAAACTCTCTTATACTTTTCTCTAGAGTTTTTCCCAGTTCCAGAGGCTTTTTCTTTCTGACTAGAGACAACATGGTAAGCTTTAGACACAGAGTTCCTGGAACTAGACACTGTTGATGTCGATGTTGACTCAACATCGGACTCAACATTGGATTTTTCATTCTGCTTAACAGGAGCCACCAAACGAACAGATTTTGGAACAAACACTTTAGATTTCTCTGCTTTTGAAACTGACACATTTGAAACTGACACATTTGAAGCTGACTCAACCACATGTTTTTCTATCTTCCCCTTTTTCAGATCTCTTAGATAAGTAAAGCAGTGAGGTTTTATGTGACCAGTCTTAAGGCAATATTGACACACATAAGTCTTTTTGGTTCCTTCCACAACCTCACCATTTTCTTTGACAACAACAGGAGCATCGAAATGTTCAGAAAGAGGTTTGACTTTTTGCATAGCATCAATCCAGTAGTCATCTTTTAAAGCTTCTTTTGCATTCTTAGGTTCAGTAAGAGAGACAAAACAAGAAGAACTCACCGATTGACACATAGTAGTGTGGCTTGCCATTTCCTTGTAGTTCTTTCTGGTATTTCCCCTAAGAGTCATTCTTCCCCTTGGATCACCAATGGCTTGCGAACTTGGATGATCTTTGTGAATCCTCGGGGGTGGATCATGTCTGATGGAATCCAGAGGCACAGTCGGTTCCAGAACAGGTTCATCTTCACTTTCAGAGACAGATTCATCTGATGAGCTCTCCCCCTGCAATGTTGGGCGCGATGTTGACTCAACATTGTGATCAACATTGACTCCATCTTCTCTGACGATGAATGGACTGGGAATCGGTATAGAACCCGATCCGATTTAGTACACTGCTTACGTGCGATGTCTGTTTTTACAATGCGATACTGCCTCAACTTCTTTGTTTTCAAAGGGCACTAAGTCATCAAAAATAATGTTAACAGATTCTTGAACAGTTTGTGTCCTTAGATTATACACCCTATATGCATGTCTATTAAGAGAGTAACCAACAAAAATGCCTTTATCACTTTTTGCATCAAACTTGTCTAAATGTTCTCTATCATTGAGAATATAGCAGGCACAACCAAACACATGAAAGTACTTAAGATTAGGCTTCTTGCCATTTAAAATCTCATAGGGAGTGGTTGAAGTTCCTGGTCTAAGGTAGACTCTATTTATTATGTGACAAGCAGTATTTACAGCTTCAGCCCACAATCTTTTTGAAAGGTTCATGGAACTCAACATAACCCTAGCCATTTCTTGTAAGGTCCGATTCTTTGTCTCAGCCACTCCATTTTGTTGTGGAGTTTTGGGTGCAGAAAACTCATGAAAGATTCCTTTCTTTTCGCAAAAATCAGCAAAGGTTTGATTCTCAAATTCCCTACCATGATCCGACCTAATGCGTTGGACAACAGTAACATATTGATTACTAAACCTAGCATGCAGTTTCTTGAAGGAATCAAAAGTTTCAGATTTTTCTTTTAAAAAACTTACCCAAGTAAATCGAGAAAAATCATCAACTATAACACAGATGTACTTCTTACCACCTAGACTATCTACCTTAATTGGTCCCATTAAGTCCATATGTAAGAGTTCGAAGCAGTTGGATGTACCTGTTTTCTGCCCTTCGGTTTGTAGGGATGTATGCATAGCTCTAGTTTGTTTACCTTTTAGGCAGTCACCGGACGCTTGCTTTCCGGCATTGCTCAGCTTCGGCAGTCCTCTAACCCCATCCAGTTTGATGAGCCTTTCAATGTTCCTATAGCTTACATGGCCAAGTTTCTTGTGCCAAGTCACAGCTTCATCATCTCTTGCCACAATTTGTTCGTCAGTGAGTTCTTCTTCAAGAAAATGATCTGCGGACAAATCAACTGAACCATGCAAACAGTAGACATCAGTAGACATTGAGTTTTCAGAGTCAGAAACTTTTTCCCTAAATATTTCTTCGCACTTCTGTGAGTCATCATAATCAAAGAAGAGGATCTGAGACGATGTTGAGTTTTCATTGTTGACTAAACATCGATTTCCAACATCGTCGAGCAGGAGGCGCAACACGACCTTCTGAAGCATCAGATTCCTGTTCATCACCTGAAACATCACTGAGACAAGCAAACAAAGTCTTTTTCTTCTTACGAAGAGAGTTAGCACATTCATTCTGATAATGTCCCCATCCCTGAAATTCAAAACATCTAACTTTTCTAAGTTGAGCAGGACTTAAACTAGGGGAATCTACAGTCTTTTTAAACTTGTTTGTGCCTTTTGAATTGCTTGAAGAGCCTTTGTTAGAATTCTTTCTAAAGCTGGTTTTGTTGAACTTTCTACGCAACCTATCAAGAGCTTTATCGAGATCTTCTTCAGTCATCTCATCAGATTCATCACTACTGCTATCAGACTCAGGGATTTTTTATTTGGAGTGCATAGACATACTAATAATTTTCGTACCATTGCGCTCATTCTGTTGAATTTCAAAATTATTTAAATTGTTCATCAAGGTATGAAAATCCATAGCTGCCAAGTTTTGAGTATCTTCCAAAATCGTTCTTTTTATGTCAAACTTTGAAGAAAAAGATCGAACTGCTTTTGAAATCAATTGTTTATTGGACATGGCATCTCCAAGAAGTTGAATATCATTAGAAATAGTGAGCAGTTTGTCAAAATAAGAATCAATTGTTTCGTCTTCTGCCATTCTCAAATTTTCAAATTTAGACCAAAGCAGTTGCAGTTTCGTTTGTTTAATACTGTTATCACCTTCACAATGATTTTAGAGTAAATCCCAATCTTGTTTAGCAGTAGTGCAATTTTGTATGAGTTTAAACATATGAGAATTAACATGAGAATAAATTGCATTCAAGGCTTTTTCATTGTAAGAACTAGCAAGAAAATCATCACCTGACCATTGTGCTTCGGGTTTTGGAATGACATCTCCATCAGCATCTGGTCCTATGGTAGGCAAGGCATAGCCTTCAAGAACAGATTTCCATGCACGCCCTTCAATGGATTTGATATACGTTCTGACCCTTATCTTCCAGTAGTGGTAGTTTGACCCATCTAGCACAGGTAGCATGTTGACACTTGAATTGATAGCGTCCATCGTAGTAGTACCAAATCCAGACACCAATTAATTAGGTGGCTGGCTCTGATGCCACTTGTTAGAACTGTAGGACCGGGATTGGTACTTACGAGCGATTTGACGATGTTGACTATTGATGTTGAGTCAACACCGTTTCTCAACAGTGAACAGTGATCGACAAGACTACGACAACAGTGAACTGTGATCGACAAAATTCAGTAAAGTGCAGCGGAATAAAACTAATCACACGATTAAGCAGGCCAGCAGATAATCAAATCTTCTTCAATAAACCAAGCCAATATATTGAAAAATATATTAAGCGCCAGAAACAAAATTTCTACACGATATGAAAGTAGAATTATAAAAAGAAGTTTAATTCAATCACAGACGATTGATTAAACTTACGAAAAACTAGACCTAGAACAGACAAGAAAAACCTATTCTAGTTCAATGATACTAGAGTAATTCTCAATCTTTAGAGAACACTCACAAGGAACACCGAAGTAAAAGTCTAGTAAAGCAAGACGCCTAAAACATATAATCTTTGTTCTTCAAAGGCAATCGGCGCCTTGCAATGGCTCGGTCTCCTTGTATATATAGATGCTAGAATCGGCCTCATGAAGAAAACTCAAGCCCAAGTCGAACCCTATTGGGTTTCTTTCATAAGGAAACTTCCTTCTTCTTGATATCTTTAGTATAAGGAATCTTCTATATATCAATCTCTTTTAAATCTCACTTTCCTTATAGCATCAGATTCTTCCTTGAACAATATGGCAGCTTCCTTCTTGCATTATACTTCTTATTTTCCTTTTTGCTTTCGATTGCGTTTTGCTACGATTACCTTTCTGATGACGTTTTGGTACGATGGCCACTGAGAACTAATCGTGATCCATTAAGCATGTTGAGGCCCAACTTGATATATCCTACAAAATAACCATAGAAAAACAACTACAATTGTCGAACCGGTTAATAAACGAAGAAAGGCCGAATTAACAAAACAAGTGCAATATAAATTGCACTTTCACTATCTACTCAGGCACTTACTATTGTCTTTCCGGCATAGTACTTCCTCCATTACACTCTGAATTCCTATTGAATTCGATAAAAAAAAAACCTTGACTTTCCTATTTTTTTAGGAAAATCTTACCTTTTCGAAAACTTCATAAAGATATCATAACTAAGGATTAAATGGTTAGGTGCATTTGTATATCCGTAAGGTTGCCTACGTAGTTTATAGTTAGTGATTTAACCGATCGATTGTCCAGGTTAGCATTCTTCTAGCGGTGTTAGGAGATGTATTGATATGGAGTATTCTTGTGCCTTGTTTTGCTGAATTCTATGTTCTAGAGTGTATCATATAGGATAAAGGGTATCTTTAGCAATCACTACAAGAAAGCATGTTCCTAGCCACGGGAACATAGAATCCGTCGCTAGTTAGCGACGAATCGCTAGCTCTAGAGACGGATACAATCCGTCGCTAGTTCTAACGACGGATAAGCATCCGTCGCTAGTTCTAACGACGGATAAGCATTTCCGTCGTTATGTTTAACGACGGATAGGCTAATCCGTCTTTATTTAACGACGGATAGTCGTATCCGTCGTTAGAACTAGCGACGGATAGATTATCCGTCGCTAGATTCGTTGACTAAAATGGAAAAAAGAAATAAAAAAATGGAAAAATAAATTTTTAAAAAAAAATAATAGAAAACTGAAAATCTAGCGACGGATAGGACTATCCGTCGCTAGAGTTTCAGTTTTTTACGGGAAGCAGAATGCTTCCTTCCCCATTTTTTCTTCTTCCTCATTCTTCTTCCTTTCTTCTCCCCATTTCGCCCAAAGCCATTCCGGTCCAAATCTCAACCATTTTGTCCATTCTTCGTGTACATTCGAAGCTCGTGAATCAAGGAGGTCAATTCTGCCGTCAATTTCAAATTCCATCCGCACATTTCTCTGGATTCGAAGGTAAACCCTAATATTTTATATTAATTTGAGGATTTTGTTACTGTGGATTAATTTGAGCAATTGAATGTAAATGGAGAGTATATAGTACTTAGTTTAGATGTAATTAGGTAATGTTTTACCTTTGAGATGTGCAATTGATATATATTGATTGTGAATTTGAATTTTTAGTATAATGTTAGTATGTTTGTAAGTATGTTGGGCTTTTAATTAATTTGATATTGGTGTATATTTAGTAAAATTGTGAAGATTTAGTACCTCGTTTTGAAACCCTAACTTTTTGACATATTTGGAAAATTTAGTTAATTTAGACTAATTTAAGCAATTGTATGTTTACTAGCTAATTAATTAACTTTGAGATGTGCAATTGTTTGAATTATTAATTAGTATAATGTTAAGTATGTCGTAGTTTTAATTTATGTATGTTAATTAAGATTTGCAATTGTTTCATTTGATAAATTTATACATGTACTAGATTATAAATTATGAGAATTTAATTAATGAAGTGTGTTGATATAATTTGGTGATTACATTCGTAAAATGCATGTAATTTATAATTTATAAATTCATATTAAAGGGTTGGAATTCTTTATTTGTAATGGGAATTTTGGTAAGAGAGAAAAACTTTATAACATGCAAGAAATGGGGAAATGGGAATCGAGTTGAAAAAATACGATCTAATCGATTCAAACGTGTCAGGTTATATAATCATCCAATGAACACCGATCGTTCATGGATGTACCAAAGGATAGTTAATGGTAGAGTTTTACCTAGTTTTGTGGAAGGGGTTGATGCCTTCGTTACATTTGCACTGACACAGACTAATTGTTTGAGTGGGGGGATGATGAAGTGCCCTTGCACCCAGTATAAATGTAGAAATAAGCATTTTTTACCTCCAGAAATGGTAGTGGAACACTTGAAAGGTAAGGGGTTTGTAGCTGAGTATGACATATGGACTTCTCATGGTGAGACATACAAGACGTTCATGGATTATGAGAATTTGGGGAAGCGTAAAAGAAAACAGGAAACTGTGATGGGAAGTACTCAAAATACTTCTACATCTGATGCTAATAATGATCATGAACGGGTTGAGCAAATGGTATATGATATTGCGGGTTCAGAGTTCATGGACGCCAGGGAGCTAGTAACCGAGGGGGATGCGGAGGAGCCTCTGAATCCTGAGGATCAAGTCTTCTTCGACTTGATGGAATCCGCAAAGAAGCCGGTTTATCCGTGGTGTAAGCACACCGAATTATCATTGTTGGCTCGGCTAATGAGTTGTAAGGCTAATGGCCAGCAATCTGAATCGAGCTTCAATGAATGGGTACAAGTAATGTCGGAGCTTTGTCCAGAACCAAACCTAGTTCCCACCAACTTTTACCAGGCGAAGAAAAAGATGCGAGGGATGGGGTTGCCCATGGAAACCATAGATTGTTATGAGGGTATGTGCATGATTTATTGGGAGGAGGATAAAGATCTACTGAAGTGCAAGTTCTGTGGTAAGGACCGGTACAAGCGTTACAAGGAAGGCGCCTCAAAGAAACGTCAGAAGAAAAATCTCCCAGATAAGAAAATGTGGTATTTCCCTCTAGCACCTCGTTTGAAGAGGTTGTACGCTTCAAGTGCTTGTGCTGATAAAATGCGGTGGCACAAGGAGATATTCAAGCTTAGGACATAACTTAAGATAAGTGTTTATATATATGTCACATGAATTGTCTAATAAATATATGTACTCTTCTATATGTCATTCATAACTGCAGGTTGTGGCCTCAGCAATCTTCAGACGACCTGCATGAGATATTCAAGCTTAGGAGGGAGTTCTTGGGCCGTGGAGGCGAAAAGTGGAGCACACTCGAGGTGAGGCAAGCACTTCTACTTTGATGAGCTTCGGGTAAGCTTAAATGTTACAATTTGTTGTGGTAAATGTTACAATGCTTTATTTGTAGAGAGAATCGATTAATGAACTAGTTTACTAATTTGTGTGGTATGTTAGCCACTTAATTGGGTGATATGTTAGTCACCATTGTGTTAGTAAATTCTAGGACACTTTGTGTGGTATGTTAGCCACTTAATTGGGTGATATGTTAGTCACCATTGTGTTAGTAAATTCTAGGACAATTTGAGTGGTATGTTAGCCACTTACTTGGGTGATATGTTAGTCACCATTGTGTTAGTAAATTCTAGGACAATTTGTGTGGTATGTTAGCCACTTACTTGGGTGATATGTTAGTCACCATTGTGTTAGTAAATTCTAGGACAACTTGTGTGGTATGTTAGCCACTTGGGTGAAATGCACCATTGTTTATCTTGAAATTGTGACCTTGAGGCATTAATTTTTACTTTGAATGGAATTGGAATGTAGAAAAAATACTACATTCCGACTGGTCTTATTCCCCAGATGTGGCATGTTTTCGAGAGTTTGGGCTCTGACCTGTATAGGCATATGGTGGCTGACATGAAAAAATACCGAGACAAAGGAAATACGCCACAGTATAGGCATATTAGGGACGAAGAGTGGGCTATGTGGCATGAGTATTGGAGCATTAATCACGTCGAGGATTAGTCCTACAAGAACAGCAATTTGGTCGAGCCGCGAGATGGTAAGGGCTCTGCCAGGCATCACTTCGGGTCACGAGCTGTTGTCACTGATCGTCAGATGTCGGTAAGTATATATATGTGTGTTCTGATTACAACATGATTTGTACACATGTGTATTGCTTTCATTTATACCAATTTACCACTTGTTTGCATTCCTACGTACCAACTTACTAACTACTTGTTGCAATATATAATGTTCTTTAGCTGAACCTGAACCAACCCAAGACTTGCCTAGAGAAAATGAAGATGGGGAAGTTCAAGAACGGCGTTTGGGTGGACCAGAAGTCCGAGCTTATTGCGGTATGTGTATTTGCTAAGTGTTACAGTTGTATATGCATGTGTATTATAAATTAAATATGAAATTGTAGCTCATTTCGTATACACTTGACTATTACAGAGTGAGGTGGAGCGGATCATTGCGGAGAGGCTGCTCGAGGGTGAGGAGTTGTCCGTGGAAGAACAAGACCGGATCTTTCTACAAGTCAACCCACCCGACAACAAGGGTCGGGTTTATGGTCTTGGTAGTTATGGCGAGACACTGACGCAGAGCTTCTCCGTGTCCCAGCAGCAATCTCAGGGACATGGTGGTGTTTACACACAGGGGCAGGTCGAGCAGATGGTGAATGAAGCAGTGACTCCTCTCCAGACTGAGATTGAAAATCTCAGGGATGAGCAGGCTCGTATGAATCAGAGGATGGAAGAGCTCTGCCGCTTGTATATGAGCGTAATACCCTACTCATCTTAGTGATGTTGTGATGTTTTGGATACTATGCTACTTTTTACTTTGTTGGATATTTGGATTTATATTCGGATATGTAGACTTTATTTTGGATAATTTATTTTTTGGACGAATCGTTGTTGTTAATTAATGCAATTTCCCCTTTGTGACATATCACTATTATATTTATTGAAAAAACAGGTGAAAATTATAAAATAATTTTAAAAAAAAAACAGTAGTTTAGCGACGGATAATTATCCGTCACTAAACTACGAATTAGGGCTAGAACGCCCTAATTCGTTGTTTAGCGACGAATAGTTATCCATCGCTAACTACGAATTAGGGTAGCACTCCCTAATTCGTTATTTAGCGACGGATAATTATCCGTCGCTAAACAACGAATTAGGACGTTCTAGCCCTAATTAGATTAGAGACGGATAATTATCCGTCTCTAATGGCGACGGAGGGTCAACACCCTATCCATCGCCAATTCCGTGGCTATTAGCGACGGATAAAAATCCGTCGTTAATTCGCCTTAGAGACGCCCATCATTAATACGGACGTCTATCCGTCGCTAAGGACTTAGCGACGGATCGGCAGTGGCTTAGCGACGGATAATTCCGTCGCTAAACCACTGTTTTCTTGTAGTGAATCTTAGTGCTATTGGAATTCTGACTCCTATCAATAGTGTAATGGATGATGCTAGTCAAAATAGCTGAATATGAAGTAGGAACTCGAGGTAACGTGGGATCACGTTAGGCGGTCTTGCGCACAACATCACGAGAAAGTTGGACATGCCGAATATGGGAAGAAAATGTATATATAAGTAGAGTCACATCTCAATTGATAAATGAGACTTTTGATTGGGCCTTAATCTTGGTCTAGATTATACAATATCATACCAATATCGGTTATAGTCCGATTCATAATGTACAACGTTGAGTAAGCGAATAGCATATTAAAAAGATAACCGTCCAAATTTGGTTTTGCAGAACAAAAATCTACAACGAAGTATATATCTGGAACTGGAAGCAATCCTTTCGTGCTGCAAACATTCAAAATGGTGGTTAGGCTGGTTATGACTAATGAGAGATGTTCTAGATAACATTAATTTAGCAAGAATTGCTTGAACGAATAAATATCTATCAACAATTTATAATTATATATATATAGATGAGTTTAATTCACTCCAAGGTTAATGTATAGTAGTAGTGATTGTGTGCTGGACAAAATGGCATCACTAGTATTACTGATAGGAGCTCTGCTGAGGTCGCCAGTAATCCATGAGATGATGAGTTTGCAATTAGTTGACGAAGTACATACCATACTGCGGTTCAACGAAGACGACAAATTGTGCACGATTGGAACAGGAAGTGCATTCTCCGGCGATGATTCCGGTGACTGCAGCTGGAAGCACATAGCCGAGACTTGGATTTGGCCTTAGATTTTCTCGGTACGTAATTCTGGCTAGTTGCTAGTTTTTCTGCTAGCTCTTGTTTGAAAACACAAGGTTCCTTAATTGGGCTAGGTTTACGGGCCTAATGATGAAGAGTCATGGGTCAAATGTTGGTCCAGGAAGTATTGAACTTTGGGAGAAAGAACTTTGTAAGTTTTTCATACAGAAAATATTCATGTGTGCTGTGCTACCATATATTTTTCATTTCTCATTATGCATCATAAATTTTTCGCATTCAGTTAGAAATTAATTTACGAAAAATACAAATTATACTGCATGAAATTCCTGGTTAGACGAACTTATATTAGGTGAAATTCAACCCAAATTCTGAAGAGTTAATGAATTAGGCATGATTCACATGTCGAAAGAATTATTTTTTTAATAAGAAAGAAAATGACATAAACACCAATATTGCGATGTTTAATTGAGAACAATAGAACTGCATTTTGTTTGTTGGGCTATGTCTTCTTTTCCTTCCAATTCTTCCATAAGGTGAACCATATCTAATTCGCTAATTCAATAGAACTAGACGTAAAATTCGACCTAATTTAAATTAAAAAACCTGAAAATTTCACCAAACTAACCGATGATCTCAAGTTAAAGATGGCCCAAACAATAAGCATATTTATTTATTTATTTATTTATTTTGTTAAACCTTCGGATCAAGTACATCCCTTTGTGTTGATCGATTACATATTTTCAAAATGATATTTCAAAGTACAATAGGGAGAATAAACAAAGTAATTAATGCCGTTTAATTCCATGGCACAATAAGAACATACTATAGTCTTCACTTGTCATTCTATAGAAGGGTCCATGAGCCAAGTTTCACCATCAATGTAATGCGTTCCAATAAAAGGCGCAGCTTCTTCATCCGTTAGCACCCTCGCCCATGGCACTCGCCCGGTCATGTTGGCTCCCGGTCCACTGCATTGGTACTCTCCATAGTATACTAGCCTATATTTAGTTTCAAACACCACATGATTAGTTCATAGAATTACGACTCTACTAGACAACTAGCTAGCATATTTGGTCAAAAAGAATCTGCCCGAACAAATTTGATTTGAAAGATCATAAACTTACTGATCACGGGTTGTTTTGCCCCAGTCGTTCCAGCCTTGAGGAAGAACGATGCTGTCCATGAAGGTGTAAGAAAAAACAACTCTGGAGTAATCGCCCCATGCTCTACCGAGGTAAATGTGTCCGGTTCCTGTCACGGTGCAGTTTTTGAAGGAAAATCCACTTGGCATTGTTGAAGTTGATCGCTTTTGAGCAGTCAGGGATGCTACTTTCTTAGTCACCGAGTTTAAATAACAGTTCTGCGTGCCAAATGTAATAGTACTATATATTTATCATCTTACTTATAATTGACATATAAAGACTACATTCATGATCTCAGATAAATTAAACTAACCTGGTAGAGGGATGTAGCATAGCCGAAGATAAAATCCACAGAGCCCTGGATAAAACAATTACTGAAAAAATGAAGCCCCTTGTGATCGTAAAGGGTGTCTTGGATCCCATAAAAACTGCAATTGTAGAATGCTGCCTTGGTGCCCGAGATACGTAGTGCCACTGCCTGTCCGCCCACCGAACCCACCACGTGTGCTGCCGTATTCTGCAATTTGACACCCAATCCGATCCGATCGAGTATAAATTAAGTAAATAACTTGTCACTTGACTGGGTTTAATCATAAGAAATTGTAATCTAGATCAAGAGATATATATGATAATTAAATTACATGACTAGGTTAAGTGTGTGAACTTCAACTTGTCTCACATTTTTGGAAATGCATCTCTAGTGTGCAAACTGCAATTTATAGGTCTGCCCGTGACATTCCCTGGATCTTGGAACATTAGTTGTCTATATCTTACCTATATAATCTAGAAAATCAAACTACATCACGTACATAGTTAATTAGTTATCTCGAATTAAACATGATTCAAAATGGCTTTACAATTAATTAGGCAAACTAAGCATATTGATGGTTATCACAAGTCAAAGAATCTAAGCAAATGGTTTGTAGAACTCTAGCCTTATAGGACACATTACTAGCAATAAATCTATGGTTATTAATAAGTACAGTAGGTCCTAGTTATTAGAAGTGCATGCAAAATGTAAATCACTATATATGTTTTCTAAAGCTTGGCGTTGATTAATAATAAAAGAAAAGAGCACAAGAGTTTAACAATTACCTCAAATTTGATGTTGATAGCCACGAAGTAATCCGCATCAACTCCAACGGTGGCACTTTGAAACGTCCTTGGGCTGCCACCACCTCGGCCGCTAATAGACGAGGCAGTGTCGTTTCCGGTGATGAGTGGCGGATCACTTGCATCTCCTACAAACGTTATGAATCGCATTGTTCTTGGTATATTCACCTTCTCCCTACATCCATAAAGAATGTATTCAATACATTCCCATTCAACAGCTCTAGCTAGAAATAGTACACGAATATTCTTAGACGCCCCATGAGTCATTACCATCTTATTCATTAAATGTCATACACACCGTGATTGTAAATGAATCTTTCATATTGTATTGTACTACAATACGTAGTACAAAACATAAAGAGGTAATACTATACATTGAACACACAAATAGTACGTACGACTTGCATTGTTACAAATTAGAATAACTATATATATTTCATTTCTTACCTATAAACTCCTGAATTGATACGGACAATGACTCTGCGAGTATTATAACGTGGAATGCTGAGGATAGCTTCATTAATGGTCTTGAAGTGACCATTAGTACCATCCTGGCTAACACTTATCTCCATTTTGTTCATCTCCGCCATTTCTAGCTTCAAATCAACGAGCTTCTCACGAGTAGTTGACTTCTCTGTCCTGACCAAATCGATGACATTCTTCTCCTTGTAATTCTTGACATGCCATGATATCCATTTATCGTAGTCGGTTTCAGTAGCCCAGACAATGTGGAACGTAAGAGTTGAGATGAAGAGGAAAAGGCAAATGTATAGGACTTGAAATGTTGGTTTACTCATGGTGCGTTTGTGTGTGGAGTGATGGTGTCACAATGTATGAACCATGAATTATAAATAATATTATCAATTCAGGGTAGGCAATGGCACTGCTACATCGACTTCTAGTGCCACTGACAACGTACCTTGACAAAATTGGCATAATTTACAGTATCTTGTGAGATAAGATTACAAATTTACAATACATAATTGATGACTAAAACCAAATGAAGCCTAAAAGGAAATAATGAGAAGATAGAGTTATTTCCAGCAAATTAGAGCAGAGAAGTTGATTAGGATTTTTGGTTGGCAGTAACTAGAAACTTGTCCCCATGTTATGTACTGATACGCGCTTGTTGGCCAATATTGTGGATAATGGATTTGTCACACCCATTTTAGTTTGATATTGGAAGTGCAGTATAGCTGTATCCCATTAAAATTTAGCCATTTTGGCTCTCAAATTTTGAGGGAGGGACCCTAGCTAGCTTGAAGTGGAGAAATGGAGATGTAGTTCCACTAGACATTTGATTTAATTCGACCCATAAAAAGAATCGTATTATATATATAAGAGTCGTATTTAAAAACTATGACTCTTAATAAGTGACGTAAATTTCAAATGGACCGTAAAAGGGGTGCGTCGTATTTTCGTTTGAAGTAGAAGTCGTATTTTTTTACCTTCTTTGAGTTAATTTTAAGGCCTTTTTTAGTTCATTTTTACGACTCTTATAAAGAGTCGTAAAATTTATGAGTCATATTAGATCAAATATCTTGTAGTGTACAACCCTTACCTACTATTGTAGTATTAATATAAATGATTAGATTACACACCTCTCTATAAGTTCGAGTTTTTAGATGAGATGGAATTCTATCACTCTAGCTTCAACCATATACCAATGGATTCATTGATATCTTCAAAATGTTATACATACATGCACTAGCCATGACTCTCAACCAAGGGTCCAAGACGGTTCGAAAGAAGTCACTTCCATACCAATGCACGTATGCCCCTCGACACGTGCAACTGTCCACTTACGGCATTCCGCTCACAAGTCGCACCTCCGTGTGAAAGAAAGATTTATACAAAGACCAGTCTGGACGACTTTGAAGCATCCTTTGAGGGTTTCACTCGAAGCGGTTAATCAAATTTCACACCTAGTATGAGTTATTAAATGATACGAAATTCTACGAAAGCGGATGGGAAGTTATAACTAACTCTCCTCTTTATACCTGCAGATATGAGGCATAATCTTGTCCAAGCCAAGCCCATCCCATGTTCCAGCTTTGGCAGGCTAATTGGTAATTGCCAAGCCCATTCCATGTTCCAGCCATGCCAGGCAGGCCTAATTGGTAATTGGCACATTTTTTCAGTGTGTTCAGTTTAAATATAAAATAGTACTCTATATGTTCGGGAGAACATCATACATTAAAATTAACTTGCAATTGTAGTTGAAAAGTTAAAGTATTAATAACATATCAAAATGTAGGAAAAATGTACTTTTGATAGTAAAATGTGCAATTTATGTGTAAAATTGATGTTGTTTATTTATTTTTAATAATGTATGAAGTTTTATAGGACGTCTAAAATTGGCAAATGTATGAAGTTATGGGGCCGGAGGGAGTACTCGTAGTAGTATATAATGTCTCTGTCCTGAAATCAACTTCCAGTATATCGCAGACTCAACTTCTCCTCACTTAAGTGTAACTGGCTTGAGTTCACCCAAGTAAGATATTGGGTTTGACACGAGCCTTGTGCATGTAAAAACCCAACGTTAGGAGAGCCGCCTCTCAAAAGAGGTTCGACAGTGCTCGGTTGGACTATCCGTATGTGCCGGTTACCAGTGAAAAATTAAAAAAACAAAAATGAAAGGAAAAGGAAAAGTCACACATACGCAGCTATAGTTTCATTTTATTATCTTCGTCATTTTGCCTGCAAGGGCTTGGCAACTGTGAATTTGCAATCGTGAATTAGATGACTCGTGCAAATTCAGCAAGTGAACAATGTTGAAAGCAATTGTTGTATGATTAAAGATTGTTATATATGTTACTAATTAATTATTAAACTAAAGAAAGAAGCTTATAGAAGTGTCATGAGAGACTGAATTATTTTGTAGTTAGCTCGAGAGAGATCTTATCGTGCGGTCAAGCTCATGACTTACAAATTAAATTTGGATATGGATAATAATGTATACGAATCACTAGACCAGCATAATAAACATACTAATAATCACAATAATATAAACTTTGAAGGATAAGACAACACCCAGTTAGTTTCGTGATTTTTACCCGCTTTGATGTTTTGAGATCTTCCAAAGCTTCCTTCCCGCCGCTTTGGAAATCTTTAGTTGGGATTTTGGGATCCATTATGTTTCACAAAAGTTTACACTATTTGATCGATGTCATTGTTAGTATA
The DNA here is from genome assembly GCA_026545765.1 of Plantago major. Classification (NCBI taxonomy): domain Eukaryota; kingdom Viridiplantae; phylum Streptophyta; class Magnoliopsida; order Lamiales; family Plantaginaceae; genus Plantago; species Plantago major. Next base: position 3,166,962 of record CM048840.1, read on the forward strand.
TTTAACGGTTAAAATATAGTTGTTCAAAGTAGTATAATAATTTACAAAATTTCACTAAGTTTATAATTCAATTTAAATCCCATCCGTTGATTTTACTTATTCAATTTGAATCTGGTACGTACATGTGTCATTGTTTAAGTAGAAGGTGCAGGGTTCGAATCTCATTGGCGTAAGTTTATCCCTTTTATTTATTATTTATAAATATTGTCAAAAATCACATATTTATTGGTTTATATAAAAACCCTTAACACACGTAGTGTGTTATGTAAATACTAGTAAATAATAATTGGTTATAACACAAAATCTTATGAGACGGCATATGTTATCAATAAAATCATATATGTTATTAATTAAAACGTACATATTGTTAACGAAACAAGTCTTGTTGTAATATGAAAAAAACACCAATGTTAAAAACATATGTATTTTGATTAATAACATCGATGATTTTCTTGACAATATAGGTCCATCTCTAAATAAATTATCTAGATACCATCTCTTAGCAGACTTACCATTGATATAAATATGAAATATGATGTGGTAGTTAGTTTAAATTACAGTTTGATTTTAATTGATAAAATCAACTTTACTACATACTCCTTCCTTTTCAATTTCAAATTCTCATTCATTTTTTTTTACAAAATTGACCAAACATACCTTAAACTGAAAACAGATTTCATAATATCTTCACCATTTCATATGTTTATTCATTCAATCTCATATTTTTCAAAACTATACTAATTATTATACACCTTATTCTTAAAATTAACACTAAAGTCAATAGGAATTGGAGTTTATGATTGATAGTGTACATTCCACTGGAATTTATTCTTAAAATTAACATTCAAGTCAATAGGAATTGGAGTTTATGACTGATAGTACATTCCAGGGGAATTTCCCATTCTAGAATGATGCAATTGAATAAATTTCTAGTGAAAGATAAATTTTATCTTTAAATCAACAAAAAAAAAAAAAAATTGGTAAAACCAAATCAAATAAAAACAATACAATTATATTATAACTACTCGGACTACTAATGGCCGAGTCCCGGTCCTAGTAGTAGCGATTCTTATGGAAAACTCTTGGATGATATCTTTGGCCTCTTGTACACATGTCCTTTCCCGCACACTTTGTCCTCACTCGAGCGCGAACCGGGAGACTTCCCAATTCGTCACCCCAACACATGTTCTTTCCTGCACACTTTATCCTCACTCGTGCGTTAACCGAGAGACTTCCCGGTTGGTCACCTAAGATTGCTCCAGAGCAAGCACGCTTAACTCTGGAGTTTTTATAGATGGATTCCAAAAGAAAAGTGCACATTGCTGGTATGAGTAGCGTTCTCGATTCCTTTAAGCATTTTCGACTTGACTTGAAACTTTGGGACGTTACATATATACCGTCATTCATATACATCATTTTTCTGTTTATTTACAATAACGAATAATACTTCCTCCGTCCCTGAAATAGTTTTCCATTTTAACTTTTGCAGTCAAACTTTTTTAACTTTGACTATGAATTAATCTTAAACTGGAAATGTAAAATGTTTAATTAAATTATATAATGAAAGTATACACCCTAAAGTTTCATTATATAATTTAATCGAACATTTACCGTTTAAAATTAATTCACAATTAAAGTTGAAAAGTTTAACTGTGAAAAGTTAAAGTTGGAAACTATTCTAGGGACGGAGGAAGTAGAACATTAATGGCATAAATAAAGTAAGAAACACGGTAAAACTAAACGACATTTTTGTTCATAAAATTTCACAACTGGAACGAGACTGCATAAAATTTTCCACGTGCATTCTAGCACCTTCCTTCGAAATTGACTCGAGAAGTTTCCCGTCAATCACCACCGGCACGTGTCAGTACGCCACCAACCAAACTGTAATTGCCATCCCACTCCATTTCACCGCTATATAAACTGCTGCCACCATCTTCACCATGCACTCTTCACTACAAGAACAGAAAAACCACCCATAACTTTCATAAATCATTGTCATTCAAACTTCTCTAATTGTATCAACCAATGGCTCCAGAGCTAGTACCCTCATCCGGCATTCAAACAGTTACCGATTTCTCCAAAACGACGGTTAACAACAGCAGAGCTTACGTCACTTTCCTAGCCGGTAATGGGGATTATGTCAAGGGTGTTGTGGGCCTGGCCAAGGGCCTCAGGAAGGTCAAATCAGCTTATCCGTTGGTCGTGGCGGTTCTGCCCGATGTTCCGGCCGAGCACCGTCGTATCCTGGTGGAGCAAGGCTGTATCGTCAGGGAGATTGAACCGGTTTATCCGCCGGAGAATCAGACTCAGTTCGCCATGGCGTATTACGTCATCAACTACTCCAAATTGCGTATTTGGGAGGTTAGTTGTTGTTGGTTTTTTTTTTTTTAACTGAACTTATTTGTAGTATAAAAAAAAATAACTAAATAGTAACTGAACTTAAATAAATTGAAATTAATATGAATAGAAAATAGAACACATGGTATAAATGGATTCGTTAGACCTCGGTCTTATCCGGTGGTCGCACCCTCTCAATATAGCAGTGAGACCCACACTAACAGTGTTTCACTGTTACAATGAGAGGGGTGGTAAATCGGGGTCGAAAGTGTGGATCCCGAGACCACCGGGGTTGAAATTTCCGTATAAATGGATAGTATTAGATAGAGATCTGACACGTGTTACTTGTTAGACCAATCACCTTTATAATGATTGATTGAAATACTCAATAAACTATACTTCCTCGTCCCGGAATAGCTTACCATTTTGGTGTTCCAAATAAAAATTTTCATTTTATTTTTTTAACCATTCACCCAACTTTATCATTAAATATACTCAAAAGTAAATTCAATAATTTTATTTTATCCTACTTACAACTTTAAAAATCAATTTGAGGACCAATTAGTATTATTTTATTAAAAATTAATATATTTTATTTTTTCCACCTAAAAATTAAATGGGAAGCTATTCTCGGGACGGAGGAAGTAGCACGATTGATCTAATATATAAATATTATTCTTAATTCAACACCACCCAACAAAAATTTAGTATTGCGGATCTATTTAGCTAATTTGCTAAAAAAATTAAATATTGATCTACCTAGCTTATTAGATGTTTACGTGATGATCGTATTTTGAAAATAATATAACTAGCTGATCAAGATAGCTAGGTCGAAACATAACCTACTAAAAAATTAGCTTGTTTTTCCCGCCATATAGGTAACACGTGGACATGTGACATTTTTGGAAATGTCAATTTCATTATTTAGGGACATTTATAGTGTCAATTTCAAATTTTCAAATCAAGAAATTGATGTCCCCTGTTTTATATTTTCTTGGAGAAAGAATTATAATTTTGAATTGTGGTGTTAATTTGGGGATGCAGTTTGTGGAGTATAGCAAGATGGTATATTTGGATGGAGACATTCAAGTCTATGACAACATAGACCACTTGTTTGATCTGGAGGATGGTTATTTCTATGCTGTCATGGATTGTTTCTGTGAGAAAACATGGAGTCACACTCCTCAGTACAAGATTGGCTACTGCCAGCAGTGCCCGGAAAAGTTAACGTGGCCGGAGGACTTAGGTCAGCCACTGGCTCTTTACTTCAATGCCGGAATGTTCGTCTTCGAACCGAGCATTTCGACTTGTGAGGATCTCTTGACCACACTTCAGATCACTCCACCAACTCCTTTTGCCGAGCAGGTAGTTAGTTGTTACTCCATTTCCCTAATTTAGCTTCCCCTAACAGTTTGACATTCCCCTAATTTGACCCTAGTCTAACCATTTGACAGTCTATTAGATGCCAAATATGTAACCCCGTTACGCCCTCTAATAGAGCATGTGATACAATGTCAGTGTGGTGTGCTTGTGGTTACACCCTAAAATCTAATAAATCTAGTCAGACGTGTAGCATTCCCCTAATTTGCACTCATCTAACAAATTACCCTTATTTGTCACCATTGTAGTTGTTTAATCAGTATCACGTTCCCCTAACTTGCCTCTCTGATCAGTACAAATTGACTAATTGGTTAATGTAATTGTTTGATGGGTGCAGGATTTCTTGAACATGTTCTTCAAGGATATCTACAAGCCGATTCCTAACGTGTACAATCTAGTATTGGCAATGTTGTGGCGACATCCCGAGAATGTTGAGCTTGACAAGGTGAAAGTGGTACACTACTGTGCTGCGGTTAGTATTTCAGTCAATGTAATTCGCTCTACTTTGCTGAAGAACATTTGTAATTGTAACATTTTGTCTAATGAAGTGAATGTATGTATACAGGGGTCTAAACCGTGGAGGTACACCGGGAAAGAAGATAATATGCAAAGGGAAGACATAAAGATGCTAGTTGAGAAATGGAAGGCCATTTACGAAGACGAGTCATTGGATTACAAGAGAACACTAATGCAGGATGGTCGGGCGGTGTTGACGCCGTTGATTTCAGCTGTAATTGTAGCAGAGGCTAATAATGCTCCGTCTATGCAGTATGTAACGGCGCCTTCTGCTGCATAGGGTACTTGCTGCAATTGTGTACTTGTGATGTAGTTGTATATTTGTTGATAGAATAAGCTAAGAGCTAGTGATTGTCTTTTGGTTTTGATTCTAATTGATCTTTCTGGTAAATTAGAGGAGATCAAATATTGGAGAGGCTGGCTAATGGTTGAGCCTTTTAGCTTGATTTGTGACGAGTGGTTACTGTCTTTAAATTAGTTGTGCTACATTTGTAACTCAACTTGTATGAAATCTTGCAATGGTGTGATTTTTTGTCAAGTCCTTGTTTTCCTATCTATGTTCACCTATATAGTGACATGTTACACTCAGCACTAAGGAACCAGCCTCTCTACTTTTCTCATATTTACCGAAATTCTCTTGGGAATGGGCTGAAACTAATCGAATCAATCAAGAAATTATTGTGTAATAATAATAACAATTATATGATGGTATATATAATCACAATTAAAAAATATATTATTTTGTCATGCTACACATTCTTCCTACTCTTTTTTCTATCACTTTACATTTTTATTTATTATTGTAACAAACTTTAAAACCAACCGCGTGGAAAACAATATGAGAATGATAACTCGATTAAAACCGAATTTTAATCGTCGTATAAACTGTCTTTGTCTTTTTTTTTTTTTAAATCGGTGAAATTTATTACAACTTGTAAACGTTTACAAGAGTATGGACAATGTTCGGCAAATAAAATAATTAAAAGTTTAACCAAAATCACTTGTCCATAAACCATGCACAAGCTCGTGTCAACAACTTTACATCAACACTCTTTTTTTCCAGAACCTCCAGCATTGTTCCATTTTCCAAACTGATTCTTCAACTTTCAGTCCCAATAGTCATATTTCAACTTTCATGAAAAGAAATTAAGTATATTTGATTAACGTAACTTTGTTTTATTGTAAAATCCCGTGAAATTTTTCGATTTTATACGTATTGTTATAATAGGCTTACGAGAAAAAAATTTAATTGGACTTGTTAAAGTTCCAAGTTGAAGCCCAGCTCCCAAACCTCATTAAAACCCTTATACAGAACGTTCTTCTTCATCTTTTATACAGAACGTTCTTATTCATCTTTTACGTGAAATCAGCTTCTTCTTCAAACCTGTAATTTTCAACTTCTGCTTGGTAAGTTTCTCCTCCATGTTTCTTCCTTCTTCTTTTTCTTCGTTTCTCCTTACCATGGTTGTTCCTAAAAATAAGAAAACAGGATGTTGGATTCGTATTTGATGACTTTGTCTAAACCGGACAGAATTAAATGGACTGTTGATGATTGAGACGGAGAAACGAGAACGTGATTATTGGTTGGGAGAAAACCATTGAAATAGAAACAAAGAGTATGAATTTATTGTGAATCTCGAATTGGGTTTGTGAATCTTTGGTTATTTGTGGTTGTTTTTGGGTTAATTGGTGAGAGTATGATGTTTAGGATGAGTTTCGAACCTTAGCTTGGACTTGGAGATGTTAAAAATCGACTTTAAAAAGTTTCAGAAATTGCAGGGACCTAATTGAATATTTTCAGAGAATAGAAGGACCCTATTTGGAGAATTTGACCAAGGGAAGGGGCCTGTTTGTTATATATAATATTATTTTTATAAAGTTTGGTCCGGCTTTTGGTTTGGTTTAACTTGTTTTGGAGTTTTTGAACATGTAGATTTTTTGTTAGTTCAAATTGTAACTATACTCTTTATTTCATTGATCTACTAAAAGTCGTATTAAAAAGAAAGAAAGAAAAAAAGTTGAAAATAACTCAATTGGATAAATTTTCTTATTTTCCTCATACAAAAGATCGGGTGTGTAAATAAATGATAAAATAATAATAATAATAATAATAATAATAATAATAATAATATTATTATTATTATTATTATTAACAACAACAACAACAACAACAATAATAATATGAATTTAATGAATCGAATCGAATCGAAAGGCAATTGACTGAATGGGCCCAATCGAATGGGCTGAATCGAAAGAGTTTTCAGTTGAAAATAACAGAGCCTTAGAGAGGATAAGTGTATGATTGACCAAGTTATCTCTGCAAGAATTTGGTGTTGAGATCTGAATGGTCCAAAAACTGAAAAATTAAGAAGATCCAAGTGAAAACACACAACATAAGTCATTAGGACATTTTCAATCATACAAGATACTTCAAAGAATATCAGAGGAAGTTGTTTACTCTTAATTGGCCTTCAACTTTGCAAGGCTAAAAAGATGTAGATAAATATGACATTATGATTCATTGTTAAACTGAGTTAATTGTATGTGAAATATGAAACTAAATGCTTTCTGGGAGTAGAAAATTCCAATCATTTAAACAAGAAATGATCTAGAGTTAAAACAGACAGTAGTGTTACAATGCAAACCTAATCGTCATAAGAACAATATATGATGAAATGGGATTCATAATATCCCCATCTTCATCAATCATCACCTTATATATCATTTTTAACATCAATCCTCTCTGATTTCATCCAGTCATTTAACAATATCCTATCTCACTTTCAAGGAGTGATCGAGGTACGCCCTCTAACAAGCACGAAACCGGTGGAATTGTCATAGTTTGCAGCTGTCCGTAGGCGTTCCAACAGAAGGGATCGGACACAATGTCCCCCCGAGCAGGAAGCAGTTCGATATCAGAAAATGTTATGTTAGTGCACGGGAGCGAATCACTGCAAGCCAAATGCATTGGTGGGCTTCTAACATCGTACGTTCCCTTAATCCCCGTGTACTGTATGTCCGACAGGTATACTGCTGAAGTACGGTTTGCACATTCGGTAGAAAGGCAATAGTACTGATCAATTATGATCGGGTTTCTAACATTGTCCATGTGAATGTTCTCATATGTCACCCCTGATACAGCTCCAGAACCTCCTTGCCATGATTTGATCCTTAGTCCATTGTCTGAATTCTTTATCATCGAATCCCTTACTGTAATATTTGATCCACACGCACGCGTATTATGGTTGCCCAAACTCCCTATACTGTATCACAAAACAAGATGACTCTATTAATGTTCTATGGATAAACTCTTGGAACAGAATTCGATGTTCAGTATATATATATACCTGATGCCGTGGCCTGGTCCGCATGTCATATTCCTGATGTCTACATCGTAACAACCGGCTCCAATTGATACACAGTCATCACCTGCAACAGAAGAATTGAGGCAAAGTTGAGATCTACTGGACTGAGGCTTACTAATTTAACAGCTGAGAATGTGCATAACATTACTGTAAAATCATGAATTGTATGCTAACCGTTTGAGATGACTGAGTTATGTATTCGGACATTGTTTGCGTTCTCTATATGAATCCCATCAGTATTTGGACTCGAACCTGGAGCATTGATGGTAATCGAGTCCACGTGAACATTCTTGCAGTTATCGAATCTGAAGTGGAACTGGGGGCTGTTCCTGATGTTCAATCCCTGAACGGTCACATTGTTGCTCTGAAAGAATCTTAAGGCCTGAAATTAGTTAATTAAAAGAGGTGATCACTAATGTGATTCAAAAAATTGTTAGTAATAAACAATTGATTGAGAGACATGGTTTTAGATGGCAATGAGGTTTACTCACAACTGGGCTATCACATGGCAACCTTAGTATAGTTCCGTTCGCTATCTACATCCACCGAAAACAACAGTCAGCAACGAAAACAAGCTTATAAAGTTTTCACAGTATGATATAGTCATGTATACCTTATGAGGCTTGCAGGGTAAGTTCCACCAGCCTTCACCCCTGCCATCTATAAGACCTTTTCCTTGGAGTGTCATTTCGTCAGCTCTGTAGAAGACCAGCCACTGCCTCCTGCTGTTATTCTTTGGCCATGCATCAGGTCCATCAGGTGGCATTATAGTTCCATCAACCTTTTAGATCACATAGAAGTTTTAGAATTTACACGTAATTTTCGAATCTTGTTAATTACGGGAGGAGAATAACTTAGCAAAGACAGCCCAAGTGTCTGACTGTCAGAGGTGTCCTGATATTTAAGGCGAGTCTTAACAGTTAGAACGTCCAAGTCCAACACAAGTTCTCATTTTTGGTTTTACCGGAGAACATAAACTCGAAAAATACAAGAAGAAAAGAGAAGGTAACCTGAAAAACGAAACCGGTTTGACAAGGACCGGTGAAAATAGTGGACTGGACCATGAAAGTATAACCGTAAGGAGCGAGTAGGACCCCAGAATCAGTTTGGCAGGCAGTGTCCCACGCAGTTTTGAACGCTTCAGTGTCATCTGTCACGCCATCACCTACGGCACCAAACATTCTCACGTCATAATCGCCCGTGTAATTGTCCCAATTTATATCAGGAGAAGGTGCCGGGGCATCAACATCAGGGGCGACACCCTCAGGGGGGAGAGATGGTGCCGGAGGCTCAACATCAGGGGCCTCTGCCTCAGGGGGAAGAGAAGGCACCGGAGCCTCAACCATACTGGGGGGAGGAACGGGAGGCTCGTACTCAGAGGACACAGAAGGTGCAGGAGCCTCTATTTCAGGGGAAAAAGAAGGCGGCATTGAAATTTCGGATGTAGGGTGCGAATGCTTGTGGTGCTGATGATGGCGGTGGTGGTGGTGGTGATGGTATCTCGCATGCACACAAAGCACGAAGAGCATAAACGTAATATAAACAGCGGGTGTAAACATGCGAAATGCCATTGTTTTTCCTCTATTCGCAGCAAAACAACAGTGCTTAAAATTGCAAAATTCTTGAAAAACACAGGACAATTAAGGAAGTGGATAAGAGAAGATAATAGTATATGATGAGGATGAAAAGTGAGTAAAAAAGACAAGAAATAAGAATGTTGAGGGGTTTGTTTATGAGTTAGTACCAAACCAAACAATGCACTGAATAAGTAGTAGCTAGATAGGTTGCTGATAAAAATGAAGTCTTGAAAGACATGCAAAAGTACATGTATTTATAATAGTAGTGGATGAGTTCTAGAACACAATGGAGAATATTTTATTACATGGTTTTGATGTAATGAACGACCAGTATCACATAGGCCGGTAGCTTTTTCAGTGTGGAGAAGAAAAAAAGGTTTAGCAGGAATATATCAGATCAGATCAGAAGCATTATACAGTAGTATTTCAGTTCATTTCCTTCCATGTTCCATCCATAACTACCCACTTCTTTTGGTCCCAAATTTAGTTGCTAAACGTGGCCTGTGTTATGTTACCACTCTTTTCGTTCATTACTTTTATACATTATCAGAATTCAAATTCTCAAACTACTTAGTTATATTTACATGTAAAACCCATGCCTTACCTAACTTGCTCAGATAACTAGTTCTTATATGCACTCACACAAACTACCTTAGCTGCAGTTTATTACTACAATCAAGATTTGCAGTTAACCAGAACTGACTAAGATTAATGACAGCTCTTTCTCGGAAACTGTCTAGCGATGATACGGTTCATTCAATTTCCCGAGGGTTGATGAACTTGAGGTTAAATCAAGATTTGCAGTTAAGCAGAACTAGCTAAGATCATCTGTAGATAGTGTTAAATGACACGAAGTCGGTGGGTTCAGTAATAAGTTACGCCTGTGGGATGATCCACCTCCGATAAACTACCAACGCTTACAAAAAGACGTTGAGGATATGACATCCGTGTAATTTACTGCTTTCTAAAAGTAGTGTAGTTTATCTTCCTGAGGAAAAAGAAGGCACGTTTGCATCGTGGAAGCTCTAGGTGTTGACATGATACGGTACCCACCCACAGTTGAATTGTTTTCCCAGATTAGAATAAACAAGGGTTGATGAATTAGAGGTTGAATCATATTATGCCAAAACAAATGGAATCACCAGTGGACTCGAGTCAAGTCGAGTCGAGTGGGATTAGCACACAAGAGAAAGCAGGGGAGCTTAGTATACATGCATGCTTTAAAAGAAATGAAAGCAGATATGATGATGATGAGAACAATTTCCAAAGAAGGTATCAGGAATCCCATTAAAAGCTTCAGGAACAAGAATGTATTGGCAAAATACAGCAATGCATTATCACAGACATTAGCTACTGTTGAATTGCATGACATTCACCAGAAGTTTAACTTTTTAGATATAGATTACTTGAGATCACATAGCTAGGTGATTGACTGATTGATTTCCAGAAATTTCATCGGGTATATCGGTCCCCTACAGCCCTCTACATACAACTTACAACCGCCCTTCATCATCATCAACAAGATTCTGCAAATAAACTTCTTCTGGTTGTGGTTTTTTCTTGGTATTAAAGTGACCCTTCTTGGGAGGTTACCAAAACTCTTTCTACTCCTTTTTGTCCCAAACTAAATAAAATAAAAGAAAAAGGGCAAAAACTGTTTATGTTTGGCCCAACCAGGAACTCCACAACATTTCATACTTATTATATCTTACACCATTACATAAGCAAAGGAAGAGAAAATGAGGCTAATATTATTGAATTCATTGGAGTGGAGAAAGATGAGAGCAGCATCTTCTTTCGGTCCAACTTTAAGCTGCGCATGGGTTTAGACCTTGGCTTGCCTGCTTGAGCTGTGGGTCACACCCACTCACACCTACCCTACGACCCCTAACCACATGGTTAGTTGGACCCCACTAAAATCTACTTAGTACGTCTTGTCCGAAGCTTTCCATTTGATTTTCGTTGACTTTTTTCGGTCACAAATTACTCCAGAATCACATCGAAGAAAAAAATTACTACAAAAATTATACTCCCTCCGTCCCGGTTTCAATTACCCGCGGGTCCGGCAAGTTTTAAGAAAAAATTGAATAAAGTAGGAGAGATAGTAATAAAGTAGGAAAAAGATTAAATAAAGTAGGAGAAATAGTGAATAAAGTGAGATATGGTAAATAAAGTAGGTGAAAGATTTTTCATTAAAGAAATGGGTAATTGAATTTGGGTTAGACTAAAACGGAATACAGGTAAATGAAACTGAGACGGAGAGAGTATTAAAATATCATATAATTTTATAGTAATTTTTAAAATAGTAGCATTAAAATAGTACTATACTCCTATAATTTTATAAGTTTTTTAATCGATGTGATTTAAAATAATTTGCGACCGAATAAAAAGTCACAAGAGCTCGAGGTGATGAAAACCAAATGGAAAGCTTCAGAGTTAACGAACCAAGTTTCATTTTTTAATTTTTCGCATTCAATTGCTTTAACCAGACAACATCACAAGAGTTCAAGTAATGGATCTGGCTGCTTGTGTGTCACAGGTGAGTGTTCACAAACTCACAAGAATAGTGCAGATGCAATAATTGAGATTAGGGGGTCAAGAAATACAGAAACAAAGGAAAGAACATGGCAGAAGGCAAAAACAGAGCATGCTATCAATGTAAAGCATAAGCAATTGAAAACTTGGAAGATCAGCAAGTGATTTCTCGTCATATATACACTTTTACAACAGTCAAGGACGGTTACAACATAAAAAAAGAGCACAAATAATATAGCAAGTTCCACGCCAACTTATCGAGGGCCCTAAATCCCAATAATGTTTGTCATCGTTTAAAAATTGGTCAGATACCATAGATTTTTGGAACATAATTTAAACAAAAAAAGCCAAGAAAAGAAATAGAAAGAAAACTCGTTCTAGTGCTGCGGTAAATCTTAATAAGTACAAGACTTTCGAGGACTTGGGAATGAATAAGGCGGTGAGGAGAGCTACAAACTTGTTTCCTTTGTACCAGGGTCCCTCCTGCTAGTAGACCACGAACGATATTACAGTCCAAGGAATGCACATTGCTTTCTCGCATGTTCTGGGATCAACTTCACCAAAACTTCCACAGCAACGCCCTTGAGCTCTGCATAGCATAAGAAGAAATCGAAATTAATACTTGTCTTGTAAAACTATGGGGCTGTGTGGTTGGTTGGGAGAGAACTGCATAGTGTATAAAACAAGTAAATAGCTTAGACAACACTCACCGTGTTGCTTAAAGTTAAACAAAGGCGGGAGGAAGCGTCCATTCGGCAAGCGAACATTTGCATCACGTAACTCATTGAAGAATGGGTGTGTCAATGCCTCCAACTGCATTACAAATGGACAGCTAAAGAATCAATAAAATGAACTCCCAGAATTATTTGTTAACATCAAGTTGTGGGACTTGTGATTCACAGGAGCAGAGTTACACAGAGACGGAGAACAAGAAAATAAATCGTAGAACTGAAAGAAATGAAAAATAGGACCGGTAAACCGAAAGAAGCACCATTTAGGACTTGAGGAGCAACTCAAATGTCTAACTATCAACTTTAAAGACTAAACGCACTCAACTATACCACAATTCTACGAGTAAACTTCCCCAACTCCTGCACGATATAAAACTATAGCTTGATGCCTAGACTCACCGCAGTGCTCCGCAGGTTTGGTGAATACTGTAGCAGCCTGGAGACGAGATCAACCGCCTCTGGGGGCATGCGCTTGTGAAATATCTGGAGATTAAAACCGAGTCAGATCACAGGACACAGAAGACAACCTCATCAAAGGGAGTCCATTAGAGAGATCAGTTTTACCTTATGCCATGGATGGGCTTTTATCTGAGGAAACTTGAACTCGGTGTAGTTGGGGTTCATACATTTAATTTCCTCCCTTGTTGGAGTGCCCAGGACCTGCATCCAAACATACATAATTTAAGTGAGAATTTAATTGCAGAGTACATAGGACAGAGGGTCCACCAGAAGCTATAAAACCTCCAGTCAAACATGAAAGATGCCAAAGTGAAAAACTTAAAGGATTAACCTTTCATGATTACCTTAATGATTTCAACAAGTTGGTCTACTCCACTCTCGCCAGGAAAAAGGGGCTGAAATTTTGAACTTTATTTGTTAGACAACGAGACACAAATACATTCTCAAAGTACAAGAGAAACAATTCGATTACCAACCTGTCCAAGTAATAACTCCGCCAAAACACATCCAGCAGACCAGATGTCAATGGCAGTAGTATACTCTGTCGCACCAAATATCAGTTCCGGGGCTCGATAATACCTTGAGCATATATAAGAAATATTTGGCTCTCCTTTAACCTACAAATTCAATCCGAATGGTTAGTACATAAGATCTTGAAATCATATTAATAATGGGATGTACAATGTTGAACACTGAAATAGCACAACGCACCAATACTTTTGCACTTCCGAAGTCACAGAGTTTCACCTGATGAGTATGTGGATTGACCTGTGAACCACATGTAATATTGAAGTCAGTACGTCAAATATTGTAGCTTTCAAATAAAACTGAGCAAATGATTATTTGCTCATTCTTCCACATTGGAAATAGGCAGCCTCAAACTTACCAACAAATTTTGAGGCTTGATGTCCCTGTGGCATACCCCAATACTATTATGGATATAAGCCAGTGCTCTGAAAATCTGCCGAGAGGTAAGAAAACAATAAGAACTAAGACTTGTCTAGTGAAATTCAAGTTGATAAATACAAACATTGAACTTTGCAAAATAGTACTAGCAACTAAGCAAAGCAAGACCAAGCATACCTGATAAGAATACAGCTTCACGTATATCATAGGCATCCTTTGGCCCATCTTGTTATAGTGTCTAATTACCCGATGAATGGTCTCTGGTACATACTCCAGTACTAAGTTGAGGAAAAGCTCATCCTTCTCAGTCGTTGAAAAGAAGCAATGCCTCAAAGAAACCACATTAGGATGGTCCAGAATACGCATAGTTTGGAGCTCACGGTTCTTGTACCTCTTGTCCTGAAGAACCTTTTTTATGGCAACTGTTTCACCTGTTTCTAAGCATTTTGCCTGCAAAGTAGTACAATCCATTTTGAGAACATGTAAACTTGAAACACGACCAAGCCTACCTCATAATAAACCAGTAGGCAAAAGTAAATATCAAACACGTTACCTGAAACACTACTCCAAATGATCCCTGGCCTACAACTCGCTCGGCCATATAGCTAATCGTCTAAAAAACGAAACAGATTAAATGTAAGAGACTACATAACAACAATAGCACAATTAATTAACAGACTAGCTGAGGACCAAACTTTACCTGCTTTGGCTGGCCATTTCTGCCGCCAATTGTAGTCACAATTATATGACCAGTTTCAGTTCCATTGCCATCCACAACGGCCGGTTCCATATCCTGCAATCGGCAACAACAATTAATCAATTACAAGTTCCAAATTTCCAATTGTACCAAAACACCATTAAAACATCAGGCAGGAAGGGGTAATCACAGATTGTCCCTAATATCACCTACAAGGCATACAAGAACTGCGAGATAGATACCTTATCATCCTTAATCTTCATACCACTCATCTCCTCCGGTAACTTATCCAGACCCCCAACTTTTCCACCAGGATCTTTTATACCAGAGGCTACACTTGCAGTGCTCATTCCTTCACAATTTCAGTTGAATTTATCTTCAAACAGGAAGAACAAATAACAACTATCTATCGATCTATCTGCAGGAAAATCACAAGTTGTTATAACAGAGACCAAACTTTTGACAAGTCAAAAGGCATTACCTCAGATTACTAACTAAACTGCTCCTAATTAACATAACTAGATCAAGCTAGAAGCAAACAACACATCTACAATCAGTGCAAAAGGTCAGGTGGTCTACATAATAATTAAAAATAATTGCGGAAGCATCTAATCAAAGAGATCTAAGAAGTAAACAAGCTGGGCCGAGAAAAAAATTGAATCTTTGGTATAAAAAGACCACCAAATGATAAAATCCAACATACACAAGATCTGAACACAAACCCAGAGTATTAAAAGAGAAAAGCATTGAGAAAGAATAGAGCTTACCGATGATGAGGAAGAATGGAAATCAAGAAAGCTGTTCGTTTTCCTAGCGGATGCAATTAAATAGCTTCTTTCTGTGTTTCCGGTGGGTAATTACTAATAATTGGAATGTATTGTACTAAATAATTGGGTTGTTTGTTGAAGAAACAAGGAATATGTAAATGAATGATGAAATCATAATAAAGAATTAGGACAGAGAGAGATAAACTAATGCAACTATGCAAGAGATTGATTGGATTGAGGAGATAAAAACGGTCAAAAGTAAGGAACCCTCTCTCTTCTTCTTTTTAACAAGCCTCCATTTTTCCCCCTTTTTAATTGCTTTGCTAGGTTTGGTTGAGGTTTAGGTGCGTGTTGATGGCAGCTTGGCACTCAGTCAAACCAATCTGGTTACACTTGTCTCATTGAAACTTCCACTTTCAATTTTATTCTTGTGGTATGACATTGTGAAGATTTTAATTGAAATATAATTAAAATTTTATAGGGTTTAATAAGTGTTGTGAATTTTAATTGAGAATTTGATTCAATTAAAAAATTAATTGTTACCTTAATTAAAATGGTAATGTGTACGAAAATATGTCCGACTCGATTAAAATAGAATGTTAATAGCCTGATTGACATTTTCTCATAAACTACTCACTAATTATATTTTTAAAAAAATATAAAAGGTAATATTTGAAAAGGTAAAACTTTTCGTTCTAATATAATTTAAAATTAATTTACAACCGTAAAATGTTAATAAAAAGTAAATGGGACGATGAATTACTTATATTTCCCATTTTTACTCTCTCGAATCCAAAAGAAATAATGCATCCCTATAAATGTCACGTTTGCATTATTGATAAATTATGCACCCTTTATATTGAGTTATATACTGCCAATCTACTATATATCCACTAATTTTATATAATCTCGTGTTTATAATCAAATGTGTCATTTGATATTAGATGGGTGGGTAATTTAAATAACGTCAACAATCCTGAAAATCTTGATCCTATTCGTCCACCTTATCACCGTAGCTTGTGGGACCGTTGTTTACAATACCCTACAAAGTACAAACTCATATAAATGTGTTCAAAATTAAGTGGTGAACTGGTGATGACCAATTGAAATTATAATGAGTGATTCAAAATTACTATTACTCCCTGTTTGTTTCTGTCGTTTGTTTGCAACAATTGCAGGTGGACCTACTAGTAGTAGTATGACTTTTGTGCAGTCTGCCCGTCTGTTTTTTTGACCATTCAAACCATTCTCTTTTGGCCTTTTCTTTGTTTCATCCAGTCCCAGTTTAACAATTGGAGTCGAAACTACTATCTCATTCATCGAGTTCGTTCTAATTTATTCGAGCTCGTTACCAAAAAAAATATATATTTAATCAAACTAATGGAGTATAAACGAGACGATACTTACTCAGTTCCAGAACAATACAAGCACATACACTGCCCATCCACGTATTCTGATCAATAATCATGAATAATAAGTTTACTATGGGTGATTTTACCACTTCACAAGTCCTAACATTACATATGTTATTTTAATAGTATATATAACTTATTTAAATATATTTACTGTATGATTTAATAGTGCTCCCTTAATTTCCTATAAAACTTCTCATTTTACTATTATGCAGTCAACTATATAGTACTCTTAAATTATAATAGTAAATAATTTAATAAAATAATATATTGAAAATTTAATTTTATTAAATTATTTATTATTATTGTTTAAGAGAAATTTATAATTTTTGTGGTTAAAATTAGAAACAGTTGATCGGACATAGTTAAAATGATAAGTTTTGTAAATAATAGAGGGAATAATATAGTCTGTGTTTCAAAGTGGAGTTTAAAAAATCAAAAGTATTTTAATACGGGACAGGGGAGTAGAGTACAAAATTAGCTGGTCAATAGGGATAAAATATTGTGAATTAACAACTTTATACATACACCAAGAATAATCACAAGAGCTTTATTAAGAAATGGGATGGGATGTGAGTTGTGAATTTGTGATTGATGGGAGGAATGGGAAAATTGGTGTGATAGACCAATTTTGCATTTAAGTTTGCAAAAATGGTATACAGTGTTTTGATGTTTTTAAATAAAGATTAAATGCTACGGTAGAGTCATTTAATATAGTCCAACTGTATTAGTAGAGTTATGTAATACAGTCCGACTGTATTGTTAGAGTCATGTCTGATCCATTGAATTAGTAGAGTTAAATGTCTGATCAATTGTATTGGTAGAGTCGTATGTCTGATCCAACTATATTAGTAGAGTTAAATAATACAGTCCGACTGTATTGGCAGAGTTATAAATTCAGTCGGATTGTGTGTAAAAGTGCTTGGCCTTTTTATGAATAAAAATGTTTGATTGGTCTCTCCTTATTCTCTACCCAGGATGATTTGGGTAGGACTTAGGCCCAACCAGTTGGATAACTGATCTGGCCCGCAGCCCAATCCAGATAAATTTTCTCAAAAGAGGGACTGTGTACTTTGCATGGCCCAGGTGGCGAAAAATTATCCAAGCCCAGTGTGATTTAGAAATTAGCGCACTTTTACAATTAAGTCCAGTTTTAATAAACACTTCATGTCCCCACTCCCCACCATTAATAACTACTTCCTCCGCCCCCTATATTTTCCACTTGATCTTTATTGACTTTCTTTAAGCAAAGTAATTTTAAATAATACTAGTAAAATTGTGCACGTGAAAATTCATTTTCACGTGTCATACCAAATAGATGAGTGTTTCATATTAAAATTATTTATGCATGACATAAACAATACAATATATATTTAAATTTATAATTAGTTATAAATTCAATTATAATATAGATGTATATATGTTATATGAGTTATTAATGAAAATATAAATTTTGGTGATTATAATGGGTGGGAGTAGTGGGAGATGATTTACAACTCCCTTCTTTTTTCTTTTTCTTTTTAGCTTTATTTTTATATATGAAATTTGGAGTCAAAATTAATTTAATTGGTCAAAATTAAATTAATTGGTGTAAATAGTAAAGATAGAAAAAGTAAATAAAAAAATTATATTACTAAATTATACTCCCTCCGTTTCACTAAAAGTGTTATAATTTTTCGTTTTGGACGTTTCACTAAAAGTGTTACATTTCATTTTATGAAAATTAGTTTTATAATAAAACTTATTTCTAACCACACATTTTCTGGCCCACATGTACTTTTCCACTCAATTAATATCCCATACTCATTCTCCATCACATATTTTTGGGGACCATATACTTCTATACATTTTCTTCAAAAATTGTGTACAACACAATTATTTCATTTTTAGTGAAACCGATGGAGTAATAGTTACACTTTCATAGCATATATCTAATTCATTGATGAAGTGTATGGTTAGGTCTCAGTGGGCTTTGCTTCTATAGGGTCGAAAATATGACATCAATGAGTTGTATGATTTGCCAAGCGATTTATTCAAAGTAGTATAATAAGTTACTTGTTGGCGCGTGGAGGACTAAAGTTGGATCTCAATTTTGTCCAATTACAGTACAATCCTGCAGGGTTTACTCTTCCCTACCGCATGCTGCACTACCTCCTGGTGCTTTACAGGTTGTACCATATGTATTAAATATTGTACCATTCAACACATTAAAACACCAGGAGGTAATGCAGCATGCTGCAGGTAGAAAAAACCATATATATCTATATAAAAAGAAAACATTTTCAAGCCCTATAAGCATAGCCATGTGTCATGCTGACGTGGCACTATTGATCATTCTTATTGGTCAGTTTTTTTTCCAAATGTATTTTGATTGGTTGTTAGAATTTCAAATTTGGTATGTTGGTGGTGGAACATTTTAAGTATTTAAGACGTAGTGCACCATATAACTCCCATGATTTATTTTTAGTATGTTGAATCCATATATAATTTTTATTTAATCTCATGTATATTTATCTACAAAACTCCAAAAAAATATTTTGAACGTATATATAGATTCACCGCGACAAGACGAATCCATAGACACCAAACTTGAATATTTTAACAATTAATTAAATTATTTATATATTAAATTAAATATTATGTAGGTTTATTAAATGATAGAAGTAATAAAATTTAAATATTTAATACTCCCTCTATTTGTCAAACAAATCAATATTTATTTAGGTATACAATTACAAATGTATACTTTAGATATTAGCAATAAAGTAGCGTATTTGATTAAATAAAAACCATCATCTTATCAGCATTTACGTGAATTCTCACACGTTTTTTACTTTTTACTCATTAATTATTCAAATATTACCTTCTATCTTATATACTCACTATATGAAACATTTTGAATATAAATTTCACAGATATTTACAAACCCACCCCTTCAAGATGGCCACTTTGTAGATTGATACATGATATTTGAACAATTACAAAATCCGCTCTTACATATTCAAAGTAATTACATATAAACCCAAAAAGTCAAAGATTCCCTATTTTTATTTTATTTTACCTTTATTTTCACTTTCTATTTTATCATTTATTTTTAATCATTCCATTTAAATATTTCATTACTTCATATTTTAAACCCCCATTTTTCCTTCTTTTCCAAAACTCCTCACCTCTACTTCCACCATCTCCTCCACGGCTCCACCCTTCTTCACCACCACCACCACAAATTCCATGGAATCTTCATCACCAGTCCAACACCACGAACCACCATGGATGCTCGAAATTGAAGCCCATGGAAGCTCGAATTGATGAGCTTCTATGGACATGAAGCTCTGTCCAAGCTTCCATGGAAGCTCAATTCGAGTTTCCATGGAAGCTCTTCTCCTACATCTTATTTTTCTATTTTTATATTTTTTAATTTTAATTTTAATTTGTTAAAAAAATTCTATGGAAGCTTCGAACAGAGCTTCCATGGTAGATGGAAGCTCTGGCCGGAGCTTCAGACATTTTTTTAAATGTTTTTTAAAATAATTAAATGTGGGAGTTTGTTGAATTTTCGAATAATTTGAGGGTTGATTTTAAATATATTTTTGGATGATAATATGAGCAAAATTTATAATTGGGTATATTTTGTTAAGTTTAAAATATAAGGGGCTCTACTGTAATAAAACTTCCAATTGTAATTTTATTTTTCCATTAAGTTTTGTTTTACTATGTATTTTATCTTTCCTTTTTTCTCAAAAATGAAACTTTAATGTTGGTCAACGATTTTGGGTGTGGACGTAATTGTTCAAACATCGGCTATGAATCTGTAATTGGACAATCTTACAGGGGGTCTATTTGTATATGACCCATAAATTTCAATTTATATATATTGAGGTTGTTATGATTGAAAATTAACTTTATTAGATTATTAATGCATTATTTTAAGGATAAAATAAGTAAAGTCGCTAAAAGATCTTAGGTGTTGCATAGCCAACTATGGCAGCAGATTGGTTGCCGCCTAATCTTGGTATCATATTAGCTAATTTTGATGCTACGGTTGAGTACGTAGAGCCTGCATAGGGGTGGTATTAATTAGTGTTGTTGCTAGGCATCAACCGGGTCAATGTTATTGCTTGGCGTAAAAATTTGTGTCATATGGTTTTTTTCTATAAAGTGCGGAAGGTTTAACTGACAAATATTAGCAACTGAATTGGTTCGAAATTCTGAGTGGTAACATGTAGTAATTAATTAAAGGGCATTTCTCTTTGGGGATTAAATCTCTTGAGTCTACATATTATAGGTTTGCGTCTTTTTTTCATTATAGAAGAAACCAAGGCATTTGATGTAGAATTTTGTCCATTAGTAGTCGCTATGCTCTAATTTTATTTTTGTTTTTTTACATGATCAATCTTTCGAACTATTTTTCAATTACATATTTATTTTCGAACAACACCTAAATGTTGAAATGTTTCCTATATTCTCAAATCTCAACTGTTACCTTTAATTGTGAAATGGGACATATGATTGTAAGCTTTATTTATTTGATAAACATTCATAGTTCTTGCTTGGAATTGGTTACATTTGAAACTCCTGATGGATAACAAATCGTCTAAATCGAGTAAGCGTTTACAGTCTCAAT
This sequence comes from Plantago major, assembly GCA_026545765.1. Lineage (NCBI taxonomy): Eukaryota > Viridiplantae > Streptophyta > Magnoliopsida > Lamiales > Plantaginaceae > Plantago > Plantago major. The sequence goes on from CM048840.1 coordinate 3,188,271, forward strand.
ATCAGACTCCACGAGATTGAATAAATTTGAATGAGCGGAAATGTTCAAAATTATACCTTCTCCATCCCGGATCAAGCTTTCCGCTTTGACTTTTTGCAGTCAAATTTTTTCAATTTTGACTACGAATTAATCTTAACCGCAAATGTAAAATGTTCAATTTTTTTATATAATGAAAATTTAGCCCCTAAAGTTTCATTATATAAAAAAATTGAACATTTTACATTTGCGGTTTAAGATTAATTCGTAGTCAAAGTTGGAAAAATTTGACCGCAAAAAGTCAAAGCGGGAAGCTTGATCCGGGACGGAGGAGGTACTATTTTAAAAATATATTCTACATGTATTAGTTGTTTATTCATTAGGTACTCAGTTCATATAACTGTTCTATCATCCATGCATACAATAATATCCTTGCATTTACTTCAATGGATGGAAAATAGACAAGGAAGTGAATAAACGAAAATGTCTATATTGTTGTTAGATAGGTGACTAAAATGATCACAAGATTGGCCCACTCTTGCCCAACCAGGGACAAACTCCAAAAATTCGTCCAACGTTGCATATATGACACTGGACACGGAATTGACAACATGATCAATGCTCTCGGGTTCGTTTCATTAAACCTCTACACTCAATTTTATGTATCTTTCACATATTTCGTTTCAAACAAATTATTAGTTATACATCATTTAGTATCCATAAGAATTATAGATACTCTATGATAAATAATTTATTTTATTATTATGGTAAAGCCAAACCAATGAGGCTGGTGTGAAAACTGCTACTACAACATTGATCAAAACTATGGTAGAAGAGTACAATTCATATGCAAAAGTATACAAGACGGCCAGATATCACATCTCCCTTGATAATGCCCGTGAGGTAGACCTTCAACTTATTGCAAGACGCCAGGGGATGAGCGAACTTACAATTTACTTACTGCATCTGAAATAACTTATGCTATAGTAGAGGGTGATGTGATAACTTACATGCAAAATATCATATTATGGTTGATCAGATGAGGAATGGGGACTTGAAGCACATAACTGAGTTTCGATGCTACCTTTTTTTCAATATCCATTACTTTTCGTCCATGGAGAAGAAGGATGGTATATCGATAGTATTGTGAGTAAGATGCCAAATCTTATTCTTAGGGAGTTCTTAATTAGCTTTTTGGATACAAGATAGGGAGAATGAAGGTCATCAACTCATACTTAGCAGGACGTCATTATTACAATCACTATTGATTCTAGAGGAGATATTATATTTGGAGGACTTTATGCTCCGTTTGAGAGCTAGAAAAGATATAATTCTCCCAATGAATTCCTTTTAGGTATCATATCATTGATGCTTCCGAGGGTCTGAACTGCTCAATCAAGATTCGATATATCATTGAAGATCCATTTAGACTTTGTATGCAGTAAGATTAAGCCTGATTCTGATGCAACCTGTCTACTCAAGGAAATGAAGGTTATTATATGGGACAGGGCTACAATGACCTATATGCGTTGTTTTGAAGCGCTTGATAGAAGTTTGGGGGATTTTATGCACCGACCAGCCTCACCATTCGAGGGTTTGGTTATTGTATTTGTCGAAGAATTTAGACATATATCGCCAGTGGTTGCGGGAGGGTCTAGATCTGAGATTGTTGATGCAACAATATGCTCATCCAAAATTTGGAATTCGTGTGAGGTCCTCATACTTACAAAGAACATGCGACTGCAGGTAACTAAATGTTTGTTTCACTTATGGTATGATTTTAGTAATTTGTATCTTTCTATATATTTTGTAAAGTGTGTTTTGTGTTTTTAAGCTGGTACGTTAACAACTGAGATTCATGAGACTAGAGAATTCGCAAAGTGGATACTACGAGTTGGTGATGGAGTTGCCGACTGTGATAATGACAATGAGGTTGATATCAAGATGCCAGAGGACATTCTTTTTCAAGAAGTGAGAGATCCTATTCCTACCATTGTGCAAAATACATATCTATCTTTACTTGAGCAGTAAGATTATGCCTGATTTTGATGTAACATGTCTACTCAAAGAAACAAAGCTTATTATATGGGACGAGGCTACAGTGACCAATATGCATTGTTTTGAAGCGCGTGATAGGAGTTTGAGAAATGTTATGCATCGACTAGCCACACCATATTTGGTGGTTTGATTATTGTATTTGGCGGAGACTTTAGACAGATACTGCCAGTGGTTTCGTGAGGGTCTAGATCCGTCATTGTTAATGTAACAATATGCTCATCCAAAATTTGGGAATTTAGTGAAGAGTATAGATTAGTGGTTTGAAAAGGGGAAGTCTATGGGAATTTGCGAGTTTTTTACGTCACCTTTTCGTAACCATGTTGTAATCACGCAACATGTCGAGGCTTGAGTAAGTTTGGAACAAAACATGGACTTTATTATTAGACGACATTATGTACAATCAACAAAGGTTACTCAACAATCCTGGTACACTAAATTTAAATACTATATTACCCATTCCCACATACAATGACAATCAGTTTAAATTCTCTATGTAATTGTCATGTAACGATAGAGAACTCTTCAGCCAGGTTTGAAATTCACTAATGAACAAATAAAAAACATTGCTATTATGCAAGTACAGAAGTTACCGAAGAAAAACTACAACAATCTCAGTTCATTTGACGATATGCCCGTGCCGGATGAGTCTGTTATATAAAATGCTACAAATCCATTCATTTTGTATTAGATGTTCTATGTTAGAGTTGCAATGGAGCATAGCACGATGGTTTATACCCACAATTGACTGATGGATAACGTTCCATATATGAAATTATGTCTATTGTCGATGGTCAAAATGGCAAAGTATTCTTCTTATACATCTGCGGATGGACCACAAAAACCTTTATATAGAGAACGATGTCCCCTGTTTTTCAGGGCTAGAGAAGATATTGTAATTCCATTCAAAAAGGCTTGCATCACTCATTCTTTATAAAGGTAGGACAGTAGTCCGGCATATTCAAGTTTCAGAATACCATTGCATATCACGAGGACTCAACATTCAATAAGCTCATGATTCAGAGGTCACGGGAATGCTCAAGGATGCTCGGCTTAATATTTGGGATAAGGCTTTCATGACAAACCAACATTGTTTGAAGCGATCAATAGGAGCTTGAAGGATGTGATGGGCCGTTCAGATGAGTCATTTGGTGGGAGTGGTGATTGTCTTCGGCGGGAACTTCCGACATATTTTGCCCGTTGTTCCCGGAGGAATAGTTATAATATTGTGAATGCCTCTATATGCTCCTCTAGGATATGAGTTGTTGTGAGGTGCTTCGACTGACAAAGAACATGAGGTTGCAGGTAAATGACCCGTTTTATCTATATACCACATACTTATATCATACTCCCTCCGTCGCGGGTTCATCTTCCCGCGGGCCCGGCCACAAGTTTTAAGATTAAAATGAATAAAGTAGGAAATATGGTAATAACGTATGAAAAGAGTGAATAAAGTATGATAAATATTGAATAAAGTAGGAGATATAGTGAATAAAGTAAGAGAGAGGTTTTCCATTTAATGGATGAGAAGTTGAAATTGAGACGTCCCAAAATGAAATACGGGAAGTTGAAATTGAGATGGAGGGAGTATTTAACTTATCATTGTTTACGTCCAATTTAATCCTATACAGACTGATTCGTCATCGTTCGAAATTTAAGAGATGAAAGAATTTGCTGAGTGGATAACACATGTCGGTGAGGGCATTATCGATGGACCTAATAATTGTGGGTTCATATCAAGATCCCCGAAGGTTTACATATTTGAGAAGTGAGTCATCCAATTCAAACTATTATATATAGTACATATCTTTCGTTGTTGTATCACTTAGGCGATCCATCACTTGACCTTGTATAGTTCATCACCGGGATGTTCTTGCACCTACAAATGAAATATTTGATGATATAAATCAATTTTTCATGTCGAAGATGTCAATAGATAGCATTGAATATTTGAGCGCATATAGCATTGCTACGGAAGATAATTTTGAGAATGGTCTCGAACATGTTTTCACTGTAGAATTTTTCAACAACATTAATTGATCTAGATTGACTAATCTCAGGATCATACTAAAGGTTGTGTGTGTGGTAATGCTTCTGAGAAATATAGATCAAACTTTCGAGTTGTGCAACGGAACAAGGCTTATAGTTACTAATCTTGGGAAGCATATGATCGAGGCAAAGATCATATATGGAATCAATGCATGCCAAACGGTTTTCATTATGAGGATGATGACGAGCCATCCGTCGGGATGTAGTTCCCTATCAATTGACTGGAGACAGCTCCCTATATTCGCTTGCCTTGCTATGACCATAAATAAGAGTAAGTGACACTCTCTCTCACATGTTGGCCTCTACCTCCCCTCACATGTATTCAACCGTGATCAGTTAAATGTTGCTCTTTCTAGAGTTACCACCGGGAAGGGCTTGAAAATAGTAATTTGTGACGTAGAGGGTAATACATATGATACGGCAACAAACGTAATTTATAAAGAAGTGTTCGACAAGTTATAAGTTGATTTTATCTTTTATGTGTGTTTTTTATAGAGAGATGCTAAACGTAGGACAATAAAATACTAAACACAGAACAACTTAAACTTAATTACACGTGAAGTCCATATATAGCCAAATTTTCATTACATAGACTTCATATTTTGAATAATTACAACAAGATGCACTTTTAATACAGATAAATTAGAATAACAAGGTTGATGGTTTGTACGTTGACGAAATCAAACATGAGCGAAAATCTAAGTGAAGAAGAGCCCTATCTTAATGTGAGTGACAAAGAAAGTGAAGAAGAACCACCATGGTATGAAGATGGTTATTTTCAAGTATTTATGTACTTATATGTGTTGTTTTAAGCTATTTTTACAGAAAAATTCGAGAAAAAGAGGGTGTTTTTCGAGTTGATGCCTCCAAACCGTAACTGGATATTGGCGCCGAACCCTAGCGCCTTCATCAGCTAACCCGCGCCCATATTCATGGCCGGTTGTGCTACATGGCGCCGAAAGTAAGCGCCATTAAGCAGGAACGACTGAACAAAATGTCGCCAAGTCTATATAGCGTTGAGATGTAACGCCAAGAGACAGGTATCCACGATCGAATACATCGCTACCTACAGTGAGATGGCGGCGAGATCCATAGTCACATGTGGCTGATGGCTTTGATTGTTTTAGGCGGTGAATAAAACTTGAAGCAACACTAACCTAATTCTTCCCTCTTCTTCTTGGTGAATTGCTCATCTTCTTAATTGATTAAAGCTTTTGTGATTTTTTTGGGTTTTGGAACTTGGAAGCATCTGTTGTTTTAGGGGTTTTGTGACTGACTGTATTGACTAATTAGGGGTTTCGAAAATTTATGGCTGAAATGATAATTTAAAAAATAAATGTAGATACTTGATAATAATATAAAATAGAGATTTAATATGTAAATATTTTTAAGTTGTCTTGTATTTATTATTTTATGTCATGCGTTTAGTATTCGTGTTTATATATATGGTTTTGTTCAATTTCACTAATTTATATTATGCACTTTTCAACATGTAGGGGTTACTTCCGATGCAATGTTGAAGCGATTAGATCATGCATTTTATCATCTTACAATTTTTATATGTTTCTCAACTTCGACATGTTATTATATACATTTATTCATTTCTTATTTTAATTGTTTTTTCATGCCCCGTCGAGTATCGACGGGCCATTAACTAGTTTTGCATAAAATGGTGAACAATCCTATCCTCACCAACGAGCGCGTGGGTTTCACTCTTTGTCGTTATCCTTTACGAAAAATCCTCTGTTCAGACTGTTCTATTTCTCTTTGTCCACTTCCTTTTCTGTTTCGTTTTCATCTGTCATATAGATCCGGATCAGAAGTAAGACGGCGTTTCTTCTCCGACAACTGCTCGTCGTAATATTCATCGCCGTGCAGCTCTTCCGTCTTGCTGAAAAACAATCTCCTCTTCGAGCTCTCTTCCATTCCCATCATCGGCCTCACTACTCCTAAATCCAATTAATCAACAATGAATGAAACATCAATTGACACCCTTCAAATCAAAAATCAATGAAATAAACAGTTACAAGTCGAATACCTCGAAAAACAGAGACACTATTCCCTAGAAACAACATGTTGTTGTTACACAAAGAATCGAAGAATATTCGACACGATTCCATCACATCCTTATCCGATCGGAACTATCACTCGGCCAAACTGGCCCAAATACACACCAGAGGCGTATGTGTAATTGATGGTAACATACCAGAACTGAGATTGGTGAGTGAAGCTGTGATTTAGGCCGGCTGAAAATGAAAGTGAAAACATGAACGGACAGTCATAGTTCCCTACTCCCCTTATTTCTGCTATGATTGTTCCAAAGTGATGTTGAATGATAGATTGTAAATATTAGTTTACTATATTTAGGAATCTAGAATTAGAGTTATAGTAGAATTAGACTAACCTAGTTAGATTATACTTAGTATAGAACTCTCTATGCTGTAGGAAAGGGTCGGATATGGCATATATCTTACTTTATGTAGATGATATTATTCTTACTGCCTCTTCTAGTACTCTTCGCCAATCGATCATGTCTATGCTGGCTTCTGAATTTGCTATGAAGGATCTCGGTCCGTTGAATTACTTCCTTGGTATTGCAGTTACTAGGAATGCATCTGGTCTGTTTCTCTCTCAGCGTAAGTATGCAGCAGACATTATTGCTCGAGCTGGTATGTCTTCCTCAGAATCATCACGCTTTCGTCGACACTAACTTGGTCAAGAACGATCTGGCGCTCCCTTTGCGGATCCGACTCATTATCGAAGTCTTGCTGGAGCTCTACAGTACTTGACCTTTACTCGCCCAGATATTTCCTATGCCGTTCAGCAGGTTTGTCTACATATGCATGACCCCAAGGATGTTCACATGAATGCGTTGAAACGCATCATTCGGTATCTACAAGGGACACTTGATTTCGGCCTACACCTATATCCGTCTTCGTGTTCTACAGTCATGTCATACACTGATGCAGATCGGTGGTTGTCACGATACTCGCCGTTCGACATCCGGGTATCAGGTTCATCTTGGTGACAACCTTATCTCTTGGTCCTCGAAACGACAACCGACCATGTCTCGATCCAGTGCTGAGGCAGAATATCGTGGTGTGGCTAATGTTGTTTCCGAGTCGTGCTGGTTACGCAATTTGCTACTTGAGCTTCATCATCCCCTCTCCAAGGCTACCATTGTCTACTGTGATAATGTTAGTACAACATCAACGAACCAAGCATATAGAGATGGACATTCATTTTGTTCGTGAACAGGTCGCACGTGGACAAGTTAGTGTCTTGCATGTTCCTTCTAGATATCAGATTGCTGATATATTTACAAAAGGCTTGCCTCGTGTGTTGTTCGAAGATTTAGATCCAGTCTAAGTGTTCGACCTCCTCCCGCTTCGACTGCGGGGGTGTGATAGATTGTAAATATTAGTTTACTATATTTAGGAATCTAGAATTAGAGTTATAGTAGAATTAGACTAACCTAGTTAGATTATACTTAGTATAAAACTCTCTATGTTGTAGCATGTATTTATACCACATTGTGGTTAATGAAATATTTACAGAAAACATTCTTTCATTGAAGACATCCACGTGTTGTTGTGTAGTGCAAATAGGTGGTGGGTCCTGCAGTTATATACTACTCCCTCCGCCCCACACCAAATGCCCCATTTTGACTTTTTACAGTTAACATTTTTTCAAATTTGACCACGATTTAATCTTAAACCGTAAATGTAAAATGTTCAATTAAATTATATATATAATTAAAATTGTTAAAGTAAAGTTTTATTATATGATTTAATTAAACATTTTACATTTACAATTTAGAATTAAATCGTAATCAAAGTTGAAAAATGTTGATTGCAACAAATCAAAATGGTACATTTAGTATGGGACGGAGGGGGTACCAGACTACTAGAAAGTCCTTCAATTCATTTTAAATTTAATTACCTCCAATATTTCAAGATCATTACTAAGTTTTAAAGTAGTACCCCTCCGTTCCGGAGAACTTCAAACATTAGAGTTAGCGCGCAGTTTTATGCGAAAAGTTAAAGTAATGATATAATATAGAAAATGTGGGAAAAAGTGTACTTTTAGTGGCAAAATGTGTAATTTAAGTGTAAAGTTGAGATTGTTTATTATTTGTTGGGTGTGAGGTAGCTTCCTTTTTTAGTAATGTATGAAGTTCTGTGGGACGTCTAAAAATGGCAAATGTATAAAGTTCTGCGGGACGGATGAAGTACAAATTTGTAAAGTAGTTTTACTTCCTTTTACTGCACAGTACAATTAAAGGAAATATTTGCAGTCAATTTTAAAGTTCTATGGAATTTGGTTTGACATTATCAGGAAAGAAAGATTGATGAGTGGATAGTACATGCTTAAGGTTATGCTCTCTTCATCTTAAATACCATTAATTTCAGTTCAGTTCTGCTTATTTATTTTTATACTACAAATAAATTCATATCAGTTCAGTTCAGACAAAGAAATATAGCCTAAGGCGCCAGAAGTATACTATTTGCTTTAACCATGCAATAAACTCGATAGAAATTAAAGTAAGAATGCAAATGATCCATACTATGAAGACTCCTTGAGTATATATTTCATGTTACAACATTTATATATAGAAATTATGTATATATAACATGTTTCAATTTTCACTAGACAAAAACGCCTTTGATGCCTTGCTCATATATCGCAGTAACACGTGTAGTGTGTTACCCAAATTCTAGTTTATTATAGATCAAAAGGTTAATAATTTTTTCAAAGATCCAATTTATGGAATAATTTACCGTCAAACCCCACATAGAGATGGCAAGTGTTACTAAATAAATTATCGTTAGGACGTTAAATTAGCCATGCCCCACTATAATGAGATTGGACTCACATCTTATTATAGTCCTCACGTCATGACTTTTATCACATTCTAAATATTAACGTCATCCAATATAAATGTGTATGGGTCAGGATCTCATGAAGGTCTTAAATGGTATATGATCAAATCCTACCCAGTTCATTTCTTTTGAGTATGCGGAAACATCATATCCGTCCTACGTACTTATAAATTGCTTGGTAACTTGGCATTCTTACATAATTTATATCAATCTGCATTTTCTTACTGTGTTGTAAAATCTAAGTATTTCATAAACTTTCGTAAATTACCCATCCAAATGGATCCAGGTCCAGACGTTTAAAGTATTCATCAAAGTAAAAATGATAATTTAATATGAGTCACAAAAAGTGCTATAATTGTCACAAATAACTAACATTGCTTTAACAATATGATTTATGCTCTGAAATTATTATCCGCCTAAATCAAGTTATAACATTATTTGTTTTCTAAGAGGAATTAATGCATTAGATCGGTGACGTGCATATAATGCATACGTACGTGTTCTAATTAATCCAAGCCACCTCCATCTGGTGAATTAATTAATTGAAAGCTAAAGGAGGCAAAGAAAGTGGTAATTGAGGTTTATACTGTTTATTGGTTGGTATAGAATTAAAAAAGTAAGTTAAAATAAAAATTCAGTTGATGAATAGTAACTGAGTTAAATGTGAGTTATAAAAATTGTGTTTAAAATAGAGTTAAAAATTTATAGGATTTTTAGGGTTGTTATATACCGGGGCGAAGCTACTCACAAAAGTAGCCCGTGCCCGGCACGGGGTGCATTTCGGAAAAAAAAAGAATTATATATGTATCAAAATTAGATTTTTTACATTTATCACGTCTACTTTTATATAATTGAACTAAAAAAAGAAAAAGACAACATATACGACGACCCACTCAAGTGTGTTTTATGTGATTTTTACTAATATATTCGTAAAGAAAAGATACTTAAAGGTTTTATATCTTATCATAAGTCGATATTGTCAAAATATTGGTAAAAATCATTCAAAACACTTGACTGGCATGAGTAATTTGTGCTTAAAATAATTGTTATAAAATGTGATTTTTAATAATTTATAAAAAGATCGATATGTTATATGAATTTTGAGTAAGTTTTTTGAGAAACGGTCTCTAGATAATTTATCTAGAGACGGACTTATACTGTCAAAGAAATCATCGATAACATTGATAATTTCATTAACAACATAGGCATTTTGATTAATAACATTGATAATTTCATTCATAACGTAGACCGTCTCTAGATAAGTTATCTAGAGACCATCTCTCATGAGACTTTGCGATGAATTTTACATAATATTTATATATTATTTAAAATATGTATCCTTGTTTAAATAAGTCAAAGTTTAGCTCGGGGTAAAAAAATTTCTTGCTTAGCCCCTGGTTATATAGTGTGTGTAAGAATAAAGTGATGTGTGTAAGAACTAAGTGGTGTGTTTGATATTTTTTTAAGGTATTTGATTGGTTTAAATAACTTTTTGATTTGTTTAAGATTGTTAGTTTGATTGGAAAGTAAGAGTATGGTAGAAATAGAATGATGATTGTTTAGTGGAGAAAAAATTAAGTTAAATCTTTTACTGTAGAAAATAATACAAAATAAATATTCAGAAATATTTTAACATATAAATAGTATTTTTTAGTTGTATACCAATAAGTATGAAAGTTGTTAGTTTGGAATTGGATACTAGTTTAGATGGTGGAATATAATACGTGGCATGGCTTGGTAGAAGCTGGAAAGTATAAGGGTCGGGCATGCATACTGTTGTTCTTTTCATGATGATTTTTTTATCTTAATAGTATCCACTATACGATTAATCGAGACTGTTACTGTTGAGTGGCTCTTGCAATAGTGTTTTTTAAATCCTCTGTGGTCGACCTTGATGAGGATTAATTGCATCATCTAAACATATACTATTAATTTTTATATTATACTCCATCCGATCCATTAAAAGCTTACTAAGCACTTGTTTTCTCTTCAATTAAGGAATGATAATAAAAAATGGTTTGTAATAGGTATTATATTGGTGAAGTTGTAAGTGTGCGATAAAGTAAGAGAGAGATTAGATAAAGTGATGATAAAGTAAGAAAGATAAATAATAAAAAATTAGTTAGGGAGTATAATATTTCCTTAAATGGGTTAGAAACCTCATAAAAAGAAAGTTAAAAAGTTATTAATGGAACGGAGGGAGTATATGGTGTTTTTTTTATACTCCATTCAGAAATTGAAATTACAAGATTTGAAACTTGGAATTACAATAGAACTTTATACTAGGAGTGATAGATAGATGAGATGTTGGTTTTGAAAATCCATGGTATTCTGGTCTTCTAGAATTATAAGCAGCAGCATAAAAGTTGACTTTTTAAAAAAGCAAAAGAAAAGAAAAAATGGGATGGTGGAAGTGAAAATGAAAGGTGGCCAAAAGTCAACTTGGGTAGGAGAAAGATGAAATAAGTTGAAAAATTAGTGACGAAAAAAAAAGGTCCGGTCGTCAAAATAGAACTAGGCATGCGAAGGAAGAATAGGAGGAAGGAAGATGCTCCAATAATCTGTGTTTTTCTTCGCTACCCACCATTCCGTTGCAATTAGATTAATTAATGATGAATTGACCCCGCAAATTAGACTAAGTTACGTATTGGACGTTGTTTTGCATGCGAGTAAAACCAATCAATGTTAAAACTTAATTAAAAGTACTTAAATTTTCATTTAACATAATGTTTTACTGGTAATTTTCATTACGTTTGACATCAGTCGTAACTAAACTAGTTATATAGTATTTATGTTTGGTATCTTTAATCAAGTAATTAATCAAAGAAGTTTGATCAGAGTACGCACCTCCAGGTGTCGGGTAGTGGAAGGTTCCAAGTAGCAAGTCCATATCCTCATGAATTGCGTGTGTCATCCACCCAGCAACAGCAACAACTAGAAGTCTTCTCTCTCTATATTACTGTCTCACCTCATCACCGTGTGTGAATGAATGTCAGAATTTGGTAGGAAACAAATGACACGTGTGAGTTCATTTCAATTACGGAAATAATCTCCATCCAGCACCATGTCAAAGTAGTAGTGCTTGGTGGGACTACTATAAAATATAACTCAACTCCACTTGCTTCCAGTTTTGGTCTTCGATCATCAAACAAAAACACGGAGGATTTGATTATTCAAGCCTCAAGAAAAGGATCGACTACAATCAATCAATTATAATACACAACCCATCCCAAATTTCAAATTTCCCATCCTTTTTTTTTCCCTAACAGAGAATTCAAGAAGCTACAGATATAGTATTCATTAGAAATTACTTCTTCATCATATTCATCTCAATTCTCAACAAACAAGAAGAAGAAGAAGAAGGAAGAAGAATAAGATGGGAGCTGAAATAGCTGCTGCAGCTGCTGAATTAGTTATTCCACAGACCATCCACCCAGTTGTTCTTGATGCTGTTTCTTCTCAACTTGTTCTTGTATGTTCTAACCTCTCTGCTCCTTTTTTCATCTCAACAATTAATTAATTCTACTAATCAATTTGTTTCTTTCTTAATTTACTGAATTGTCTGATCAATTCATACTGCATGAGATAATTTGTGTGCATGCCCTTGATCTTTCTTTACTCATCAACTGATTCATCTATCAACAGATGACAGATCATAGCTTGCTCTCCTCTTTCTTTGCTCACAAGCCTAGCTTTTCATTTTTAATTTTTATTAATGAGAAGGAGAACATCAAAATCAAGAACTACTTTTGATTGATTTATGTAGAAGAAGACAGATAGACAGACTACTCTTGGATCACCTCCTGTTAACCTCATTCTGTTAGCTTTAGACTAATTTAGACAGCTATTGTTTACTCTGTGGACAATTTTAGTACTTCATAAAAGTACTAGTAATTTTCAATTATTTCTTATGTGTGTGTGGGAGTTTTCATCTGTGGTAATGAATTATGGGACACCTAGAAATGAAAAAGGTGTGAAGTTGTGCGGGATAGAGGGAGTACATTTTCAAATCAAGGTGTGACAGACAGATAATATGTTTGTATGTAAACTATGTATGTATGTATGTTATTGATACATATCAACTTGTCAGGATGTTAAAGCCCCAGCCGAGACTGCTGCTACTCTGCAGTTTGTTCCTAGTATTCGGTCTGGTAGTTTTTCTGATATCGGTCCACGAAGATACATGGAAGATGAGCACATAAAAATTGATGATCTATCCACATTCTTACACCGTGATTCTCCTAAACCACTTGCCTTCTATGGGGTCAGTTATCCACACTTTTACCTAGCTGAGTATTACTTTGTTTAGAATTACGAGGCATTGATCAGCGATTTCTTGTACATTTTTTTAGGTATTTGATGGTCATGGAGGACCTGAGGCTGCAGCCTATGTTAGGAAGCATGCAATGAGGTTCTTCTTTGGAGATTCCGATTTCCTACAATCTTCTGAGATGGACCAAGAAACATTTCCTCTACAAGTTGAAAACTGTATGAGAAAAGGCTTTCTTCAAGCAGACCTGGCTTTGGCTGACGATGCCACTGTCAGCCCTTCTTCCGGAACTACTGCTTTGACAGCCCTTGTTGTTGGAAGGTAATTTTCCGTTGTTATCGCGACTTGTGGTTCTGTTTATCTGCAATTTATTGGTGGATAACCATGTCTAGATTAGGTTCTGTTATAGTATAATTTACCAAACCTTAATACCATTGCAGGCGTTTAATGGTGGCAAATGCTGGAGACTGCCGAGCAGTCTTGAGTCGGAAAGGCTTGTCCTTTGACATGTCTCAAGATCACAGACCAAGTTATGCATTGGAACGGAGGCGAGTTGAGGAATTAGGTGGATTCATAGATGATGGTTATCTTAATGGCGTTCTGTCTGTCACTAGGGCTCTTGGAGACTGGGACATGAAGTTACCCCGAGGGTCTGCTTCTCCTCTCATTGCAGAGCCAGAATTTCGACATATCGTATTGACGGAGGATGATGAGTTCCTTATAATGGGATGTGACGGGATATGGGACGTTATGACAAGCCAGCAAGCAGTTAATATTGTACGCAAGGGACTCAGGCGACACGACGATCCTGAGCAGTGTGCCAAGGACCTAGTGATGGAGGCTCTTCGTCTGAGTACTTTTGACAATCTTACGGTTATTGTGATCTGTTTTACTTCCATCGATCAAGTGGAGCCGCGGCCGAGAAGACTAAGGTGTTGCAGCCTCTCTGCTGAGGCTCTGTGCAGCTTGAGGAGTCTCTTGGAATGAATGTATAAGTCAGTTGAGCTGTGTAGAGATGTTACTCAGAGTAGTTTTTGTTTCATGAATTTTACCTCTGTACTTGTGGAAAGTTATATGGTATGGTGGAATCTGAGGTGGTATGTACATAATTATTGGTTGGTAGGCAGGGTATGGGTGTATGGACTGTGGACAAATAAACATGGCTTTTAGCCCTTGGCCTACCCTTAATCATTTTGTAACATTTTTGGTGGTGTATGGTGATGATTTTTGTTTTTTTGTATATGGTTGGTGGAAGGAGTTTCTGGATATATCTCTGTTCTACTTCCTTTTTGGTTACTCAGCTTCCCAGTTCTGTTGAATCTTCATATCAGTAAACATCAGAGATCTATTGATATCCAATTTTATACGAATGTACCACCAGTGATGCTGAAGTTTTTAGTTCATTTTAGATTTTTGAACTTGTGATTCAAGATATGCCAACTTTTACAGGTATAGTACGAGACACTGAAAAAAATGGCATACTACACTCATTTCAACCGATGCGGTTACTCAGACTGCTCTCTGGGTGATATGGTGATCATATAAATCGAAACATATCATTCATGTGCATTTTTGTCCCCACTCACGAGCATACCATAAAATTTCTTAAAATTTCTTATGGATGTATTTCCGAAAGAAAATATGCATCTTGTCCTCAATGGTATGGGTAGTTCTCAGACCCATTTATACTAATCTGAAACGGGCAATACACAAACACTTCTACATGTCCTAACTCAGACGTATCTTCTATATGCAGAACAGAGTATGTTCATAACGTTTTCACTATAAGCAAGTGACCTGAAGTACTAGTATGAATGATTTTGTTGTGTTTACAAGTTAGAGATTGTAAATTGCTGATACTCACTCACACTGCATCTTTCGTAGAAGATAAGGTGGGTAAAACGAATATGAAAATAAATTTGCATCCCCGTAACATCATGTGGTTGGTTCAGCTGAATAGGTCTTAGCAAACTTGGCAAACCTCTCCAAACCACGCAGCAGCAAGTTTTCAAGAAATGGTTGCAGTGCCTAAACGGGCACAACACAAACCAATTAGTTGGATGTCTATGGCTGTAGTTTAACTAGAATGTAACTTCGATTCAAGCAAAGATAGGCATATTGAAGATTCACAGCTAGAGAGGAGATACTTACAGATGCCACCGGGGCCAGCAGCTGGGGAACTTCATATGAAACAGTAAGCTGAAATCAGAGGAAATATCAGTTAAGAAGAGCAATGAATCGCTTGCAGGAAAGGATTAAAGAGTTTGCAGTGCCTGGCCACAGACGCAAGTCAGATGTCTGTTAGTCCACTTATCTTATTTTTGCAGCTATCTTTATCCAGTAAGAAATCATGCTACTTATTAAAAGTTCCACATTCCTATACTTGACAAGTTTATGACTGATTCGAACTTATTGACAAACATTAGTAATCTGAAGGTATAATGAAAAATGTTTTTCTGTAAAGAAGCCATACTTCTATCGTGCAAGCATCTGCACCTTTCGGGAAAAATCTTACAGCTCCCCTGCAACATAAAATTGGAAATTTAGAAGCAAACACAGAACATTGGAGTATAAATGATGAACATGAGATGTTCCGTTTTTCTATTATCCGTAGAGATCACAAATGGACATGCCATAGTTCTAGAGAATTTGCATATGTCCATACCAGTGCAAAGTTATGATAGGGATATAGCATAGACATGTTATAAAGCATGATTAGTTATAATTAGTAAATTGTCCTTTTGCTCCATTTATCACAAGACATTGACAACAAGGATTTAGCAATGCAATCCAGCCATATAGAAACAAGAATTGTCTCCACGAATTTGGAACTCGAGTTAAAAAGCGGAGAAGCCTCACGAGCAGGAACCAATTCCCTACCTCTAGTTTCGTACTTGGGGAAGACCCTCTAACAAGAGATGCAATAGGCATCAATATAAGTGTCAGGCTCTTCTAGAGATTCAGTTATTACCTATTAGGAAGACCCTCAAGAGATCTCCAATGGATTTTCTGGTTTGGTGTAGGCTGCAAAAAAGCAACCACAGAAAACATCGATATGTAAAAAGATTGCTCATCACAGCAACAAAGAAGTTGAGTTGATTAGATCTTCCACATATGTGAAGCAATTAGCTAAGTGGTGAGTACCTGCAAATTTCGAGAAAGCCAAGAGAACTCTATATCACGGCCAAATGCTGTATACTTGAGTGACCATTGGGATAGATCAGGTTTGTCCTCAAAATTCTAGAAACAAAAACATTAACTTACTATCTGAAATAGCTACAAGAAACACACACCAATACTATACTGAATTTGCACTCAAGTTGTATAACTACTTGTAGATGAGATGGTCTAACGGTTAGACGAATAACACCCCCCAACCAAGTGTTCAATTGTATACCCTTAACTTGCACACACTTCAAATGTAGTAAAAATCACATCATCACTCGCCAAAGTGTTACGTGCATTCCCCTAATTAGGATTCGTCCAACCTTTAGACCATCTAATACAAGTTCTTCTCTAGAAAGAAATACAAACACAAGCATAGGATCACAACAGGGCAGGCAAGTGTTACTACACAAATTGCAGCACTTAGTTAGTAAGAACAAGACCTTGACAGAAGAAATAAAAGGCATCCATTGAGGAATAGCTTCACGATCAGAGTAACACTTATAAGCAACTGAAGTTGGCACATCCACTTCCAATTTAACCCTGCAATTCATTCAATTACATTGCAATCCCAAATAAAAATGCAATCTTGGCAAGTCAGTTTTAGAAAAAAAATAAAAAATGAATGAATCTTAATAGTACAGTGAGTTGGAGTAATTACGAGCAATCTTGCCATTCCATGACCGTCGTAAAGAAGGGTCTCCGGCCCGTAAGGTGATAACGGGAAGCTCGCCTTTGGGGTGCATTGTATGATCTTCTTATTCTGATGGATTGTTGGAGCTTGTTGGTGAATGGCAAGGAGAAAGATGATGAAGATGATGATGATGATAGTGAGTTTTCATGATTGAGTGTGTTCTGGTGGTTGATTAACGCCGCCACCACCGGTGATAGTGCCGACGACATTTCCGGGAAGAAAATAAGAGCTGCCAATCAGATATGCGCCACGTCTTCTCTACTTTCTTTCAGAGATGGTGTGCTCTGTGATGTTGTCAATTTGTCCACCAATCATTTTTTCGCCCTACCAATTGAGAATTTCATACCCAATTTGGCATAAAAATTTAACGGGTCCGTTGGAATCCAGTACGAACTAGACTTGTTGGTTTTCCTTGGATACGAAAAGAAATCACCACATTGGATCCCACTACACTAACTTCCTAAATGCATTTTCGACCCTAAACCTAGTTTCTAATATTACAGAATAGCCCCAAACTAGCTGACTTGTGGTCATAGTAGGCATGTGTGTACATGTTGTTTGGATTTTTAATCGAACGGCTGGGATGATAAGTGTGAACCAATTACCATCATTCTTCATTCTTCTTTCCCATCACCATTCTTCATTCTTCATTTCTTTCTTCATTCCTCTATTTCTTACCACCGTTTCTTATCCATCACCATCATCAAGCCCCTTACCACCGGACCGGCGCCACACCCGGAAACTTCTTCTGCAGACCTAACAACTCGAAATCGAGACCCTCTTCGTCCAAGCTCCATGGCCGCCATTAATAGAGGCCAGAGTTTTCGCAATCTTGCTGAGAAATGGGTCGACACTCCACCGGCCAGATCTAATTGGAAAGATGAAGGAGGCGCATGATCTACTAGAACTCCATGGCTGCCATTAACAATCTCCATGGATGCCAGATCTGTTTGAGTGCAGACAGTGGCGAATCTAGGAGTGTATTTTAGGGGTCGAAGCCTAAAGTGCGTGAAATTATTTTTACGAAAAGTATTAGAAGTAGAGTATGATTTTTACCATAAATAACATTTACAGCAAATAATAGGAGTATAATAACATGATTTTTCTCAAATTATGAAGTTATTTATATTAACCATTCATAGTTCTTGATCATTACTTATTTCACATGATTTTGCAAGTATTAACTCCGTTTTTTATAAAACTTTTCATTTTGACTTTGACCGAATTTTCATTATATGATTTTATTAAATTATTTACTATTATAGTTTGTGAGTAATTAACGGTTAAAATCGGAGACAGTTGATCGCATAATAATAAAATGAAAAGTTTTATAAAAAACGGAGGGAGTAATTTTTAATAATAATTACATATGCAAATATAAAATTGAGGCAAAAAAAATACATGGAAGAGAATATAGGAAAAAATTAAGAACAAAAGAGTGAAAATTGATCAGAAAAAAAATGAACAAAAAATACACAAGGATATTGAGTGTCGAACCTTGGTCTACAGGATAACATTCTAAATCAATTACCACTCGGACAGAATGGATTTACTAAATTTTCTATGCATTATAACACTAATATTGAAAATCTGAAGGGGGGGGGGGGGGTGAGGGCAGCTGACCCCACTTGCCCCCCTTTAGATCCGCCACTGAGTGCAGAGCAATCTACGACTCTTGTCGTAGATCGTCCGCTCTTATAGTTTGATTTACCTCCGGTGGCACATACACCTTCCAATTGTCAGATGAAGGCAACTGATGTCGATAGTACAATCAATGGGGGTTTTAATAAGTGATTTGAAAAATGACCTTGGTGACAATGTTAATGAGCTCGGCGGGGGTTGATTGCAGCACTGGTAATGATTTGGCCGGGAACAATGAAGTTGTAGATGCTTGTAAACGACATGATATTGGCGAGTCAGATCATCCAATATTCAATGTAGCTTCTGGTGTGTCTGCGAAACATGAAGGTGACTCTAGTTGTATTTTGAAGTGGAATGAAATTATAAGTTTTCAACCTGCTACAATTGAGCTTCAGAATGCGACCTCTCCTAGGTTGGGATCAGTTTGCCAATCTCCAATACTTAAGGTTCAAACAAAAATGGTAATGTCTCCGAGGGTTACTATGGAATTAGAGAAGAAAGATCGAATGCTAGAGAATCTAGAGTTGGAGTTTGGTAAAGCAAGTGATATTCATGCCGATTTGAATATGGAATTAGACAAGAAAGACCAAAGGATACAGAATCTAGAGGTGCAACTTTCTACAGCAAGTGATATTAATGCCGAATTGAACCGTGCTATGTCTGTTCAGGAGGAAACTGCTGTTAAACAACTGAAAGAAAGTCATGAAAAAGTTGTCTTATTTATTGAAATTGTGTTGGACGGTTATTTATCCAGTTGGCCGGATTTGGTTGCATTTTATCGTTGATTAATTTTACTTGGTTGGCTAATTTTTCACGCATTTATCTAGTTGGCTATTTTCAGTATTATTATAATTATGTGTTGGCTGTTTTTTGGAATTATTGTTGTAATTACGAATAAATCAAAACGCTTGTTTCCTTATTTTATTTGTTTTTTTATATTTTGTTGTTGTTGGCTATTTATTTGTTTAATTTAAATTTCCTTGGCTAATTTTTATTATCAAATTAAATAGTAGTGGTCTATTTTGTGTTGAAGTACCTTTGATGGTTGGCTATTTTATGACGCATTTCTTAGCCAGTTGGCTATTTTTAGTAGTATTATAATTATTTGTTGGCTGGATCATGTGGATTTTTTTTAGTAGTTTTTTTACGTATTTGTTTTTCTTTTTTGTTGTTGTTGGCTATTTATTTGTTGAATTTAAATTTTGTTGGCTAATTTTTATTATCAAATTAACTAGTAGTGGTCCATCATTTTGTAGTATTAAGTTAATTTTTAAGTTGGCTATTTTTAATTTGTTGGCTTAAGTTATTTTTTTATATGTTGGCTATTTTTAAGTGTTGATATTAAATTTTATTTTCCTTTTCTTTTTTGGTATCAAATTAATTAGTAGTGTTTGTTAGTATTAGTTTACATAAGTTGAATAAAATTTTCCCCTAATATATTTTTCCTGTCGGCTATTTTTAGTAGTATTATAATTATTTGTTGGCTGGATTTTGTGGATTTTTTTTGTATTTGGAATAACTCAAAATGTTTTTCACGTATTTGTTTTTGTAGACGAATTTTCCTATTGCTTTGATTTGTCGTTTTTTCTTTTTAGTTGTTGTTGGCTATTTATTTGTTGAATTTAAATTTTGTTGGCTATATTTTATTATCAAATTAATTAGTAGTGGTCTATTTCGTTTTGTAGAATTGATTTTGGTGAGATCTTTAGGAAAACAAGATTTTCGCAAGGCTTGTGTAATATGCTTGAAACTAATAGTGGAGTGAGTAGATGTACTTGAATCAGAAAAATTTGAATTCTTGGCTTCTTCCAAGGAACCCCTATCTGTATATCTACTTATTTAGCGGCAGGGGCCTATTACAATTTACGTTTTCATTGAAATGTGTGGCAGGGATCATTTTGCAATTAAAAAGCAGTGGGCTTAAAAAATTTCGTACCTAAACCAATCTTTTCGTATTGGATTACAGGTACGAAAATAAAGATATATCTAAGTAGATTTTGGGTTCAATTTTCGTACTGGGATCCAAAAAAGTCAAAAGTAACTGAATTTTCTAAAGACGGCCTGATGATCGATGTAGCGTCAATAAACTAGCGTCGAGCACGTCCCCGTCGATGGGTGGGGGAGGGGGGGCAATCGGCTGATGCCACCTGCTTCATTCTTTTTTTAAATTTTTTTTTTGTTTTGTTCAAATTCAAACGCGAATAACTCGAAAAATAAAAATGCAAAAAATAAATAAAAATCACCAACGGTTTTGACTTTTCAAGATCTACAAATAGAGATCACTCTTGACTATGTTTGGATCATCCCATATCGAACTCATTTTTCTCTCTTAATTAAACTTAAAATTGTAAAACGACTTCTACAAAAGCAATTTTATTAATTTCAAATTTTAAACACTCTTATAATATGATAAATATGTTTTTAAAAAATAAAAAAAAAATTTTGAATTTCATGACGGCACGATGACGCGTCACCCAATGCAGCAAAATCTCGTCACGGATCCCGTCATCAGCCGGTGACGCGTCACGGAGCTGTCACCCAATGCGGGTAGTCTAACATACCTTTAGTATTCAATCGATGAATATTGACTCGACATTAATGTATATTGACTTTAGTCTATGTTCTCTTCGTCTAAAAATATTTGAACTGAACTTATTCGTAATATAAAAAACAACTAGCAAATTTGAACTGAATTAAAATTAATTGTTTTTCAGATGAAGAAAACAGAGCCTTAACAGAGTTTTTAATCGAACGGCAAACATGAAAATTGATGAATAGTCCCTTAGCAGAGTTCTTAGTTACTTGCCAAACGGTTCACGATATATGTCTTGTGCTTAAATGCAATTTTTTTTTTTAAATGACAACAATAGCTGGCTGTTTGGTATAGAGTTAAAAAAGTGAGTTAAGGAAAAATTTTAGTTGATGAATAGTAACTGAGTTAAATGTGATTTATAAAAAATGGTGTTTGGAATAGAGTTAAAAACTTATAGGGTGTGTAAGAATAAAGTGATGCGTGTAAGAAGGAAGTGATATATTTGATTTTTTTAAGGTTATTTGATTGGTTTAAATGTTATTTTGATTGGTTTAAATGTTATTTGATTGGTTTATGATTGTTAGTGTGATAGAAAAAGTAAAGAAGAAGTAAGAGTATGGTATAAATAGAATGATGATTGTTTAGTAGATAAAAAATTTAGATTGAGCTAAATTTTTTACTGTAGAAAATACAAAACAAATACCCTGAAACATTTTAACAGATAAATAATATTACATTATAAATGATTGCCAAACAGGTTGTAGGTATATTATGTTTCCGCGTCAAACATTAGACATTTTTCAAAAGCGTCTACCATCTTTTCAGGATGTGTTTTATGTTTCTTTATTGTTACTTTCTATTTAAATCTTTAACTTTCCTTTTTATATATATATATATATATATATATACACACACACACACAAACACACACACAGAGCGAATATCATTCATAGTAGAATCAGTACAGTACATCAATCTAAGCCCTAAAAACTTCCATGCCATGACAGCTCTGGAAGCCCTTCAAGCTTCCACGAGCTTCCATGGTATAGCAGCCATGGAAGCTCGAAGCGAAGCCATGGAAGAAAGGGAAGAGACGGTGGTGGTGGAAGATTTCCTTGAATTGGTTCGTCGGAGCTCTGGAGAAGAAGAATAAATTTGGGGTTTAAAATATAAAGACATTATTTGGGAGGGATGGTTTTTGTAAGTATGTATATTTGTATTTATGAAATTGTGTAAGTTATTAAAATTGTTAACAAATAATTTTTTAATTACTATTATCCCATTTGTTCAATTTTACATGGTATACTAGCGTTAGTACAGTACGACGTAGTACACTAGTATTGTGATTACCCAAGCCCTAAAAACTATCATAACATTATTCTTAATATCTTCCACAAAATGACCTCGAGCAGCTACGCACGCATCAAGAGAATTAATGGTATTTATTACTCCCAAGCAATCAACTTTCGACTAATAAATCTTGCTAATCAGACTTCATGGCCAAACGAACACCTTCTTGAACAACCACTGTTTCTGCAGTTTCCGGACTTACAATATAATCTAGCCTCAATTGCCAAGCCAAGATCACATCGTCTGCATTCTGGGCAATAACACTTACCTTATTTAGTCGACCATTAAAGTAAACGAAAAATCTTTTGTCGGGATGGAGAGGAAGTAATAAACTAAAATAATGTATTGTGAGCATGTCAATGGAAAAAAAGGTATCGATCCAAAACTGACATCATTGATATCATATACCAGACTCTTAATTAAAGTCGACTACTTCAGTCAAATTGTACTAAGCAGGAGTTCAAAACCAGGGTAGGATGGATCGGTTGTAGGGGCGGAGCCAGAATTGAAAATTGCGTGTGGCTAATTATGAGAATGACAAATTACAGTCAATGTAACAAGAATTTTATTTTGCACCAAAAACCATCTTAGCAAATATTTTTCTACATAACATAAAAAAAAAGTCTGGAATAGTACCTTACGAGCAAATGCCGCAACAAAAGTTTCAACTTCCAACCACGCATGAAAATCGAGGCAGTGTAACTTTATCATAATAAATATATTAGTAACTCAACGTAACAACATATCTTTCTTTCAACGAACCAAAATATTACTTCGTTAATAGAAAACTAAACAAAAGGGTTCAACATCATAAGTTTTCACACTTTTATAATTCCAGAACTTGCGACAACCTAAACCAAATATAGGATCTTTGCTAATATAAAGCTCAAAATTAGACTAATTAACAACATTCTTAAATCAATTACTTCAGTCAGGTCAGCCATGCCCTATATATGAACAGCCACATGGATTAATTTTTCCAATCACAAAATGTGTACAAGGACATGATTCAACAAAACAATAGATAAAAGGACGGGCATGAATAACTGAAAGGCCAACACGTCCTACGCAAAAACTATCACCAACTCCACCATAATCTGTTAAGGAAAAAAAAAAAGCAACACAAATGAACACCACAGAGAAAGAAGAAATCGCAAGAAACTTCTATTTATTATTAATTGTCTTATAAAGTGTTATAGTAATTATTAATTAGAGGTGTTGGTAAGCGTGAACTTTCAGATTTCAATATGAACTGCATTCGACTTGGACCAAAATTATCTAGGTTGTGGTGTTGCCAAACTTAAATTTAGGTGGGACTAATTTGCAAAAAAAATAAAATTGAAGGCTATAAACAAATTTTTTTTTTTTTCAGGTGTGGCTGGAGACACACCTAGCACAAGGTGTGCCTCCGCCCCTGAATGGGTGGGTTCTGGATGACAAAAAGACCGGCCCTGTTCCGGACAGTATACTTTTGCTCTAGTACTCGGGTTTAGTCGACTTTTTCCCGATTATGTTACAATCCAGTTATTATTTTCAATATTAGTAAGGGATTGAAAAGGAAGAACACATCGGAGGAAGAAGGGAGAAAAGTCTTTCCTTCTGTGTGTCTTCCAGGTGCACATAATGCCTCAAATTTAATTTTGTCATCCATTCTCACCCCCCACTTAATTTACATTTTATCTGTAAAACGTAGAACATTCGTGTACGCAAGTCGCCCACATCCGAAACCACACAAATCATACTTTCTCCGTTCTTTTTAAAGGTTGATCAGTTGACTTTTCCCAGTCAACCGTAATCAACTTTGACCATATATCAATATTAAAATATAATTATTTAATTCTTAATAAATTTATATTATGAAATATTACTTCTTTAATTTTTGTTAATTAATTTTTATTTTATTTTTTATTGTTATAGTTTAGAAGTAATTCGCGATCAAAGTCGGTTATAGTTGACTGAAAAAAAGTCAAATGATTAAACTTTAAAAGGACAGAGGAATTACTATATTTTATTTTAAATCTGGACATGATTTTGCATGGCCTGTGTGCACACGCATTGATACTTTATATGGTAATGTATGTCAACCTTCGAACCTTGAACAATTTTTCTTCACTTATTTAGTCCGTCTCCAGCAGGGTCGTGTTAGGACTCCACTGGAGTCCCAACACGAGTTGCACAGTTGGGGCGCTCCCCAGCGCCCCAACGCCTCTTTTTTTTTTTTTTTTTTTTTTCCTTTTCTCTTTTGTTTTAACTTTTAATTGTTTGTTGTTTTTTGTTGAATTTCTTCTCTTTAACTTCTTCTCTTCTGTTTTTCTAAGTTTAACTAAATTATTTCTTTTATTTTGTTGCTTTGTTTTTTTAATTATTGAAACTAAAATTACAAGTAATATCTTGTTTTCAAATTTCATTATTACAAATATGATAATAATATCCGTAGCAATATAAAATGTAATTATACATTACTTCTAAAATTTAAAAGACATATTATTTGAATTTAAAATCACACTTGTGAGGTTCTCGGGTATGATAACTAGGATTTGAATGTAGTACTTTCATTGTTGTAATTCTCAATTTCAATTATTTTTAATTTTCAATTTCAAGTGTTGTAATTTTCAATTTCAAGTGTTCTAATTTTCAATCTCAAGTATTGTAATTTTTTTAAAGTAATGTAATTTTTATTTTCAAGTAATATTTGAAAAATATTAGTGTGATTTTGTTATAATTAATTAACAATATTTAAAATCAATTTAAGAATAAAGTTTAAAAGGAAATGAGAAAAGAAAGTGAAATGAATAATTAAGTTTGAAAGAAATGTTAAAATAAAATAGATTTTGGGAGTGGAATGCTGACGTGACAGAGATTTTGGGACTGAGTGAGTTGCAACTGCTGGAGATGGCCTTAGGTCAATTTGAGACATGCAATTAAAATACTAATTTAATTTGAATATCTTATGTAGTAGCTTACGAACATGTAATTTATTTTCATGACTGTGATGGCAATTTGAATTTTCCTATCTGAGTTGGAAACTCCATGTACGGTTTATTCATTGAACGAAAGCTAGTGATCTCTCTCTAACAAAATAAATAAATAAGAAATGATCTCCATGCATGATCCACAATAATTAAATTTACTTCTTTTTATTTTTCCTATTTTCCAACACTTCTAACTTTATCATTTAAAAAAAAAAAAGTTCTTATGATACACAATGAACTTGGTTAGTTTGGAGGTCAACTCTCTCGGAGTGTTTGGTTACACGTTTGAATTGAGCTTTCTCAATTCAAACTAGTACTAATCCGTGGCGATGCCACGGTATAGTTTACTTTTAATAATAAATAGAAAGGGAAGGACAAAATAAATTAATCGAAAAAATAAGGTAGTCAAACTTATGTAAAGAACGTTTGTCGTGGTGTCGACGGTAGGCCTTCTTTATCCATGGTTATATTATTGGGTGTTTATTTATGCTAACTATAGGAAATGTAAAAATACGACTACTCATTACATATATGCTTTGAAAGGGGTATGATCCAGTCTTAATCCATTCCGGACCCAACGGGTTAACAACATATATTCTAGTAGTAACATACATGTTTTATCTCTCAAACTGAATCAAAATAAAATAGAAAAGTATACAACACAATCAATAGGGTTGTTCCCAACAACCCCGCGGTTGTATGTGGTCACCCACCACACACAAAAAGATTATTATTCTACAAAATATAATTTCACATGTTACTGTTGTTTTTTTCCACCCCGCAGTGGTATGTGTCACATCACCAAATATACAAAAATTATTATTCTACAACATAATTTCACACGCTACGGTTGTCCCCCCTCCCCACCCACGAGCCCGTTATAGATGAAGAAAGTAGAGAGAATGTCAGAGAGAGTTTCATGCGTAGAGAATATATGTCAGACCCTTGGCATCCATCATGGAGATCAAGAAAGTAGAGAGATGATTGAAGAGAGTTTTCCCACCTGGAGAGTATCATATCCCCCTCCCTCCGGGGAAAAATATAGTTTTTACTTACTTAACATAAAATATTATGGTCGGGTCTTGTTACAAAAGTATAGATTGGGTTCGAGTATATGCGGACACATCAGGCATCATTATTTCAAACGGTTTGGATAGAACCCGACCCATTTAAAAGTAAAATAACGGAATACCAGTGTAGTAAGACATAGGCCGAGATTACCTCAACAATGTCCCTAACTCATATTAGTAAACATGTATAGAAAATGTATGCTCTTGAATCTATAATAGAAAATTATTTATCATTTATATACCATACACATATGTGAAATTTAATATCTTAATGTATGTGATTTTTTCTAACCAAGTTTGATGGTACACAAAGATGTATCAACGTGCAAATTGTCTGTATAAAGGAGACATAGAGAAACGATAAATGATTTGTACATAGGTAGGTTTAATATTGTAAACAAATATCCATTGTTATATTTATTAGGATTGAAAATTTACTTTTCTAGGTCGTAAACTTTTGATTGTTTTTAGAATACTTGGTCCAATCAAACTAAAAAATTCTTTTGGCTAATGTTTGGGCGGAGATCCTAATTGTACGGTTGATAAATTAAGTATAAACTGATCGGACAATACCAGTCTTGCTCACTTAAACTGGAAGTGTTTGGACCTAGAGTACTTTTCTTTCTTTCTTAAATATCAAACAAATGAAAGTCATTACTAAATGTAATTTAATAAAGGATAAATAACATTACTCAAACATTGTTAAGCAACTCTTTGCAATCACATTAATTGTGATGTTGGTGGGTTTTACCTTTGAATTAATTTAGGTCACAAGTTTGAATTATCATTTTTAAAGTTGAGAATACCCTTTGAGTTGAGCTTTAAGGTTACAATGATCACATTAGTAAAGTTGATTTACACTCCGAATTCCAAAGATTAAAATTATTCTTTATTAGAGAGTATTTTTCCCACAAAGCATTGTTTAATTTACAGATAAAGCTCCCTAGTTGTAATTATCTTATTCATAAGGTTGATTTACATTCCGAATTGAATTGTAAAGTTGCATTTACGTACGTACCCCATTCTTAGAATATTTTTACATATAGTGTGGTTTATCATTTGTTTAGGTTTCCAAGTTCTAATTATCTCATCGTTAGAGTTGGGTTGGGTCCCAAGGAAGAAACTATCTCAACCGTAGACTGCAAATTATCCTTCAACTTAGATTCTCAAGTTGGAACTATCTCATTCTTATAGTTGATTTACCGTTCGAATTAAGTTTCCAAGTTGAAATTATTCCATCCCTAATGTTCATTTACCCTTATAATTTAGTTCCTAATTTTGATTTATCCTACTCTTGAGTAATTTTCAGTTTAGTGTGGTTTACTCTTCAAGTAGAGTTCATAATTTAAAATTATCTCATCCTTATGCTTAATGATGGTTTGCACTTGGAATATAGTTACCAATTACCTTTCGAATGAGTTCTTAAATTACAATCATCACATTCTTAGAATTGGTTGACATTCGAATTCAATTTCCATGTTTTAATTAAATGTCGCATTTACAAAATTGGTTTATCAAATAGAGTTTGTAAGTAAGTGTTATTTGATTGTTAGATTACTTATTCAAATAATGTAGTTTGCACTTCTAATTAAGTTCCCAAATCATATTTATCCCATTTCTAAAGTTGTTTACCCTTTAGATTTTATTCTCAAGTTGAAAAATCACACCATTAGTTTATTTTCTCAAATAGTGCGGTTTATCCTTTCAATAGAGTTTTTTGAGTTGTATGCAACATTCTTATGGTTGCTTTGCTCTTCAAATGAATTTCCAAGTAGAAATTATCATATATTCAGAGCTGAGGTTACCATTCGAATTAGTCCTGGAGTTGGAGGTATCCCTTTCTTGAAGTATTTTTCCTATATAGTATGGTCTAATCTTCTAATATAGTTCCCAAATTGTATTTATCCCAAGCTTAGAGTTTGCTTTCCTTCGAATTGAGTTCTCAAATGGAATTATCAAAATTTTAAAGTACTTTGCATATATTGTGGTTTACGTTTCTAACGGAGTTTTCAAGTTGGAATCATCTCAGTCATAAAAGATGTTTACCATTCGAATTGAGTTTCTAAATTAGAAATATAACATCCTTAGAGTTTATAAGTTCACCACTTCAGATTGAGTTTCCAATTTTTTATCATCTCATCCATACAGTTGAAAATCGACGTATTAGCATAAAAAATCCACTACATATAAGGGTGAATTATGTATTAATTCAATGATAGCTACATTTATTGTGTGTATGTATAACCCAATGTTGCGAGTAGAAACCCCTAATGCATAGTTTGTCGATCTTTTTAGTCCCTCAGGAAAAGGGTACCGTAAAACACTTAAATTGTTTAACTCACTTTCAACTCTACTAAACAATTATCTTTCTATCCTTCTACGATATTCTTACGCTCTCTTTACTTTTTCAATTATGCTAACAACCTTAAACCAATCAAACAACATTAAGACCAATCTAATAACCTTTTAAAAAAATTCAAACTCATCACTTCTTTCTTACACACGTCAAATCTTTATTACACACCCCATATAACAACCCTATAAATCCTATAGAATTTTAACTCTATCCCAAACACCATTTTTTATAACTCACCTTTAACTCAATTACTATTTATAACTCACTTTTTTAACTCTATAACAAACATTTTAAACTTCAAGCTAAATGCCAAAGGTCAATCATGGACCGCTTTCCCAGTGATATGCTGGCCCCACTATACCAACACGTGTTCTTTCTCGCACACTCTATCCTTACTCTTTCACATATAGGGTGACCTCTCTGTTGGCCAACCATATCAAAATTGTTCCAGCGCAAGCACACTTAACTTTGGAGTTTTTTTGGATGGATTCTCAAAAAAAAAAGTACACGTTGTTTGTATGAGTATCGTGTTAAATTATTCTAAACTAATTTTAAACTTTGCAGCGTTGCAATACAAAGTTCTAAGCTTGTATGTAAATAAAGAAGTAAAATTTACCTTATTTATCCAATGAACAAACACTTACTCCAAAATCATTTAGGTGTATTTCAGAAGGTATCTAGTGAAACTAAGAATTTGTGATATTAAACTAACCTGGGCATAGTATTATAATATCACAAAGTCTTGGAAGGAAATGAGGGGCTTGAAAGTATGGACTGTTGTTCGTACGATGTTACCTACAAATAAAATGTCTTTATTAATATCGATATAATATTTGGGATAATTACATAAAGCCCCTCCCCCCATTAGACAGTCATTTCTCATATTGGTACCAATTAGTCGAACAACTACATCTGGGTCCTTTTTTGGTTTTGTTCGTTGACCAGTGTAATTAAGCTATTTGAAATCAAACAACCAACATGGCCTTAAGAATAAAAAAAATTAAAAAAAAGAAAAGATAAATAAATTTTTTGAAAATCCACAATTATCATATATATTCTTCCCTTCCTCCTCCTCCATCTTCCCTCTCTTCTTCTATCTGCTAACAACTCTGGCGGATACGTTCTTCCTCCTCCTCCTCCTCCTCCTCCTCCTCCTCCTTCATTCTCTTCTTCTTTTTGTTATTGTTCTACTTGGTGGAGCAAACAACTCCACCAACAGCTCCGGTGCAACAATAATAATTTTGCCCTGAAACTCCGATCCAGAGCGAAATTCAGCTCTATATCTGGAGTTGATCGTCTCAATCGAATTATATGCTCATCTCAGTCGGATTTTCAGCTTCAAGCTTGATGTTCTCAGGATGGATTTCATCTCATTTGAAGTTGGGGAGATTTTACGAATTGAAATAAAAGTTTGAGTGGTTATTTGAGCTTTTTCGAAAAGTTATGGGTGACTATTAGGAAATTAGATATCCACGGACTTGGATTGCCATTTGTCAAAATGCATTATTGTTTGACCATTTCCAAAATCTAATAATTTGAGAAGGGCAAAATTGACTTTTCCAGTTTAAAATTTGAATTTGGTTAAGTTCGTGGACTTAAATGTAAATATTTTACATCTAATAGGATCCAATCGTTATTATCCGACTAAGTGGTACTAATGTACAATTACAACATCTAACAGGGGATCTAAATGTAATTTGCCTTGTTTATATAATAAGTTAACATTTTATGTCATTTTCATATGTGTGTTGTTGAGGGGTAAAACCTCTAACACTAACTAACTAAACTATTACAAATAATCTAGTCTAAGGCCCGTCTCCGACTTGAGGTCCGACGTAGTACTGGTCCCAACTTGCGTACCTGAAAGGACCAAGTGGGGGGGGGGGGTGTTAGAATGGGTTACCCGGATTGCCTATGTCAATCCTGTAAGAGACTTTAATCAAGAGAGAGTTGGAAGCTCTCAATGTAATAGTTATGAGGGATTATGATAACATTTTGGAATAGACTTAGGGATTCTTCCCTTGATATTGCTTACCTTAAGGTCTTGGAACTTGTGCTATATTTATAGTTATCATATGCTTATGAGGTGGCTCACAAGATGATGCCAAGTGTACGCTTCAGATTTGGACACCAATGCTACCTTTATTGTGGCCCATTAGTGAACGATAATCAATACTAATCAATGGTCCAGGAGGGTAGTTTGGACCTTTTCCTCCGAGAATCTTATTCGCCCGTTGGGTCGTGTCGATCCCTCGGACGGATCATGCCTTTCGGTTGATCTGCCCTTGGGTAACTCTGGATGTTCGAGCCAAGAGTCTCACGGAAGTATCTCAGTGGTTCTATTATATACGTTTGGTCTTAATGTGATGATGGCGTCCGAGATTCTCTCGTCCGGTCCGTTTGGCATCTCTGTACTGACGTAGCCAGGTTTAGAAGTCCTTTCCCCAGCTAGCTCGGACTAGCTGTGAGGGTGTAGTGACTTTAGCGTACTGGTTGATTCACTTAGGACGGACCATGTGAAGTCGGACCAATACTGAATTGGCTATTTAAGCCGTGATGCGCTATAGGACACGCTCTATGGCGCCCTTAACGGATTGGACACATGTCCGTAACAACATATGTCCCCCTAGTTTCCAAGTATCTTAGTAGAAGATAGTTGGTAACTATGAAAAGAACAAGTGTGTTGTGGAGCGTGTCCGAATCGTTAACTGAAAAAAAAGGAACAAATCCTTTTTGTTGAGATCCGTCGTCCGTGTTCTTAGGAATTCAATATATCTCTCTCCCCCACCCTTTTCCTTCTACAGTCCGAGTTATGTAATATCTCGGACTGTAGATGGAAAAGGTATTTGTATCCGAGATATATAGATCCGAGTACGGTTAGGATCTGACGTAGCCCTCTGTGGGAGAGTGTATGGGAAGCTATCCGTTGGACCGATTGTTGAACTGGTCTGGTCCTCCCGGGTCGCTGATCCGTAAACCAAAGAGGCCCAATAGGTTGTACGTCCGGCCCACGGGGGAAAGATCCCGGGTAAATTGACACGACCGTTGGATCGGAACGACATCAATGGTTGGGGTTCCAAGCCCAATTGATGTGACGCGTCTGTCAACATTAAGTGCGACGTACTGACAGCCATCCACTCGCGAAGCGGCGCAACCCTTAGGTTGGAGAGGATCAACGGCTGGGATTCAAATCCAAGTGCACTACAAAAAATCTGGGCTGTAGCGACGGATAGATCCGTCGGTACAGCCCAGCTATCCGTCGCCCCAGCTCTGGCGACGGATAGAAAATCCGTCGCCCCCCTGGAGCTGTGGCGACGGATAAAAATCCGTCGTCCAATTCGCGACGGATTGGACGACGGATTGACCTTTTTTTTTTAAAAAAAAAAATGATTATGGGGCGACGGATAGATCTATCCGTCACTTTTTTTTTAAAAAATAAAATCCATATCAATTTTATATTCAGATACTGGATTAATCCGGCATGGTGGTGCGGGGGGGGCTGGGGTGGTGGGGTGGGTGTGGGGCCGGTGGTGGGGGGAGGGGGTGGGGGTGGAAGGGTGGTGGTGGTGGTGGAGGAGATGGTGGTGGTGGCAGGGTGGTGGTGGTGGAGGAGATGGTGGTGGTGGCAGGGTGGTGGTGCGGTGGTGGTGGGAGTAGAGAGGTGGTGGTGGTGGAGGAGGATGGTGGAGGAAAGGAGGTGGTGGAGGAGATGGTGGTGGTGGAGGATGGTGGTGGTGGCAGGGTGGTGGTGGTGGGAGGAGAGAGGTGGTGGTGGTGGTGGTGAGATGGTGGTGGAGGAAAGGAGGTGGTGGAGGAGATGGTGGTGGTGGAGGATGGTGGTGGTGGGAGGAGAAAGGTGGTGGTGGAGGATGGTGGTGGTGGGAGGAGAAAGGTGGTGGTGGAGGATGGTGGTGGTGGGAGGAGATGGTGGTGGTGGGAGGAGAAAGGTTATCCGTCGCTAAATTTTTTTTTTTTTATTTTGGTCAACGCTCTGTAGCGACGGATAATTTTATCCGTCGCTACAGAGCGACGGATAACCTTTATCCGTCGCCAAACGGGGCGACGGATAGAATCCGTCGCTACAGGGGCCGTCCCGTTACGGATGGATTCTTGTAGTGGTGATGTGACTCTTGGCTTTCCCCAAATTGCCCTTATAAATAGTCAGCTCATCAGTCACTTTCACACTTTTAGCAATATCGAAACTCAGAGCAATCACAAAGTAATCCGAGCATTTGAAGACACATCCGAGCAAGTAAGACTCGCAGAATTTTGAAATTTCTTCTTCGAATCCGTACCCTCGGAGAAGCAGCAAGGCTTAGTCATCCGTTCAAATTTGTCCAGTCAACTTTATCAAGTAAGTACGTCTTCACTCCTCCTAAGTTCTCTCCTTTTCGTGATATGCTTACTACCTGCTCGTATATTTTTGCCCTGCTCGAGTATAAAATTGTCGAGTCCGTATTTGCTGCTGTTGCGAGTGATAGGCTTTAGCAGCGTTCTTAGTCGAAACAATTCTCCTTTGTCTTGTGCCAATTTTATTGGCGATATCCTGATGATTCATCTCGTGTCATGCCCATCAGAACCAAAACTTGATTATGCATGCTTATTGGGTAATGTGTTGGTGCCAATTGGCACACAGTTCTCCGTAAATTGTCCCCGCTAGCGTGCCGGCTAGGGTAGACGATAGTGCCAATGGCGCGTTTCGGTGTGCCAAGGTTAGTGCCACTAGTGCCGAGACTAGACTTCATGCAGAAAAATCTAGTTAAGTAGAACTCCGTAGGCTTTCTTTAACTTAAAAAGTTACCTAAACGAACTCTCGGACAATCACCACTATCGTTTTTGACTCGTTTCTTACGCCTAGGATGTCCGGAGCGATAGTCGAACCAAAGACGAGGCACCGTGTTCTGATGATGCGGAGACTTAGGGACTGGGTCCGTGGATTTGACCTTGTCCGTGGGAGATTTCCTAGTTGTGGACCTTGGGTCGTCCAGGGACTCTGATGCTGGGCAAGGAGTCCGTGGTGTGGCAGAAGCACAGGCCGACGTTGCAGCGGGCCAGGGTGATCTTGCTAGGACTAGGTCGTTAGTCCAATCTCGGACTATAGGTGGTGTTGGGACGTCCGGGGATCCGAACGAACCGCATGTGGAGCGGAGGCGGCGGTGGGAGGCTGATGAAGTCGAGATGTTCGAGGCCGGGGTGGAAGACCGTGTTGTAGCGAAAACAGGTCCGTCCAACCCAAGTACGTCAGGGAGACCCAAAGGTGTCGATGAGGAAGAGGAAGATGGTGAGGAAGAGGAAGACGGGGAGGAGGAGGAAGGAGAAGAAAGATCTCTTGTCGCTCGTCCCCCTAGACGCACCGGTCGGCGGATTGCATTACACCTTGCTGCGCCCGTTCAGTCCAGTCTTCCATTAGTTGAGGGACGTGGCGCGAAAGCTGCCCGAATCAAGTTCCCCCGTCCTGCGTCCGCTGTTATGATAGCGGACGAATTTGGAGAACTAAATACAGACGGAGTTCTTCCTACATGTCCATCAAGGGTTAAAGCGGAGGACATTCCAGAATGGAGGCGAAAGTGGGAGATCCCCGACTCCGTAGAAATCATGATTCCCGAGCCCGGACATGCAATTTACAACCCGCCCGCCGGGTATATGTGTGTGCACGAGGTAGCTTTTGCTTGTGGGTGGAAGACTCCCATTGCAACGGAATTGAAGCATATTCTGAATCACATAGGGATTGGTCCGAGTCAGGTTATCCCAAAGTCCTTGGGTAACCTTATCTGCTTCGTCATTTTTTGTAAGAAGAAAGGGCAGCCAGTAAATTTTGAGAACTTCAGGCAGCTCTTTCATGTTTAGTTCAGTCCGGGGAATCCCCTCTTCTATACTTTTGTGAATAGGAAACCCTTTAACTTCATTTCAGATTCCGTTTCGTCGTTGGGATCGAAGTGGTGGGATAAGTAAATTTTCGTATGGATGGCTCTGAAACCTGGGGCGTCCGAGAGATAGCGGGAACAATGGGGACTACCAACAAATTTCCTAAGGGAGAGCATCCGGGATTGGCGCCCCCTGCCGAAGAACGTGGCTCCATGGGTGGCAGCGATCCACAAAAAACATAACCCACCTACTTATCCGTTCCACGGATTAATCTGTCAGCCACTTCCCTACCTGTGCGGACTAACAGGCGCAGTGGAGGTTGGAGGGAAGACGGACTTTAGTAAGGATTTGTTGACTTGAAACTTTGTGCTCTTTTTTCTTCGGGATACTCTGTTTTGATTACGTATTTCCGCAATTCTGGTAATCCCTCTTTAACATATCTGTATCTGACGCCTTTGGTTTAATGTGCAGCTCACTGGTTCGACTACATCATGTCGACGCTCCATGAAAAGAAAAGGTTGCAGAGGGAGCAGCAAGTCTTGGAGGTCGCCGCTGGTCAGAGGACCAAAATCATCAACACTTCCGCGGGTCTTCCTATGTCGGATCCGAAGAATGCCGCAGTGTTTGCCGCGGAGGAAGAAAGGCAGAACAAGGCTGGAGAAGATTCGCAGGCCTTGGCGGTGCCCGACAAGGGCAAAGCCCCATGCTTCCGCTGCTCCAGCACCACAACGGGAGGTGTTGATGCAGGACGCTATTACCTCGGGACGCAAGAGGGGAGCAAACTCGAGGCGCCCCCCGCAGCAAAGAGACAACAATTGTCCGCTGTCTTGCCTGTTGACCAAGCTACTCTTGATAAGGAGTACGAGCAGGCTTGCGGACTCCCTGAGGTTGAGCGGGTCGGAGGGCTGGATAGGCTATACCAGCGGGTAAGTAATCTTTCCATGGTCTCCTTGGCTTGTTCTTAGTATGATAGAAATGTAACTTATATCCTTGCGGATCTCTCCCAGCTCGGATGTTTCGTCAGGGTCATGCAATGGAACGCCGACGAACGCGCTACTATTGAGGAGGACCTTCACAAGGCTGTGGCCACATCCGCGGATGAGGCGGAGAAGGTCAATCAGTTGGAGATGCAGCTGAAAGAGCAAGAAGTGAAGTTCAATAAGCTGAGAGCCAGCTGGGAAGAAATCAAGGCGGACCTCGACTGGCAGGAGAACTTTGTCGACAAGTCGATGAAGGCTTTTCTGGATTCCTAGGATATACTGCTCGGAGGCCTCCAATATGCCCGTCTTCATGCTGGTCGTGACTTCATGGAATCTGACTCCTTCAAGTTCTTGATGGCGGACAAATCCGATGCCTCCCGCCTGGATGGGTTCGTGTCCGCTATCGGGCAGCTGCAGTCCAAGGGACTACTTCCACCGGACTTCGACTGGAAGGCGAAAGGGTTAATCCCTTCTGCGGATGCTAATGGTGTGGAGGTCCCTGTCGACAGTGTCTCGGATGAACAGTTGGCCGCGTGTGAGTTTGCAGAACTAGTCACTGAGGAGGGGGAGATTGAGATTCGAAACGGCGGGCCCTTCCTCCCGAGGTGGGTCCCGGATGCCCTCTGAAAGGTATGCTTTGTACCTTTCGATAATTACCGGGCTTTCCTAAAGAAGTGGTTCTTCCTGCCTTCCCGGGTCGTTGGCCTTCCCGCGGATTTCAACTTGTTCAATCATGTTGAATCCCTTGCTGCGCAAGTCGTCTCCACCACGCTCCCTGTCGATCCGCCCCAAGCTGGTGAAGCTGGTCCAAGCCAAGCCGTACCTCAGTGAGAAGTCCGGGGTATGCCCCGTTGAAATTCTGTACTTGCTGAATTTTTCATTGGATTTGTATCTTTTGATAACGTGGAACGTCGTTATGTACTATTGCTTTGATTCGTATTTAATCCGAGGAGATAAACCTCCTATGCTTCCAAATTATTACTTGCTCTCTTCCCTGTTTCCTTTTTATCTGTCATTCATATGTTGAGTTATCATAAATTACGCATCTCTTAAGAGCACGGATCGCTGTAGATGGCTTCTGATGTAGAAATCAAACCATCATCTTTCCGATCCTCGGACCGTTCACTCTTTGGGATGCGTAATTCTTCTAGAAGGAGGAAGGTGAAACAGTGGAATAGTCATTATGATTGCGTCTTTTCATCTTCCAAGTCGTCGGATGATCGACAAGTGGCGAGATCGTAAAGATCCATCGCTACTATAAATAAGACCATGGTAACTGCTTCTTTCTTACTGCTGTACTTTTCACCAATCTTTCTTTTGTTTAACCTACTCCATTTTCCAATAGAGGCAAACTCTTGCAGGATGTCTGAATCCGATGACGAGGAATATCATCATTGGGTAAACTTTGCTTGTGGGCACATGCATCCACCGATTTATCCGGGTACAGGGACCGCTGATGACCCAATAATCCTTGATTTTGAAGGCGATCCTCCTCGATGTCCGGGAATAGCTAGGAGTTTAGCCGAGGAAGAGAGGGAGCGGACGCTGAAGTTGATCCGTAGGAGGATCCGAATGCAGCAGCAAGCTCGTCAGGATCGGGGTGGTGGCTCGGAATCCCAAGGCTCGACTTCTGGAATCTGGTGAAGGAACAAGGCGAGGTATGCCCCGTAGAAGTATGTACTTATCCTTGGACCTTTTCAGATTGTACCTCTCGTATGTAAATGTTCGGATAATTTTGTCTATAAAATTCGAACCACTTTTCATCGGATGAGATCGCCACCTTTTTCTCTTTCGTGCTTCATCGGATTATGTTGACGCGCATGTCTTTGTAAGATGAGCAACAAACTCGGACGTGGTTGATGGGCTTGTTTAGGCTTGATTGGATAAACCCTTCTGGCCCAACACTGTTCAACCCAAATGAATAGATTTAACGACGGATAAGCTCTTATCCGTCGTTATTTAACGACGGATAAGACTATCCGTCGTTAAATCTAACGACGGAAATGCTTATCCATCGTTAGATTAGTTGACCAGATTTAAAAAAAAAAAACGGAAAACTGCAACTCTAGCGACGGATAGAATATCCGTCGTTAATAGTGACAGATATTCTATCCGTCGCTAGAGTTGCAGTTTATTACGGGAAGCAGAATGCTTCCCTCCCCCATTTTTTCTTCTTCTTCCTTTCTTCTCCCCATTTCGGCCAAAGCCATTCCGGTCCAAATCTCAACCATTTTGTCCATTCTTCGTGTCCATTCGAAGCTCGTGAATCAAGGAGGTCAATTTTGCCGTCAATCTCAAATTCCATCCGCTCATTTCTCCGGATTCGAAGGTAAACCCTAATTTTTTATATTTGGGGATTTTGTTACTTTGGACTAATTTGAGCAATTGAATGTAAATGGAGAGTATATAGTACTTAGTTTAGAGGTAATTAGGTAATGTTTTACCTTTGAGATGCGCAATTGATATATATTGATTGTGAATTTGAATTTTTAGTATAATGTTAGTATGTTTGTAAGTATGTTGGGCTTTTAATTAATTTGATATTGGTGTATATTTAGTAAAATTATGAAGATTTAGTACCTCGTTTTGAAACCCTAACTTTTTGACATATTTGGAAAATTTAGTTAATTTAGACTAATTTAATATGTTTACTATCTAATTAATTAACTTTGAGATGTGCAATTGTTTGAATTGTTAATTAGTATAATGTTAAGTATGTCGTATTTTTTATTTAAGTATGTTAAGTATGTTAATTAAGATTTACAATTGTTTCATTTGATAAATTTATACATGTACTAGTTTATAAATTATGAGAATTTAATTAATGAAGTGTGTTGATATAATTTGGTGATTACATTCGTAAAATGCATGTAATTTATAATTTATAAATTCGTATTAAAGGGTTGGAATGCTTTATTTGTAATGGGAATTTTGGTAAGAGACAAAAACTTTATAACATGCAAGAAATGGGGAAATGGGAATCGAGTTGAAAAAATACGATCTAATCAATTCAAAGCGTGTCGTTATATAATCATCCAATGAACACCGATCGTTCATGGATGTACCAAAGGATAGTTAATGGCAGAGTTTTACCTAGTTTTGTGGAAGGGGTTGATGCATTCGTTACATTTGCACTGACACAGACTAATTGTTTGAGTGGGGGGATGATGAAGTGCCCTTGCACCCAGTATAAATGTAGAAATAAGCAATTTTTACCTCCAGAAACGGTAGTG
Organism: Plantago major; assembly: GCA_026545765.1. Taxonomy (NCBI): domain Eukaryota; kingdom Viridiplantae; phylum Streptophyta; class Magnoliopsida; order Lamiales; family Plantaginaceae; genus Plantago; species Plantago major. Next base: position 3,227,363 of record CM048840.1, read on the forward strand.
GAACACTTGAAACATAAGGGTTTGTAATGAGTATGACGTATGGACTTCTCATGGTGAGACATACAAGCGTTCATGGATTATGAGAATTTGGGGAAGCGTAAAAGAAAATAGGAAGCGTGATGGAAGTACTCAAAATACTTCTACATCGATGCTAATAATGATCATGAACAGGTTGAGCAAATGGTATATGATATTGCGGGTCCGAGTTCATGGACACCAGGAGCCAAGAATGTAGGGGATGCGGAGGAGCCTCCGAATCTCGAGGATCGGTCTTCTTCGACTTGATGGAATCCGCAAGAAGCCGGGTTTATCCGGTGTAAGCACCGAATTGTCATTGTTGGCTCGGCTAATGAGTTGTAAGGCTAATGGCGACAATCAATCGAGCTTCAATGAATGGGTACAAGTAATGTCGAGCTTTGTCGTAACCAAACCTAGTTCCACCAACTTTTACCGGCGAAGAAAAAGATGCGAGGGATGGGGTTGCCCATGGAAACCATAGATTGTTGTGAGGGTATGTGCATGATTTATTGGGAGGAGGATAAAGATCTACTGAAGTGCAAGTTCTGTGGTAAGGACCGGTACAAGCGTTACAAGGAGGGCGCCTCAAAGAAACGTCAGAAGAAAAATCTCCCACATAAGGAGGTGAAGACAGCCCACTATTATGTCCTCTCGAACTGTGCTGAAGTTGATGAATTTATGAAGATCTTTGCTAGGTGAGCAGCTTACTTATTATAACACATAAATTTGAACTTCTAACTACTATCTAATCATGTCATCATGTCCACTGCTTTTCAAAAGCGTTGTCAAGATGGATCCAAATATGGCGGATGACACACTTGAAGAACTTGAAGAGAAGTTGCCAATTGAATTTCTGATTGGTTCGGGATTATGTCCGAGATCCGCAAACCAAGTCACATGTCCTTACTTACGTCTTTAGCGGAGGGGCCATTCGATGAGTATCCGTTTTCCATCGTATATAGTAAATGGTCTTAGATTTCACACAATGGATTACGACCGTCCAAGTCTACTAGCAATTGTGGGGTGTGTGTGAAAGGGGTGATCAAAATGGAGGTGATGATTTGTTTGATTTCTATGGAAAACTTAAACGAATTGTGAGGCTTGAATATGCGGTGTGCCTCGAAAAGAACTGCTACATTTGATGTCGACTGGTATAATCCCGGTCAAAATGGTACGAGGGTGTACGAGCAATATCAAATGGTTGAGATTAACCATAGGAGGAGGTACCGTACTAAGTACGAACCTTTTATCTTGGCAGATCAAGCACGTCAAGTGATGTTCATTGAATATCCAAGCCTAAAATGCGATAAGGCGGACTGGTTGGCAGCGATACACATACAAGCCCGCTCCAGAGTTGAGTACGTTCATAAGGACAAATCAACTACCAACTCGTACCAAGAAGAGGTTGTCGATGAAACAGTGAGAAATCATGTAGACGCTCGTGATGAGTACATTGACCTGCACGAAGACATATATGTAGACTTAACCATTGGTGACGAGGATCAGAGTATGTGTGTAGTGTAGAGTAGTATATGTATCTTAATTGTTATATGCTTACTTTTCCCATTACATGCCAACTCATGTCTTCATTTATACTAATACAATTTGTTTTTGTTTGTCATGTGCTTTTTGCAGATGCCCCGGCAAAGAAAGTGTAGTTACCAGATTCCCAGCTCTAGTGGGACCCAGGGTTCACCACTGACTGCTGAGAGTAGCCCTGGTGGATCGGGCAGCTACTCTCATGTTAGTCAGACTCCCAGTGGATCGAGCATGGGGACGTCTGGTGGTGGTTATGGGCAGACGATTACACTTTGACGGGTGTCCATATACCGAGATCGTCGATGGTGCTACGTGGGAGGGGAAGTTGGTGTTGTTCCCTAATGGCAGGAGGAAGTAAGTATTATATAAACATTTGTAGAACATAACTTAAGATAAGTGTTTATATATATGTCACATGAATTGTCTAATAAATATATGTACTCTTCTATATGTCATTCATAACTGCAGGTTGTGGCCTCAGCAATCTTCAGATGACCTGCATGAGATATTCAAGCTTAGGAGGGAGTTGCCGGGCCAGGGAGGCGAAAAGTGGAGCACACTCAAGGTTGAGACGAAGCACTTCTACTTTGATGAGCTTCGGGTAAGCTTTTATATTTCGACAATTTGTTGTGGTATGTTAGCCACTTAATTGGGTGATATGTTAGTCACCATTGTGTTAGTAAATTCTAGGACAATTTGTGTGGTATGTTAGCCACTTACTTGGATGATATGTTAGTCACCATTGTGTTAGTAAATTCTAGGACAATTTGTGTGGTATGTTAGCCACTTACTTGGGTGATATGTTAGTCACCATTGTGTTAGTAAATTCTAGGACAATTTGTATGGTATGTTAGCCACTTACTTGGGTGATATGTTAGTCACCATTGTGTTAGTAAATTCTAGGACAATTTGTGTGGTATGTTATCCACTTACTTGGGTGATATGTTAGTCACCATTGTGTTAGTAAATTCTAGGACAATTTGTGTGGTATGTTAGCCACTTGGGTGATATGTTAGTCACCATTGTTTATCTTGAAATTGTGACCTTGGGGCATTAATTTTTACTTTGAATGGAATTGGAATGTAGAAAAAATACTACATTCCGACTGGCCTTATTCCCCAGATGTGGCCTGTTTTCGAGTTTGGGCTCGACACGTATAGGCATATGGTGGTGACATGAAAAAATCTTTGAGACAAAGGAAAGCCACAGTATAGGCATATTGGGGACGAAGAGTGGGCTATGTGGCATGAGTATTGGAGACTTAATCACGTCGAGGATCGATCCTACAAACAGTGAGAACCATGGACCGAGCAGCGAGATGGTAAGGGCTCTGCCAGGCATCACTTCGGGTCACGAGTTGTTGTCACTGATCGCCAGATGTCGGTAAGTATATATATGTGTGTTCTGATTACAACATGATTTGTACACGTGTATTGCTTTCATTTATACCAATTTACCACTTGTTTGCAATCCTACCAACTTACTAACTACTTGTTGCAATATATAATGTTCTTTAGCTGAACCTGAACCAACCCAAGACTTGCCTAGAGCAAATGAAGATGGGGAAGTTCAAGAACGGCGTTTGGGTGGACCAGAAGTCCGAGCTTATTGCGGTATGTGTATTTGCTAAGTGTTACAGTTGTATATGCATGTGTATTATAAATTAAATATGAAATTGTAGCTCATTTCGTATACACTTGACTATTACAGAGTGAGGTGGAGCGGATCATTGCGGAGAGGTCTTTCGAGGTGAGGAGTTGTCCGTGGAAGAACAAGACCGGATCTTTCTGGTCAACCCACCCGACAACAAGTCGGGTTTATGGTATTGGTAGTTATGGCGAGACACCGACGTGAAGCTTCTCCGTGTCCCAAAGACAATCTCGGGGACATGGTGGTGTTTACACGAGGCGGTCGGCGGATGGTGAATGAAGCGTGACTCCTCTCGGTGAGATTGGAAATCTCAGGGATGAGCAGGCTCGTATGAATCAGAGGATGGAAGAGCTCTGCCGCTTGTATATGAGCCAGAATACCCCCGGCCCCTCGTCTTAGTGATGTTGTGATATTTTGGATACTATGCTACTTTTTACTTTGTTGGATATTTGGATTTATATTCGGATATGTAGACTTTATTTTGGATAATTTGTTTTTTGGACGAATCGTTGTTGTTAATTAATGCAATTTCTCCTTTGTGACATATCACTATTATATTTGTTGAAAAAAACAGGTGAAAATTATAAAATAATTTTTTAAAAAAATTTAAAAAAATAGTAGTTTAGCGACGGATAATTATCCGTCATTAAACTACGAATTAGGGCTAGAACGCCCTAATTCGTTGTTTAGCGACGGATAATTATTCGTCGCTAAACAACGAATTAGGGCGTTCTAGCCCTAATTCGATTAGAGACGGATAATTATCCGTCTCTAATGGCGACGGAGGGTCAACGCCCTATCCGTCGCCAATTTCGTGGCTATTAGCGACGGATACAAATCCGTCGCTAATTCGCCTTAGAGATGCCCGTCATTAAGACGGGCGTCTATCCGTCGCTAAGACCTTAGCGACGGATCGGCAGGGGTTTAGCGACGGATAATTCCGTCGCTAAACCCCTGTTTTTTTTGTAGTGTTTCCCCCTCGAGACTCCCGTCCACTCTCAAGTCGGCGTTTATCCTGAGCTTGAGAGTGGCGTGGGTCTGGAGGGGAAGATTGTTGAAGATCAGTCATCGAAAAGCATAGATCTCGGTACACGTACAGACCTGTAGGTTAGCAAACGGACTATCTTATTGGTTGTACGAGTGATCCACCCTTTAGGATCTTTGTCTTCCCGAGGAGTTGCTGACGGGTGGATCGCCATACGACCGATGCGTCAGATCCGTGTATAGGTTCGAGTTTTTATGTCGGACACGACAGATGTGTCCGTGCAATTTGCTTATAAGCATGGGATTCCCAGTGTTAATCACTTACTCACAACTTTGATGTTTCCAGGCACATTGTGCGCGGGATCCATAGAGAATGTCGTAGAATTCTGACTTATTAAAACATCTTGTGTTGTGCAGGAATATCAGATCTATGGTTTTCCCAGAAGTAGTGAGTGGGTGAAGAAGTGTCCTGTCGGAGGAATGAGTTTCGATGGGAGATGACGTATCTCCGGAGACTTTCTCTTCAGTTTATGTATTGCGTCCATATACCCGGATAAAGATCCGAGATAGTAGATTGTACAGATAACATTATGTATAATTCGTCTTTGTATGAATAAAATTCATTGCTTGCCTTTTCTTGTCACCTGAACGTTAAATCTCAGATGCACGAATTGAAAGATAGAAGTTGTATTGATTTGCCGGAAATTCAATTACAACTTGCGGGCTACATGGTCAATGACAAATGATTAACAAAAAACAGAGTTCCGTGTAACGGATAGTTGGAATCTAAAATAACCAAATGATCTGACGGAGATTCGCGTAACCATCCCTATGCGTAAAACTTTTGAAGGTTTCTAGCATTCCATGTACGCTTGAGTAGGTGTCCGCGCTCATCTTCCAGTTCGTAACTCCCATTCACTCTTGCTCCGACAATCTTGTAGGGTCCTTCCCACTTGGGCTTGAGTCTTCCAATATTGCTCAAAATGTCGGCTCGTCAAAGCACTAGGTCTCCGATTTGCAAGTTAGTCGCTCGAACGTTCCTGTTGTAGGTTCGGGCAGCAGTTGCCTGATACCTATGGATATTCGCCAGTGCCTCAGACCTTTTATGTCCGAGCATGTCCAGGTTGAATATCCGAGCTTCGCGGTTTGCAATGCCTTCGAACTCTTAGATCCTCATAGTCTCAACGGTAATCTCAGATAGTATGACCGCCTCCGAGCCATACACCAAGACGAATGGAGTTTCTTTGGTCGCGGTCCGTGTAGTGGTGCGATGAGCCCATAGCACGCCTTCCAGGTCGTCCGCCCAACTTTCTTGTGAAGTTCTTAACTGCTTCTCGAGGATCTTGACTATTGTTTTGTTCGTGGACTCAGCCTGTCCATTGGCTTGCGGGTATCCAACAGATGTAAAACGTTGCTCGATTTTGAAAGACGCCAGCCATTCCTTGAGCCTATGTCCTGAGAACTGGGCACCATTGTCCGAGACGAGAATCCTGGGCAGGCCAAAGTGGCAGATGATATTTTTCCAGATAAAGGTCCGCACTCGACTCTCTGTAATGGTTGCAACAGCCTCAGCTTCTACCCATTTGGTAAAATATTCAACAGCCACAATCAGGAACCTCCGCTGCTGGCTGCCTCTCGGGAACGGTCCGACTATGTAGATGCCCCATTGGTCGAATGGACACGCTATGATTGACGGAATCATAGGATGCGTCGAACGATGTGGAATGTTCGCATAGTATTGGCAATCAGGGCACTTCCGAGCGTAGTCGGCGGAATCTTTATTAATAGTGGGCCAGTAATAGCCTTGTCGTATAATTTTCTGGGCGAGAGTCCTTCCCCCGGAATGACTTCAGACTCATTGTATCTCCTCTAGCACAGTCTTTGATTCTTGCGGGCTCAAGCACCGCAAATGGGTCCCTGCAAATGATCTCTTGTACAAATCTTCCCCAAAGATAAAGTACTGCTGCTCTACATTGCACGCTCCTTGATTCCTTCGGATCAGCTGGAAGAGATCCGTCCTTGAGGTAATTCCAGATGTCAGTCATCCAATTTATGCTTGCGTCAGTTATCAAGACGGCTGAATTGAGACTCATGACGGATGAGTCAGTAACAGTGAGTAAAATCACTCTCCTTATGTCCAAAGTCGCTATGGACGTATTTTGCCAGGGCATCCGCTCTTTCATTCCAGGCTCTGTCAAACTTTTCTAGGGTGAATTCCTCAAAGTGATCGGCTTCCTGTCTGAGTAGCTCGAGATACTTGATCATCGAAGGACCTTTTGTGGCAAAATGTCCTGAAAATTGAGCTTCCACGAGCTGTGAGTCCGTGAAAGCTTTGAGCTTCCGAACTTGCAGGGATTTTGCCAGTTGTAGTCCGACTATCAATGCTTCATACTCAGCCTCACTGTTTGTAACTTTGAACTCCAGGGATATCGCGTAGTCAAGTTCCGTGCCATCGGGGCTCTTAAAGAAGATTCCAATCCCTCCGACTCTTCTAGAGGAGGAACCATCCACTTCCAATATCCAGGTATCAGAAGGATGTTTTTCGACTTGGAGATCTCCTGCAGACTCCCGAGGTTCCCACCTTTGCCCCTCTGTTTCCTTGCTTTCTGGTCCGGAGTTGTTAGTTCCGGACTCGCTTGCCATACCGTCCAAAAGGAACATATGGTTGAGTCGAGTTTCCTCATAAGATGCAGATAGAGACTGATTGATAAACTGGGCATCTTCGAGGTTTGTTGGGTTGAACTGCCACGGAACTGGCTTCCGGCCAACCTGCTTGGTGAGTAAACATTCGAATGCATGTGTGTCTGGGCCCTTCTCTGAATCTGCTTTAGGATATTCCGCTAAGAAATCGGCGAGGATTTGAGCTTTCTTGGCTGACGGAGCCTGATAGCAAATGTCGTATTCACTCAGCTCTATCGCCCACTTAGAGAGTCGTCCAGACTGATCGGGCTTTCCCAGGACCTGTTTCAAAGGTTCCGCAGTTAGTACCACAACTTTATGAGACTTGAAGTATGGTTTTAACCGTCTTGCGGTGTAAACCAAAGCATATGCAAGTTTCTCAATCTTCACGTATCTCGTCTCCGCCCTAGCAAGGGCTTTGCTAAGATAGTAGATTGGGAGGTGATCGTTAGCCTGAATTCGTACTAACACTGAACTCATTGCCTCTTCCGTGATAGCTAGGTAGAGGTAGAGTGGTTCTCCCTCGACGGGTTTGGAGAGCAGTGGAGGGGAATGGAGGTACGTTTTCAATTTCTCGAAAGCCTCAGAACATTCCGTAGTCCACTCAAAGCCCTCTCCTTTCCGGAGGATTTTGAAGAACGGGAGATTTTTCTCCGCTGATCGTGAAATGAAACGACTTAAGGACATCAGACGTCCTATGAGTTGTTGACCCCATTGAGGGTTTTTGGTTGCGGCAGATCTAGGATTGCCTTGATCTTTTCTGGGTTCGCGCTTATCCCTCTCTCGGTAACCATGTACCCGAGGAACTTCCCTCCTTTTACTCCGAACGTACATTTCTCGGGATTCAATTTCATTCCGTACTTCCTTAGGATGGCGAAGCACTTGTTCAAATGGTGTACATGTTGCTCTTGGTTTTCTTGTGAGCATGTCGTCCACATACACTTCCATGGTTTTCCCAATCTCTTCCTTGAACATCTGATTCACAAGGCGCTGGTAAGTGGCTCCCGCATTTTTCAATCTGAAGGGCATTACCTTGAAGCAATATACACCCCCAGCAGCGAAGAAAGCTGTCTTCTTGATGTCTTCTTTGGCCATCCGGATTTGGTAAAAACCTTGGTATGCATCCATGAAACTCAACAACGCACATCCGGACGTGGTGTCCACCAATTGATCTATCCGCGGCCAAGGGTACGGATCCTTTGGGCAGAACTTGTTCAACCTAGTGAAGTCGTTGCACATCCGCCATTTGCCCGGTGATTTCTCTACCAGGACTACGTTGCACACCCAGTCAGAATAACGGACTTCTTCAATGTGCCCTGCTTTCAGGAGTCGCTCCACTTCAGCGGATATGATGGCATCCTTGACCGGGCCGAAATCTTTCCTTTTCTGTTGGATGTACTTGATCGAGGGATCCATGTTCAGACGGTGAACAGTGATCCTCGGGTCAATCCCGTTCCAGTCATCGGTACTCCAGGCAAACACATCGTTGTTTTCACGGAGACAAGCGATGAGCTTCATTTCTACCTCTGCGGTCATCTCGGTCCCAATTCTTGTTTTCTTATCCGGGTTTCCAGCAACAATCTCGATTTCCTTGAGAGTTTCTTGAGGCTCGATTCGCAATGTTCTAGGAAACTTCTCCTTTTGGCTCCCCACTCCGATCTGCAGGTTCTCCTTTCAATTTGGCGTAACACCGACGCTGGGTCGTGGTGGTCACCAAAGACGGGGCGGACGCTCTTCTTGTGGACATTATGTAACATTCCCAGGATTCTCGGACGTTTCCCACCTCTTCTCCGACTCCAAAGGGAGTTGGAAATTTCATTCTGTTATGGAGAGTTGAGGGGATAGCTCGGAATTGATTAAGCCCCGGACGCCCAAAGATGGCGTTGTAGTCGAAAGTACGGTCCACCACTACAAATCGGACCAATTGAGTAACTCTTTCCGGGAAAGTACCAAGCGAAACGTGCAACATAACACTTCCCAGGGGTCGAACTGTTCCCCCTCCAAATCCTAGTATAGAGGTGTGGACCCTCTCATATTGGATTCTCCCCAGGGCCATCTGGTCCAGTGTTCTTTTGGAAATGATATTTGAGGAACTCCCGGTGTCTACCAAAATCTTGTTCACTCGATAAGTTGCGATGGTCAAGGAAACCACTAGCAGAACATCTGGATCATCGATGTCCTCTCCTCCTGCCGTAGGAAGAGGAATCTCACTATCATCGAAAGATATAGCGTTTATACCCCGAATCGCAGGAGCAGCGTACGCTCTATCGTTGTTCGGAAGATTTTGTGTTGTCCATTCTCTTGCGTTCCTACTGTCACCTCTGGATGGCCCGCCTGCAATGGTGTTGATTACTCCGCTGTATGGAGGGTTCTCCATATTCATGCCATCGCAGTATCTATACGGATGTCCATCCGTGCGAGGCGGACAGTGAGCCGGCGGAGGTGGCAAAGATAGCGGACGGGGAGGTGGTTCTGTAGCATTATCCTCCCTTCTTCGCTCCGCTCTATCGTGCCTAGAGGGTTCATCCGTGTAGATGTGCTCCTTGAGCTTGCCTTTTCGTACCAAGTGTTCCACCTCTGTTTTTAGTTGGATACAGTCATCGGTCCTGACCATTTACACTTGTGGAACTTGCAATACCCCTTTGCATTCCTATTCTTCCGATTGTCGTGAGAGGGCTTGGGCCATTGGACGTCCAACTTTTTCTCAATGATAGTCGCCAAGATGTCGGATCTTGGTCTGTTGAGATGGGTATAATCCGCATATCTCCTCGGCGGACTTCTTACCCTGTGGAAGCCTCTATTCCTGTGATCCTTCTTCGAGTCAAACTTCCCCGGGCGTTGCTCTTGCTTCACCGGATCCTTTCCTTTCTTGGAACCAGCTCTTATTGGAACATTCCTCCGGTACTCCTCTCCGTACATCACTTCTTCACAGATGTCATCTAAATGCTTCTCACTCCTCACCTCCTGACTAGATAGTTTTCTGCGGAGCTCTGAGTTGAAAGTATTAGCGTACAGGTGACGGACCCGTTCCTTAATACTGTGCGGCTCAACTCGAAGAACTTCCGCGTGAAAGCGATCTAAGAAGGTCCTAAGATCCTCTTGCTCCCGCTGTATAACTTCTGCCAGGTGCTCCACGGTTCGCTTTCTCCTCTTTGTCTTTCTAAATTGCACCAAGAACTTTGAAGAAAGATTTGCATATGACTTTATCGACTTGTTCGGTAGAGCAGTGTACCAATCCATAGCCGTTCCGAAGAGAGTAGATGAGAACGTGAGAGCTTTTGTATTGTCACTCATTCCCTTGGAATCCATCTTGCTGTTGTACCTCGTCAGGTGTCCAACAGGATAAGCATCCCCGTAGTAGTACTCTAGGCTCGGGATTGCTTGATCCGAGTTTCTGTTCCTTTCCTTTTTCTCTCATGATTTCATCGCACAAGGGATTTGGTGCACTAGTGGTTATCTGCTCGTGGTCTTTTACCAGGCGTCCGAGATTCAAAATCTGGGCCTCCAAAGCCTTCTGTTGAGCATAGATTTCGTCGGCAGTCATGATCTCTCCTGTCCTCGGATGCACAGCTACATCCGCAGGGAGTTCTTCTATCCAGACCGCCGGAACAGTTTCTGCCACCTGATCTCTGTCTCCAGGAGGTGCTTGTCGCGGAGCTCCTGGTTGCCTATTATCTCCTTCTTGATACTCTCTCCTTCCGTTTGGGCTTCCTTCACCTCGAGCATGAGAAGCAGACGCCCGTCGGTCGAGAAGGTTCCGCAAATCCTCTTGAGGTGGCTGGTTCCCCAACATCTCTTGGATCGGACGTTGCCTGTTCCTCGATAATGCAGGCTCTGCCTGAGGAGGAGTGACCACTGGCGGAGTGGCGTGTTGAGGAGGAGCATTGTTAGACCCCAGGCAGCCTTGAATGATTGTGAGCAACCTATCAAACTGCGTCTCGCTTAGTCCGAGATCGCTAGTGCGGATGGTGCGACCATCGGGCATAGTGAACTGTTGGCCTGCTACAGGGCCTTGAGCTTCTGCCGGAGAAGCTCGTACAACCCCTTCATCCGAGGACGGGCTGGCCGTGCGTCCCTCACTCGGGTATCTCCTTCAAGTTGCAGCGGCTCTGCGTCCCCGGGTGGGCGGACGTCCTCGTGGGCGTGGTGGTGGAGTCCCTACTCCTGCAGCGCCAGCCCGGGCTGTTTGTCTTGTCCTTTCCATCAGCTCAATTCAAAACACGAAAACTTCTTGTAAAGATTCCCACAAACGGCGCCAAAATGTTGAGGGGTAAAACCTCTAACACTAACTAACTAAACTATTACAGATAACCTAGTCTAAGGCCCGTCTCCGACTTGAGGTCCGACGTAGTACTGGTCCAAACTTGCGTACCTGAAAGGACCAAGTGGGGGGGGGGGGGGGGTTAGAACGGGTTACGCGGATTGCCTATGTCAATCCGGTAAGAGACTTTACTCAAGAGAGAGTTGGAAGCTCTCAATGTAATAGTTATGAGGGATTATGATAACATTTTGGAATAGACTTAGGGATTCTTCCCTTGATATTGCTTACCTTAAGGTCTTGGACCTTGTGCTATATTTATAGTTATCATATGCTTATGAGGTGGCTCACAAGATGATGCCAAGTGTACGCTTCAGATTTGGACACCAATGCTACCTTTGGCCCATGGCCCATTAGTGAACAGTAATCCAATACTAATCAATGGGCCTGGGAGGGTAGTTTGGACCTTTTCCCTCTGAGAATATTGTTCCGCCCATTGGGTCCGTGTTAGTCCCTCGGACAAATCTGTCTGCTCGGTTGATCTGCCCTTGGGTAACTCTGGATGTCAGAGCCAAGAGTCTCACGGAAGTATCTCAGTGGTTCTGTTATATACGTTTGGTCTTAATGTGATGATGGCGTCCGAGATTCTCTCGTCTGGTCCGTTTAGCATCTCTGTACTGACGTAGCCAGGTTTAGAAGTCCTTTCCCCAGCTAGCTCGGACTAGCTGTGAGGGTGTAGTGACTTTAGCGTACTGGTTGATTCACTTAGGACGGACCATGTGAAGTCGGGCCAATACTGAATTGGCTATTTAAGCCGTGATGCTCTAGGACACGCTCTATGGCGCCTTTAACGGATTGGACACATGTCCGTAACAACATGTGTATAGCATCGATTTTTTTAGTAAAATTCCCTAATATATTTTGATTATGACCATAATATTTATAGTTTCAATTTTATCCTCTAAAAAGATGGTCAAAGAGAATTACTCTCGTAATGATTATAGTGTTTATGTATATTATGGTAATAATATTCAAAAAAAATTGAAAGTAGAAGAATCATAACAAATTTATGTTGAATTGTTTAATATATTTGGATAAAAAAGATAAGTGTAATTACCATAGAGTATCGTTTAGGAACAACAGCGCGCTTCCATACATAGTTAAAAATAAACTTTTGATAATCCTTTGGAAGCAATTCTTTTTGTTGAAATTGAAAAAAAAACGGAATTTAATATATACTCTAAAATGAATGTATATTGTTCTGATAAGTTGAAAAATCTTACCAAATGGTAAAACCGGACATGGAACCACTTACGATCATCATAAACATGATGTGCAATTGAACATCAGCAGATACATGAATGAATCGGGCAATGAAGTCCACACGGTTAAAAATAAGTTTACGGGACTTAAATCCGACTGGAGTTCTTAACATTTTCCTTACTGTAGTATCCATGATTATCACTTTTTGGTGTAAGAAGATTTTGTGATGTAAAGGGATTTCTTAATGCACGACCTAATTTTATAGGTGAATGTTTTTGGATATAAAAATGGTAATGTCGTAATTTGTAACACAACATTTCTTTAGACAAACAATAAGCGAGATTTATTCCTAAAATATAGGAGATATTCTGCGATGAAAATGAGAATATTGAAATAAAGTTTTTTTTTTTATAGATTATATAGGATATCAATCGAAAATAAATGGTCAGAATTATTCGACAGTTACAATTTATCATTATTCATATATAAGAAATTATATTTTATTTTTTATTTTGTTTATACCTTGATTTATTATATATATCGATCAATTTTATTATAAGATTATTTAAAATGTACGGGTATATTGAACAGTTTTTTTTTACTAAAGTTCACTTGATAATAAAATAAAAAATAAAAATGTAGGGTTTATCACATGATAAAATTATACAAAAAAATATATTAATATTCTTTAAAGAAGTCTAAATAATATCAAATAAAAAATATTTGACAGAATCCGTGTAGCGCAATATTGTTTCAGCAAATTGTGTGTGAAGTATACAACTAATACATATATATCAAAGAAACATATAAATTAGCTATAATAAAATATGGCAGCAGGATGTGGTGTTACTATATATACTTCAATGCATTATTATGTTTTCTAAATTCATTTATGCCTTTAACATTGTAGGTAAGTTAAATATGGAAGGCGTTGGAAAATGAATTTAAATGGTGCTAATTCCACATAATTAGTTGGAGTTGAGAGTGGTTGTAGTTTGAGATAGCCCATCAACTTTAAATATTATATGGATTGAGTTTTTGTGTAGTTTTTATACACAAAAACGCAACTGGAATTGAGAAAACTCAATTGAGAAAATTTAATTCAAACGTGTAACCAAACACTCCGTCTGGCTTTACCTCCATTAATTTCTTATTTAATTTTTTTTTATACTCTAGGAAACGTAGCTAAATTAATAGACAATAAGAATGACACTAGTGACTTTTAGGTGAAAAAGTATTTGATAAATTAATAGAGGAAAAAATCACCGGCAAGAGAACCAAATTTCGATTATTTACTATTGAATTACAAGAAATTCCTCAAAGAATTATAAAAAAATACCAATTGATATTTATATCCAAACGAAAGTAGAGCATACACCTGAGAAATAAGGAAATCCGGAGTATCTTGTTTTAATTGGTACCAAATGTTTATTTTATCTTTAATCTCCCCCTATTCCCAAGTCGATCCTTTCACTTTTACGGTAGCAGGGCCTGTATGTTGGGTACCTGAACCAACATGTATATAGTGGGTGCGAAAGTTGATGATAAATGACCTATAAATGGTGAGTAATTAAAATATTAAAAAATGAAGAGTAGAACCACACTTTGCACATAAGGAATTTGATCAGCTAAATTTTGTTTGCGAAACATTTATCTTTTTAAGCAAACATTCTAAATTTTCGATAATAGTCACACAAGTATACGTTAAATACGAATGTGATATAAATGACGGATTTCTAAGATGAAACTTAAAGTAGCGGTAATTAGAGGATAGACTATAATGTGATCACTGATCAATTAAATGATTAACGCGTATTGTTGATAATATTGTTTTAGCATTAGGATTACATATTCCACGTCTCCATTCATCTAATTCCAACTGTTTTGGTCAAATATCAGATGGGCCAGGCTAACATCGATCGCGATGAGTTTTGCACACTTTACTTAAGTTGTCTATATATTGGAGTACTCTATAAGACTATAATGCAACAATTACATGGTCCCAAAATCTCGAGCTTCCAAATTCTAACACAACTTGTAAACTCTAGTAGTGTTAGAAACTAAACTCAACACCAAAGCACCTGCAGATTGCTCTGTTGCTCCTTTCACCATGTCAATCAAGCCAAGGTGATCCACTTTTTCATCTCCCTTTGAGTTTTATTTTTATAATTAAACTCGCAAGTAATTATGTATGCAACAATTTTCATTTCTCTATCTTAAATCATTAGGTTGGAAGGTAAAGTTGCAGTTATCACCGGAGGGGCTAGCGGCATCGGTGAGACGACTGTGAGATTATTCGTCGAACATGGTGCTTCTGTTGTGGTGGCCGATATACAGGATGAATTAGCCCACAAACTCATTGAGTCCATAAAATCCGACAAGATTACTTATCATCATTGCGACGTGAGGGATGAGAATCAAGTCGCGGACACCATTAGTTACGCCATACAAAAGTATGGAAGTATTGACATTATGTTTAGCAATGCCGGTATCATTGGCCCGTTGACCGGCATATTGGATCTCGATATGGACGGATTCGACAAAGTTTACGCCACTAATATACGTGGCGTGGCGGCCACAATAAAGCACGTGGCACGTGCAATGGTGGATAGGAAGATAAAGGGTTCCATCATTTGCACGGCGAGCGTGGCGTCCTGCATTGGTGGAGCGGGCCCTCATGCATACTCGGCTTCAAAACATGCTATAGTTGGATTGGTGAAAACAGCATGCGGCGAGCTCGGCAAGTATGGGATTAGAGTCAACGCGGTTTCTCCATTTGGGGTGGCGACGCCACTAACATGCAATGCGTATGGGTTGAAACCGAATGAGGTGGAGGAGAGCAGTTCTGCCGTGGCTAACTTGAAGGGGGTGGTGTTGACCGGTAAGCATGTCGCGGAGGCGGTTTTGTTTCTAGCTTCCGATGAGTCGGGTTACGTCAGTGGACAAAACTTGGCAGTTGACGGCGGATTTACCGTGGTTAGCCATAGTTACTCTTCCTGTCTTTAAGTCAATGACACTTCACATGTGACTTTCCCTTGTAATATGCATCTTTGTTTGTTATTTTAATCGTACTATGATCCAATGAACCATTCATGATTCATCCATCTCTAAATTATGTATTAGGGTTATTGAATAAAATAACCATGTTTCCTTGCCCCGTAATACTTGTGGGGATTCATAATCATCCATGTAAAGATGGATTAATTGACTGAGGATATGTAAGAGCATTAATGAACATGTCTAAATTGGAGCTTTATTTACTTAAACTAAGTGATGTATGGGATGACTTGTACTAGTATATAATAGATGCACCATTTTGTCAACTATCAACTGGTGCATACTTTAATATGTGCTCCATAATTTGAGTATTCCTGTCAATATGGGTTAAAGCCCATCTACCTACCTAAACCTAAGTCATTTACATGGGTGGCCACCCAACTGAAAGTAATATGGGCTTAAATGGGTCAGCCCATTATTCACCTAAAATTTTGATAGTTGGCTAAACTCATGTATTACGTATGTTACTTCTTTCACTCTATTCTTTTTCTCGGACATGCTTGCCTGCTGCCATACTCAGTCATCTGTCTTCATCGATCCGACAGCTGCTACTCTCTCTGAAAGGTAAGCCCATGTCCGACTAACATTTTCAACGCTTCTATTGCATCCAATTCGTATCGTTGATTCCAATTCAT
The DNA here is from genome assembly GCA_026545765.1 of Plantago major. NCBI lineage: Eukaryota > Viridiplantae > Streptophyta > Magnoliopsida > Lamiales > Plantaginaceae > Plantago > Plantago major. The sequence goes on from CM048840.1 coordinate 3,243,446, forward strand.
CCTTTTTTAACAAGCATTGAACCCAACATTTTAGTAGATTTGGTTGTTTCGTCCGAATGTTTGAATTCTCGATTGGATTTGTTGAGCCAAAACGGTAAATACTTGAATAACTACATGGGTTTATTGTACATGACTACCTGAGTAAAGAAAAAACAGTTGAAATTTTAGTGCCCACAAGGTGTTTGATAATATGTTTCAAAGAAAAAACAGTTGAAATTTTACTACATAATTTGAAAAGATGGAAGAAAATAATGAATAAGTATTTGAGTAAAGTGAGTAGACATAGAAAACAAAACTGGAGCAAAATGGCATTAATTAGTGATCCAAATTTGACATTATACCAAGTCCTGTTATACAAAATGACGAGAAGCGAGAATAATTAATTAATTGACTAATGATCCATTTCAACTTTCCACTTGCCGTGCAACGCCAGTAACAAGTAACAAGATTAGATATAATTCCATCTCCATTAGTTGCAACTCTCTGCAACTCACTCTTTTCGCCACATCAGCATTTCACTCACTGCAACTCAATTTGCAACTCTTCACAATTCTCTACTCTAACAGTGAGGCTCAAAATCTATTTTATTTTAACATTTATTTCAAACTTAATTATTCATTTCATTTTCTTTTCTAATTTCCTTTTAAACTTTATTTTAAATGTAGTTAATTAATTATAACAAAATCACATTAATTTTTTAAAATACATTACTTGAAAATAAAAATTACATTACTTAAAAAACTACAATACTTAAAATTGAAAATTACAACACTTGAAATTGAAAATTAAAATAATTGAAAATGAAAATTACAACAATTAAAATTCTACATTTTACAAGTGTGATTTTAATATGTATTTTAAATTTCAGAAGTAATGTATAAGTATATTTCTATTACTACATATAATTATTATCATATAGAAATATTCAAGAAAAATGAAAAATAATAAAAAAGATAAAAGTAGAAAAGGAATAGAAATTAAAAAAATAAAAAGACAAAATAAAAACAAATTATAAATAAAGAAACTAGAAAAGAAAAGAAAAAACAAAAAAAAATAAAAAAAGGGGTTGGACCTTGCTTTGGGACTCTGTTGGAGTCCCAAAGCAAGGGCCATCAGTGTTGCAACACTGATGGAGATGGCCTAACACCCACCTATTAACACCTATTCAGGCCGTCTCCAGCAGGGTTGCAAACGTGAGTTGCAACCCTGCTGCAACTCGTGTTGGGACTCCAGTAGAGTCCCAACACGAGTTACACCGTTGGGGCAGTAGAGTCCCAACACGAGTTGCACTGCTGCAGATACTGGGCCAAAACCCCAAATTTTAAATTTTGGGGCATTTAACGCCTTTTTTCTTTTTCTTTTCTCTTTTGTTTTAACTTTTAATTGTTTGTTGTTTTTTGCTAAATTTCTTCTCTTTAACTTCTTCTCTTCTGTTTTTATAAGTTTAACTAAATTATTTCTTTTATTTTGTTGTTTTGTTTTTTTAATTATTAAAACTAAAATTACAAGTAATATCTTGTTTTCAAATTTCATTATTACAAATATGATAATAATATCCGTAGCAATATAAAATGTAATTATACATTACTTCTAAAATTTAAAAGACATGTTATTTGAATTTAAAATCACACTTGTGAGGTTCTCGGGTATGATAACTAGGATTTGAATGTAGTACTTTCATTGTTGTAATTCTCAATTTCAATTATTTTTAATTTTCAATTTCAAGTGTTCTAATTTTCAATCTCAAGTATTGTAATTTTTTTAAAGTAATGTAATTTTTATTTTCAAGTAATATATTTAAAAAACATTAGTGTGATTTTGTTATAATTAATTAACAACATTTAAAATCAATTTAAGAATAAACTTTAAAAGGAAATGAGAAAAGAAAATGAAATGAATAATTAAGTTTGAAAGAAATGTTAAAATAAAATAGATTTTGGGCCTCACTGTTGGAGTAGATAACTGTGGAGAGTTGCAAAGTGAGTGGAATACTGACGTGGCAGAGATTTTGAGATTGAGTGAGTTGCAACTGCTGAAAATTATCTTACTAATGGATGCTAAATAGGTGGGTATTAAATAGTTATGGGCCTATAATCTCAAACCTACACCCGACCTCTTTGCCTAAATCGATAGCACTAAATTTGAGTTATTAAATTAGAATAGAGTAGGATGCATCATACATCTAAAACCCCCTAAATGGGTAAGCAAAATATCATACCAATACTAATCCCTATATATTAAACAACCCCTGTTAATATGTGCCTCTTACAATCGAGGGTATCAATATATCGAGGGCTTAGAGGACACTTTGAAGAGAAATCATTCCTGAACGACCAAAACCCATATTGGAAATCCACTTGTGGGGAGCTTCTCGTCGGGAAGACTGCTCCCTAAAGTTAAACTACTTTGGTAACGTGGCGTGTAAAGGAAACTTGACCTCATAATTCTAGCAAGCATTTGAAGAGCCAACTTAACATGAGGATCGAACTCTTATCATTTACAAAGAAATAGTGAATCAAGTCTAATAACACACATTTTCGTAAAATTAGATAACCCAATTAAGCATACACTTAAAGAACACAATGGTTTTGAATACGCCCATAAACTCAAAGTTAACTAACCCAGACGTCAATTCGTCCATGTGATGAATGATTAAGATTCGTTGTACATGATCATTTTCGACGATAATAACTTAACCATTCAACTAACCCTACTCAATGACCTTTTTATAATGATTGATCGTCTATCATCATGTCCTAATCCTATATGATCTTGTGAACCATATGCATTGACTTCTATCCTTCGATTACACTAAAACCACGCACCAGTACAACACATGTATGAAAACACAAATTATTAAAAGAGAATTACCGATTTAATGCTGTCATGAATTGAGGATTACAATTATTAGTCAAAGATGGAATTGAAGTTTTATTTCTTAACCAATCATACAAGTGTAATCTATGTTTTAAAATTCGGGTCCGACCGGTCGGACCGCTAAACCGCTATGGGACGGCCCAAATAGGGCTAAAAAACCGGTCTTAAACCGCTTGGCCCAAAACCGGAAAAATCGGTCCAAAACCGGGTTGGACCGGTGACCCGCCGGTTCCAACGGGTCTGGGCATTTAAATTTTTTTTTTTTTTGAGGGGCTGTTTTGCAAAACGGCAAAACCCCAAAAAAGAAAAATCCCCTTTCCTTTTTCAATTTGCAGAATCGATTTGTCATTTGCTATGTTTTAAAATTCGGGTCCGACCGGTCGGACCGCTAAACCGCTATGGGACGGCCCAAATAGGGCTAAAAAACCGGCCTTAAACCGCTTGGCCCAAAACCGGAAAAATCGGTCCAAAACCGGGTTGGACCGGTGACCCGCCGGTTCCAACGGGTCTGGGCGTTTAAAAATTTTTTTTTTTTTGAGGGGCTGTTTTGCAAAACGGCAAAACCCCAAAAAAGAAAAATCCCCTTTCCTTTTTCAATTTGCAGAATCGATTTGTCATTTGTCTTTCAGATCTGCTTCTTCTTCCGTTCGACGCTTCGCCTGCTTCTTCGATCACCTTCGCTCTGCTTCTTCTTCCGCTTCTTAACTGCCATCGCTAGTTCTTGATTCGATCGGTTCTTGGTTCTTCGCTTCTTCCGCTTCTTAGATTCAATGCCGGTTTATCTTCCATCTCTTCCGTTCTGCTTCTGACAGGTACGTTGCTTCTTGTTTCGGTTTGATTTTTTTTCTTCTGCTTCTTCCGTTCAGTTTGCGACTTTGCAGGCATATAGTTAAGTTAAAAAATTTCAACAGATAGATAGAATAATATTGTGAAAGTGATTGGATTTTGAGTTTTGCGGAAAGGACCGACGTGGATTTTTTTTCTTCAAATTCTGGTTCTGTAATTGTTCTTAATTGGCACTTCGACTTCGATTTTGTTGTGTTGCTCATTTGTTGTGTTGATTCTCAGCGCGTATGGAGTCTTCTCAATCAGCATCCCATGCCATACCATCTGGAGTTGCTTCTACTCCTTCAACTCGGCAAGAACATCAAAAGATGAAAGCAATCGCTAATGTCCGACAAAAACAGGATCCGGCTTGGGAGCATGTTACCGATGTAACAGTAGTCGGTAAGAAGATCACTCTTGAATGTAATTTTTGTCATAAAAGATTTGGTGGTGGAGGTATCCATAGGATGAAAGAACACTTAGCTCAAATAACTGGAAATGTTACTAGTTGTCGTAGTGTTCCACCTGATGTTATAATTGCAATGAGAAGGTTAATAGATGAACATGCAAACTCTAAAAAGAATAGAGGCAAACCGGATACTTGTGATATAGCTGGAGAAGAAGTTGAAATCTTATTGCCAAATTATTTGAGTCTTGTCTTGCGAATAAAAGGAAAAAAAGCTGTTGAAACTTTAAGATGCACAGTGCAACAAGAATCTTTCTCAACCTAGCTTAAAATGTGCATGGCAAACTAAAGAAAGAAAGCATGACACTGATATGGCTTTGGCAAATTGGTTTTATGATGCTTGCATACCTATAAATGCTGTGAATTCTAAGTTTTTTAGACCCGCTATGGAGAAGGTAGCGTCTATGGGTTCTGGCTATACTCCTCCTAATTATCATGCTTTGAGAGTTCCATTGTTGAAAGAGGCTAAAACATCAGTTACATTGTCTATTGACGCACTTCGTGCTAAATGGATTGATAGTGGGTGTACAATAATGGGGGATGGATGGAAAAATCAGAGTAGCAGGCCTTTGATAAACTTTTTAGTTTATAGTCCTATGGTGTGTCATTTATTAAGTCTTTTGATGCATCATGTGTCAAGTCAAGTTCCACACTTTTGCGTGATCTGTTTGCAAGTATAGTGGAGATTGTAGGGCCTGATAATGTTGTTCATCTAGTAACTGATAATGCGGCTAACTATAAGGGTGCTGGAAAGTTGTTGAATGAGAGATATCCAAAAATTTATTGGTCACCATGTTCTGCTCATTGTCTGAATTTGATTTTGGAAGATATTGGCAAGTTCACATCGGTTTCATCATGTGTCACATTTGGCTCTAAAATATCTAGCTTCTTTTACAACAACAAATGGTGTCTTGGTTGGTTGAGAGCTAGACTGGATGGATTTGAAATAGTTAGGCCTGACTACTAGGTTTGGTACAAATTTCATTGCCTTGAAGAGTCTTTATGAGCATAGAGCAGATTTGGAGGCCTTGGTTTTGTGTCCTGAGTTTCGTGAAAATTGTAACAATGACAAAGGTAAGGCAGTTAGAGAAGTGGTCTTGAACATCAGGTTTTGGAGTAATTGCAATGTTGTGGTGAAGATTTTGGAACCTCTTATGCGACTTCACGCATTTGACATTTGATGAGAAGCCTTCTTTAGGCTATGTTTATGAGGGGTTGGAGAGAGCCATTAGAGGAATAAAAGAGCTGTTCAAAGGTGATGAAGTTAAGTATAGCCCATTTGTGAATGTTATTGATGAAAGGTTTGAAAGAATGTTGAATTTGCCTCTTCATGGAGCTGCTTATTGGTTGAATCCTGCATTTCAGTATGATCCCGATCATTCAATACCTTCTCAAGCTTTCTCGGGTTTGCTTTTGATCCTTCAAGACTATTATAAAGATCCTAAAGTAATCGATGAGATTGCCACATTTCGTGAGGGTATGGGTTCATTTTCAAATGCATTAGCTAGGGCTTCAGCAAAAACCAGTTCTCCAGGTATGTTGCTTTACATTTTGTATATTATGTCAACTTATAATTATCGATACCTATTGGCATATTGTAACTTTTGTTAATGTATATGTGTTTGTTACTTATTTTCAAATACGTTTTTTTAAGATGAATGGTGGAGAGTATGGGGCACCTCCGCACCGAGGTTACAGAAGCTTGCCGTGAGAATTTTGAGTCAAACATCATCTTCTTCCGGGTGTGAGCGTAACTGGAGTGTATTTGAGCGCATTCATACTAAGAAGAGGAATAGATTGGAGCATGAAAGGTTGAATGATCTTGTTTATGTCCATTACAATTTAAACGCAAGATCGGTATGTCTATCTTTGTATATGTGATCATTTTGTTTTATTAATCTTGGATTAGTCATTATGATTCCTAACTCAAAATTACTTTTCCCTTTGTCATTGTAGTTGTAAAAATAAAATGGACATGTTTGATCCACTTGATTATGAATGCATCGATAAGGTGGATTCTTGGATTGATGATGACATTGAAGGTCAAGAAGGTGAACTTATGGTAACACCTATTCCAAGTAGTGATGGTGATGCTTCACAATCCACAACTTTGAGAGGTACTAGTTAATTATTATGTATATTTTGAGTTTTCCATTGGGTTTATACGTTCTATTTATTAGTTATTCATTTTGTTAGTCATTATATAATCTATATATTTTGTATTTAGGAAATGCAGAAAATGTTGCAACAAATGAGAACGATGATGTTGATTTGGACAACTTTGGAAACATAGGCTTGGATGGCATTGAGAACTTGTTGGACGAGGATGATGCACCAAATGATGGCGCCATTTGACATTAGTTGTTCACTTTTATTTCTTTTGCAACCTTAAGACATTCTAATTATGCTTTGAACTCTCGTATTATTGTTGAGTTTGATCTTTGGGATTTTAGCATTTTATGATTGTAATGTGGATGACTTAATGGTTTGATCTTTGATGTCATTTTTATGATGATTTGAATCTTTATGTTTATATATATATATATATATATATATATATATATATATATATATATATATATATATATATATATATATATATATATATATATATATATATATATATATGACGTCATACCGGCTCTATCCGGGTGAACCGGTCCGACCCGGTTGAACCTTTTTTAGAGGGTGACCGGCTCAACCTCCGGTTCCGGCTTTTAAAACATAGAGTGTAATAGCAAGTCATAAGTCTAGAGCTTTGACACAAATCAACCCTTATTCAAAGTTCTGCTCGAGATCGACTCGTTTGATATTCGAGTCTAACTCTGTGTGTCGTTTTATTATCGAGCCGAGCAGGAGTCGACTCAGTTAAATATTTATCTCGACTAAAACCCAAACCAAATGAGTCGCGCTCGAGTCTACTTATCTCGACTTGAGTTCGAGGTCGAAAAATAGTCCGTTTTGTTAACGAGCCGAGGGTCGAGATTGATAGCAACTCGAGTCGAGCTCTGAGAATGAGATATTCTACTATAATCAACTCGTCTAACATCACTACAAAGTACACCAGTCAAGTGGCACGGATCATCTAAATATTAGTTCTAGATTTTTATCATAATAATAAGGTACAATAAGTGGACGACTGTTTAACATACAATTTTAACATACCTTTAACATATGAATAATAAATCGATTGACTTATCAGAGTTGTTTAGATTCATGTCAAACAAGATGTAATATACAAACGACTTTAGCGGAGTTTAAGTGACGTAACGGAGTTTATTGGCCATGTCGAACAGTTGACTAATGTTGAACCCGTGAGGTGAGAATTGAGGAAATATGCAAGATTCTTTACGTGATGTTAGATTTTTTGCCGTCTCGAACGGAGCCCATCTTCTTCAGCAACCTTAACCGCTCATCAATCAATCAATCACTGCTAGTTCTAAACAGTACTAATAATGGCATAAATCATAGTAATTGGCGCCGAATCGCAAAAAGAAAGTGAGAAATTGAGAGAGGACAATAATGAAGGAGAGTAGCAGTGGAGGATTGGAGTACTGGATGCAATGGCAGGTACTGCTTTCTGCCATCATTTTCATCCTCCCAACCACCACTGCCTTCCTTCTCATCCGCCGTCGCCGCCGCAACAACGTACTGCTACTCAATTCCGCCGCCGATCTGTGGGTCCCTTGCTGGAGGAACCTCCACCCGCGATGGCTGCTTTTCTACCGAGCTTTCGCCTTTGCTGCTATGGCTTTCTTCCTTTACCAAACTGTTGCTGCTTTCGGATTCTTCGTCTTCTTCTTCTACACTCAGTACGCTCATCTACTGTACTTATTATCTACTATTGTTAATTTGTTGTTATAGTATATCATTTCCTCTCGGTTATGCTCTCATCAGCCAGCTTTTTAGTGTTGACCTTTTGAGTTTTGGTGGTGTGTGCTGTGCCCTTAATTTTTATTCATGAGTGATTATTAAACAACAGGTAGTGATAAGAGTGTATGTTGCTGTGCTGTTGTTGTTGGCCTTATAGACTTTTATTGGAAACTGAATGTGGCACGTTGCTCGGACTTATTCCTACTTGAGCTTCACCAATTGCATTCACTGGATGTGTTGATGATATAGATTGTTCTCATTCAACACATTACCAAGTGTTGTGGATTGTGGAGTGCATAATCGGTACAGATAGAGAGTTTAATGATCCAGTTGAAAAGCCTACATTCATTCTATACAGAAAACGAAATAAAATCACTGTGTTTATCCTATGATGATTGTTGTAAGCTGCAATTTCTGTCATTTGTGAAAATCAAAGCTGCACAATGCCAGCTTCTTTTTTTTCTTCTAAAGTTTCTCCTGGCAGGCACATTTATTGGTTACTACTTACGGCTAATAATTTTAAAGAAATTTACAATTATGTAATGCATACAATTTCTGAGGGTGTAAACCAACAAACCATTTATATACGTCCCTCCATTCAGATGCACTGTACAAAAATGTCAATCAAATTCAACAGCATGACCATAGAATTTGAAACCATCATTATGGTTGGTTATACGCTAGCTTGCTGCTTCCCCTTCTTGCCTATCAAGTTGCTGCACATGATTAGTTACTGTGTACCTAGGTAGAACTATGATCACAATTGAAGTAAGAAATAACATTTTTGAGAACTATATTCACCAATATAGTAACTTCTTACCTGTTAACCAAGTGGTCATGAAGTCATGAAGACATGATCCTTGGCAAAAGATCAACATGTCAACTATCAATATTTGTCTATTTTAGCAGTAAATGGTATTCCTGTCTGAGTTGAGTTATTATGTTTCTCGAGGAAAGACCATCTTATTTGATTCCGTACATACTTGCTTTCCAGGTGGACATTTGCACTGGTTATGGTGTACTTTGCGGTATGTTCATCTTCAGTTGGCTGGCTCTGCTTAGGATCAATGAAACATGTGCAGAGTATAAGACTTTATTAAAACTTCTCGTTCCTGTGATATGGACTTAAACTTTTAATTCCAGGTTGCCACAATTGTATCCATCAAAGGATGTAGGATCCAATCCAGTGAATCCCTTGCACATGATCGGGAGAGAGAGAAAATTCTCAAAAAGGACAGCGCAGATATTAACCATGAAATAATTACTACCTCTGAGCAGCAACTTGGATTCCTTGGAAATGTTTCACAAATTATATATCTGGTTAGTGTATTCACCTTCTTTTTTGTTCTTTTTACCTCGTATTTCAGACATCTGCTCCAACATTACGTTAATCATCATTCTTTACCTGACTTGATAAATATAAATTTCAGAACTCTTTATAAAATAAGACTTGTCTATGGACTATGAAAAAGATAGAAACCTGATGTTGGAACTTTATCAAGAGTGCTGGTCTAGTGGTCTGGTGATGGATGATTTCCCTTCTGAGCATTGTGTCACCATTTATTTAAGATAACTGTGTTGAGTCATATGCTTTAGAATAGGTCAATAGGCTGGGGAGGTTCAACAAGTGAAGAAACTAAAACTACATAATGCAGCAAAGAGATCTCAGATTTGAATGATTAATCTATCTGTGCTCTGTCCGTCAAGGGGCTGTGCCACCTGTCTGCTTGACCAATTTCTTGGTGGCTTAATGGAATCACCAATATGTCCCCGTACATGATCTTAATTATGATTTCAACAATGAGCCTGCTAGTTTCCTCACTCTTAATGCTTTCAGTTCCAGTGCATGTTCATTTCTATGTGCCACTAGAATATAGTGCCACTTCACTGCTGTATTCTTGAACCTGAGGTTTTGCTTTCTTCATAATCCACGAGGCATGACCCACAACATAATACTTTCGCTGGTATTTGCTGTTAAACAGACCTGTGCAGGTGCTGTTTTGCTTACGGATATTGTCTTTTGGTGTCTTCTACTCCCATTTATGACGGGGGAAAATTTTAAGCTCACCCTGGTGAGATGATATGTTATTTGCTTCCCTTCACTCGCATCTCCTCATTTCGTCCAATCTTGAGCAAATTTCTTCATTTACTGGTCTAACCTAAGATTCTTACGTTTTGCATCTTAATATATGCAGTTGATTGGAATCATGCATTCTGTGAATGCAGTATTTCTTCTGATTGAGTCTCTTCTTAATCGTATGGTAAGGTTCTGAGCTCTGCAATCTCCTCGAGTATTTTATTCATATACATCTAAGTGTCTTGATTGGTCTTTCTCACAATTCTTATTCTTTTGAGCTTATGAAACTGATCCCTTATGTTGCAGCCGTTCCCTTGGTTCGGAATTGTCTATTTTATTTTCTGGAGTGCTGCTTACGTTGTCTTCCAATGGACTCTCCATGCGTGTTGCTATAATTGGTAATTCTATAATTTTAAATTAAATCACCAAAATTGCATTAATTTGATATCCAGCCAAGAGTCTTATTGACTTGAGATTAACACTTGAAAGATAAATTCACCAAAGCATGTTTTTCGGCAGGTGGCCATACCCGTTTCTTGATCTTTCAACTCCTTGGGCACCTTTATGGTAAGACAATTTTTACTCCTATATCTGCCACACATGAAACTTGATGGGGCTATACATCATATAATGGATTTCAATAACTTTCAGGTATTTGGCGTTGGCATTAGTTCATATTCCGTGCTATGGGTTGTACGTATTGCTTATGAAGGGAAAGGATGCAACTCTCTCAAGAATGTTTCCCCACACATTTATAAGGTCAAATTAGAGGGACTTATTTCTTACAGATGTAATACTAATATACAACTGCAATGGAAAAAGCAAGTTCACCGTAGATAGAGAGAAGCAAATATTGAAACATCTGACGCCCTATTCTCACATGGCAGGGTTTCAACCGAGAAGAAGCATGATTAAAGGATCTACTTTCTTATGGTAGAAAACCTCGAAAGGGGAGTTCCTATTCGTATGAATCATGCTAATAAATTAGATCACAGTATGTAGTACAGAATACATACAGCTCCATTACTTTGTACCTCTAGCTGAGACCATTTCAATACAGTAAACATGAATAATTCAAGGCATCCTTGTATATTTTTTCTAATAATGCTAATTTTTTAGAGCTCTAGTGGGTGTACTATATGCTTCATTAAAGATGTGAGTATTAATAAAAGATGGAAATAAGCAAGTGCAGCTTTCTTATAGTAGCTTTGATTTGGAGCTAGCCTGGCTCCTTCAAATATATTTGGCCAATAGGGATATGGCTCAGCACTTACCAGCCACGCGCAATTAGCTTGGTCAATTGCCGGCACATTGAGGTTATTATTCCTTGGATTGATTCTCTTGATCCTGAGTGTGAGGTGATAATTATCTCCCAGTGATCTCATTACCATTATTAATTAACTGCCTGTGGGGTAAGCACTGGAGTATTAACAATCATTGATTGTTGACATTATCCAATAGTATCTCAGCTTGTGTTGCTCAAGAACAGTGAACAGGTTTGTGCAAGTGACAAAACTACATGTAGTTAATTTGTTCATTCTATTCGTACCATTTATGACTCAGTCCCTTTTGTCTGTCATGCTTGGTTAATGCATGCAAACTTCATGGTGTATATATGTGTGTGTGGCATAGTTCCATTACAGAGACGAAATAAGCAGTTTTTCAACGATGAAATTCCTTAATGTTCTAATTATCTCTTTGGCTTCCGTCTTGCTATTTCCCCACTCATCGACTACAGCTTTGAAGCTTGGGTTCTATAAGAAATCTTGTCCAAAAGCAGAGCTTATAGTGAAACAATCTGTAGCGAAATATGTGGCCAAGAATCCAGGCATAGCAGCAGGTCTCATTAGACTGCATTTCCATGACTGCTTCGTTAGAGTAAGTCGCTGTAATCCAATGTGCAATTGATACACATAATCCTCTGCATTTTGAAGTTGCCTTCTGCCACTATGCATGTGTCTAATGTACTGGGGCATATCCTTTTCATTAATATGTACATACATTTCATCTGCAGGGTTGTGATGCTTCATTGCTGCTGAAATCCACGTCAAACATTCGTTCTGAACGAGAACATGTAGCAAATGGTGAATCCCTGAGAGGATTTGAAGTGATAAAGGATGCCAAGACCAAACTCGAAACTGCATGTCCTAACACCGTGTCCTGTGCAGATATACTTGCTTTCGCAGCACGTGACAGCTCAAACTTGGTGGGCGGGATATCTTATCAAGTACCTGGAGGGCGAAGAGATGGAAGAGTATCATTAGAATCTGATGTCGGTGGCAATCTTCCACCACCAGTTACCAACGTAAGTTTCATTGCAGGATTTTTCACCCAAAAAGGGATGTCTATTACTCAAATGGTGGCACTTTCCGGGGCACATTCAATTGGAGTTTCACAGTGTGCAGCTTTCTCAAGCCGCCTTTATTCGTTCAATGCCAATCGGGGACAAGATCCATCTTTGGACCCAAATTTTGCTTCTTTCTTGAGGAAAATATGTCCCAGTTCAGGAAATGGGACTGCAACAGTGAAACTTGATGTTGTGACGCCCAACAAGCTAGATGGTCAGTATTTCAAGAACCTCAAAAGCAAAAAGGGACTATTGTCGTCGGACCAGGCATTGACGAGCAGTCGATTAACTGCTGGAATAGTGGAAAAATATGTTAAAAATCCAACTTCCTGGGCAGCAGACTATGCAGCTGCCATGGTACAAATGGGGTCGATTGATGTGCTCACTGGGAAAAGGGGCGAGATTCGAAAGATTTGTACTGTTGTTAATTAGTTTGTTGCAGAATTGCATCATTGCATGTATCCTGGTAGTTTATGCCACTGTGTGTTCATTATTCTCTTCTTCACGAGTAAATTTGCTTCTATCGAACTGCCATTACATGCATACTTCATTTTCTGGAGCTTGGAGTTGGAGCTTCCAATACAATCAAGTATATAATCCATGCAACATAACAATATGGTATCCTTTTGCACCATATTGTTCCTCTCATCTTTGAGGGCCAAACTTACATATTTAGGTTGAACATATATCATTATACTTGTGTTACCCCTACATTAATTGCATTACTAACGTTTAAAACTATACCCGTGATGTTCATTTAGAGAAACTAAACATCTGAATACGTTGCTCATAATATTGTGGTATATTAAGTCATTGCTCTTACTAGCTTGCGTAGTTTTGAAAAAAATTTCAAACATCAGTTGGCACCTCACTATGAAATTATATTCCAATGCTTTATGAAAAATGAATATACATAAAGGAATAAAAAAAATTGAAAATGACACTTAATGTAATGTCCCGTCCCATTGTGGGCCAAAATCCGATCCATTGGATCGATGCGTCACTTTCGGACTGCCACATGATCTCCGAGTAATATGCACACACCAGTATACTTTTCATTTAGTCACCCATCATAACATAACATTGCATTGTTCATAAGTAAGAGTTCTAATCGATTCATTAAAAAAAAAAAAAAAAGAAAGAAAGAAAAGAAGAGTACATTCTTAAATTTTGTTTTGAGTAGTTTTCACAATATTCTAATTTTACACTTACATTTGAACCGACTAACCAACATGACGGGTGGATGGAATCGGTCGTCCGGTTGAGCTTAAAACCGATTTTTCCTAATCTAATCAGGAGGTTTTAGGAGAATTTGGCAAATAGTATCTTGCTATTAGAAATTGAAGTGAAAAACACAGGTAGGGGTTAAGACCTAGTAAAATTTAATGGCGACAGAGTGCTGCAAGTTTTGGCTCCCGAGGAAGAAGAGGTTCTGTGCAAACATTCGGCTTGGCGATTCTCTGTATGTAATCTCATCACTCTCACCTTTCCATTTCCATTTCCTTTGAATAAATGAGAGTAAATTGAATGATTTCGATCTCTCTAGATATTGCGGCAACCACACCCAAAGGTCTGATGCTCAATGGATCTCTTGCCCAATCGACTCTTCTCAGTTCAGTAATCATCTCCCCTCTTATCTCCATTCACTCATCTTCTTCACTTTATGCAATTACTTATGCTATCTCACTACTAGCTCAGCTCTGTGCTTGAGGACAACCTTGAAAGTCACCTCAAGAGATGCCCTTTTCTCAAACAAGCACAGTCGCTTTCCGGTCAGCCTTTCTATCATCAAGGCATCAATGCCGGCAGTGAAAATGATGTTGATAATGGTAGTCAAGTAGTAGAACAGGAGCAAACTGCTACCAAAGATGTTATAGTTACTTCAGAGATGAAAAGGAATGCTGTTCACGCAATGTCGGTTCCTGAATTTCTTGACTTGATTGCTAAAATCAAGTCGGTTCATGCGTCTATTCGTAACTGCATTGTTGATTCTCATAAGGTTCCTGAAGCTTGTAGCATTTGGACTAGTGGTGAAGTGGATAGGTGTGTTTGTCAGATTGTTTATCATTGTATGTTTCTGATTATGCTTAATAACAGTGGTGATTGAGTGTTAATTGAGCATGTGTGTTGATTTCAGGAAATTACCTTATCAGGAGAAGCATGTTTTGCAACAGGCTTCTATTCTTGGGAACTTGGAAGAGTTTGGGGTGATAAAAAGATCTTGGTTGGATACTCGATCAAGCAATGGGCAGTGTGGATCGGATGGAGGATCCGAGACTTGTATTGATGTTCCTGCAGTGGTTGAGTTTGGAGCTGGAAGGGGTTACTTGACTCAGATGCTTGCGGATTGTTATGGGATTAAGAAGGTCATTTTGGTGGAACGCAAAGCATATAAGTTGAAGGTGGGTTCTGTCTCCTGTTTTTTTCTAAATAGAAAGTCTCCGTATTATTGTTGATCTCATGAATTGGTCGGTAATTTGATGTGATAATCTGTTTGAGCTTCAGTAACTAGTAGTTTCCTGATTTACCATTCATGCTGCATTTTACTCTTAGGCTGATCGGAGTTTGCGACAGAAAGAGAGTCTAGTGTTAGAGCGGTTGAGAATCGACAGTAAGGTTTCAAAATCTTTTTTTTTTTTTTTTTTTTTGCAAGCTTGAATTGTTTCATCTATATTTTCTCCTTTGAATCTTTGGGTTCTGTTAATTCCCTAAAAGTAGGATGTGCAACAACCTTTCTGATAAATACCTCTCCACAGAGAGTTTCTTCCTCCTGGAAGCCAACACAGCAATACAGGATCATAGTATCTCTGAATCAATTTCCTTGAAAGTTGATGTTTATATGGTGTGCAAGTTATGGTGCCTGATGGAACTAATTAGTCTTTTCATCAATCTGTATAGACGAAAAGAAGTTCAGATTCTAGAGGTTTCTTTATTCCCATCCATTTGTGCATCCTTTTCTTTATTGGCAAAGGTGCCATATTAATTTAGAAATGCAATGTGCTTCGACCTTAGGTCCCAGAAAAGAGACTGGCATGTATCTTTCTGAAGCAAGAGCTTGGCAAGACTCAAGATAATCTTAAATTATGAATATATTTTTGGATTTTGTAGTTTTCTCCCTAGTGTTTTATTATTGCCCTTTTGGTCGTAACATTAGAGATACAATCTTCAAAATTGCATGGTCTGCATAAGCTGGCACAACATGTGGGTGATATATTTTCTAGTATGGAAAGAATTCTATATGCTCTTATTTTGAGCCCTTGTCTTCAATATCTACCTTGTCTCCACGGGCAATCTGCCAAGGTTTCTTTCCGCAATTGCAGTTGAGGATCTGAACCTGAATGCTGTCGAATCGTTACAAGGAGGTGCTTATGTGGCAATCGGCAAGCATCTCTGTGGACCTGCAACAGGTATTTGGAAGTTCCATCAACTGAGCTTCTATACAAAATGTTATATGGATATGTGATGCAAATTTGGTGCAGATATGACCTTAAGATGCTGCTTACAGCAACAGTCCGATCAAGATTCTGCTGCTCAGATCCAAGCTAGCTGTCACCTAAGAGGATTGGCCATAGCTACGTGTTGTCATCATCTCTGCCAGTGGAAAACCTATACAAGTAATAAATCCAAACTTCGTTCTGTTTTACTGGTGAAATTGTCATTACAGTTTCTTTTGCATTGTCAACTCCACAATTAATTAAACTGTGGCATGCACAACTTTTTTCACTGTGCAGATAAGGGATACATGTCTAATTTGGGCTTCAGCAAGGAAGACTTCCACAAGATTTCATGGTTTACCAGCTGGGCAGTTGATGCAGATCATCGTTCAGATTTTCTTGCTCCAGATACCTCTGCCCAACCTGAACTAATGTTGTCCATTACCTTAAAAAATGATGTGCATATATTTTATCTTCTGTTTGCAATATTGATTTCCCCTTACGCTGGCTTTCCGTCTCGTTCTGCTGCAGGACTGAGAGTAAAGAACTGTGCTTGGACACATATACACGTGGAGTTGAAGAAACAGTGAGGAATATGCAACCTATTGATCGTGCTGTAATAGGTTTCATGTGCAAGGATATAATAGATGCTGGGAGGTTAATGTGGATGAAGTCACAAGGTCTAAGATCGGACCTGGTGAAGTACGTTCCTGCTGCCATTTCTCCCGAAAACCACCTCTTGATTGCCAGCAGGCCTGATGTTGTACTGTAACATTTTCAACTCCACAGATGTTTTAAGCATTGCTTGCACAAGTTGTAACAGGGCTTTTCAACAGTTTGCCAATGTTTGTCGCAAACAGTATAACCTCACAAAAGTTAAACTAGTTATATGAAGTTATGTATCTAGCACACCAGAATAGACAGCAACTCTTCCATTAGCCAGACTTATCTTTTTTAGGAGGCAAGTCTTCCATTTGAAATTCTTTAACTTCATCGAAATTCTTGAATCTGAATCGAATCGAATGAACTGAAATGAAACTAATCGAATCGAAGAAATTTTTGTGTAATAATAATAACAATTATATGATGGTATATATAATCACAATTAAAAAATATATTATTTTGTCATCTTTCTCATTCTTCCTACTCTTTTTCTCATTTTACATTTTTATTTATTATTGTATAACAAACTTTAAAACCAATAGCGTGGAAGGTCTTTATACGATGCCTCAAATGGAAGACACATATCAAATATACGTGATTGTTGCTACCTTCACTCTGCATAATTTTATGCGTGTGTAAACTTGAAATACCGGGTTTGCAACATGATATCAATGTCCAAGTGGAGTGGATAATGATTTATTGAACCGACAAGGAAAGAAAGCGATGAGCGAATGAGGAGATGACATTGAGAATTTGGCGTGAAATTCTGAGCTGAGGAAGATAATATAGAGCCCGAAGATAATATAGAGGAATAAATGTCATTTTTCAATATTTGTGATATATAATATTATTTTTATAAAGTTTGGTCCGATTTTGGTTTGGTTTGACTTGTTTTGGAGTTTTTGAACATGTAGATTTTTGTTAGTTCAAATTGTAGCTATCTTCTTTATTTCATTGATCTACTAAAAGTCGTATTAAAAAGAAAGAAAGAAAAAAGTTGAAAATAACTCAATTGGATAAATTTTCTTATTTTCCTCTGAAAAGATCGAATTGTAAATAAATGATAAAATAATAATAATAATAATAATATTATTATTATTATTATTATTAACAACAACAACAATAATAATAATATGAATTTAATGAATCGAATCGAATCAATCAAGGCTGAATCAACTTAATAGAATCAGGCTGAATGAGTTTTCGAATGAAAATAACGTTTCGCTTCATAGGAGTCTTTCTTCTCCTGCAGTCCTGCCTCCTGGTACACAAAGTACTACTGGAATGGCATTTTGACCATCCAGTGGCAGAAAATATCATTATTATTATTATTTTCATAAATATGCACATTAAGGTTGACCAAGATAGCAAATTCCATTAATACTGAAGTATAACCTGTAAAAAGTATCCTAAATAATGGCTGGACTCAAGATTTGTAAAGCTTGGTGTGAATTGCTTCGATGTGGTCTTGCTAAAAAAGTGGAAATGCTGATGAGATTTGTTTGAAACACAAGACTTTTCATCTACTTCTGATCCAGATTCAGTTTCCATATTGCCACCCATTATCTAGGCGGTTGATTTTCTTTTTAGTATTTTCAGCAAATACTTTTTGTTGGTCACAATATATTGGAAGGACATGTGCAACAATTGATGTTTTTAAATTTATGTACAATATCTATCCCAAAAAAAAATTTATGTACAATATCTTAAATAGCTAGTGACACATGAGTTCGGTTGTGATATCTATTTATAATACTATCAAATTTTGAATTTGAGCAAGGAAAATAGTTCGTTCAGGTGCATTCCTGACGTATGATTGTGCCAACCTATAATTTTTTCTTGGATTATACGGGTAATTTTTAAGAGGAATAGTTTAGTAAAAAGGTTTTATGATTAAATTATGTTATTTTTTATGTGCGGCCGAACCTTCAACTTTTTAAAAATATGGTATGGATGGAACTTTTAGAAGCCTATCCCATCCCATTCTCATCCCTATAACATCAATGAACGATCCCCAATTACGAAAAATTAAATGTAATACTCAACATGTTAAAGAACAATGAGGAAATGTATAAGTAGAGTACCATTCTCAACTAGTATGGGTCATTTTGGTGATTCCAAAATCAAATTCATATGGACTCCGACCTAAAGCGAACAATATCATTCTAACGTGACGTGTGAGATCCAAATCATGCATAACTGCACCTGCACAAATAGAGTACCTTATCGTTACATTTACCCACTAAATAAATGTTCAATAGAATAAATAGGAGGTCTAACAATGAACATTGGAGGTGGTAAGAATAAATAAAAAGTAATAGTACTAAGAAATTGGAATATTAATTAACTCGTCACACATCTCACGAAGAGTCGAGAGATTGTAACCCAATCATTTCTCCACGGTGTCCGTCCGGTACAATTCCACCTCCTCTGCACAAGTCACAAACCCTAGAAAATCGAAAAAAATCCCAATTCCCACTGATTAATCCCAACTAGCAGCTACCAAATCTCTGCAAATCACACCACATATCCATTGTTACTGATCAGTCTCGGAACCCTAGCTTCATTCCCCTCCCTTAGATCCGTTCCATTTATTTGATTAACAAGCCATGGATGATAGCTGTGCTGTATGTGCGGAGAGCTTGGAGTGGGTTGCTTACGGTGCGTGTGGTCACAAGGATGTTTGCTCCACCTGCGTTGCTCGTCTCCGTTTCATCTGCGATGATCGTCGCTGCTGTATCTGCAAGACCGAGTCTGACGTAGTTTTTGTCACCAAGGTCGATTTAATCACTTTAACAATTTCATTGTTACCTTTCTATTATTGTATTACTTCATTATCTATGAGTTTCTGCTGTTTATTTCATATGAATCTGGTTTAATCAAGATATGCAATTTTATTGGGTATGTAAAGAACTTAATTTTTTAATAAGCGACGCAATCTTTTTGAACTTAATTTTATTGTATTATTATCTATGTATTCTGAACTTGACTTGTTAATGAATTCCGTCTGTTTTGGTTGTCCTCAGGCTTTAGGGGATTATACCAACACAATCGGTGACTTCTCTCTACTGCCTGCAGAGCCAAAAGAGGGCAGAGCGGGGAAGTATTGGTATCATGAGGACACACAGGCCTTCTTTGATGATTTGGATCACTATAAGATGGTTAAGGCCATGTGCAGGCTCTCTTGTAATGAGTGTGATAAAATGGACGATCAGGCCGAGGATGGACCCAGGAGAAGAGCAAAGTTCAGGAATATTGAACACCTCAAGGGCCATTTGTTCCACAAGCATAGGTTGATCATGTGTAGCTTGTGCCTGGAAGGAAGAAAGGTGCCCATTGCTTCAATCTTCTTGTTTTTGTATCTTGTTTTTATTTAACATTAAGAGATACGGCATTTTTTGTTCTCTAATGTAAAGTTACACCACCCACTCAAGTGCCAGCCTCTTAGCCATGATTTTTCCTAGTATTTTGAAAAAAATGGTTATTAATAAGTTTCACTCCGTTGGTGTTAAATGGACATATTTGATTGTGAGTTACTGATTTCTGACTGAATGACTGATAGTTGATATGACTATGATGTTAGGAATACTTTTTTTCCATCTACCTTCCCAGTCTTGAATATATACATACATTTTATTGAGATGCATATGAATGAAATATCAAGGTATAGGAAGGCTTATAGCTTTGTACCTGAAAACATCTTAAGATCTCAGGACTTTCTGTATTGGTTATTATGTACAGCAACCTAATCGGTTCAGCTTTGCTAATAGTATCCTTTGTAGAATATCTCGAGTGCAATTTATTTTGGCTGCATTCTGTACTTCATCCAGTAGCTTGCCCCCCCCCCCCCCCCCCCCCCAAACGGGTTGCTCGTGTATTCTTAGGTTTTCATATGTGAACAAAAGTTGTACACAAGGTCACAACTAACACAGCATATAGACACCGGTGACTCTGAGGTTGATGGTACCGAAAGTGAAAGGGGTGGATTCATGGGGCATCCTGTGTGTGAATTCTGCCGTACTCCATTTTATGGGGACAATGAGCTTTACACCCATATGTCTACTGAACATTTTACTTGCCACATATGCCAGAGGTAAGTTATGTTTTTTCTGTTCTTTTGTTGGAACTGCCAACTTAGATGACCATGATCTATGTATTTTTTTGCAAATTAACCTTATTATGTGCAGGCAGCATCCTGGACAATATGAGTACTACAAGAATTATGATGACTTGGAGGTCAGAGCACTGTTTGCTGAGGATTTCTGGTGCTTTATATTTTGTGCATTGTCTTGTTACAAACTGAAAGATAACTACATTGTTACAGATACACTTTCGTCGAGACCATTTCCTATGTGAGGCCGAGGATTGTTTAGGCAAAAAGTTCATTGTTTTTACATCTGAAGCAGAATTGAAGGTTAGATTTCTATTCATTTGCAGAGAAAGGAATTTTTCCCTAGTTATACGCGTACATGGCCTCACTTGGTGATGTTTTTTTTGCCCTTTCTCAGAGGCACAACGCCTTGGAACACGGTGGGCAAATGTCTCGTTCGAAGCGCAGTGCTGCTCTACAGGCATGTTTCTATATCATGTACATGATTGATCCTTAATAGTAATTATTTGCTGTTTCATCTTCATTTTTAATGCATTCGTATTAGGCCCTTGCACTTGTGTGTACCATCCTATTCTTGTGGCATAATATCCATGCACTCACATGCTTTATAATTTTTGTAGATACCTACCAGCTTCAGGTACAGACGGAACAGTGAACAAGATAATCATCGTGGAAGAGGACGCTCATTTCGGCGAGACCGTACGGACGATGAACTTTCATTTGCTATCCAAGCAAGTCTCGAGACAGCCAATGCACCACCGTCTAGTTCCCGGTCCAGATTTGAGCTTGGCGACTTGACTGATTTTGATACACTCGTTCCACCAGTAGAATCTTCTGGTAACTCAGAGTCTGAGGTATCTTTGAGATACCGGCAAGCCGTGTCTCAAAGTGCAATGAGTGGAACTCTCGGGGAATCTTCTTTTCCTCCCCTCGCCGTAGCATCTGGAAGTAGTCAACAGAATTCTAATCCTGACCCTCCAAAGAAAACAATGGCATCACAACTCCGTCACCAGAGCAATCGCAAGGCTAATGCCTCAAATCCAACTTCAGCTTGGTCGGCCTCTGGTCGGGCCCCCACACAGCCAGCGATTACAGCTTCTCATGGTTGGCCCTCAATCAGTGGTGCTCCCGGATCAGTATCTACCTCTAGACAAATTACACAAAGAACAGAAGTAGGTTCTGCTTCATCTTATTCTGCAGCTTCTCAGCCTCGGCTTCCACCAGTTACAGATTCATCATTTGCTGGTTCTTTAATCTCGTCAAAGAGTTCTGGAAACTCAGGCCGCATCAGTCATTCTTCATCAGCCCCAAATCTTACAGCACGTGGAACTCCTGGGTCCTCTAGCAATGAATTTCCTCCAATTTCAGCAGTGCAGACCCGAAAGCCTCCAGCCACTGAAGAAGTTGTGGTGAAAGTTAAGGATGTTCATACAGCAAATAAATCCTTGGTTGAGCAGATGCGTGCTGCTCTTGGATTTGATGAAGTCAAATTTAATGCATTTAAAGAGATATCTGGGGAATACCGTGTAGGTTCAATGGATCCAGAGATGTACCTAGCTCATGTGGAGCAATTTGGTCTGTCTCATCTCATTCTTGATTTGGCTAGACTCCTTCCCGACCCTCGAAGGCAGAAAGAGCTGATCGAAACCCACAATGCTAGAATGACTAATTCAGGAGAGAATGGTTGGAGTAATGGCATTCATGTAAAAGAAAGTAATGGTCCCAAGAAAGGTAAAGGAAAGGCTGTTGAGTCGAGCAGCAGCACAACTAAGAACAGCTTAGCTGATGACATAATCAGCAAAGTGAAAGAACTACAGTCGAGCTACAAAGCTGCAGAAGAAGAGGTTGAGGTGCTGTCGAAGGATGGATACCGAACTGACAGGGGCAAATCAAAAGTTGTCTCCCTTGAATCACGAGGTTCTGGTTCATCTGCCAATTCGAAAATCAAGATCGACGACTCATCTGGTGGTGATGGAGTCGATCAAAATTCCGGCAACAGTAATGGGAAAGGCAAACAAAAGAAAAAAACATCAAAATTTCACAGAGTCCGCCTGGGGGATGGCTCTGCTGAAGCGCTATTAGATCTTAAAAATGCTGACCCTGATCCTGATCCGGGTCTCAATTCAAAAGAATCTGCCACCTCGAATAACACCAATGAAAATGTGCCTGTTCGGGGGGTGTGGCGTAATGGCGGAGGTCAGAAGCTTTTATCAAAAGCGCCAAAAAAGTAATCCTGTGGTAATACCGCAACAAAGTTAATATATAATCAGTTGATTTGACTCCAAGGTGAAGTGGCTTTTGTGAATTTGCAGCATCAGTCGTTTAAAATTATAGTAGTATCTGAGAAGAGATTTTGCCCTAAGCAGCTTTTCCTATGGTTTAGTGGAGTGTGATGAAGCAGAAGACTGATCAGGGGAGATGCTTGCTTCCCTCTGCTCTGCAGAAGAAGGCATATTTTTGTTACTTTCTGATCTGTTTCCATTAATGTTTATATATCGGTGTAGCACTGTGGCTTAGCTGGTAATTATGCTATTTTGCTGCAGAAAACCGAAGTTTATCTTGTGACATGTGACTTGGATTTTTTTTGGACCAACACAAATCTCTCTCTTCTGAAATTTTGAACTTTTGCATGGATGATGTAAAAAATCTCAGTAAGCCGTTGAGGTGTTTTTTAAGGTTTGAAGAGAGTTTAATTGGAAGTCTAGTTCTTGTGAAACTCATTAGTTCTTGTGAAACTCATGTTCTTGTTTACCAGAAGTAAGAAATTCAATTTAAGCTCGTTAGTCTTGAGCTTGCAACTTGCTAGTTTAATTAGTTATTACTTTTAGAAATGTTTAGTAGTTTAATAGTATTACTATTATTAAGTACAAGCCAAGTAAATAAAATCATTTCAAAATAATAAAATGTTCCTTCATTTTTTAGTATAATAGTATACACATACAAAAAAGTTAATAATGCATTGTTCTAAATATAATGATAAATGTATATTTTAGTATAAATATATAACGTGTCATGTGTATTTACTTAGCTCGTGAGCAGTCGAGTTTTTTTTACAATAGTACACGATACTCGCTTAAGAATGAGGTGATTTTTCTCATGACTTAGTTTCTCATGGTCTATTCGCGAAGGTTTGATTCGTTAACACCATAGTTACGTAAAGTTTAACCATGACTATGATATCAAAACCACAACCATAAATTTATAGTATGCATTAGCTACCTACTTACCTTAAATTACATACCGTGAGCTTATTGACTTATTGAGTTACTAGAAACTACGTCACACGCTACGCGTGTGAAGCAACGTATTTCGGTCCTGCTCTATGGTTTGCCTAGTTATACTTGACGTACTTGAGTGCAATTCTAATGATATCTATTTGAACTTATGTTTAATTGTCAAAGTTTGCTAATGTTATAAAAATGTATAGAAGTTACAGAAGAAAAGAATAATATTCGAAAACGTATCATTCTGAATCTCAACAAAAAAGTTAATGCTTATATTACCTAATCTGATGTTTGATTCTGTAAGATATCTGTGTAAACAACATTTCTTGTCTTCGTATGGTCATCGGAGTCTGCCGTATGCGGCCTAATCAATACCCTGATCGCAGATGATCTCCGTGCTCTTAACAACGCAACATACAACTGTCCATGGGAGAAGATTGGCTGTGGCAAATAGATCCCAACCTTTTCTAGCGTTTGTCCCTATGCCTTGTTTATCGTCATTGTAAAGCATAGCCTTATTGGAAATTGCTTCCTCGTGAAAGGTATTGGACATTTGAGATTGTCCAATTTGTGTTACATGTCATTGTTATGAAGAAGTCTGGTTTGTCGTACTTCACCAGTGCTAGAGCATTCATGTATCTACATTCATATCTCTTGGACTTCCACCATGGAAGCTTGGCAGATATATCCTTCTACCGATGTCGTATGTGCTTATTACTCCCTCGCAGGCTACGGTGTCTTTTATTCCTTGGAGTGTATCGACTCTTATTTAGGTCTGTTGGTGGTGTCGAATGAAGTCCAGTCGCTGGGTTTCTAACTTTATGTAGTTGTCGATGATGAACTGTTGTGCAATTCTTCCGGTTCGAAGAATATTTGTCGTGTTTGACCTCCTTATTTGGAAGATGTAGTATTCTCGTACCGATACATTTTTCTTCTTCTTGCTATTTTGTTGTATATCTGCAAGTAGCGCTCATTATCTATTAGTTCATGTATCATGTATTTTTAGTGAAATGAAGAAGTTGATATACACTTACGTTGGAAAATACTTACTTTGATCTTCTTCCTCCAGTAATGATTCACCAGAGACGTGGGCGGTGGCGAATGTAGTTGCGTGCCGAGTGCAGTATATTATCTCTCCTCTTGCTCCCCGTGACCCCCCGGGCTCTAGTCTCTTTATTCCCACCTGACATCCGGGTTCACCGTACAGGAATAGTAGTGGATACTGAAGTGGATCATAGCATCCGTAAAAGTAGCTCACGAAGTGACTGTCCCCTGTTTCCGTGTACACCCTAATGTCCCGTTCGGGCTCTTCCCCACCCTCTTGTGGTTGTTCCCATATGGCTGCGACGTGATCCGTTGTCGGTAGGTTGTATACGTTTTTATCGACGCTGGGATCAGCCCTGAGTATAATAACGCGCTGGTCTAGGTTTGTCTCTTCTCTTAGGCTCCTGAAGAATCTCTCGTACGGGTTGCACTTTAGTATATTCATTAGTTTTTTGATAACATCCTCCCCTAGGCCTTCAAATGTCTCCATTCGATTGTCCACCTCGTTTCCCGTCCCGTAAAAATATAACTGCGCACATCTTCGTGGATATTTGTCAGGTGTGAGATTGTCGATCATGTGGTGTATAACTCCATGTACCTTTAGAGTGTATACTCCATTGTTGTATTTGCATAGATCTCCATCGGTCGTCATGCGGATGGATGTGTATGCAAATGAATTGTTATACGATCTCCCGCGATTTTCTGAAATGTTTTGCAATGCGGCATTCCTGGTTTCTGTTTAGGTCCCAAAGTTCTGGATGCATACGTGGCAACTCTATTGAGAAGGAACCGTTCATGCAACAGAATGATGGAGGTTCCTTGTAGAATCTTATAGCTCCGCAGTGAGGGCAAGGTTGTGCATCAGGCAACAATTCTGCTTGTGTGCTTATATTCTTTAGGTGAGCAAACCAAATTTCTTTTTCAGCGGTCTTAGTGGTGGCTTTTCTTTTCTTTTTCTGGAACCATCTTCGGCCGCTTAGACTTCTCTCTGGCGGTGTTGCATCTTCGACCATAATATCTACTGTTGTTCTCAATCCTACTGTTCCCGTTACGTATTGTATAGGGATATCGGTAGGGTTGTAGTCCATTGCTTCTGTAAGTTAAAAAGATAAAAAGAAACTCATTAATCTGCAGTTAATTTTTGTTAAATTAGCAAATTATCTACAAGTTCCTAGACCTCATAAAATTCTCAAAAGCAGGCCCCTCGAAGTTTTCTAAAACATCGTTTAAGTCCCTGTAACAAAATTAAATTTTCCCAATTCGATTTCTACATCCCTAGAACAAATCACGTGGTTCGTAAATCACGATCAACACATCAAACTCTGTTAAGGATAAATCCGGATCCAGCCAAGCCGGAGATTAGCTGTGGTACGGTGGTGATAGTCGTTTTGCGGATCGTAAGGAACTCAAAGTCTCTGTTCTTCTTTAACAACGACCAAAGATCAAACCCAGTTCGTTTGGATTCATGGTTAATTATCAAATCTAATAATTAATCAACTAATCATTAGCTTGGTTAATGAGCAATTACGTATTGAATCTAATCAGTCAGATATTGGTTTAATTTTAATTCACGCTAATTTTTCTAAAGATACAACTATACAAGCATAGACCTGTTGCTATTTTAATTCAATTAAAACACAAGATACAACATATATTTGTAAAAAATCAATCAACTAACAGAATGAATTGAGAAGGTCTTACATGGTGGAGATACGGGAGAGGTAGTGTATAAATATGCGAGGGAGAATTCGAACTCTCGGGGCGGAGATTTATTTGTAATGATTGCTATAGAATCAACTCGTAATAATTCGATTGTGTGTATGAAGAATATGCTATTAGGATTTGTATTTTAAGAACAGACTATGTACACTTTATATAGCATTATTAACTTATTTGATTTCTAAATATGATAAGGAAATTAGTCTCCTTTCCTATTCTGTATTGAATCGGATGTTAGAAGTGGAGCAGAAGTCCAAAATACCAAGAATTGGAGTGAAAAAGGGCAAAACCGTCCTTCTAGGAAGAACTGGCGACACCAATTCTTGACTGGCATACGCCAGTTGCGCTTGTATTGTAACAGGCGTACGCTAGTTTTTCCTATTGGCGACGCCAGTTTGCAAAATGGCGTCCGCCAGTTGCTTGGTTTTGCCGACAGACGCTCAGATCAGAACCAACGAGATCCTCATGTTTATCAACATTGCACTTGGCGACGCCAGAACTGGCGTACGCTAGTTATTTCTTACTGGCGACGCCAGTTTGTAAACTGGTGTCCGCCAGTTGCTTGGTTTTGCTGACAGACGCTCAGATCAGAACCAACGAGATCCTCATGTTTATCAACAAAGAAATCCCATAATTATACCATTGTAAAGCTCTAATCAATATGAATAATTTGACATAAATTGTTTCCTGAGTTGATTTGTTAGGGGGAGTTGAGATGGAAATAAGATTTGGGTGGAGAAAGTAGATGAGAGAGGAGAAGAAGGAGGATTATGGGAGAAGAAAGAGAGAATCTCTCGTATATGAACGCGCCCACGCACTTATATGTGAGTCTGGGCTTTTCTCTTCATTTTAGTGGGATTTGTACTGTTTTTGGCGAAATTGAACAAAAATCGGGAGAAAAAATTGATTTCCCCACTTGCCTTCTATTGGGTTATATCATTCCTTTGAAAACTTTTATACCGGTGCGATTAAAAAAGGTTGAAAATAAATGTTTATATTTTAAGTGGGACAAAAAAATTTACAATTTATCAAAATATAAGGGTTTTTTCGCAGGATCAAAATTAGTAGAAGGATTGTTTTGACATATTGATTTTAACCCTCTCATTCCGTCTCTGAATAAGTTATTTAAAAACCGTCCGTTATAATACTTTGTGTTTATCAAAACATAATGGTTTTTTTTGCGAGCAAGTCTCTTGAGAGACGGTTTTATGGAGAGACTAAAAGAGATTGACAAACATTAGATGTTTGACCATGAACATCGGTGGTATACACTTACATAAAAATGATATAATATGTTTACTCATAAAATATTAATGATATGTTTAAAACATTACACATATACTTAAGAATATCAATCCACCTCTCGGTTCTTTTTTTGCAGGCCAAAATTAGTAGAGGGATTGTTTTGACATTTTGGCGAATTCATGTTTAACCTTGTCCTTCCGCCTCCTCCTCCTTCTTCATGGTCTGTCTGCAATCTGCATATTTTCCTACTACACGTTCACCACCATTACAGTACAGTACAGTAGCAAGCTAAGCTTGGAATAAGAAGAAGATGAGCGAGTACGAGTTGCGGCGAGGAGAGTACTTAGGAGAAATCTCAGCCCTGTGTTTCCTCCACCTCCCTTCTCACTTCTCCTCTTTCCCTCTGCTCCTTGCCGGTCGGTTTTCTCAAACTTTCTCAAACTCAATCAACATATCTAATCATTAATCAATCATGAATTGAATTGAATAATTAACCGCTGTATATCACCTTTCTATTTCACAATTACAGGAACTGGCTCGCAGATTCTAGTGTACGACTTGTCCACTGGAAAGTTGATTACAGAATTCCATGTTTTCCAAGGGATTCGTGTTCACGGCCTCATCTCCTCCTCATCATCCTCATTGCAGCAGCAAAATGCCGCCGCTTTTCGAATTGCTGTTTTTGGGGAGAGGAGAGTCAAGCTCTTCCAATTGGGGATAACAATGTCTGTTCAATCAGATGAACATCATCAAGAGGAACTTCAACCTCTTCTTAATATCCAACTTACTCTCATCCACTCTCTACCAAAATTTGCCCACTGGATCATGGATGTTTGCTTTCTCAAGGTGTTCCTCATGTCCTGCTGCATTTTTACTTACATATTAAACAGTCTATTACGGCTATGCAAACTGCTTCAGTTCCGATTTTGATAATCTTCTTTTATTGTTCTACTAGGATGATGTAGCAACTTCAGTTGAGGAGTATCTTGCCATTGGTTGCAGTGACAATGCTGTCTACTTTTGGGATCTTTCGAGGCATACTTTGTTTTCTCAAGTTGTCAGCTCAGGTTTGTGCATTTCCATGCACCATTAGTTCTACTTCCGCGATTGCAGTTTTAGATACTGTCTGTTCAAGTTGTATCCGTTTAACTTTTGAAAGACATGCTGACACCAAGTTACTTGCAATGTAATTTAATGGTGCCATATTTCTTCCCAAGTGCCTCCCATTTCTGATTGTCACTAATGAAGGAGTATCATTAATTTCAATTGTGCACATGATTCCAGTCAATCAGACATCACCTATTTAGTTTTTTTATATAATGTGCAAGATACTTGTTTACCAACCAAAGACTGATTGAATATTACCTCACATTTCTAGAGAAGTGCCTATTGTATTCCATGCGGATGTTGGGATATGACATTGGAAGTCTTTACATTGCATCTGGTACAATTTTTAACGAGGTAAATTACACACCCTCCTTATTTGTCCCCCCCCCCCCCCCGCTTCTCTAGTCCCTTCCCTCATCTTCATTCTGCTCTGAAAGCTTATCTACTCCTTATCTGTGTCTGTGAATTCACACTTTTAAGTTCATTCTTTTTTCTGTACTTGTGTTGTGAACTTCCAAGACTTCAAATTAAGCACTTTTGTTTTATTCTTGTACCTGTGATTTCTTTGAATAGCACAACTGTTGCTGACTTGCTGTTATACATTGTTGCGGCTTGTAAATGAAAAATTCTTGTACCTAAGAACTTTCTACGTTTCTATAAAAATTGGCAGATTTTAGTTTGGAAAGCGGTTCGTCGAAGTCAAGACACAGTTCTTGGAAATCACATGGATGACCACACAGGGAAAAATGATAATACTGGCTTCCTAGATCCTAGTCCCAAGTACAAGGATGTCACTATTAGCCGGCTTGTGGGCCATGAAGGTTCAATCTTCCGCATTGCATGGTTTCCCGACGAGTTGAAACTTGTCTCTGTTTCTGATGACCGTAGGTAGACGGTATTCCTAATCTTACTGTTAGCATGCTCAGGTGAATTAGGAATGTTTGATATTTGACTTGCTTTGATACATTGATAACTTGATCAGTGCAGTGCTCGAATTTGGAAAGTTCAACCTGAGAATGCAGATTCTGATGGGGCTTTACATGAGAAGATCAATCACGTGACAGGCCCTGTTCTATTTGGGCATAATGCCAGGATCTGGGATTGCTGTGTATTTGAATCTGTGAGATTTACTTGTCGTTATTTTGTTATCTTATGTGTGCATAATCTATCATGATGGCATGAAAGTTGGAGAACATTAAAATTAGCTCTAGAAAGCTTAAAATTGGTGTCTACAACAGAGACTGTCCTTTATGCTTAGATTTGACTTCCGCGTCTGGAAATATTAGAATGATGCAAATGTTGTTTCTTGCAATATATGGAGGCTTAATCAGGGAACTTCTTACTTCAGTAGTTGAACTAGAAAACTTGTGGTTTTCCAAGTCTTTGCTGGCTCTTGGTTGGTTGATTTTCTGACTGCGCCTTCTGCAGCTCTTGGATATGGGAATTGTTAATCACCCCTTTAGATTTGATCTTTGTTCCCGTAATTGGTTAAATTTGATGTTGTGATTGATATAAAATACAAGAATATTAGTATTTAACTTCAAGTTCATGATTAGAGCTTACTTCTTGAATATGGAGGAACAGGATATGGTATTCTCCACATATTGATTTCAATGATACTGATATAATAAAAAGCTATTCACTTTAGTGTATCAAACTTGTCAGGGGATAATCACCACTGGCGAGGACTGCACTTGTCGTTTGTGGGATCATGATGGTACAGAACTAAAAGAGATCAAGGAGCATATGTAAGTTCCGAAAACAATGATGTCTCTGTTATGGGTAACTATTGGAGTTTGTTTATGTTGATTTTGTTTTCCAATACCCATTAACTTGGTTCTCATTTGTAACTATATTTCTGAAACCTTTCAAAAGGCATCATAGATTTTTTTACTATTGGCGCGTCTACTTTTTGTGGAATTCCTTTATCTTTTTATGACCTGATTAAGTTGCTATCTTGTCGACTTCATTTCAACTATTACTTATTTTCATGATCGTATTTCCATATGTTGTCAGCGGGAGGGGAGTTTGGCGATGCTTGTATGATCCTATCTCTTCACTTCTTGTTACTGCTGGTTTTGATTCAGCAATTAAAGTCCACCATCTATTTCCATCTTCTAAAGGGGTTGGAGGATCTGTGTCAACAGAGAATGTCGATGACCGAGAGGAAGTCTTTGTTCTTTCTATACCTAATTCTTCAGGGAATGGTGTGCTGATGGATAGGTATGTTTGCAAGAAACATTGTGGACTGGTTTATGTAGAGCTATAGGTAATACCGACTTGATCTAGTACAAAGATTGACACGGTGTCTATGTTGTGGCTTATTTTTCGTCCTTTTGGCACCATATGATTCGATTTTTCTTTAAGTATTTCACATCCCTTTGCATTTTGCGATTTATAATCTCTCTATACCTAATCCAGAGTGATTTATAATCTTGCTATGTTACGACTATTCTGTTTTCTCTTCTTGTACCCGAACTTCACATCCCTTTTCATTTTGCAGCAAAAGTGAATATGTACGCTGTCTGCAGTTCTCAGGACGAGATTCTCTTTATGTTACAACCAACAATGGCTATTTGTACCATGCTAGTCTATTTGATGGCGGAGCTGTTAAGTGGACTGAACTTGCGTATGTTGGCGATGGAGCACCGATCATATGTATGGACTTATTCTCAGAATGTTCCCGTTCTTCCGGCAGATTTGAAGATAATATTGCAATTGGAGATGGTAAAGGGAATGTGACAATTGTCAGGGTTATTGGAACTGGCAGTAGCCCGGAAGTTGAATTCACTCTTGCTTGGCCAGCTGAGAAGGAGAGGCATCTCTTGGGTGTTTATTGGTACAAGTCACAAACAAACAGGTATTTAGGCATTTTAATCACAAGACTTTTGCATGGTGCCAACTGCCAACCATCTGTTAAATGTAATATTCTCGCCTAATCAGTTGGGCCCTTACCCCCTCACAAAAAAAAAAGAAAAAAAAAAAGGCACACACATAACTACAGGGACTGAATGCTAGTTAAAAAAAGTCTGCGTGGTAGCTGGGCTACTGTTTGCAGATTGACTAGGAAACACTTCTGTACCAACAGTAGACTTGCCTGCATTAGTTTTTTATATATGCATTTTCATGGTTATTTATCTCTCTTTCCCTATGCAAAATGATCATGCTGCTCATAAAATTATGACCTCCCATACAAGCTGTGAGATTCTTCACTACAGTGTTTATATCGCAACATTAAAACACATTTCTTAATCCTATGTGATCTTATGTGCAGGTTCATTTTTACTGCGGACCCTGGTGGTAGATTGAAGCTTTGGAAATTATGCTACAATTTGACTTCTGCATCACTCATTGACAGAGGAAGCTGCAATGCACTATTAGTTTCAGAATATGCTTCATGCTTTGGGATGCGGATAATGTGTGTGGATGCTTCATTTACTGAAGATGTGAGTTTCTCGGTCTTCATTCTTTCCCGCAGTTGGATAGGGTATCACTCTTTAAGAGTTTCATGTGCAGTCATAATACTCAATGGCTGACATACTCGGAACGATGCAAGGATGATGATTGAGAAATTTAGCAAACATTTTTATTATAGTACTTACAATAAGCGAGATATCATCTCAAAACTGTGTTTTGGCAAGTTCTAGCTAGCCTGGTGGAGATGAACTGTCACATGCTGACATGCCCCCACGTGTGGTGTTGTCTTGGTAGAAAAATAATTTATGTTGTTTATTTCTACAGCTACTGGTCTGTGGGGATATTCGTGGAAATCTGTTACTATTTTCTTTGCCGAGAGGGCTGCTGTCAGGTACATCTGTTGCTGAAGAATTGGGACCATCTGCTCCCATGAACTATTTCAAAGGTGCTCATGGAGTGTCAAGTGTATGCAGCGTCTATATTGTGGGACTTTGTGATGATCAAGTTGAAATACGCTCGGTATGGTCTAAACCTGCAGTTTTGATTCAAATTTGCAATTGTCGCAACCATTTTTCTCTCAGTTATGCTGGGAAAAGTAATTATGTATTGTCAGCCCTACTACATTTGACTTGTAACCATGTATATCGTGCTAACATGTGGGGATTGGTACTAATACTAATGTTAGTTCATTTTGCTCTTCCACAGACAGGGACAGATGGATGCATATGCTACTTGCAACACGACATAAATTTGCTCAATTTTGAGTTTGTAGGGATGAAACAAGTGAAAGAATTAAGTGCTATCCGATCCATCTTCTTTGCTCCCAAGCATTCAGATGGAAATTATGCAGTTGGTTTTGCTTCAGAAAATTTCATCATATGGAATTTAACTTCGGAAACAAAGGTGTTTTCCCTGTCTCTCCCCATTCTATCTATATATTTCTTGCATGCATGGATGGCACACACTTCAATAATGCACTCAACTAGTCAAATGACTCTCATAAAAAAATTTCATGTTTCTCATCCAACCACCTTTCTCTTTAGCTCCCCGAAATATTGTTTCTTTATAATATCATAATTTACTCCATAATATCATTTCATTGGCGAGTTTCTATGTATGGTTTCTTTATGTACTTGTTAAATAATTTTCTTTGCCCGCTTTGACTATTGAGACGTTTCATTACAGTGGTAGTTTGGTATAGTAGAAGTATGACGGAATGGTCTGTAAAACCCATTTAGTGTGGGGAAAATATGTACTGTATCTCATAGTGTGAGGTGACATTGTACTCAGGTCATAATAAACTTGATAATTTATGTCTCTCTTTATGTATTTTCGTTCTGTGAGGGCAGTTCAGACGCTATGCAAACTGACATGTTTTTGTTTCCTGCATTGATATTGTTGAAGTTCTGGTCTGTCTGCTAAGCAATTTCTCTTCATTCTGCTAATATAATGTTTTCCAAGACTCCAAGCTATTTCTCATTAATCTTCGTTTTAGTTTCTCCATAATGTTTAATTGCACGGCCCATATAGGATGTCAATACTCAAAATAGTTTATATGACTGTATGGTATAGAGATGATATACGTGGGGTGTCCTAACTTACGTGCATAAATAACTTTTGTGACGAGCCAAGCAGCATTGTGAAGGATGTACAATTATTAATTATTTTTGTGTCACCATTCACCATAGAAGTTAGAAAAAAATAGTGTGTTTTAGAAATAACTGATATCAACAGAAAATTATTAATCAGAGTTGTGGTTCTCTTCTTTTAATAAAATTTATGCTAAATTTAGTATTTTCATACACAATCCTTATGTGAATTTATGCCTTTTGATGTTTATTTAGGTGAAACAAATTAAGTGTGGTGGCTGGCGGCGTCCTCATGCATATTATCTTGGTGACGTGCCAGAAATGATGAACTGCTTTTCCTTTGTTAAGGTGTGTTCCCAAATTTAATTCATGTATGCTCTCAGATTTAGATCATTACTACTTCCAAGCATTCATGTATTGTCTTTCATTTAGATCATTACTCCCACCAAACTTTCTGCTCCTATTTCCAGAACATTATAGCTTATTATGAATTTCTGATAACTTGAGAACATTTTCGTTGAATATAGTGCTATTTTGAGGTATGCCCTTCAATCTGAATAGATGTGGTCTTAGTTCTGATCTTGTCGGAACCCACTTGTGTTCTAGCCATTGATGTTATGCCACCCATTTCATTCCATAGCCTCTGCTTCACACGTAATGGCAAGGGAGAGCTATTGGATGTTCGCGAAATTATTATTCTGTGTCTCAGTAATAACAAGATTGAGCGCAATAATGATGATAGTGTTTACTCAAGTCCTAATATGCAATCTTTTGTTCCTTGTGGCAGAATGATATCATATATATCTATCGGCATTGGGAGACCACAGATGATAAGCTGATATATCCTCGGAATCTCCATTTCCAGTTTCATGGTAGGGAGATACACTCCTTGTGCTTTGTTGGTGGATATCCACTGTGTTGTTCAGATGAGTATGGTGGGTTGGTTTCTGGATCTAGTTGGATTGCAACAGGTTGTGAAGATGGAACAGTGAGATTAACCAGGTATGTGATAACACGGACTATGTCATGTAAGGGCCATGAACTCTATTGCTCATTTCTGGTGTAATAAATTTTCAGGTATGAACAAGGTACAGACAACTGGTTGTCTTCCAAGTATCTTGGGGAACATGTTGGTGGATCGGCTGTACGCTCAATATGCTACGTGTCAAAGATACATAAACTGAAACGAGACTCTATTGGCATGCCTAATGGTGATTGTGGTCGAAAGGGAATCATAGAGGATAGAGAAAATTCTTCTGTTTTAATATCTGTTGGTTCAAAGAGGGTTGTAACTGCATGGAAGCAGATGGTTAGAATTGAGAACAAACAAGTTGATGCCCTGTGCTGTGAGATAGATAATAAGGCTGACAGCTTCACTGCATCATCTTCAGCAACTCTATCCTCATTATCCTTCCAGTGGCTCTCCACTGATATGCCAACCAAGCACACTAGTTACGCAAATAGCAAAAACACAAAAAAACTTGCTGAAATAGCTGCATATCAAATTATGAACCCATCAGATGCTATCTCTACTGGATCGCCTTCTTCAGAATGTCAGAAGATGGAATCAAATATTTGCCTTGAAGATGACCATGAAAATGACTGGAGATACCTGGATGTTACTGCCTTCCTGGTTAAAGATGCTGACTCTAGGTTTGTTTGTTTAAGAATAAGTCCCTTGGCTTTCTCTTATCTCCTCTTAGATTACATCATTCAGTAAATTATCACCACTTAGCCATCAGTTTTCTGTTTGCCTGCAGGATTACTGTGTGTTTTGTTATTGTTGCTTGTTCAGATGCTACAGTTACTCTCAGGGCACTTGTGTTGCCTTTTCGGCTCTGGTATGTGCTGGTCAACTTCAAAAGCATTTTAAATAATTGATTTTCCCTTAAATGTATTATTCTTGTGTGCTTGAGATTTGGTCCTTCCGTAGCGCAGACTGAAGGAAAGATAGATTATTTTTATTTAAGTACAAAGTATGCGTAGTCTGATGGCTCAGTTTAGTACACTGATGATTTGCGAAGTTAGACTGTAGCCACTGAATTGAAACATTAAATATGTATGTAAGAGGTTTTTTTTTCCAGTATTAAAGCACAAACCCGCTATCATTCACCAACTTTACTGATAAAAACGTCTAGCATGTTCATACATTGTTTCTGTTTTGAGATTCAGCCTGGCATTCAAAATTCAGAGTCCGGCTTGATAGAATTCATGATAAACTTGTTCTTTAGTTGGGATTCAAATTAGAATACCAAGTTATGTGGAGAGTTGCTCTGGATCTAATTAACAAACTGGAAGTAAGATAGATAGGGATTGAAAGAGCAGCAGCTGGAAGGATATTGTTAGCTTGCAGCCTTAAATATTGTCGGTAAAAAACTATGAAGACTGTAGTTAGATGTTTATCGTGTATGTAATCAACTGCTCATGGTTATACTGCACTGAAAGAGATTTATTTGGAAGTGCCTGATGGCAACATAGGAACATTGCTACTATTGTAACTCCTGTTTCATCCTTAACCTCGCTTGCCCACATGTGGCAGGTTTGATATTTCTTCATTGAGCCCCTTATCATCACCAGTGCTTGCCTTGCAGCACGTTGTTGTTCCTATGCTGTCGTCATTGAAAGGTTAGTTAAGAACAGACTAGTATTGTTACAAGCTGATCAGAATTTCAGACGTTAACAATTTGAAACTTTGAATGATGGATAGTTTAGTCCGGCAGACTATTTTAATAGCCAGACTCATTCTTTATTGGTTTTAGTGCTTTAGATGCTCGTATTTATCAGACTGCAATTTTCCACTGTTTTTTATCTACTATTTTAATGGAACTGTATCTTGAATCAAATTACTTCTGAAGGAAGTTTCAATTGGGACAATTGAAAACTTCGTTTGCTTATTGATGAAGTCATTAAGTGAATTTGGAGCTGGTTATTTAGTTTCAAATTTGTCATGTTCTCGCAGATAGAGGATTATCAGAGGTCCTGAGCGCACAAGACTTTTAGTGTGCTAGTGGAGTTAGTATTGCTTTAAATTTATGATTGCAATCATATGCTTCCACTGTTGAATATTTTAATCCATTCTACAAGTCATACTTTTACGAGAAAAATATTCTCTTAATGTAACCCCCGTATTTAGATGGAGGCTATACTAGAATATTTTTTCGTTGCTCGAAGTAATTTGAGTGTTTCTCTAAGTTGGTCTATATTTCCTTATTCTCTTGTTTCTGACTCGTACCTTTTCTCTTCCTTAAACTGATTTTCCAGGAAATATTTACTTGGCAATTACTGGATCTACAGATGGAAGTATTGCCTTTTGGGATCTGAGTGAATGTGTTGAGAACTTTATGAAGCGGATAACAGGCCTGAAAATGGAAAATGACATGGAATTCCAGAAACGACCACGCACTGGTAGAGGAAG
The DNA here is from genome assembly GCA_026545765.1 of Plantago major. Classification (NCBI taxonomy): domain Eukaryota; kingdom Viridiplantae; phylum Streptophyta; class Magnoliopsida; order Lamiales; family Plantaginaceae; genus Plantago; species Plantago major. Next base: position 3,280,879 of record CM048840.1, read on the forward strand.
CCAAGGAGGGCGATGGTGGCGATATGTGGACAATCATTACACGAAGAAGAAACCAGCAGATGGGAGATCATCTGGCGATGACGCTGTGAAGGAAAAAGGTGACACTAATCTAGCCACTGCTGGAAATTCATTATCTGGGAATGAAATGGGGAAACATGTGCTTGGAACATCAGGAACTACTCTCTTTGAAAGAAATGATGGTCATGCTTCTGTCCAGAAGCATGATCAGGCTTCACTAGATTTGAGAAGGAAAAATGATGATTCATTCCCTGAAGCTAGTACATTAGCAGCTCTATATGTATTACATAATGTGCACCAGTCTGGGGTAAATTGCCTTTATGTCTCCAATATGGAGGGTCTTGGGCACTCAGATTCTAGGTTCTCCTTCTACGTTGTCAGTGGCGGTGATGATCAAGCAATTAACTGTCATAGATGTGATTTGGAGATTAACACAATGACAGAAAAGACTATTTTGCTGCAGCCAGCAAACAATTACAATCACAGCTGTCTGGTCCAGAATCATCGTTTGCAGTTTGTATGTCTGGACAAGATCAGCTCCGCTCATAGCTCTGCAGTCAAAGGTAATTTAATTTGTGCTCTATAATTGTGATATTGACATCTTTGAATTGTAGTCTCCGTATCTGATCCTTTTAGTACATGTGTAAATTAATAATTTTTCAGTGCTGGACATGCTAGTGTTATTCTTTTTTCCTTCTCATCTCTGAAGCTATAAAATTATGCCCTCCTGGATAATGAAAGTCTTGAGGATCATCCTCTCTTCCTTATGTTAAGAAGTCTAATGGTTTTCCTCCTGATGAAAGGTGTATGGGCGGATGGAATATGGGTCTTTTCTGTTGGCCTTGATCAGCGAGTCCGGTGTTGGAAGCTGAGCCACGACGGACTTACAGAGTGTGCCCATTTAATCATAAGCGTGCCAGAGCCTGAAGCATTTGATGTCAAAGCTTGTGGACGGTGAGTGAAATATCTTGTCGTTGTAAATATATGCTTCATTGGTTTATCAAATGCTGTAAATATATGCTTCATTGGTTTATCAAATGCTGGAAATTGGAATATCTGATTGTTGGTATGCAATCGCAGGCAAAAATATCAGATAGTAGTTGCCGGAAGAGGGATGCAGATGGTTGAGTTCTGTCCCTCCAGTGGAATGGGATCATAGATTAGCTTGAGGCCTGATGTTTACTGTCAATTACTTCAGGATAACTGGATAAGGATTCTGATATTTACTTGAGATTTAGTGTTTGAGTTGGCTAACTTATGTTACTGTAAGTTTAGCGCAAATTTTGCCTGTTCTTAGTATTTTACAGTTACAATGTACATGTAATAGGAGTATATTAAAACCTTCATGCGGGTCATGCAGTTTATGTAATATTGTTATTGGATTCGAATCCATATTTTTGTTGTGATAACCGACATGTATTCAATTTTTTTTACGAACTTTTGGGTGATATAGTTGTTTTTTCAGAACAGAGAAAATTTGTAAGGATGTGTAAAATGCAAGTTTTGCAAGAATTTATCCAGATTGTTATGTAATAAGCTCTTTTTATTTGATTAAACGTTCCCTCACTCTCTCTGAAATGACCCAACACTTATCTCTCTCCCTGGCTCTAAAACAACCCCACACTTCCTATTCCTGTAGTAAAGAAAAAGAAGAGATTTTGTGAAAATCCACTATTTTTAATTATTTACATGATAGTATTATATTTATTCATTTTCTCTTCTTTTAACCATAACTTATTTATATGAATTATCTGTGTCTTTCCATTTTCCCCCAGTATAAACTATTTTATTGAGAGGCCATTTTCTTTAACAAATGAATGATCCTTAATATAATTATAATATTAATAACAGTTAGTAGAGTCCATTTGTAACAACCCAATCACTAACTGATCGAGCTCTGACCTTTTGGACCTGCGTAGTTACTCTAATTTTGGTCACACACATCATATGAAATTGTTCGATTTTGGTTAGAATTAATACGCACAAATTTGTGTTTGAAATCCCAAAAAATGTCTCATTCTATGTGATAGTGATGATTATTTATCTCCGTCATTTGTAAGCTCTCCGACGTTGATTACTATACAAAATATTAATAGACTAATTTAGGATGTGAGATCAGGGGCGGAGCCAGGATTTGAAAGTGGGGGTGGCGGAATATTATAACACGGGCACAATATGTAATTTAGTTAGGTCGGTTAGGACGGGCCGGGTCGGATCGATATTTTTTACAGCAAATATCATACATATTTAAATATGAATATTCAAGTAAAATGAAAGGATCGAAAGAACCACATCACGATAAAGGTAAAGCAAAATGAATAAACGACCCACTTCTATATCGTACTCTACGTCTCTTCATCTTCTCAAAATCATCAGTGATTGAATCAATATCAAAACTCTCGACAATTCATTTCAATATGCATTATCAAATTGCTAGACAAGAAGTCATTCTCCATCGAACTCCGCAGTCTTATCTATGTAGTTTTCATGACAAAAAATGCACGCTTAGAACTTGCTCCAAAAGTATAAAAACAACCGGTATAACCCTCTTAAATTAGTTTATTAGTTATAAAATATCTCTTTAATCACAAAGTTTTGGAAGAGACGTGTATTAGTGAGGGATGGATTGATGTTCTTAAGTATATGTATAACGTGCAATGAGTACGTATACATTTTATATCATTTTTTAATGTATATGTATATCACCGATGTTTTTAGTAAAATCTCTAATGTTTTTTTTGATAAAACTGTAATATTTGTCCGTCTCTTTTATTTTTTCCATAAGATCGTCTCTCAATAGACTTACTTTAAATTTATCAAATTATATAATTTTTTTAACTTATTTAATTATAAAGCTGATTAACTAAATGTACTAATTAAAAAATTTAGGATGATAGAACATATAATTTTCTAAAATATACCTAAAGTAATAAAGAGAATGAAAATTTTGGAGGGTGGCGACCGCCACCTCCCACCCCCTGCGCCCCTGTGATGTTACACAAATAATAGATGGGGGAAAATGTGACATAAGTAAGAGGGGAATGTATGTTAATTACTAGATTGCTTTGAAAACAATAATACCCAAGTGAAAGTCGCATTATGAATTGGTGAGTAAACAAATATCGAAAACCAACGGGTAGATTCGATTTTAAAATTTCAAAACAATCAATAACTACCATTGTAGGTTTAATAAGTCAAACAAGTCCACTCCATAAATTACGGTAAATATCACCAAATTCTGGTTCCCGCGTGTTGCAAAGTTTGAGTACTACACTACACTTGCAAATCTGCAATGCATAATAATAATAATAATAATAATAATATAATAATAAGAATAATAATAATAATCATTTACTATTAATTTGATTTCCAAACCCACACCAACACTGAAATACCCCAGCGAAATCGAATAGGTCTGTGAAAGAGAAAAGCCGAAAACTGGCTGGTTTCCAATGCTTCAATCGGCGGAGATAGCAGCAGAGGCAGTTGCAGAGCCGCAATACTCGACGGCAAAAACGTCGGTATGGTGGGATATCGAGAATTGTCAGGTGCCGAGAAATTGCAACGCCAACACCATAGCCAAAAACATCGGTCAAGCTCTCGTTCAGTTGAAATACCGTGGCCCCATTTCCATCTCCGCTTATGGCGACACCAACGGTATTCCCTCCGCCGTCCAGCAAGCTCTCTCCAGCACCGGCATCTCTCTCAATCACGTACCCGCCGGTAATTCTCTTCCTCAATTTCCTACCATTTCTTCATTCCTTAGGGTTTCTTTTTCTTCTTCTTCTTCCTTTTTTTTTTTTTTTTTTTTTTTTTTTTTTATATATATATATAAACCAACTGTTAGGTTTTGATTGTTGATTCGGATTTAGGTTTCATTTTAGGGGAACTGTTGGATTATTAGCTTCTATGTGTTTTTTTAGTGTGTATGTTTCTGTGATGGGTGGATATGGATAAATGGACGATTGAATTTGAATGAATGTTGACAGGCATCAAAGATGCAAGTGATAAGAAGATTCTGGTTGACATGCTATTTTGGGCAGTGGATAATCCTGCTCCGGCCAATTATCTGCTTATTTCCGGTGATAGGGATTTTTCCAATGCTCTACATCAGTTGCGGATGCGGAGATACAATATTCTTCTTGCCCAACCTGCCAAGTCATCTGCTGCTCTTTTTGCTGCTGCCAAGAGCGTCTGGCTCTGGACGAGCCTTGTCGATGGAGGAGTGCCTTTCACATGTGACTCTGCCTCTGCTCAACAGTCTCAGGATGTTGTCACTGCTCCTCAAAAGAACAAATGGATTCCTGCGAATGATAGTTTCAATCAACCTAGCTATGCTGATTCTGCTTCTCTTGCTGTGGGAGTTCAACCTGCTCCTGCAAAGCATGCTGATGATAGCAGCAACCATGTATCCCGCTCAGAACCGCCAACCCCAAAAAAGTCTATAATTAGAGTAGCGAGTTTGCCTACTAAACTTGAAGAAAGTAAAGATGTGGCTTGCTCCCAGAAAACAGAAAGCAAACCTGCAACACGGCTTATGAAAGCTCCTCATGAGTTCTTTGTTAAGACCCCGAATGAGGTTGTTTCAACTAGGCTTGCTCCAATTAAGGTTACTGGAAATCTTGATCCTTCGTCGTCAAACAGTAGGAATGACCTTCCAGAGAAGTCGAATAATGAGTTGATACAGCCTCGTCCTTATCTTCCACATAAACTGAAGTTCCCAAAATTTAATACTTTACTATCCGTTCCTTCAACATCAGATGGGCCCAAGGTTTCTGCTGCTTTATCAGTAGAGCAGCCAGCTGCTGGCAAGCTTCCTGTCTCCAATCACCTCAACTTTTCCCAGAATGATCCAGGGTTTATTTTCAGAAGTGGAGAAGTTGCTAAATCTAGCCATACGAACCCCAAAAGTCATTTTGCAGAAGATAGAGGCGGCAATAAGCCTAGCCAGTTGGCCAGCTCTGTTTTAGTGAACGATAACAACGTTGGCCCTTTTCAATGTCCTCTCTCTGCACCAGCCCCAGTGGCACCTAATAATGTCTTTAGAAATGGCGTTGGGGGAAGCCAAGTAGTTCAGACTCCTGAATATTTCCAAGCCCTTATAGGTGTTGTATTACTAGCTTTACATACTTTAAAAACTGAGAAGATTGCACCTACAGAATCAAACATCACTGATTGTATTCGATATGGCGATCAAAAGCAGCGTAACACAGATGTTAGAAAGGCACTGAGTTGTGCGCTGGACCAAGAAATGATAGTGAAGCACCGTTTAGGTCAGATGGATCTTTATATAGGGAGGACTGAGAGGTTATGGCCATGTGAAAACCCTCGTGGCGGTAAGGTTGGACGCTACCCAAGAGCTATATGGGATGCTATTCAGAAGTTTCTAGCTTCCTCTGATGGAAGTGCTGCAATTGTAGCATCAGGAAGCAGGTATAATATTTTGCTGGTGTATATCGAATTGTTTTCATTTATTTGTATGTAAATTTCTGGGGGATTGATCATTGGTGTCACTTGAATGGGGTTCATAGGTATGAAGCAGCTTTGATTTTAAAAAAATCATGCCTAAAACTGCAAGCATTTACCTTGGGGGAAGTTCTTCAAATATTGAATCTCATAATCGACGAGAAGAAATGGATCAAGCATGGGTACCATGGATGGCGGCCTGTTACAATTACTATGTCAGAAGCTTAACATGATGAACCGTGATACTTGAAAAGCAGGTGTATCCTTTCTTTTCAGTTTTTTTTTTTTTTTTTTTTTTTTGTTAACGTTGGTTGTTGACAAACAGTACCCTACTAAATGGGTAAAAATCTGAAATATTTCACTGCCCTGGCTGAATTTTTTTGGGTCAAAGGTACATCAGCTAGAGGTCAGCTAGAACATGTTGTGAGAAAATTTGTTTCTCACGAGTTATTTTGTATTACCCCATCCCTTGTTAAGAGTACCTATTTTCCACAGTACGTTGTGAGTCTATGTTCGCTTCTATTGCTCATTTGGGCATGAAGTGATGATACAAAATGGTTGCACACAGCGGATTCTCAGACTTTACACTGTTTAATGAGAGAGAGGTGACAATGATGTCTCTGCTCCAGTTGCAGGCCACCTAAATTTGTTCTCGAGTATGGTCATGGTTATATTTTCATGAAGTGAACTGTTGGTTTTGGGCAAATATAGTTTGCCGGGTTAAGGATGAGCTTGTGCGATCCATGTAAAAGTTTATATGATCTTGTTACTTTGAAGTTACAATGATCCGATGCGAATTTCATTCTTGTATACCTTCCAAATGGTTTACTTTTATTGTGAACGTAGAGTTAGCGTTCTTTTAAGTTCTAATGCACCTATCTCTGATCCTGAAGTGATGAAAAGTTTCTTGTGTTCTTCCGGCAATGAGCAGTTTGTTTACTTGCTTGCTCCTATAGTATTGTTGAATATATGATTATCAAGTTAAATGATCTTTTTTTTGAATGTGAACATAAAATGGTTTAAAAGTAGTAGTACTGCATAGACAGAGTTGCTAGTCTGGCCAAATTCCAGGCACGCAAGGACATTATTAATCTTATAGCAACAAATTGTATAACACTAGAGTTAGATTTCCTGTTACACATACACACTTTGTATTAACGAATCATGTCTTGAAAAGCTAAGGTGCCGCACAGTGCATGTTTTTTAAAACTCCGAACAACCTCAGGGAAGAAAGGGGTTGAAAGAGGGATGCGCCTCCTTTTGCTGTCTATAAGCCCTGAGGCGGTGCAGAAACAAAATCATTGTCAAAAAAGATAGATATACTCTTCTCCATAGTCCACATTACTGGGAGTTGGGGTTATTAATTACCTGGCAGCAGTTGATCCACCAAGGGTAAATGCACCAAATATGATGAGGACGAAAGGAAATGAAGCAATTCCTAAATTTCTGTATCCTCCCTGTGATCTAGGAACTCCAGTTCTCACGACTCTCGAGTATGTAGCTGGTTTAATGATGACAAAGACGGGCCAATATTTTTGTGTAAGATGACTATTTATGTGATTCAGAAATTGCTGTTTAGAATTAGAAACATATTGCATGCACAATACAGATACCTCCTGTCCTGTAGCCACTTTGTTCCCTTGCACCTGCAAGTAAGCAAAGGTGATTAAAGCCGTTGCAATGCATAATACAGCTAGTTCACTTGTGGTTCAAATTTAATACGCGCAATACCCTGCTACACTCGTTTTTCCCTTGTACCAACATACATACCTAGATTCAATTAAAGCTAAACCACAAAGAAGCAAAACTTGTATCCTATTCATACCACTAAATCGGTAAGTTTCTTAACAACATCGAACCACCTATTTGCTGACTCTGTTGTAGCAGAGCATTTCTTTTTGGCATACCCCATTCAGTCTCATTTTGGCAAACCCATTCCCAAACAATCATCAAATTTAGATATCAACTCCAGTCACTATTCTTTGACATACATACCCTAACCCGACCCTTGTTAGCGGACTTCCAGACAATCCGAAAGCCTCAAATGACCACATTGACATAACATCATCATCACCATAGATTATTAACAAATGCAGTTGAAGAAGATTGAGTTTGTGAATAAGAGTCATCCATGCCTTGAAGAGAGATAGAAATAGAGACCAGACCAGACCAACAAACAAACAAACAGAAGTAACATCTTTACGAAAGAAGAAGAAAAAACAATTAAATTACCAGAGGTAAGAAAAGCGTAGGCTTCAGAGACCTGCAAATTTAATCAATCCTATTACAACCAATAAATCAATCAAATGGTAAAGTAGGTCGAGATAAGAAACGACGGGCATAGATAGAGAAATACTACATACGAGCTTGAATTTGGACTCAGCAAGAGCTTTTTGTTGGGTTCCGGTGAATCGATCAGGATGAGTTTCCAAAACTTTGAGTCTGTAAGCAGCTTTAAGCTGAGATGGAGTGGAATTTGGGGATACTCCGAGCAGAATTCTCGCCTCATCCGTCTTCATCGATCGATTGTTACTTGATTATTTGTCTTCACTTGCCCGGTCCGATCGTATGCTGTTAATTAGGAGTTACAGACCGACAAAAGATCCTTTTCCGGTTGATCGAAGATCAATTACATACCTTCTGTATGATATGATAATGGATTTCTACTGGATGGAGACCTTCCACGTCTTCTTGCAATTCAATACCTATAAAAGTTCCATCGAGTGAGGTCGTTTCGCGAGCAGCTCCTAAAAAACTCGATCATACATCAGCTCGAGATCAGTCAATGCAAGTTTGATTCTAAACAAGTTCGATTCAGTTTTAAACAGACTAACGAGGAACGGTCAACTATGTAAAAACTAAAAAGCTCGACTGATCGTGAGCCTATAAATATATGCATATGTATTATGGATATTGTTTTTACTTATATATACATCCAATAGGAGTATTATCAGAATACCGATTTTAAAAAGATTTGAAAAATATAACTCATGACTACTGAAATTTCAGAATTCATTTAACTTTACTTATAAATAATAAAACATTGCTAGACGCCTTGTGCGTCAAAAGACTTGACATGGAAATTCTTGAAAATAATTAGCGAACTAACAAAATAATGCAGCGGAACTTTAAATCGTAAATTTGAATACAAAGTCTATACATACATGAAACTAAAAATGGTAAAGACGTCTCTGATAAAGATCACTGCTCCGGCACGCTCCAGCAAAGACCGAGCTTGTGGCTCCCTTCTTCAACAAAAGAAAGAGATAATAAGAGAGGGACGGTGAAGAGATTGATGGAAATAGTTATGATAAACTGATGTGATCTTCCAAAAGAAAAGGAGGGCCTTTTTGGTTTCCGTAACTCATGGATAATTAAATATGGGTTTAATGAGATTAAAACGTCATTTACTTGGTGTTTAGGCTGGGCTTAGTGAAAGGATTGGGCTAGAAATAAAGGAGAAAGTATGTTAGGCATGCGATCCATGAACTACGAACTCCGCTCCAACGCTCAATTTGTTCTAACACGTCTACGCCTAAAAGTGTTTATTTGGTGTTTAGGCTGTTACAATTATATTCCAAATCCTATACAATAACCTTTTCATGTATGTGCATTGTATTAAAAAATGAAGTTACATACTGACGTGTGAAATTTTATCAATGTAGCATGTAATTCATCAAGTAGCAATAAAAGCTAAATATTATCTTTAAGAAATAATAATTATTAAACTAATTTAACCGCTCTCACGAGCTTAATGTCAACCTTTTAAGAACATAGGATGGGATGAAGTGAATGAAAGATGATGAGTTGAATCATATTCGACCTTTAAAAAACACAATCCTGAAAAGTTTTTAAGCTATATAATATTTGAGCTTTGTAATTTTTCGAGCTTGAATGTTCAATTTTATAATATTAGAAGCTCATGAGCTAAATTCGAGTTTAGCTTACATAGTGTCAAGTTTGAGCATATACATATTTATTCTTAATGAGTGGAGCTTTTATATAGCTCGACTCGGCTAGAATTGTTCGCAACCTAGCTATGTCCTCATGCCATTTTGAATTCTATGTCAATCTACTCCAGCAGCCGCTCCTCCATAGGGACCGTAACTTATTGAATCCGATCTTCGATTTCCTCCTCAATGCATGTATCGCGTTTCGTTTCAGAGTCAATGTAGAGCAAAATAAAATTTTCTCTTTAAATAAAGTCAAATTCGTTCATTATACTGTCAGAACCTAAACAAATAACAGAAAATGTTTAGAAATAGTGAAATGGTTGTTAATTGAGGGGTTCAGAATTCAGAATATAAGTAGTTCGCAAACAAAAGCACGAAATGAAACACTCGACTACTCGAGTAATACTTTAAAGGATAGTTGATAAACGTGGTGCGAGAAGGGTAAATAATTTAGCTTCCATGAGAATGTTCACTTTTGTCCATCGGATCAAATAAAACCTGATGCAGTGAACAAAGTTGTTGTTGATCGATAATCCTGATCAGAAGCTTAATATAGTAATATAATAGTGGTTGTATGTTTATAATTCAATCTGATTAACAGAAACCATCCTTAATATAGTAATAGTGGTTGTGTATTAGTGGCCTGTAAATCATCATCAGCTATTTGCCTGTTCCATTCCAAGCCACAAAACAAATCTGAAATCCCGCTTAACCAACCATTAGGCCATCAATGGAACTCATCTTGCTCATATATATAGAATGCTGATTCTTCCATCTTCCCTACAATAAAACCAGAGGGATATATAATTAAGAAGCTAGCCTCTTGTTTAGTTTTATCCTTTTTTCTTTTTCTTTTTGTTCTCGTCTGGAGCCAAAGCAGGCGAGAAAATCTTAGAATAAAGAGTTTGTATCTATTTAGTTGAAAAAAAAAATGTTTGGCAAAATCGTCGGGTCGTTAGTGTCCCTCCTCCTGGTGGTGGGAGTGATTGCTGGTGTCGTTGTGGTCCTGAAGACCAACAACACCACCGCTGAATCACAGAACAGTGTAAGCGCCTCGATGAAGATGGTCACGACTATCTGTGAGCCTACGACTTACAAAGACGCTTGCGCTAGGACCCTTGAACCTGCTGCCAAGAACTCCTCTGCCACGGTTAGGGATTACATCCTCGCAGTGGTTGCAGCCACTCTCAATGAGGTGAACAAATCGTTAGAGGCCACCGGCAGGGTTGCAGTGGACAAATCTGACCAGTACAACAGCCTCGCAGTTGAGAACTGCAAGGAATTGTTAGACGACTCCATCCAGACTCTCCAGGCCTCTCTGTCCATGGTGGGAGACAGTGAATTGCACACCTTGGAGGACCGAGCACACGAGCTTCTCAGTTGGATGACTGGTGTTTACGCCCTTGAGACTTCCTGCATTGAGCAGTTTGAGAAGGATGAGTACAAAAAACCCGTTACTGATGGGATGATCAATGCCACTCAACTCACTCACAATGCCGTCAACATTATGGCTGATCTCGAGAGCTTGCTCAAGGCATTTAACATCCAGATTCCCCAGAACGGAAGGTCTAGCTCTCGACGTTTGATGGGAACAGACGAAGACTCTGATGGTCTCCCTGACTGGCTCGGAGCTGCAGACCGTAGGCTGTTATGGAGGGCATCTAATATCAGGCCTAATGCAGTTGTCTCCAAGTCAGGACCATTCAGAACTATCAATCAAGCCGTTAATGCGTACCCCAAGAATCACCGTGGCAGGTACATTATCTACGTGAAGGCCGGTGTTTACGATGAACAAGTCATTGTTGACAAGAACAAGCCCAACGTGTTCATTTACGGAGATGGCATGGGCAAGACAATTGTCACCGGGAGGAAAAACTATGGAAAGATGCACATTACCACGATGAACACTGCCACGTTTGCAACAGCAGGAGTCGGATTCATGGCACAAGGAATGACATTCCGCAATGAGGCAGGTGTTGAAGGACATCAAGCTGTGGCTTTCCGTTCCCAAGCTGATAAGACCGTAATGTTTGATTGCAGCTTTGAGGGAAACCAGGACACCTTGTATTACCAAGCTTACCGTCAATTCTACAAAAACTGCCACATCTACGGCACCCTCGACTTCATCTTCGGCATGGGCGACGCTGTGATCCAGGACAGCCAAATCATCGTCAGGAGGCCAGGCCCTGGTCAACAAAACACCGTGACAGCCGATGGAAGACAAATCGAGAGGAGTAGTGCAGGTTTGGTACTCCAGAACTGCGTGATTGTTCCAGACAGGTTCTTGTTCCCTGTGAGGTTCCAGATTCCAACATACCTTGGCAGGCCCTGGAAGAAGGATTCCCGTACCGTGATCATGCAGAGTGAGCTCGGAGACTTCATCCGCCCAGAAGGTTATATGATCTGGCAGGGCGAAAACAATCACAAGACTTGTGAAATGTACGAGTTTGCAAACCGTGGTCCGGGAGCCAGAACTAACAGGAGAGATAGGGCATTCTCTCGTTTCAGAGTTCTGAGAGGAGGAGAGGCTGCTAGATACACTCCTGGTGCGTTTTTGGATGGAGCAAGATGGATACCACAAACTGGAGTCCCTGTCAGGCTAGGCCTGTAAAATGCTTGCTGCTACTTGCTAATCATGTTTATATGTTCATCACATCCTATCCTATACAGTCACATGAAAGTGTATGTACGCAAGTTTAATATCTAATTTATTCATTTGATCATGAAATTCATTATCTAGTCATCAATGTTGCCTTCTGGATACTAAAGGTGACATCTTTGGTCATTTAAGATACAAACATTAGAGAGTAAGTAAACATAGGAGAAACAAGATTTTGATATGTTGTACATTTTGAGTTTTGTGCTCAAGTTTGACTCTAATATATTTTTGAATGGGTTATTTTTTAGAGTGGGAAAGTAAAATGGCCAATCAATTTAATACAGTAAAATAAAATAAGTGAATAAATATAAATACAATATAGCACAAAAATCCTGCATCAGAATTTTAGGTATTTATTAATTTTACCCCAGCTGAATAAACTGCTAGCTTGGTGTCCAACAAAAAGAGTAGGAACACAGTGACCTAGTCCCACGTTACTTCGATACTAATCAACTTCAATTTCATCATCCACATTATTATAATTATATAATAAATGTGCAATAATGGTAATTTTATTACATACTTGCATACGTTACTCCATTGACTTTTGATGTACATTACTTGATGAGACGGGTAAAATAGATAAATTATACTCTAAGTTGTACCATTTACAGTTTATATACTCAACATAGATACCGTATAAAATTTATACCTTAAATCAACCATCCGTATAAACAATATACTCCGACCAGTTTTGTCATCAGAAAATGACGCGTGTTGTTTAAACGCCGGCAATGTTCACACAATAGACGAGTAAAATAAATAAATTATACTCTAGATTGTGCCTTATATAGCTTATATACTCAACATTGCTGCCGTATAAAATTTACACCTTAAATCAACCAATCGTTTACACATTATACTCCGGCCAGTTTTGTCATCTGAAAATGGCGACACGTGTCGCCTTGTGGTTAAATTTGGAACATTTTAATTTTAAAAAAAATGTAAAACAACTTTTTAAATTGTATAAAATAAAATTAGGATTAATTATATATATATATATATATATATATATATATATATATATATATATATATATATATATATATATATATATATATATATATATATATATATACTTCCACTAATTCAAAAAAAAAAAAAAAATCCTCTGTCCATGGAAGCTTGATAAATTAAAAAACAAAGATCAACAAATGTCAGATTTACGTTTAATCAATTGGTCGGACATGTGTTAGATGTATTGTTGAGATTAAATATGTCTCCTCAAAATTAGTATGAATTACCACGAACTAAAGTACGGGCTTTAGACAAAATGTCCGAGAGAGCTCCGTCCGATGAACTTCTTCCAAGAGGCATCTTGAGTCCAACCCGGTACACTTTATAAATCCCATAGAATCACATCCTGGAAAAGGGAGACTTTCTACCTCCGAGCAGCTATGGTCCGAGGTGCCAACCTTCGTACACAAGGACCACTCTCCGGTTGACTCGTACCCCATCAGTTATGTCTGAGATTGGTCTGTCCAGGGCAGGCCAGCTTAAAAGACTAAACGTCCCAAACGTCCCCTAACCACCCCCCCCCCCCCCCCCCCGGTTTAAGTGTGTAGATCCAAGGAACACTTTCTGATGAGCCAGAACAGAAGACCAATCTTTCCGAGGAGCTACTCTTTTCTAGGCTTTCCATAGATTTATTTTTTTACTTTGGTGAGCAATAAGACGTACCAACATGTTTTTATCCTTATCATGTACGTTTAATCTGGGTATGTTATAAAAAAATTATAACTTCATAAAATGATAAAATGATAATATTTCAATTTAATCAAAATGAAAAAAAATACTTATTCAATATGGAGCTTCTTGCCATGCCTTCCATAGAAGGAAAAAAATAAAAATAGTATAATAATTGATGATATTTGAAGATGGAGAGGCAATTGAATTTTATGTTATAAGTTTTTAATATTTTTATTTAATTTATTTGAACTTTATATTTTATTAACATAATATTTTTCAATTTTATGAAATTGAAATTTTGTAGTTTTATAATTTTTTTATGAAGTTATGAATTTATTTTTTCATTTTTTGATGATAGAACTGGCCTGACTCCCAAGCATAATGTTTAAAAAAATTGTTGATTTAAGGTGTAAATTTTATATATGGTGGCAATGTTGAGTATATAAACTATATAAGGTACAACCTGGAGTATAATTTATCTACTTTATCCCGAGATTAATTCTGCAAGCGACACGTGTCTAGCGCGTGAACATTGCCGACGTTTGAACAACACGCGTCATTTTCTGATGACAAAATTGGTCGGAGTAAATTGTTTATACTGATGGTTGATTTAATGTATAAATTTTATACGGTATCAATGTTGAGTATATAAACTGTAAATAGTACAACCTAGAGTATAATTTATCTATTTTACCCGCATGAGACATTTTTTAAAACATCTTTTTTTTTTCTTTTCAAAACCGCTAAAATACTAAATTATCAAATAAAATTTACACGAGCATAAAGAATGTTCCACGGTTACAATACACCCAAACTATTACATCCTATTAATCTCAAAATTCCAGTTACATAGTTTTGTTTGTCAAATCGAGTAGCTATAAGTATTATTTTGGAAACGACCAATCACTCAGCTGAAAGCAGTCTTTGGTACCGCTCTAATCGTAAGGGTCAGAGTGTTACAAGTCATGTTTGGGACGTAACTAGTTAAGGAAAATGCTTATTTAAATACGTTGAGGTGTTTGGGAATGTAGTTAATTAGTACTACATATATTCTATTAATAACTTCCTAAAAGGTTGCTTAGAGATTTATGTAAGTTCAATAAAAAATTACTTTCTCCGTTTAGGTCAAAACTTTTCATTTTGTCATTTTAATCGCCACACACAAAATTTCTCATTCTCATTTTTTATAATTTGATCATCAACCATACTTAACCAATACCTCTCATAATACCCTCTCATTTACAACTTTACCAACCCACTATCTAATTTTTATTCATTGTTTATTTATATAATACTAACTTTTCACTTTATCAACTCACTATTAATTTTAATCATTCTTTATAGATTTTCCATTTAAATAAAATTCAATACTTGAGATTCTCTTATTTGGTTGATCAAAACAAACAGGAAGATATTCACGGTACGGAGGAAGTAGTTTGTAGGCGATATTATGTTGATAAAGTTGTAAATGGGTGATAAAATAAGAAATATTAAATTAAAAAATTTAGTGGTGGGATAAAAACTTTTATTTTAAATGTTAATAAGTTGTTAATGGAAAGTTATGAAGGAGTAATTAGTTGCATAGAAACAAAAACCAGATATTATAGTACTGTATATAAATGTGAAAGGAGAAGAACAAAATCTGACTTGTATGCTTGATATACTGAGACAATAATTTCTGTTAATAGAAAAGAAAAAAAGATTGTCAACGGTCCGTACATTGTATTGAAGAGAGATGAAGATCTTGAATTCTTCATCAAGTTTAATACGTATGTTATGCTTACTAGTATAATGATATGGTCAGATTGAGAAAGTTCTTCTCTTCCTGCTCCTTAATTAGTCCTTAAGCTAATTGATCTACTGTGATTTGTTTGTCGATCGTCATTAATTAAAATAAAGTTTTGACTTTATTGTAATTGAATTGGTTGATTAATATATTGAGTCGCCAATGGGCAGAGTAAAAAATCAACAGTACTGTAGTACATAGATATAGTCCTACGAAAATGCACCATCGGTCCTTTTGAGACATTAGTTTGCACGAATATTCCGTGTTAAATACGTGCGCCCAATGTGAATTAGAAAGTCATGTGATTAATGAACTCATGAATTAATCATAATGAAAGTGCATTGGGTGATGATGATAATCTACTTAATTTATTGATAGTGTGTGCTGGTTTCCATCGCAATATATTATGCACAACATTACTAGATACACTACAAATATACAATACTATATGGTAGTATATTATAATAATAATGTTACATTCAACTCGAAAAAGTGTTATTAGTTGGTTGATGAGATGGAACTTAACAGAATTAAACAGAATAATTACATGATTAAATCGAACAATCCATCTTATAGCCAGGGATGTATTGCGTTTCTTTTACTGGTCCAAACTCCAAACTTTACAGCCAACCATTACCAACGGATATTTGTCATTCAAGAACAAAAAAAGAAAAATAGCAAGATGCTCAATGAGAGTGTGTTTGACTAATAGTTAAAATACAAAAAAAAATCATTATTTATTTTCTATACCAAACACTCGTGGGCTAGACGGGATTAAAATACATTAAAATTATAGTAAGACTAATGAGAGGCGGTCTCTAAATTATTTATCAAGAAAATCAGCGATGTTATTAATCAAAATGTCTATGTGCTGATGTTTTTTCATATTTAAAAAAAATCTATTTCGTTAACAACATAGGCATTTTAATTAATAAAATAGATGATTTTCTTGGCTATATAAATCATCTCTAGATATAGACGGAGTATACATATATTTTTATTTAGAAATATCATTTATATTTCCATCCCTAGGAGTCCGTAATTAATGAATCTCTTCCAAGAATTCGTGAGAAAGGGAAAACCAGCTCCTACAATAAAGGATCACCGGACATGATCAGTATACCACGATGTATAGATATTATCGATATGACAAAAGATAAATCAAACATAAGTACGTACTTCTATTTAAAGTTGGCCATGAGTTAATTCAGGGATTTCAAGGAAAGAGAGGTTACAACGATAAGATTCGTTACCGACAACAAGATATCTGGGAACTCCGCATACCCCTTAACCAATTTGACCAAATATATAACGGGTTGTTTTGTACAACACTTTAATTTTTTATTGAGGTAAAACTGATTTATTGTAGTACTTAAATTTTAATTGAATTGTAAAAATTTGTATTTTTTGTATTGAATTAAAATTTATAAGTTTTGTAAGTGTTATGCGTTTTAATTGAGTAGTAACTCAACTAAAAAGAATAACTATATTACCTTTTTTAGTTAAGGCCAAATATGAAAATATGTTCGAGTCAATTAAAACGGGTTGTTAGTTGTGTGTCAAATAGTCAGCAATACTCTTGTAACAATACTTCCTTCGGCTTGCTAGTCTGGTCCAAATTCCTTTTATGTGTGTCTCATTTAAAAAATAACAAAAAAGTAAATCACACTATCTCTCATACTTTTTTCATTCTTTATCATTTATTTTTCGTATATTTTATATTTTCTCAAATTTTTATCATTTATCTCTCCAATGATATTCAATAGAATAGACTATTAACTTTCTTAAAAGCAGCTCCGAAAAAAAATGACACTAGATTAGCGAGACGGATGGAGCACTACATTGGCATAAATGAAATCTTGAAAGGGGAAGGCACTAGGCTAGTGGAGGTGCGTGCAAAAAATGGGGAATTTAATTTCCTTCCTCTCCAAGATTTTGACCAAACGAATAATAAATTAATTTGCTCTACTCCCAAACTAATTGTTATAACTGTAGTCCCATCCCAGCATTAATAAAGTATATAGTATAGTATATCGACGATCGATTATTATTCTTCATCTTTACTTTCACATTACAGTGGTCGTGAACCCGTGATATTGTTATTTAGACTAGTCTTGCTCAGCAAGCTAAGCAATACCGAAGCTAATAATGTATATTGAACTTAATTAATTAATCAGATTTCCAGCTTGGAAAAGACGAAAACTCATTTTGTCTGTCAGACTGGCTCGATCCTATGGCACTATAAATACACATGCAAAAATCACAGAGAATCAACAAATTCAAATTATATCCCACTCTACCAGGCACCATCATCAACAACCAACAACACCTTTTTAATCTTCTCTCTTAACTTCACTTTTGATTCATAAAAGTTGGTAGTAGTAGTAGTAGTATATAACTTAGCATATCAGCTAGCTGAGATCAATCAACCAAATCGACTCGACTCGACTCGACTCCCAGATTTTGGTATTGGCTGCTTCTGTGAGAGAGAGAGAGAGAGTTCATACAGACTCTTACCATTTCTTCTTCTTCAGCAACTGTAACAAAAGTAAGTTCTCTTTTCTCTGTAATGCCTACCTTCCTTTTCCATATTTTTGAATTGGTTAGATGGAGAGATTTGTCATAAAAAAATTCAAATTAATACACTTTTGGTTTGATGTCACTTTGCACAAGGATTTCCTTTTTCGTTTTGTATCTTAATCTCCACTTATGTGAGTGGATGAATGAATTAAAAATTGAATCTTTAATGAATCAGCCTGTAATATGGTGAAAGTTGGCTTGTAGCTATTCTCCATTTGCTAACCTGTCTGTCCTTTAATTAGGTGAAAAGACACAGGCTAATACCTTTCTTTCCTTCCAATTCATCTCTTTCATGTGAACTACTATCACTTTTTATATTACTGATATTGAATTGATTAATACTAGCTAATACTTGTGATCATACACTATGAGTTGATTAATTAGTGGATTCTTGAGTTGGCCTAATCTGTAACCATTTTGTCTGTTTGTGAGTTTGTCTATGTAGTTTTCATTAATTCCAACCAATCCAATAGTCCATATTTCTGTCGGCCTAAAACAGATATATAGTCAGAATTAGATAGTGATAGTCCATTTTAAGATCTGGTTTTGACAATGGAAAATGGTTTTGATGATCAGGGTTGCAGGAAGAAAGATATGGAGAGTAATAGTTCCGGTGTTAATGGAACTAGTTCTAAAGATGAGAAGAAGAATGAGGTCACAAACTCCGTGCCATTTTACAGGCTCTTCACTTTTGCGGATTCTACCGACAAGCTTTTGATGATTGTTGGTACCATTGGTGCGCTTGGCAATGGCGTATGCATGCCTCTTATGACCATTCTTTTTGGTGAACTCATTGATTCTTTCGGCCAGAACCAATCCAATGGAGATGTTCTAAGAGTTGTTTCAAATGTACGTAATTTATTTCGTATTTATCGTTTCAACACTGCCTTTCAAGAATATAGCTTATCCTACATATGTATGATATGAGTATTGGAGCTCTGTTACATGCCTTCATTGACTTTTATTTGGATGACATTGCAGGTAGCATTGAGGTTTGTTTATTTAGCAATCGGGTGTGGTGTGGCGGCCTTCCTTCGTAAGTACAACTTTTTAGTTAAATTTATCAGTTAAAACTTATTTTACAGAAAGAAAACAAAGCAGCTTTTGGTGGTGGTATTGATATAAGAAATTTTGTTGTTGTCTCTCAGAGGTGGCATGCTGGATGATCACCGGAGAAAGGCAGGCTGCTCGGATTAGGAATCTCTATTTGAAAACTATTCTGCGGCAAGATGTTGCTTTCTTCGACAAGGAAACGAATACAGGAGAAGTCGTTGGAAGAATGTCAGGTGACACCGTACTAATTCAAGATGCCATGGGTGAGAAGGTATGGTAGTGTGCCTCATGCATAAAACTATATTACCAAAAAAAATAAAATCACTCTCTCCAAAGTTATGGGAGGCATGTTCTTTCATTCACTCACATGATTTGCCTGTTTGTGTCTTAATAATGCTTGTAGGTTGGAAAGTTTATGCAACTAGTAGCAACCTTTTTGGGAGGTTTTGTGATTGCATTCATTAAAGGATGGCTTCTTACCCTTGTCATGTTGTCATCTATTCCTTTAATGGTCATATCTGGTGGACTCATGGCCTCGGTCTTATCCAAGATGGCATCCTGTGGACAAGCCGCATATGCTAAGGCTGCAGTTGTTGTTGAACAGACAATTGGTTCCATCAGAACGGTAAGTAGTTTGTGGACCACTGTTTACTTCATACATGACTTCCAACCAGAAATTATGTACTGTTCCTATCTAGGCTAACTCTTGACCTTTTTCGCCCCTTTTGACTAACAAACATTTGATGTTCGTTTTTATCCAGGTTGCCTCCTTTACTGGAGAAAAACAAGCAGTGGCTGATTATGACAAGTCCCTGGTGGACGCTTATAAATCAGGTGTAACTGAAGGGTGGGCTAGCGGATTGGGTCTTGGATCCGTTATGTTTATTATATTCGGCAGTTATGGTTTGGCAATTTGGTTTGGTGCCAAGATGATTCTGGAGAGGGGTTACACGGGTGGTGAAGTCCTTAATGTGATCGTTGCAGTGTTAACTGGTTCCATGTCAGTTCTCCACTTTTCTTGCATTTGCATTATCGCCTTGTTATAATATGTCGCTGATAAAAATTCCAATTATTTTTATTTCAGGTCTCTGGGACAGGCATCTCCTTGCATGACCGCATTTGCTGCAGGTCAGGCTGCAGCCTATAAGATGTTTGAAACTATAAAAAGGAAACCTGAAATAGATGCATATGATACCGAGGGGAAGATTCCGCAAGACATTCGTGGGGATGTAGAACTAAGAGATGTTCATTTCAGCTATCCAGCTAGAGCAGATGAGCCTATTTTCAGAGGCTTCTCTGTATCTATCCCTAGCGGCATGACGGCAGCTTTGGTTGGACAGAGTGGCAGTGGGAAATCAACTGTCATAAGTTTGATAGAGAGATTCTATGATCCACAATCTGGTGAAGTTCTAATTGATGGAATAAATCTGAAAGAGTACCAGCTCAAGTGGATTAGGTCTAAAATCGGTCTTGTCAGCCAAGAACCTGTGCTTTTCACATCCAGCATCAGGGATAATATCGCATACGGAAAGGATGGTGCAACTACCGAGGAAATCCAAGCGGCGGCTGAACTCGCAAATGCTGCAAAGTTCATCGATAAACTGCCACAGGTTAAATTCGCAAACACTTTTCAGGACCAACTTAACATTAGTTTAGCTAAGTCAAGTTTTGTGTCATATGGTTTTTCTTGCTGCTAATTGAATGCCAAATTTCTCACAGGGACTCGACACTTTGGTTGGTGAACATGGAACGCAGCTTTCTGGTGGACAGAAGCAAAGAGTTGCTATAGCTAGAGCTATCCTAAAAGACCCGAGGATTTTACTTTTAGATGAGGCCACAAGTGCCCTGGACGCGGAGTCTGAGAGAATTGTGCAAGAGGCATTAGACAGGATTATGGTTAATAGGACAACCATTATCGTTGCACATCGACTGAGCACAGTCAGAAATGCTAATATGATCGTGGTAATTCATCAAGGAAAGATGGTTGAGAAAGGTATCGCATTGTCTTCTTCTGATTTCATGTAACTTATTTTCCTCTTTGGAGAACTTCCCTGAAACACTGATCATTGGCATCTGCAATTATTTCTATATGGAATAAGAACAGTTTTGGTTTGCAAGTGTATTAACTCATTTTTATTGTCACAGGCACGCATACTGAACTACTTCAGGATCCTGAAGGCGCATATTCTCAGCTAATTCGACTTCAAAACAACGATTTAGAACGAGCTGATGGGATAGACAAATCAGAAATGTCCATGGAATCTGGTGCACTGTCCAGTCGAAGAATATCACGCTCCATTAGTAGAGGGTCCTCTGGAATAGGCAACAGTAGCCGTCGTCGATCTTTGCCAGCCACATATGGTGTACCTGCAGGACTCAGTGTGCCAGAATTGGAATTGGATGCCTCTGAAAAAGCTGAAAACCCTCCTAAAGTACAGCTTCGTCGCCTTGCCTATCTTAACAAACCCGAGATACCAGTGCTACTAGCTGGAACCGTAGCTGGTGTCGTAAACGGTGCAATAATGCCTATATTCGGTATACTGATCTCAAGTGTGATCAGGACATTTTATGAGACACCACATATAATGCGCCGGGATTCAAGATTCTGGGCCTTGATGTTTACAGTACTTGGACTCGCATCACTCATTGCATATCCAGCAAGGACATACTTTTTTGGAGTGGCAGGGAATAAGTTGATCAGGAGAATCAGGTTAATATGCTTTGAGAAAGTGGTACGAATGGAGGTAGGTTGGTTTGACAACACCGA
The DNA here is from genome assembly GCA_026545765.1 of Plantago major. Classification (NCBI taxonomy): domain Eukaryota; kingdom Viridiplantae; phylum Streptophyta; class Magnoliopsida; order Lamiales; family Plantaginaceae; genus Plantago; species Plantago major. Next base: position 3,302,850 of record CM048840.1, read on the forward strand.
ACACTCAAGTGGAGTGATCGGGGCAAAGCTTTCTGGTGACGCAGCCACAGTCCGTGCACTAGTTGGAGATTCACTTGCACAAATGGTTCAAGATGTATCTGCAGCAACTGTTGGATTGGTTATTGCTTTTCAAGCTAGTTGGCAGCTATCACTAATCATCCTTGTTCTATTACCCCTAATCGCGTTGAGTGGATATGCACAGATCAAGTTCATGAAAGGATTCAGTGCAGATGCAAAGGTGAGAGAGTGAACAAGTGATACTTTTGCAGTCCTTTTTCACTTAATGTTTTGTGGTTTCTCACTTCTACACTTTTGTTGTATATATACAGGCAATGTATGAAGAAGCAAGTCAAGTTGCGAATGATGCCGTTGGCAGCATAAGAACAGTTGCTTCTTTCTGTGCAGAAGAAAAGATAATGGACATTTACAAACGAAAGTGTGAAGGTCCAATGAAAACTGGGATCCGACAAGGAGTGGTTAGCGGATTGGGTTTTGGTATATCATTTGCTCTGTTGTTCCTAGTCTATGCTGCAAGTTTCTACGCTGGTGCTCGACTTGTTCAGGCTGGTCAAGCTACATTCAGCGATGTATTCAGAGTACGTAAAGATATTAACTTAGACCTACTTGCTTCTTAATTTGCTGCAAACTTACTTACAATTAGTTCTGCTCCATGAATCTTGCAGGTTTTCTTTGCTTTAACTATGGCAGCAATGGCAGTCTCACAATCAAGTTCATTCGCCCCAGATTCAACCAAAGCTAAGGGGGCAGCTGCTTCCATATTTGCAATTCTTGACAGGAAGTCTGAGATTGATCCAAGCGATGAGTCTGGAATGAAACTAGAAAGTGTGAAAGGAGAGATTGAACTAAGACATGTGAGCTTCAAGTATCCAACTAGGCCTGATGTTCAAATTTTCCGTGATCTTTCACTCACAATTCATAGTGGCAAGGTATGCTAAAATGATATTAATTCATCATTCATGTGTATTTGTTTGTACATGCTTGACATTGCCTTAGTGTTCTTACATATGCATTGTATGTGGATGTTTCTTTTCAGACCGTTGCTCTGGTTGGAGAGAGTGGAAGTGGAAAATCAACTGTAATTGCTTTGTTGGAAAGATTCTACAATCCTGATTCTGGTCAAATTAAGCTTGATGGAGTTGAGATTAACAAGTTAAACTTGAAATGGCTAAGACAGCAGATGGGACTTGTGAGCCAAGAACCCATCCTTTTCAACAACACGATTCGAGCCAATATTGCATACGGAAAGGAAGGCGTTGCAACAGAGGCTGAAATCATAGCAGCAGCAGAACAAGCAAATGCGCACAAATTCATCAGCGGGTTGCAACAGGGATATGATACTGTTGTGGGAGAACGAGGGGTGCAATTGTCAGGCGGACAAAAGCAACGTGTGGCTATCGCAAGGGCCATCATAAAAAGTCCAAAGATACTTCTGCTGGATGAGGCAACAAGCGCATTGGATGCAGAATCAGAAAGGATAGTTCAAGACGCGTTGGATAAAGTAATGGTGAACCGGACGACCATAGTGGTGGCTCACAGGCTGTCGACGATAAAAGGAGCAGATGTGATTGCTGTGGTAAAGAATGGAGTGATTGTTGAGAAGGGAAAGCATGATCACTTGATAAACATAACAGATGGATTCTATGCTTCTCTGATAGCACTTCACATGACCACCAACTGACACATGCATGCATAGAAAAATAGTTGATTTTGTAGCTCGATTGATTGTTGAGAGCTAATATGATCAGTTTTGGTTTTTATTCTAAATCATCTCGTCCTGTGAGTCAGTGACTCGTGTCCCTCTTATAAGTTGGTGATGATAGTAGTGGGATTTTGTCTTCTGTACGGTAGCTGTTCATTGTAGTAGTACGTGTTGTAAACTTCTTGTAACTTAATAACATACCTAAATTTGTGTTCAAGCAATTGGAAATTGGAAGTATCTTAATTTACTGAAAGTGAAGTAGATAAGTTTTATGCATGTACGAATACGGATACTGAAATACAGGTACGGTACAATACAATACGGGTATGGGGATATGAGGTTTAACAAAATGATATACGCCACGATGACAACTATTAATTGAAATTAGGACGAGCTCTATCGCTTATTCTAAGTTTCAGTTTCTTGTTCTAATAGTGATAGGTTCTTCATAGTATACGTATATGGGTTTGGCAGGACAGATTTCTATTCTAATCTTAAACATCTTGCACCTTTGGGTTTGGACATTTCTAATCTTTTATGATAAATGTTCATTATCAAACTAAATACTACTACAAATGATAAAATAGACAAAAGTCCTACAGTTCCATCTCAAGCTTTCAATCTATTTTCTGCACATTCAACTTATTCAATGCAAATAGTGAAATAAGTCCCACTAGAATGTTAGACTCGCGGAGATTTTTTGGAGTGGCTTTGGTTACAAAGATAATGAATTTTGGTCACTCGTAAAGGTAACTGCAGGCAAAGCTAGGTTGTAAACTAGCACAGCCAACTGCTCCGCGGGACTGGAAGGAAACATACAGTGTTCATTTCTCAAAGTCCCAGATGATGTCTCCATCCTCTGAAATTCAAGCAAAAGAAACAAATGTTACAAAAAAGAACATGAAATCTGCTCAAGCACATAAATTTAGCGAGGGAATGATGAACTTGTTATAGATTATCAGAGTTTAAACGGAAGTTAAATGGATTCCAAGTCACGTTTTAGGCTTGTAAGTCATTGCAATTCAACAGAAAGAAATCAGGATAAACAAAGTAACAAACAGATACCAAATTCAGGTGAGAGAAGTAGATAACAATGTAGAACAAAACAATACCTTTGATTTTCTTCTTTACCCAGATTTCTGTGGCAATACCGGCAGCAATACCGGCAGCTGTCCATGCACTATAATATGCAATTGTACGCGGTAAAGAACTCTTAGGAAGGAAATAATGTGGAGTTTCCCTAAATCTCGTTACGCGCCGTTTCGCTTTAACATCAGGATCGCTGACTGTTACCTCTGAAACACTTTTCCAATAGCCTTTCTCATCACCTTCCATTTCAGAAGAGATTTTTGAAAATCAGCGTTCCAGTAGCAAACTACACAGGAAAGATTAGGATAAAAATATAAGCCGTCTCATCAGCTTGTAAAATACGAAATGAATGTGCAAGCGTATCGAATAGTCAGTAAAGAAACAGCCAGGATCCGTCCGAGTACTCAATTTTACCAAACATAACAAATGTATCAGCAGCTAGGATCCAAGTACTTAATTTAGCAAACACATTGAATAGTCAGGACAGAAGCAGAGATCCATCAGCTGGAAAAGAACAGGTACTGACAATACTAGTTAATGAAATTCACCTGGTGCACAAAACTTAATTACTATATGGTTTAGTACTGCCAATGATGGTTAGATTCATCGGGTGCATGAAACTTAATTACAAGATGGACTAGTTAATCAACAGCCTTCAAGGTGGGAACTTAGGCCAGAAGTACACAGATCATGTGGTATTCCCAATTTCAGTTTAGAGGAAAAATGTTGACCTGGTATGGATATCAGCAATTCTAACATGAATATCAGTAACAACAGCACATGATAGTATAGCTTTCTGAGGGAAATTCTACATCATTAATAGATAACTATCAGAGAGAGCTATGTTTGAAACATTATAAATTTACTGTCAGGTGTCAGCTACAAATTGGTGCAGTTGCTTAACTCAAAAGCTCAAGTATGGAAACTGAAGTTAGAACAGTGCAGAAGATACAAAACCCTCCAACTACAATTATCATTTTTCGAGAAAACAAAAAACAATTACTATCAGATTTGAAACCATTACATTTCTACACCATTCAACTAAATAGAAACTAGTCATAGCTCATTGCGACCAAGAAATCCATGTAAATCATCAACTTTCTACAATATCCAACTACAATTGTCATTTTCCGAGAAAACTAAAACCAATCTTCTATTTTCTTTACCCAAACAAAATTAAATTCTCTGTGACAAACCTTTAGAGTTTCAGCTGAATTGAGAGACTGTAGATTGGAGAAGATGACAAATTGCTCTTCGAGATTGGATTTTAGTCAAATCGATCTGGATTATGTGACAGGATCAACTGAAAAGAGATGATAGTATCAAGCTGAGATCGATTGCATCAACTATGAAATCGCGTGAGGCAATGAGTGACGGAGATTTTGTTATGTGGCTGAAGAGACCAAGTGAGACGGTGATAGAATAGAAGGGAGTCTGATCTGAATTTCGGGTTGGGTTGGGTGTTGGACTTTTACCCAACCCTACCCGATCATATTTTATTGTAAATAGGTTGGGTCAGGGTTGGGTAATAATAATATGCTGGGAAAATTGGTGCCATAGACCAATTTTGCACCCAAGTTTGCAAAAAAGGCCTACAGTGTTTTGGTGTTTTCAAATAAAGGTCAAATGCTACAGTCAACTGTATTGGTAGAGTCATGTAATACAGTCCAACTGTATTAGTAGAGTTAAGTAATACAGTCCGACTGTATTGGTAGAGTCATGTAATACAGTCCAACTGTATTAGTAGAGTTAAGTAATACAGTACGACTGTATTGGCAGAATTATAAATTCAGTCGGACTGCGTGTGAAAGTGATTGGCCTTTTTATGAATAAAAGTGTTTGATTAGTTTCTCCTTGTTATCTATCCTAATATGCAGAGTGGCATTACCCATGTAGAGTAGTTAGACCGTTTGTGTATGTGAGGTGATCGAGTTTGGATCGTCATTTTAATCGAGTTGGAATAATATTCATTTTAATCCACCTACCTTTTACAACTCAATTAAAATTTGAATTGAAGGCTGAGCGGTGAAGAGAAGTAGATCCAAATCGTAATCTTGGGAGAAAAACGGACGAAAGAGAGAAGGAAGCGAAAGCAGCCGGAAGAGCTGTATGGTTTTTGTTTGCAATTAGGAAATTGCAACATTCCACACCAAAGTATTCACATTTTAACTTGACGTCATATGCTATTTCTTTTGTCATAAAAATTGCATAGACTTGCACTTTTTCGACATTTTCATACTTGGAAGTTGGAATGGTAAGAACTCATGATGTCGTATTAAGCGTTTGCAATTTTTCCCTTTCTAACACCTAAAATATTATAAATAAATAATGATTTAATGCTGACTAGATAAACTAAAATGATTTGGTATGGAATCAAAATTATGACTTAAATATATGGATTTTTTTTAGCCAAATACTCTTTGGTAAATATGTTGTATGTGTAATAAAAATGCAAGTTTAGGAAAAGCATAGGACCCTGGTTGCAAATGTTTGGATACTTATAATTTTATGCAGAAATTCATTTTGGCCCTCAAACTTTATAATTACCCTATGTATGTTTTCCTCACCCTCTAAATTTTATACATTTGTGTTAATTGTCCATAAATTTAAGATTAATTTCATGTGGAGGATGGCCCTCAAACTATATAATTACCCTATGTATGTATGTGATTGATGATGTCAAATTCCGTATAACTGTTACCACAAATGACTATGTCTTCTAATTATCCAGAATATCAAAAAGTAACTATAACTCGAGTAGTTGATGGTTAGATTTTACCCATTTTGTCGTCGGTGATGATTTAACAGTGAATTCAAGGAAGGTCCTTGTGATGTTACGAATACATTCAAATTTTTACAAAATATAATGGATGAGAGGAGGTATTATTATTTATTATTATTATCAGATATTTACAAAACCCACCCCTCCAAGATTGCCACTTTGCATATTCATACCCGCTGTTTGAACAATTAAAAAAACCTCCATTACGTTTTCAAATTAATTACATATACACCCAAAAAGTCAAAGATTCCCTATTTTAATTTTATTTTACCATTTCTTTATTTTCCTTTTCTATTTTATCATTTCATTTTAATCATTCAAAATAATTATTTCTCCAATTCACATTTTAAACCCTTAATTTTCATTCTTCTCCAAAATTTCTCCTTCTTCTCCAAAACACCTCACTGTAGACGAACGAAATTCGTCTACTCGAAAGTGACATATATATGTATATATATATATATATATATATATATATATATATATATATATATATATTAGAAGGCAAAATATAATTTTCTAGTATTTTTAGAATTTTACTAAATTAAATTCTAAAATAAAATTGCTAGATTATTTTCTAATATATAAATTTAAATCAAATTATGTCACATGGGTCAACGCGAAAGTAAATCATGTAAATTGAGCTACATGTGGATAAATTGGGCTACATGTAAATAAATTGGGTCATAGGTGATGGACTAGGGCTCCATATAGTGAAATTGGGCCAGAAGTAATGGGTTAGGGCTCCATGTGGTGAAATTGGGCTAGAGTAGAAGAGTTGGACCATGGTCTCCTATATTCTAGGGGAATATGCTCTTCTTATGCCCTTCCAAAGTGTTATAAATAGAGGACCCCTTCTTTCATTTCTACACACCAAGCAACACATCAAGAGGAGCATAAGAAGAAGGGGAGCAAGAGAAGAGGAGCAAAGAGAAGAGCAACAAGCAAGATCAAGAGCAAGAATCACAAGTCTTCTCAAGATCAGCATCAAAGTTCTAGCAAGTATTCAAGAAGTTCATCAACAAATCCATGAGTAGTCACCGTTTGATCCAAGAAGAAGCCTTAACGCACTTGGAGAAACGTTATTGGAAGATCAACTGCGCCAAAAGGAAGATCAAATCCGAGAATCCTGACGAAACTCGAGCAAACGTTCTTGAAGTTCATCACCAAGTCTAAGCCAAGACCATCGTTAGATCCAAGATCAAGCTCAAAAGCCCTTGGAGAAACGTTTACTGCCGGCCAAACTTCCTCTAAAGAAGATCAAAGGCCAAATCCTGCGACGATCTAGAAGCGTTCTTCGTGGAGTTCATCAAATCCCCAAGAAGTTCGTCATCGCTCGCATCAAGCACTCCCAAGTTCATAATCAAACACTTTTATTCATAAAAAGGCCAATCACTTTTACACACGGTCCGACTGAATTTATAATTCTGCCAATACAGTCAGACTGTATTACTTAACTCTACTAATACAGTTGGACTGTATTACATGACTCTACCAATAACTGTATTACTTAACTCTACTAATACAGTTGGACTGTATTACATGACTCTACCAATATAGTTGACTGTAACATTTGACCTTTATTTGAAAATACCAAAACACTTTAGGCCTTTTTTTTCAAACTTGGGTGCAAAATTGGACTATGACACCAATTTTCCCAGCATATTATTATTACCCAACCCTGACCCAACCCATTTACAATAAAATATGATCGGGTAGGGCTGGGTAAAAGTCCAACACCCAACCCAACCTAACCCGAAATTCAGATCAGACTCCCTTCTATTCTATCACCGTCTCACTTGGTCTCTTCAGCCACATAACAAAATCTCCGTCACTCATTGCCTCACTTGGTCTCTTCAGCCTCACGCGATTTCATAGTTGATGCAATCGATCTCAGCTTGATACTATCATCTCTTTTCAGTTGATCCTGTCACATAATCCAGATCGATTTGACTAAAATCCAATCTCGAAGAGCAATTTGTCATCTTCTCCAATCTACAGTCTCTCAATTCAGCTGAAACTCTAAAGGTTTGTCACAGAGAATTTAATTTTGTTTGGGTAAAGAAAATAGAAGATTGGTTTTAGTTTTCTCGGAAAATGACAATTGTAGTTGGATATTGTAGAAAGGTAATGATTTACATGGATTTCTTGGTCGCAATGAGCTATGACTAGTTTCTATTTAGTTGAATGGTGTAGAAATGTAATGGTTTCAAATCTGATAGTAATTGTTTTTTGTTTTCTCGAAAAATGATAATTGTAGTTGGAGGGTTTTGTATCTTCTGCCTTGTTCTAACCGGGTTCCATACTTGAGCTTTTGAGTTAAGCAATCGCACTAATTTGTAGTGACACTGCGATAAAGAATTTATAATGTTTCAAACATAGCTCTCTCGATAGTTATCTATTAATGATGTAGAATTTCCTCAAAAGCTATACTATCATGTCTTTGTTATTCGATATTCATGTTAGAATTGCGATATCCATACCAGTCAACATTTTTCCTCTAAACTGAAATTGGGAATACCACATGATCGTACTTCCCTAAGTTCCCACCTTGAAGGTCATTGATTAACTAGTCCATCTTGTAATTAAGTTTCATGCACCATGAATCTAACCATCATCAAGACTAAACCATATAGTAATTAAGTTTTGTGCACCGTGAATTTCATTAACTAGTATTGTCTCCAATGATGGATCTCGTCATTCCGACTATTCAATGTGTTTGCTAAATTAAGTACTTGGATCCTAGTCGATACATTTGTTATGTTTGGTAAAATTGAGTACTCGGACGGATCTCAAGCTTTTTATCGACTGTTCGATACGCTTGCACATTCATTTCGTATTTTACAAGCTGATGAGACGGCTTATATTTTTATCCTAATCTTTCTTGTGTAGTTTGCTACTGGAACGCTGATTTTCAAAAATCTCTTCTGAAATGGAAGGTGATGAGAAAGGCTATTGGAAAAGTGTTTCAGAGGTAACTATCAGGATCGCTGACTGATTTTCAAAAATCCCTCACTCTGTATATTTAACTATCCTACTCTCTTTGCTTTAAAATTTAAAGCCAGAAACGTTGATGAAATTTGTCCACAAGGTTGATGGGGTGGGTGTTGAGAGGGCGTCTAAAACACTTCATTTATGTTGTTTGGAGTGTTAGTAAAATGAGTGATATGAATTATGGGCTGAAGTTTATGAGTGATGACATTTGGGGAATTTGGCTTCTCTGAAGATGATATTTTGAGAGTTTGCAGGAGTCACCCAACACTGCTTTGTAGTTTGTACATCAGGGCATAAGATCAAGGAGGTAAAAGAGGTTTGCTTGAGATGGGGAGGTGTGATATATCGTGTATTGTTAGATCCCCCAAGTCTTTTACCAACACTGGAGAAAAGGTATATAAGCCACGAGTCCATGTCTAAGATTTTGGAAAAGAGACATCTGTTATTAGTTATTACCAATTTGGCTTGCTCTTGGAATGCTTTGTTCAATTACCAATGACATCTTTTTCAAGAAATTTGTGCTCCCTATATAAATGAATTAGCCAAAGATTCTTTAGTGAAGGCTGCTTTTGTTTCCGATGATGAGATAAGAGCCTCTCACAATGTGTTTGGGTCATTATTTAAACTGACAGAGTTTGATCTGAGCAGTATGATGGATAGGTACCTAGACCAGTTTTGGCCATTTAAATTATGCATGTAATTTGTTAGTGTTGAGATTAACATGCAATCTCTTCTTAGTTTACAATCAAACGATCAAACAATCGAACAAAAATGATAACAAATCAACACAAGAGATTACGTATAACTTACATTCTCAGCCTCAGACAGAGCATAGCAATTAGCAAAGTACAAACTTGTCTACTCCAAACAACATAAAACACCAAGTCTAGTCCTTATTCATTTTGAACTTCATCACAACAAAAACACATAACAAATGTAATACAAGAAAGAACAAAATAGAATTGATAAGCTGGAAAAGGGTCGAAGCTGAAGTGAGTGTTACCTGTTAACTGTTAAGAGAGGAGAGCCAGGTGCCAGAAGATGGAGATCGGCGAGTGGAGGAGGAGAGGTTGCGAATGACGAGTTGAGGAGACGCTGCGGAAGTGCGAACGGAGCGAAGGAGGAGAGGCTGAGATCGTCGACGGCGAGTGGAGGAAGAGTGCGATCGGCAACGGCGAGTGGAGGAGGACCAGCCGGGCCGATTGAGAGAGAAAGAGAGGACGGCTAGGTTTAGGAATTAGGAAAAGCGGCTGTTCTATTCTATGGATTTTGACAATAATAATAGGGCCCCCTTAATACGTGTCAATCTCACAAGTTCAATTTTATTTTCATTTTTCTATCCTCGTACAGCTTTCCACTTTAATTTTTTGCAGTTAAATCTTTTTAACTTTAACTACGACTTAATTTTAAACTGCAAATGTAAAATGTTAAACTTTTATATAAAGAAACTTTAAGGACTGTATTTTCATTATCTAATTTGATTGTACATTTTACATTTGCAGTGTAAGATTAATTCGTAGTTAAAGTTGAATAAATTTGACTGCAAAAAGTCAAAGTGGGAGGCTATTTCCGAGACAGAGGAAGTAGTACTAGAAGATACTCGATGGAGACTAACGGTATCTCACTTTTCACTTTTCCTTTATTGGCGTTCGTTTAATAAAATCTCATATCCGAGTAACAAAAAGTAAACTCCATTAATCAATATTGGTCTTACTAAATAACTCTCATACATTTGTCATTCTTTATCATTTATTTACCTTATATCATACTACCTCTGATCTTTTAAAAGTTTATAGGAGACTTTTTTTGAAGCTTTATCAGTAATTACTCGCAAATTACACACAAAAGGTACAAAAAAAGTTATATTAGTAAAATATACTTAATTTATTTTCATAATATAATTTTATTATATTTTTTGTCGTGTAGTTTGAGCGTAATTTACGATCAAAGTTAAAAAAAAAAAAAAAGTCTTCTTAGCAAAATTTTAAAAGACCGGGGGAGTAGTATATTGTTTCTATTATTTATCATTTTTCTACGTTAAACAAACAATTAACTATTGATTCTCTAAAAACTGAGCCGAAAAGAAGTATGATAACATTAACTGAATTGGGAGTATCTCATACTTTATTTATTTATTGCGTATTTGTTCAGTAACACTAGATAAACAAGTCTATCCATCGCTAAATAGCGACGGATAGTTACCCGTCGCTAAAATCACCGATCCGTCGTTACGGGGCGATCGCTTATCCGTCGCCCCTCTCCGTCTGTAAAACCCAGTTTTTTTGTAGTGAGGTTTAACGTTTTATTTGTTGGAAACCCACTATTTTAAATTATTAATTTTAAATCATTCTCTTTCTTACTTTTCTACTCTCTCTCCTATACTTTTTTACCTTCTACTTAGTATTTTGTTTTATTTTCCTTAAATTCACACAATTTCAAATAATAAATCTAGTTTAAGAACAGAGGTAGCAGTTCACAACTCTTTAGTGACATAAAAAAGACAAGAATACAATACACTTGTCTGCCAAAGTGCTCAATTTTACAGTGAGTAAGTCTCAATTATACACTACAAGAAAAGCTGGAAAAAACGACGTTATGGGGCGACGGATGAAATCAACGCCCATAACGACGATCGCTATCAATGACGGAATCTATCCGTCGCCCGATTGGCGACAGATAATTGTTATCCGTCGCTTATTGGCGACGGATAACGATCGCTAAATTGGCGACGGATAATTATTATCCGCCTAAGTTTGACTTTGATAAAAAAAGGAATTTTTTTTTTAAAAAAACCGGGGCGCCGGATAGATCATCCGTCGCTTAACAGCGACGGCTACCTATCCGTCGCCACATGTGGCGACGGATCGACTCTGGGCCGACGGATACGTGTCCGTCGGCCCAGAGTTTCATAATTGAGAGGCGTAATGCCTCACTTTCTTCCTCTTCTCCTTCTTCTTCCTCATTCTCTTCTTCTCCTCTCTTGGTTTAGGTGAATTCTTCGTTATTACCAATCTTGGTGCCTAATCGAAGCTAGTGGACAAGGAGTTTGTTTCTTCGATCAATTTCAGATTTCTACCGATTAATCAAGGTATTTTGGCTAAAACCCTAGTTTTTTAAAATTTGGGGATTTTGTTTATTTTGATTAATTTGAGCAATTATATGTATATATGATAAGTATGTAGTAGTTAGTTTAGTTAATTTGATTAATTATATGTAATTTGTTCAATTTGATAGTTAGTTTAATTAATGATATGAATGTATGTAGTATGTTAATTAAGTTTGGTATGTATGAATGTATGTAGTTAGTTTGATTTGTGTGTTAAGTATATATAGTTAGTTTAGTTAATTTGATATGTTTGTTAAGTATAGAAGTATGTAGTTTTGATTTGATAAATTTGTATGTTAAGTATGTAATTTGATATGAATATATGTAGTAATTCGATATGTATAGAGTAATTAGTTAATTTGATATGTATGTTAAGTATATAATATATGTACTAAGAGGTTGAAATGGTTAAATTATATTCCCAATTTTGTAAATATCGAACACTTAATTAATAATTAATTTATAAGCAACATATAATAATTAACAATTAACCTCTACAATCTTCTTATCCGAATTGGAATCGATCTAATAAATTAAATACGATCTAATCAATTGGAACGTCTCAGGTTAAAAATAAAGTATATATCTGATGAATTCCGACCGTTCATGGATATGCGATAAATGCAGTAAATGGCGAGTTTGTAGGAGTTTTGTAGAAGGGTTAAAGGTTTCATCTCGTTTGCCATGGGACGTCCGGTTTTGTACAATTGGGGGTTGATAAAGTGTCCTTGCACATTGGAAACTGCGAAACAAGCAATTTATGACGCTTCTGATGATTCGAGCACTTGCGACGTTATGGATTCATGCACGAGTATCATGTATGGATTCATCACGGTGAGAAGCAAATCCATGTCATACCTCAATGGAGGAGAGGCGGGGTTTGGGGCCGCCTATCGAGTGCCTTCGCTTGTCGGAACATGTGCATGGTGTATTGGGAGGAGGATGTAGATCTGTTGGAATGCAAGTTCTATGGTAGGAAGCGCCACAAGTGATGAGGAGGGGGGTGCATGAGAATGAGGAGTTTGATCCGTTTTGTCTCTAGGCTTGTATAACTAGTAATCATTAGTTTATATATATATGAAACCAAACATTATGGTAAAATTGAAGCTGATGTAACTTATATTATGTAATGCCGTAACAATTGACTGGAGCTAATATAACTTATATTACGTAGCAATTGATTGAATTATTGTAAAATTGATTTATTATCGTAAATGAAAGAACTCGATCTAATGAATTCAAACGTGTCAGGTTATTATCTAATTATTCAATGAATACCGATCGTGGATGGATGTATTGTCGTACTCTCAATGGCAGAGTTCAATGGAGTTTTCTGAAAGGGGTTGAAGGTTTCATTGAATTTGCAATGTCAAATCTGGCTTGTGTAAAGGATGGGTTGATAAAGTGTCCTTGTGCAATGAAACAGTGCAGAAACAAGCAATACGTGACTCCTAAAGTGGTAGTCCGACTTGAGGAAAAATGGATTCACTGCGTATCGGTATGGAATCATCATGGTGAGGAAGCAAGACCGAATCAATACATATGACCAATCTGACAACGTGGAAGGAAGAGAAAAATGAACAAGTCGGGAACAATCCCAATCTGAAGGTGATGCTATTCGAGCTCGAGTCGAACAAATGGTGTCACGATCTTTGTAGGGCGGAGTTCGAGGACCTGACAACCAACATCAAACCGAGGTGGAGGTGGAGGAACCACCGAATCCGAGGATCGTTGTTTTTTGACTTGTTTTAATCATCAAGGAAGCCGGTTTACCGGGGGTGTAAGCTCACTGTGTTGTATTTGTTATCTGGGCTATTGAGTTGTAAGGCTAATGGCGACAATCAAACGAGCTTCAATGAATGGGTTGGCGTAATGTCGGACCTTTGTCTGAAGAAAACCTAGTTCCACCAACTTTTACCAAGCGAAGAAAAAGATCAGGGATTAGAACTGTGGTAACCATAGGCATTGTCAGAAAATGTGCATGATATATTGGGAGGAGGATGCGGATCTAATAGAATGCAAGTTACGTGGTAAGGAGCAGTACAAGCGTTACAAGGAGGGGCGCAAAGAAACGACAAAGAAAAATCTCTCACATAAGAAAATGTGGTACTTCCTCTAGCACCTCGTTTGAAAAGATTGTATGCTTCAAGTGCTTATGCGGATAAAATGCGGTGGCAGGAGCGAGTAATCTCGGATAATCTTGAAGGTGGTAGAATGGACCATCAGCAGACTCACCCGCATGGAAATCGTTTGACGGGACATATCCGAGTTTGCATCCGAATCTAGAAATGTACGTTTGGGACTTTATGCGGATGGTTTTAACCGTTCGGTAGTGAACGTAAATACTCTTGTTGGCGATTATGCTCACACCGCATCGCCCCCGGTGAGTGCATGAAGGAGCCATTCATGTTTCGATTGCATTGGTGCTCGGGCGAAAGATCTGGATCGACGTTGGATGTTTTCTTGCAACCCCTAATCAAGGAGCTGATCGAGTTGTGGACAGATGGTATCCCTGCATATGATGTGTCGACAAAAAAGAACTTCACCTTGAGAGCAGCTCTTCTTTGGACCGTGGTGACTTCCTGCATACTCCATGCTATCTGGAAGGAAAACATCGAGGAAATATGCATGTCCACATTGCTTGGAGGATCTGGATGCATTTAGGCGAAGGGTAGTGGAAAATTTTGTTGGTTTGATTGTCGCCGTGAGTTGCTAGAAAGTGACCATCCGTTCGGGAAGAACAAGGATCAATTCTTGAAAAATAAAGTCGTCAACAAAAAGCCCGGATAAGACTTCGGTGCACAAATTCTTGCGGAGATTGATAGATTGGGTCTTATGAAGGTGGTGAGCTTGGGTGGATGAAGCAACGAGAAAATTGGTAAAAAATGTGGTTGGAGGAAGAGAAGCATCTTCGGGACTTGCCTTCTTGGGCGATCTTCTTATCCGTCACAACTTAGATTTCATGCACATTGAGAAGAACGTGTTCGAGAACTTATTCAATACACTTTGCAACATTGAGGGAAAAACAAAGGACCATGCGAAGTCTAGATCCGAGTTATCGACGTGGTGTAAAAGGCCCGAGTTGACAAAGAAGGATGAGAATGGTAAGTGGCGAAGCGTGCTACACAATTGACAACTTCTAGGTCAATTTTGTTTGATTGGGTGAGGGCATTGAGTTTCCCGGATAATTACGCCTCAAATTTAGAGGTGTGTGGATTTGAAGAAGACAAAGGTTTATGGGATGAAGAGTCACGGTATCATGTGTTCATGGAGAGGCTTATCCGGTAGCATTTCGAGAGCTTCACTAAACACGTATGGACCGCTATCACCGAGTTGAGCTTATTTTCAAAAATTTAGGCACAAGGGTGGTTCATGACAAAGTG
This sequence comes from Plantago major, assembly GCA_026545765.1. Lineage (NCBI taxonomy): Eukaryota > Viridiplantae > Streptophyta > Magnoliopsida > Lamiales > Plantaginaceae > Plantago > Plantago major. The sequence goes on from CM048840.1 coordinate 3,317,924, forward strand.
TTGGAAAATCTTGAAAAGAACATACCATTGATTCTATGCAAGCTCGGCGTATCTTTCCACCGAAATGGTTTGATTCTATGGAGCACTTGCGGTGCACCTTCCACATGAAGCGAGACTTCTTTGGACGGTTCGATGTCGATGGATGTATCCATTCGAGAGGTACTTGGGAAATTGAAGAAGTATGTCAACAACAAAGGTAAACTGAAGGATCGATTGCCAATGCTACATTCGAGAGGAAATCAACCTTACGCTCTTATTACTTTGATGAACACGTCCCTACGAAGGCAAGAAGGCTCGAAATGCGCACATTCGTAGTTCAAGCGGATGATGAGTTTTCCCTATCTGTCTTGAGTATCGGGGAGACCTCTTGGTGCACTAAGAAAGAATATCTTACGGATAAAGAGTTGAAAGCGACTCAATATTATGTCCTCACGAATTGTCTTTGAGGTTGACGAAGATATGGTACTATTTGCGAGGTCAGCAACCATTTATTTAAATTTTAATATAGCTACGCAAGTCTCTACTTCAATTATAGACTTATCAATGAATCAATGTTTGCAGTTTTTTCAAAAAGCGTTGTTTGGAAGAAAATCCTCAGATGACAGAGGATACACTAGAGGAACTACTTGACTCAAAATTCCTACAATTTCAGTTGGTTCCGGAGTATGTCCGAATCCTATTAACAACGTCACATGCATATACTTAAAGGCTCTCATGAGGTCCATTCAAAAGGTCTACACATTCCCGGGTTATATAGTCAATGGCCTTAGGTTCCACCATTGAATGTAACACGGCCATGGCGACAAGCAACTCAAGGTGTGTGTTAATGGTGCGTAAGAGTATGGAGACGCTACTTTGTTTGATTTTCACGGCAAGCTAAAGCGAATTGTGAGGATTGAATATTACGGATTGCCATTTAAACGAACCTTCTTGTTTGACGTTGAGTGGTATGATCCTAATCCGAGGTACGAGGAAGAACGGCGGTTTGAAATGGTTGATGTGAACGAAAGAAGTACCGAACCAAGTATGAACCATTTATTACGGCGACTCAAGCACGACAAGTGGTGTTTCTTGAATATCAAGCGAAAACGCGATAAGGGGAATGGTTAGTGCGGTACCTATTCGTGCTTTCGAAAGTGGAGTACATTGAGAAAGACGACTCAATTACGAACTCGTACCAACAAGAGGATGTCGATAAACAAGCGTAAGATCCCATAGAAGCGGATGATGAAATTTGTTTGATCGCACGAGGACAATATGTAGTCTTAGAGGACGGCGATAACGGTATATTATGTGTATTATGAGTAATTATATGTGTTATAATCATATGTATTATAACTCGTCTAACACATTTTATTGTATTTATTACATTTTTTGCAGATGCATGACAGAGGCCGTCCACTATCGTCCCCCACGCAAAGGCCGCATGATAGTGGTGGGTCGGGGACACCGTCGAACGAGGAGGCTCGAAGATCGTGACCGGTCTCGGATTCTGAGACCCCAGGCGAGAGAAGCGGCCGTGGCTCTACCGGTCGGCCGGACACATCTTTGGAGGCGACCACGACGATTGTCCCTACCTCGTGTTCGATCCAAACAATCCCAACGTCACGTGGGGACGGCTTGTGATTTTCCCTATTGGTCCTGCCAAGTAAGTATTATACATTCTTCTTAAATATCTAAAACATATATAACTGATAATGATAGTTGACAAGTATAAATTGTTGTACTAAAGTAATGCATATTCGTTTCTTGTATCTTATACATTGACAACAGCTTATGGCCTCGGGAGGTGCACAACAAACTAGGTGACATCTTAGGGCGGAGAGAGCCACCCAGGTGGTGGTGAGTGTTGGAGCCACATCTCGGGCGCATGAGGGCGAGTACTTGATGAGTGAGGTAAGTTAAAATATGACATTCATTTGTTTGTAATTATAATTAATCGTTTTAATATGAGTGGTATGTTAGCCACTGTATGTGAGTGGTATGTTAGCCACTTTATTTGGGTGATATGTTAGTCACCATTGTGTTAGTAAATTTTAGGACAATGTGAGTGGTATGTTAGCCAATGTATGTGAGTGGTATGTTAGCCACTTTATTTGGGTGATATGTTAGTCACCATTGTGTTAGTAAATTTTAGGACAATGTGAGTGGTATGTTAGCCACTGTATGTGAGTGGTATGTTAGCCACTTTATTTGGGTGATATGTTAGTCACCATTGTGTTAGTAAATTTTAGGACAATGTGAGTGGTATGTTAGCCACTTTATTTGGGTGATATGTTATGCTTCATTGTGTTAGTAAATTTTAGGACAATGTGAGTGGTATGTTAGCCACTATATGTGAGTGGTATGTTAGCCACTATATGTGAGTGGTATGTTAGCCACTTTATTTGGTTGATATGTTAGTCACCATATACATTATGTTGTTAGGACATGTATTGACTTTGGATGTTGTATGAAATTGGGAATGTAGAAGGTACTTCATTCGGCGAGTTGATCCCACGATCTGGCGTGTTCTGAGGATGGGATCAGCTATCTGAGGATATAGTGCATGCGTGGAAGGCCATTCGGGATCGGGTGGCCAATCCCTCCACGAGTTGATGCTGTGAGTGGGCCCTTTGGGATGCTCTTGGCCGAACTAATGTCCGGGGCGTTGCTTGGACCAACAGAGCAACCGGCATCCCGATCGTCTGGCGGGAAGGGCGTTCACCACCTGGGAGGCGATCTCATTCGATTATTATCAATCGGTGCGTATATATGTGTTTTGCAATCTAGCATTACGTGTATGCTCTATTACTTGTAGATGATAAATTGTTGACTAGATCTGGTTTGATTCGTGGCACGGGAGGTGACATCCAAGTATGCCATCTTCAAGAAGGCCAGGAAGGCGGGTATGGACATTGTGGGCATCGTCTATTGCGGTATGTTTATGTTGCTTAAAGTTCATATTTGTACACTATTACAAGTTACTTTTTAAAACGATGGCGATCATTATATATATCTGCTATTTACGATTTCAGGTGAGGTTGATGCTCGTGTGGCGAGGCGAGGACGGGTGATGTGTTGTCAATGAACAAGTTGACAACATCTTCCTAGAGGTCAACAAACCGGACAAGAAAGGGCGAATATATGGACTCGGGAGCCTCGGTTTGCATCGGCTAGTCGGCGTGCTCCTCATCATCGTCCGTGATCCAGACGTCCGGTTTACACAGGACTGGTCTCGGAAATGGTGCGATCGCGGTCAGGAACATGTTGCTCGGCTAACTCGAGAGATGGAGCAACAAAGGGGCGAGATGGAGCGCCTGACGAAGAAGCGAAGGAGGAGAACGAGCACCTTGATTCTGAGATGGAAGCGATTCATGTCCTGATTCGCCATCACCCACCCCCACCCGTCGATAGCTAGTTATGTATCGTATGTTGATTTTTTTCATATTTACACTTGTTTGGATAATTTCTCGACAATCGAATATTACTTTTTATTCATTGAAACATTTTTCGTATTATTGATTTATTATCGAACATTATATTGATTAAATAGGTGAACTACGAAAATAGGGATTAATATGAAATAAATAGTAGCGGAATTAGTGACGGAATTCACGGATGTGGAATTAGTGACGGAATTTCAAATTCGTCACTAGTCGATAAAATATTTAGCGACGGATAGAATCTATCCGTCAAAATATAGCGACAGATAGATTCTATCCGTCACATATATAGACGGATAGAATCTATCCGTCAAGATATTTAGCGACGGATAGAATCTATCCGTCGCTAAATTTCTAATTAAAAAATAATTGGACGATCCAATGCGTCCAATCTGTCATGAATCGACGATTTGATTGTTATCCGTCAGCTCGAGGCGACGGATTTTCTATCCGTCGCCCGATCCGTCGCCAGAGCTGGGGCGACGGATAGCTGGCCTGTAGCGACGGATCTATCCGTCGCTACAGGCCAGATTTTTTGTAGTGATAGTTGTATGTTAGTTAAATAGACAAATAACGGTTTCATTTCTGTAACCTTATAATTTATTTACTTGTTACTTTCTTCAAAATTTGCATATTGAAGAAGTACATATAAAAGTTGTTGTTAACCGACCAACACCCTCAAGATACTCGGAAAAGCAACTTTTTCTCTCTAGATGCTATGTTCTAAACGAAGTTGAATTTATTGTCGTAGAAAATATTGGGACGAGCAATGGCCCAGAACTGGGATCACGGTCTGTATTGGGGTCCTCAGGGGATGGTGTTACAGATTCCGTTGCTCGAACTCGTGGACGAAGTGGAGGAACCGGAATACGAAACAATAGTGGAACACATGAACCGATTCTCCAAAATCCTTTTGATCGGGACAGAACAACTACTGATACATGTTTTGGAGATACCTCCCATGGTTTGGAAGTATTCAGTGGAGGCTCATTACAGAGAGAGGATGAATCACGTTCGACAATTCTGGCTCCGAGTGCATGTAAAGGAGGAGGAAGTGGACATAATTCATCGACAGTTGTTGAATCTGCTCATTCAACAGGAGAATGGCATTTTTGGTCCCATGGTTTGGGCCAAATGGCGCACGCAGTCTCACATTTGAAGCTCTGGCATGTTTCATCCCAATTTCCAGTCAACTTCAGGTCCGTGGTCCATTTTCGCTGACGTGGCTATCGGGTGAACTCTAAATTGCGATTTTGACTTCCACATCATCTGACACATCACCACCAACCTATTTACACTTAAATTTAAGTCCAAAATTGAATTTCTAAATAAAAAAAAGAAATAAAATGAAAACAAAAACAAAAACATAAACTGAAGAAAAACAAAAGAAACATTCAATTAAACGGAAGGGTTCTCTCTCGGTGGAGAAGGCGGTGCAGCATAATCGATAACTGGAAATCTCCTCTTCTTAATAGGTACAACACTAGCCAAATGGACAGACATTTCTTCTACAGAGCAAGAAAATTAAAAGGTTAACATCTTTACACTAACCACTGGTGCTATTAGTATATAGCTACAGAAAAGCTAAAAATAAGAAAACTCAGATGACCAAATTGAAACCAAAAAAAAATGGATAAAATTTAAGAAACAACAAAATTGAAACTCTCCAATCTGAGCTCTTGTTGTGAGCTGAAAACCAAGAGTAAGAACTCAAGCTATAAAATGATAGATTGAAACTTTCCACTTATCGAATCGAATCACCAATGAAACGACGTTCAATCAGATTGAAGAAAGACAAAATCGAATACCTAATACACACCATCGATGGACCTCGGAAGAAACGCACACGAAAGTACCTTCTGACATTCAAAACACAAAAGTACAATTGCTAAGTGTTAAAGACCTAACAAAATAGAGTGAAGAATTACGATTGTTTCTAGAAATGTAAAAATACTGTGAAATTGTTGAGAAGCAGAGCAAGAATAGATTTATCCGGTAATTGCGGTGAGAAATTACCTTAGAAATCGAGGAGAAATTGGAGAAAGCCGATTTTGAGATTTTTTGTTGTGTGAATGGAGAAAAAATGGAGAGAGGAAAATGGAGATGGTTGATGGAGATGGAGATGGAAATTTAGAAATTCAATGTTGGACTTAAATTTAAGTGTAAATAGGTTGGTGGTGATGTGTCAGATGATGTGGAAGTCAAAATCGCAATTTAGAGTTCACCCGATAGCCACGTCAGCGAAAATGGACCACGGACCTGAAGTTGACTGGAAATTGGGATGAAACATGCCAGAGCTTCAAATGTGAGACTGCGTGCGCCATTTGGCCCAAAACATGGGACCAAAAATGCCATTCTCCCCTCATTCAACTTATTGTACTATGGAGGGGGGGGGGGGGGGATTGTTAGCCCCGTCCACCCATTCAATATTTTTGGTTTACCAATGAAGGTTCTTTCTTGGAATTGTCAAGGGGCAGGAAGCCCAGATTTTGTTTCTAATTTTCGTGATTTAGTTAGAGAGCATATACCACATGTCGTTTTTAGTGTTTGAAGCAAATGCTGACCTAATTATCCCGACTCTTGGCTTTTCAAGTTGGGAAAAAGCACCAACCCATGGTATGATGGGTGGTATCTGGATGTTGTGGAACCATGAGGAAAATGATGTTGAAATACTACATGTTGATGACCAAACTATGCATGCCTTAATAAGTAGGAAGGAACAAGAGAGTTGGGTGGTTTCTGGGATTTATGCGCAACCAAGGCAAGAGGATAAAGCTAGGGTTTTTGGTAGTATAGAACGTTTTGCTGAACATCTGGATCTTCCCTGGTTGGCTACTGGAGATTTTAATGAGATTCGATTCACACATGAGAAGATGGGAGGAAACGTGGCATCCATTCGTAGGTGTCAAGCGTTTAACCAATGGATTGAACTCCGTGATTTAGGTTTCCATGGGCCGAAGTTTACATGGGATAATCAGGGATATGGGATACCTAATATTCGAGAACGCATTGATAGAGCTTTAGCAAATGATAAGTGGTGCAAATTATTCCCGAATAATGCAGTTCTTCATGTCCCTAAAACATACTCGGATCATCATCCTATCCTGACATGTTGCTACTGCCTAGAGGAGAAGAAAAAGAATACACCTTTTCGTTTTGAAAAGGCGTGGCTGGAACATGAAGACTGTAAAGACCTAATACAACATATTTTGTTAGAGAAGAAAGAAATTGTTCCAGCAATAGCCCAGGTACTAGATGTTTTCATACCTTGGAACCGAACCAAGTTTGGAAATATATTTCAGAAAAAATGGCAACTAAAAGGTCAACTTGATGGCATCCAAAGAGCACTCTCAAAACATTACAGCTCGTTTCTAGTTAATTTGGAGAAAGATTTGATTCGAGAATTTAATGTAATTCTCAAGCAAGAAGAATTATTTTGGTTCCAAAAATCAAGGGTCAAGTGTATTGGACGGGGAATCGAACACAAAATTCTTTCACCAATCGACATTGGCACGAAGGAGGGTGAATAAGATTATGATGCTGAAAATTGATGATATTTGGGTCCAGGATCAACAAATTCTCAAACAACATAGCAGGGAGCATTTCCAAGCCATATTAGCGCCAACAGTCTGCTTGCAAGGCGCAAATTGTACAGGCCCAATTTTGTACTTTTATCAGGCCAGAATTACAGAGCAAGAATACCATTTGTTGAACATCCTACCAAAGCACCGGGCCCTGATGGACTACAAGCGTTTTTCTACCAACAAAACTGGGAGACAGTGGGTTCTTCGGTCACAAGCTTTATCCAACAAGCATTTTCCGTGGGCTATTTTGAGTCCAGTATGTGTGATGCGTACATGTGTTTAATTCCTAAAGTGCTCCGGCCAAGTAAGATTTCTGAATATTGACCCATATCGTTGTGCAATGTGCTCTATACATTTATCACAAAATCCATTACGATGAGATTGAAGAACTTGATGCCAAACCTGATTTCTCTGTGTCAATCAAGTTTTATTACTGGTAGAAGTACTGGTGATAATATTTTTGTTATGCCAGAGATCCTGCATTCACTACAAGCAAAAAAGAAAAATAAAACAGGATGTATGGTGATGAAACTCGATTTGGAGAAAGCATATGACCGGGTAAATTGGAATTTTCTTGCTGATACTCTTTTTGCATTTAATTTCCCAAGGCGCTTGGTGGATATTATAATGTTCTGTGTACGCAATGCAAAATTATCTCAAATTTTGTGGAATGGTGAACTGCTTGAGACAATCACACATACTTGTGGATTACGGCAAGGAGATCCATTATCCCCATATTTATTTGTTCTTTGTATTGAACGTTTATCCTATATGATCAATAATATGGTGGATCAAAAGAAATGGTCGCTTATACCAGTGTTTTCCCATATCTTGTTTGTGGATGACCTGATTTTGATGAGCAAAGCAATAGTGGCGAATGCAAGGGTGATTAAAAAAGTGATCGTGAATTTTGTGCTATGTCTGGGTTAAGCCTGAACTTAGGAAAATCTAAGGTGCATTTCTCAAAGTCTGATGGGAATAGCTTGAAGAGATGTATTACAGACATATTGGGGTTTAGCCAAACTCCAAATCTTGGAAAATATCTGGGAGTTTATCTCAAACACGGGAGAGTTTCTCGAGCAGAATCGGTGAAATTAATTGATAAGGTCACTGCAAAATTCTCTGGATGGAAGAAGAAATTCCTCTCAACTGCGGGACGAACTACTCTCATACAATCTGTCACGGCAGCAGTACCTATTCATGATATGCAGGTTGGTTGGTTACCAGAACATGTCTGTGATCGTCTAGATAAGCTAAATCGTGATTTTGTTTGGTCGAACGCTGTGTCACAGCAAAAGACACATTTAGTTGGGTGGAAACAGGTAACCAAATCAAAGAAGCAGGGAGGTTTAGGTATCCGAGAGGCCAGAATTAATAATGAGACTATGCTGTCAAAGGTGGTCTGGCAACTGGTTAGTAAAGAACGCACAATTTGGATAAATTTAGTGCAATCAAAATATTTAAAGGGGCAGAATATTTTGCACTATTCTACCAAAACTGGAGATAGCACCTTATGGAAAGGAATTGTGAAATGTGCGCAGAAATTCAATTCAAGTTTCAGGTGGAAAGTAGGAGATGGTGCCACAATTAAATTTTGGTTTGATGTGTGGTACAAGGATAAAGAGCTGTTTACACTGGTGGAGCATTTTGATCACAGAGATAAGGATACCATTTTATCCCAAGTTCTGGATAGTGAAGGCAACTGGAATTTCTCCAGTTTATTCATACAAATGTCGCACAGCTTAATTCAAGAGCTGCTGAACACACAGATAAGTATATGCGAGGCACCTGATGATAATTTGGAGTGACACAGCTACGGGAAAGTTCAGCTGTCAATCAGCATATCACAAGCTCAAGCGATTCTCTAAGATAGCTACTCAAGACCGGCCCAATAGCTTTGATTGGCAAGTAATCTGGGGGAGCAAGTTAACAAATAAGATGAAGCACGTTTTATGGTTAGCAGTGCAAGATCGTCTCTTGACAAACTCACTCAGATATAAGTGACAGATGGACACAGATAGTACTTGTCATCAATGTGATACAGGGATTGAAGATGTATTACATATCTCATGGCATTGCAGGAAAGCACAAGATATTTGGAAAAAAGTGCTACATCAAGCTGATTTAGACACTTTCAATGCCTGGTCTACTGAAACTCCAAGTCGAAGTGGATTCAAGGGATATTTTTTAGTGGCTAACGGGGAAGTCGGAGCCAGCACAGGAGATGGTGGAAAGGGTATAGAAATGTATTCATCTTCTGCATAGACCATGGGACATTGAGCTGAAGAAGATTCATCATAGAGCAAATTTTGTTGCTGATCATCTTGCTATCAAATTCCCGTCATTTGTCAGCCGCGACTTAAAATTCCCTTTGAGGTTAGCTTCAAACCAAAGCTTATCCTCAATATTGTCAAACTTGAGCAAGTCGTCCGACTTTATTCAGGACGCTTTTCACACGGGATCTTTTGATGCAAACTTGTGTGCGGCATGACATTTGTTTGCTTAATTAATTCCCAAGGTGATAAATCCCAGTAAGATATCAGAATTTCGTCCTATCTCGTTATGTAATGTTCTATATAAATTCATTACCAAATGCATAAGCTTAAATGCCGGAGCTAATATCATTATGTCAGCCTAGTTTTATACGTGGTCGATGCACTCAAGATAATGTACTTGTGATACAATAGATCTACACTCGCTATGGGCTAAAAATTTCAGAACGAAGGACTGTGGAAGTCAGTGAATTTCGTGGATGCGCGAGATAATTTGGTAACATTGAATCAGGTGTTGAATTCAGACGGGTCATGGGATTTCTCCAACTTAGCCACACCTGTTCCGGCAGAGTTACAACAGAAATTGCTCTCCTCTAATATATATCCTGCTATCGAACGGACGAAGATAGGGTACTATGGAATAATTCAGCTAATGGTCTCTTCAGCTGCCAGTCTGCTAATCAAACTCTATATATGCAGACTTACACAGTTCCCACGGAAAGGAAAAATTGGTCTTGCATTTGGAAAAGTAAGCTTCCAAACAAGATGAAACATTTTCTACGGTTAGCTCTCCGTGGTCGACTCCTTACAAATTCTCTGCGTTTTAAACGTCAGTTAGCAACTTCCAGTGTTTGCACACAATGCTAACAAGAGGAGGAGAATCAACAATATTTCAATAACAGTACCGCGTCCTATTAAATTCAATCATTGTTGACTGTTTTATGAGTTTTGTTGATAATGTTATTAACCAGTAGAATAACAAAATGTAGGAAGAGTGTTTAATTTGTTTGAGTGGGAGTTACGTTGGGATAGTGAAGTGTAAGTTTTGATAGATGGATCACGAGGATGACACCACAATTGGACTCCGTACACTGTGGATCCCATCTCTCCAACAATACCAACCAAACGCAGCATACCCAATAGTACTCTTGGTTTTACTTTTACCACCGGGTTTGATCAAAATCGTAAAACTCTCCTTTTGTCCTATATCCCTGAAATTCAAAATTTCCGGCGAAATTGCCACCGCCGGAGACTCCATGCTAACTCGGTACACCCCTGCACCACCAATTGTAAAAGGTTTTAATATTCACCACGATTATGGTGTTGCTTGTATTGAGTATATATAGTACAAGTTTACAATATACAAAAATGTTACAAGATATGTGAAATCCCGAGAATCCTAATCAGTGATATTATTGCTATGCAATGAATGATTCTCGCGAACTTCAACACCAATACTAGTAACACTTCTCGTCACATTAACACCCGCGCCACCAACTTTCGGCACCGCAACAGACGGATAGTTTAGATCACTCGGCGCAGGAAACTCAATTATCAGGGCATTTAAATGACTCATCTACTCTTTCAGCGCTATTCAAATTACACAGGTATAGTAGATAATCATTGTACTCTACCTCGTAAATCAGGCCTGGATTCATAGCCTTTAATGGTTGGAAATGACCGGACCCGTAATGGAATGGACTGGCGGCGGGACTTCCTCTTCCATCACTGATTGGCTGCCCGATGTTGTTGGTTTGACTATCGTTGATCTTATCACAGCGCTGCTCCATTTTGGATTAGCTGATTTTATTAAGGCGGCAACGCCAGCTACGTGTATTGTTAGCAAGGTACATCAGTGCACCAATAGCACTAAGATATGGTACTTCGGGACCAAGAAGTTCTATTGTGTACCAATGATCACAATATCTATCGTGTACCAATATAGTAAATTAACGTCAAAGCCTATATATCAGGCTGTGTATTGTTAGCAAGGTACATTAGTGCACCAATAGCACTAAGATATGGTACTTCGAGACCAAGAAGTTCTTCATCATCTTCACGAGGTCTAAATGGATCTCTTTTCACATCTAGCGACCTTACAACCATGGTGTTGAGGGATAAAACCTCAAACACCAACACTACTACTGCAAGTAACCTAATCTAGGATCCATCTCCAACTTGAAGTCCGAGAGAAGGCTTGTCCGAGCAAGAGTACCTGAAAGGACTAAGTGGGGGGGGGGGGGGGTTAGAATGGGTTACCCGGATTGCCTAAGTCAATCCGGAAGGAGGCTTTACTCAAAGGAGAGATGAAAGCTCTCAATGCAATAGTAGCGGGAAAGGTAATGAAATCAAGGTTGTTTAGAACTTAGGAGACAACACAATTTCCTAGGTGATTTTGCTTACCTCAAGGTCTTGGACCTTGTGTTATATTTATAGTTATCATATACTTATGAAGTAGCTCATAAGATGATGCCAAGTGTATGCCTCAGATTTGGACACCAATGCTACCTTTGGCCCATGGCCCATTAGTGAATAGTAATCCAATACTAATTAATGGGCTGGGAGGGTAGTTTGGTCCTTTCCCTCTGAGAGTACTGTTCCGCACGTTGGGTCCGTGTAAGTCCCTCGGACAGATCCGCATGATTGGATGACTCTGCCTTGGGTAACTCTAGGTGTCCGGACCTTAGAGTTCCACGGAAGCATCTCGATGGTTACATTAAATACGTTTGTCTTATCAGATCGGTGGCGTCCGAGATTCTCTCGTCCGGTCCGTTTAGCATCTTAGGACTGACAGTTTGCGGTACTTGGGAGGACCAGGTAACCTTTTGTCAAGCTCGGAAGTCATTCATCTAGCTTGGTCGGACCTAGCTGAAATGGCGTGCTGACTTGTGAGTACTAGTTGACCTGAGATGGTTTCCTTTAGGACGGACCACTCGAAGGTCGGACTAGAATTGGATGGCTATCTTAGCCTTGATACGCTCTAGGACACGCTCTATGGCGCCCTTAACAGATTGGACATATTTCCGTATCAACATATGTCCCCCCCAGTTTCCAAGTATCTTAGTAGAAGATAGTTGGTAACTATGAGGGATCAGTCGTGTCTGTGGAGCGTGTCCGAATCGTTAGTTAAAAGAAAAAGGAAAAAATCCTTTTTGTCGGGATCCGTCGTCCGTGTCCTCAAGGATTCAATATATCTCTTTCCCCCCCCCCCCCCCTTTTCCGTCTACAGTCCGAGTTATCACATAACTAGGACTGTAGATGGAAAAGGTATTTGTATCCGAGATATATGGGTCCGAGTACGGTTAGGATCTGACGAAGTCTTTCGAGGAAGATCAAGTAGGAGGTTATCCATTGGGCCAAATTTGTGAAATGGTCCTGATGGACCTCCGAACAGTAAATCAACGGGGTCCAACGAGTTGCTTGTCCGGCCCATGGGGTAAGATCCTGAGGGGAACGATGCGACCGTTGGATTGGAAAGCCTCAACGGTTGAGATCAAGTGACGCGACTCCTCTGTCAGGCACTAAACGTAATGCGTTGTTAGCCATCTATTCGTGGATCGTCATGACCGTTGGATTTGAACAGATCGACGGTCGGGGTTTAATCCTAAGTGATGTGACGCTTGGCCTTCCCACTTTGCTCCTATAAATAGTTAGGCGATTGGTCACTTTCATACTTTAGCTAAATTTGAAACTCTGAGCAATCTTTAAGCAATTCAAACAACGCAAGATCGATCCGAGCAACTGGGACTTGTAAGACTTTGGGCTATCCAGCTGAGATCTGTAACCTCGGAACATTATCCAAACTCGATCGTCCGTGGAACTTTCCTGTTTGAATATTAGCAAGTAAGTACCCCTCGTTTTTTGGCTTTGTTGCAGTTGCCTGTATTCGCTATCCCATCGCATGTCTAGTGTAGCTTCCCTTGCTGCTTCCGTAATTGTGCTTGTCTTTAATAATTGGCTCTCGCGATACCTTTGGTTGAGATGGTAGTTGATGTGTTTCTGCTGCATGCTTATAATATGCCAATTTTCCTCACTGATGCCTTGTGCTTTTATTTGGTACGTCCCGTCCGACACAACCCGTCTTGACAATGCATGCTTACTTGTAAATCGGTATTGGTTGTGGTGTTCGCCTGTAAATTGTTTCTTTTATTGCCGTGCCATAAGGGGCAGATTGTGGTGCCAGTAAGTACTTATTGCGCTGTGGTCTTGGGGCCCCTGTCCTTCTGTGTATAGAAAATCTTAGGGTTTAAACTTTTTCTCGGACCTCTGGACTTAATAAGACATATAAATGAACTCTCGGACAATAACAATCATCGTTTCTGATCCGTTTCCTTCTGCCCTATGATGTCCGGGAGCGATAGTCAAAACGTTCGCGAGGTGCGGGATTACCAGGATGGAGCAGATTCGGGTGGTGAATCCGCGGACGCGAGCGTGTCCGTAGAAGATTATCTCGTGGATGTCTTATTTTCCAGAGATTCACGCCAGTACCGGAACCCATGAAATACCAATCCTCCGGCCGGACGGCCGATGGTCGAAGAAGGTGTTAATGAGGCGAGAACGTTGGTTCAATCTCGGACTATGGCGGTGGGAGAGCCTATAGATCCGAATGAGCTTCAACTTGAACGGCAGCGGTGACAATGGCATGAGGCGATGATGGCGTGGAGATGTTCGGAGGCGAGTGGAGGACCGTGTTGTGGTAGAGACAGTCCGCCCAACCTGTACATCTGGGAGACTGATGGTGGCCGGAGGAAGAAGGCGGAGAGGAAGAAGGTGAAGACGGGAGGAAGAAGAGGAAGGTTCTCCGATGTCCGCCCCTCGGAGAGGTGCCGGTCGTTGTATTGCACTCAGAAGCCGCTCAATCCAGCCTTCCGTTGGTTGAAGGTCGTGGTGCCCAGCGAAGGATCAAATTTCGCCCCGCATCCGCAGTAGTGATAGCAGACGAGTTCGGAGAGCTAAACGCGGACGGGCTTCTTCCTACCTGTCCATCGAGGGTCCGGCCCGAGGAGATTCCGGAAATGAGGCGAAGATGGGAGATCCCTAAGTCTGTAGAAATAATGATCCCTGATCCCGGGCATGCATTCTATAACCCACCTGCTGGGTATATGTGCGTGCACGAGGTTGCCTTCTCCTGCGGATGGAAGATCCCCATTGCCACGGAGCTGAAGAACATCCTCAACCATATTGGCATAGGTCCGAGTCAGGTTATCCCCAAGTCCCTGGGTAACCTTATTTGTTTTGTAATCTTTTGTAAGAAGAAGGGGCAAACAGTGAATTTTGAAAACTTCAGTGACTTTTCCATGTCTCTTCAAATCCGGAAATCCCCTTTTTTACACTTTTATGAATAGGAAACCCTATAACTTCATCTCGGACTCCATCTCGTCGTTGGGGTCGAAATGGTGGGATAGGTACATTTTTGTACGGATGGCTTTGAAGCCAGGGATGTCCGAGAGACAGAGGGAACAATGTGGGCGGCCCACAAAATTCCTTAGAGAGAGTATCCCTGATTGGCGTCCGCTTCCGAAGAACGTTGCTCCCTGGGTGGCGGAGATCCACAAGAAGAATGATCCGCCTACCTACCCGTTCCACGGACTAATTTGTCAGCCGCTGCCATATCTATGCGTGGCCGATCTGCCGTGGAAGTCGGAGGAAAGACAGATTTCAGTAAGGAGTCTAACTTATGATTTGTGCGACTCCGTGTTTTGAATGTCTCGTTATGAATTTTCTCATCTCCGATATTCCTGTTGTTTTTCTGTCAATCGTCCGCGTCCTGAAATGTTTACATTGCTATGTAGCTTACTGGTTCGACTACATCATGTCGACACTCGCTGAAAAGAAGAGGCAGCAGAGAGAGCAACAATCTCTGGAGGTCGCCGCCGGTCAGAGGGCCAAGATCATCAACACGTTCGCTGGTCTTCCTATGGGAGATCCCAAGAATGCGGCAGTGTTCGCCGCAGAGGAGGAGAGGCGGAACAAAGCGGGAGAAGATCTGCAAGCCCTCGGCGTGCAAGGGAAAGCCCTCACTCGGGGCCATCGCCTGCACCACCATCCGCTGCTGGATCCGGGCCTCAACAAGAAGTGTTCATGCGGGATGCCATAACGTCTGGGCGGAAGAGGAGAGCTCCCGCGGAGGCCTCCCAATCAAGCAAGAGGCAGCAGCTGGCCGCCGTTTTACCGTCTGACCAGGCCGCTCTCGACAAGGAGTATGAGCGTGCCTGCGGACTTCCTGAGGTTGAGCGGGTCGGTGGCCTCAATGTTCTATATCAGCAGGTTCGTGATCTTCTAGTGGTTTTTTCATTATGTCCTTATGACAAGCGTACAACTTATGTCTATACGGATTCTTTGCAGCTTGGGTGCTTCATCCGAGCTATGCAGTGGAAGGCGAGTGAGCGGGCTACCATTGAGCACGAGTTGTTCAAGGCCATGGCCAGGTCCGCGGATGAGGCCGAAAAAGTGAAGCAGTTGGAGATGCAGCTGAAGGAGCACGTGAAGTTCCATAAGCTGAAGACCAGCTGGGAGGCAATCAAGGCGGACTTGGATTGGCAGGAGGGTTTCACCCAGAAATCAATGAGAGCCTTCCGAGCCATGAAGGATTTCTTGCTTGAAGACCTCCAATACTCTCGTCTTGAGGCGGGCCGGGATTTCATGAGGTCGGATTCTTTCAAGTTCTTCATTGCAGACAAGTCCGACGAATCTCGGCTGAATGGGTTCTCCGCTGCAATCGGTCAACTACAGTCCAAGGGGCTACTTCCTCAAGATTTCAATTGGAAGGCGGAAGGGTTAAACCCTTCTGCGGATGCTAACGGCGTGGAAGTTCCCGTGGATGTTGTCTCGGACGATCGGTTGGCCGCTTGTGAGTTTGCGGAACTCGTCACTGAGGAAGGAGAATTGGAGATCAAGAACGGTGGACCCTTCCTTCCGAAGTGTGTGCCGGATGCCTTACAAAAGGTGTGCTTCGTCCCGTTCGAGAATTACCGGGCCTTCCTCAAGGACTGGTATTACATGCCTTCCCGGGTAGTTGGTCTTGCTGAAGACTTCAACTTGTTCGAGCTCGCGGAGTCCCTTGCTGTCCAAGCTGCTGCCAACTCGTCTACTGCTGATCCGCCTCGAGTTGAAGAAACTGGTCCGAGCCAGCTTAATCCTTAGTGAAGAATCCGGGGTATGCCCCGTGAAACTTATGTAATGTCTGGAATCTGCAACTCTTTGTGGCACGGAACAATGCTTTAAACAATGCTGCTTTATTTGTTATCCGTACTAACTGTCTGTAAAACAATATTTCTCGTAATTTCGAATTATTGCCTGCTTTCTGCTTTATTTGCTTCCGTCCATCGTTCGTATGTTTTACTATCATAAAACACATCTTTAAAGAACACGGATCGCAGTAGATGGCGTCCGACGTAGAAGTCAAAACCATCGTTTCACGAATTTCGTACCGTCCGTGATTGCTAAATTCAATTGACCTTTGGGATGCGTGATTCTTCTAGAAGGGAGGAAGGTGAAACAGTGAATTTGTCATTATTACTGCGTCCCATCAACTTCCAAGCCGTCGGATGATCGACAAGTGGCGAGATCTTAAGGACCCGTTGCGACTATAAATAAGAGTGTGGTAATTCTTTCTTTTTCACTGCCATACCCTTCTTCATTCTGTGTTTTGTTTTATCCGCTCTAGCCTCCCACAAAAGCCGGAGATCTCCAAGATGTCGGAATCTGATGACGAGGAATATCGGCATTGGGTAAACTGTGCTTGTGGGCACATGCATCCTCCAATTTACCCAGGTACGGGGACCGCGGATGACCCAATCGTCCTTGATTTTGAGGGAGATCCTCCTCAATGTCCGGGAATAGCTAGAAGGCGAGCCGAGGAAGAGAGGGAGCGGACGCTGAAGTTGATCCGTACGAGGATCCGAATGCAGCAGCAGGCTCGTCAGAGCCGAGGTGGAGGCTCGGAGTCCCAAGGCTCGACTTCCGGAGTCTGGTAAAGGAACAAGGCGGGGTATGTCCCGTGGGAGTATGTACTGATCCTTGGACCTTTTCAGATTGTACTTCTGTTATGTAAATGTTCGGATAATTTTGTCTATGAAATTCGAACTATTTTTCCTCGGACGAGATCGCCGTCTTTTTCTTGTGCAAGCTTCGTCGGATTATATTAACGCACATATCTTTGTAAAATGACCAAGAAAATCGGACGTGGTTGATGGGCTTGGTTAGGTTTGATTGGATAAACCTATCTGGCCCAACACTGTTCAACCCAAATGAATAGTTTAAGCCCATTGTCAACGTCGAAGTTCTGACGTGTCGGACGCCTATTGGTTCGTTACTTCTATAAATACTCTGGATCCCTCTTGGCCTTGGTCGTGCAAATCCAACTTCCAATTTCCATATCTACTCAGTTAGCAAGAAGATGATTTCTTGAATAGTTTCCCCCTCTTGACTCCCGTCCACTCTCAAGTCGGCCTTCATCCTGAGCCTGAGAGTGGCGTGGGTCTAGAGGGGAAGATTGTTGAAGATCTCGGTTTGAATGTATATCTGTCCGTCTCCTCTGCTTTCTTCCAACCCCACTTTAATGGTTTCCGTATTTCGAGAGAGTTTGAGTCTCTAAAGCCGGTGAGGCGGAAATCTCTTCCTGTTCGTACTTTGTTTTCCCCGGGCACAGGATTTGCAATGCCACGTTTTAGTGGTATCATGAGGGATACCACCACGTTTAACCATTTTCCTGTGTGCAGGTAGATCAAGTTCCTGGCCTCCGCGGAAACCAGATTCGCCGCTCGACATGGAAGAAGCTTTTTCCGACGGGGGAACGATCTTTGCTGGGAGATGGCGTATCTTCAGAGATGTTTTCTGCCTTTTTCATATTGCGTTCGTAAGTCCGGATATCGATCCGAGATTGAAAATTGTACAGACAAGATTATGTATAATTCGTCTTTGTATGAATGAAATCTCTTGCTTTCCTTGTCATTAATCGAACGTTAAATCATATATGCATGGATCGAAAGATCACAAATCGAAAGATAGAGGTTGTATTGATTTGCCGGAAATTCAATTACAACTTGTGGGCTCTAAGGCCAATGACAAAAGGATCGAAAAACAGAACTGGCGGAGTTCCGTGTAGTAATTTGTTGAAACTGAATTGACCAATCGATCTGAAGGAGATCCACACAGTTATCTCTATGCATAGAACTTCTGAAGGTTCCTAGCATTCCACGGACGCTTGAGGGGATGTCTGTTCTCATCTTCTAATTCATAACTGCCATTCACTCTTGCGCCAATAATCTTGTAGGGTCCTTCCCACTTGGGCTTGAGTTTTCCAATATTGTTCAAAATGTCGGCTCGTCGAAGCACCAGGTCTCCGATTTGCAAGTTAGCCGCTCGAACGTTCCTGTTGTAGGTTTGGGCAGCGGTTGCCTGATACCTATGGAAGCACTATATCTCCTCTAGCACGCAAGCCGGAATACAACGTCCTCCAAATAAAAGTCTTGCATGTACCACCATAGCCGTATAAAAAGAACACACCACCTCTGCCCCCGTCAACTGCATCCATAATCTTATCGTAAATTGTACGCTCAAACGTGGGTACAATCCATCGAATTCTGATCTCATGGCATCTCTGTTGTATGACATCTCATCAACTATAAACTGATTCGTGGCGTTCTCTGTTATAGACTCATTTGGGATTGGCATAGACTCAAAAAAAGCAAGACTGCTGCAGTTTGCTTTCAATAGCTTCTCAATTTCAAGCAACGCTAGGTTATGGATTTGTTCATCTGTAAGCCTCAAACCTGAATCGCGAAATGAATCGAAATAAGTAATAAGTAAATGTATAGCATTTTCGTATTTCGGTAAAATATAAAATTTACTAACAAATTACCAGGATTATGAGAAGTTTTTTGCTTGATGTATAGAATGTTGTCAGATAAGAAGTTACATGTCTTCCTCCATACCTCCTCTGGTCTCGCCATGCTTCAAGAAAGAAGAAGCTTCGATCGTAAAAAGATGACGAACGAAACGTGCTAATCCCCAATGACTTGCCTCAGTAATTCCACGGACATACTCCCCGTCATCTGTTAGTAGGCCTAAAGCCACACATGAGTCCTTGCAGGTCTCGTAAACAACACCGTTCACTGTTCTAATATCCTGGAAAAATGTGCACCTCTAACTTGATTCAACATAAGTCGCATATAGTACATGTTTTCCAATGCCATCGGCACATTATACATCCTTCCAACAGCTTGTGCCTTGGTTTTCCTACGCGACCACTTCTTCAGGCCATCCTTCCAGTAATACTCACAGGGCAACTCAGGATACGTCAATTTCCTAGCTTCCGGGCCAACCTTGTTCTGCTCAAACCATTCAAGAAACTTCAACTGCTTAACTGAAGGCTTATCAAGCAGATCTGTCATGAAATCTCCATCTCTGAAAGGTACCCCCTGCTCATCCTCTAGATGAAATGCTAAACTCTCAACCGCAGGTATCCTATAATGTATCTAGAATTAAAAAATTCTCCATATTGCCTCACATGCTGAAACATATCGACAATCAGTATGCCTCTTAATCTCATCATTATTATTTATGTCTATGGATGTAACACCCGCTCTGTCCCTTCCTTGCAACATGTACTTGAACAAATATTTCATTTAAGCCCCACCTTTATAGTATTCTATGTTAATGTGAGATTGGTACTTCAGGAGCAACTGAGCATTGTAGGGGACAACAAAACTATTTAAAAACGTCGACTCATATACTAAGTTCGGCAACAAATAAATCTAGGTTTACGACAATAAACTAAGCATAATATTTAATTAATATAAATCTACATGTTGTCAAGCTGAACTCCATTTTTATCGACGGTGACACCTGTGTCCCTTCTTCAATACATGTGATATCCAACATCGACAACATAGGTATTTTCGTTGTAGCTATTTGGAAAATGTTTGGAGCACCTGTTGTCCTCCATGCATGGAGAAGTAGGTCTAGCCGGACCACATGGTCTGTGAATCATATGGGTTGACACTACGTCGTACAATTCTGGATTAGTATCCTTGTCAGGTAACTCTGCACATATGTAGTCATCAATGTTATTTTTAATCTTCTCCTCACCCGCCTTATTCAGGATTACCAAAATATGAACTTGCGGAAGTCCCCGCTTTTGGAACTCAACGGTGTATATGACTAAAAAAATTCATAGTAATAGATATTATAAAGCATTTTTGGATTTCATAGAATATAAACATGTAGAGACAAAAAAAAAAAAAAAAACCCAACTTACGTGCTTTTGGTTTTCCAAACATATGTCCATCATTTATATCACTGATCAACTCATCGAGTTTCATTTTGAAGAGTCGACATATGATATTAGGCTTGTTTTCCGGTCTCAACCCAAGACTCTCAACATACCTTGTGATCTCTGACCACTTTGGATTGCATGTAAATATGAACAGGCACGGATATCCTGCCCACTTGCATATAGTCATAGAATCCTGGTACATCTGCATGTACCATCTAGCACCCCCTGTATAAGATGATGGCAGTATGAAGAGACTACCACATGATGTAGGATCATATTCAAAGTTATCAACTTTGCTGGCAATCTTTTTATAAGATTTGTATCTAAGCTTTGGTTGATTGTGACGAATCCACTGAAGTCTTTGTGACTCCATCATCATGTAGGAATCAACAATAAACTGTTGAAAAAATCTCCTGCCAAGTATAAGCTGGTGACCTTCTCCCTCCCTGTGTTGAATTCTGAATGCTAAGAACTCCCTAAGTGTGAGATCTGGCCTCTTACTGTATGTAATTCTGGTATCTCTGTATACCAACAATCTTCTGCATACACGAACAATAGTGGGTAATGCATAGGGATATAGCATGGAAGAAATTCATTTATCCTTTGCAAATATCCAGTCGACTTCAACTCAACCATGATATCCCTCTTATGCCTCACATTCTCAATGTCTCCTTCAATAATGGCAGCAACCTTTGACGCAGTAGGTAAATTATAGGTCCGTCCATCCTTGGCACGTTTTGCTATAAGTTGCAGACTAATATATGCTGAGTTATTAAGAGATATACGATCCCTAGCCATCCTATATGTTTTGGCATAAGGATTATATTGGTCGACCATATCCTTGATGTCATTACGTATGTCCAAACCCTTCCCATCACCACTGGCATACATGCATATATACAAATTTACTTAAATGAACTAATTATCGTGTAAAATTATTATTATAAGGATTTTTATTAAACAATATGTAGATATTACTGGCACTAATCCAAGAGCATTGATTCTGTTATGTACTTCGTGCTCAGTGTCATAGATGTATAGTTGAGCAAACTTTGGTTCTTTTCGTCTGGAAACAAAGAGCCAATTTTGTGGAAATTCTGACCACCCATCTTGAAACAATAAGGACCCCGACCTTTGTTAACCTCTTTGTCTATTTTCCCACCCATAGAAGTAAAAGAGAACATCATGTTATATGCCCATAAGTTCTCAATGATACTCCGACTATTCTCGTGTCTATCCTCTAGGAGATCACTTAACAACTGAGGTGGTTGTTGAAGAATTGAAAGCTTGACGAGACCTCTCATGCAACATAGGGTGAACTTAGGATTCTTTTTTTTTATTAGGTGATCTCCTTTCTTCAAACCAGAATAAAGCACCACAATGTTTACATTTATACTCTGGATCACCCATGTCCAAATACGTTTCACATGCATTTGGAGCAATAATTTTATAGGAGAGACTACAAAATATGTAATTGTCATCCATTATCTTATGTTTGTAGTCTGCAGAAATAATAAGGGTTGTTACATTGAGCCCCATCGGAGCTGAAAATCTAAGAATTGGACATGTGAAATTGATTGTATTTTAACGTTCAAATGTTGAAGTTGACCTCAGTTAGAAATTGGGACATTTTTGCAATTGAAAGAATGTCAATGGATATTATTTGTACTTTTTCTTAATGTAATGTAATGGGTGTTCATTAGAGACTTAATTGTTCATATTTTGGGTTGCAATTTATCTGCTTTGTTATTGTTTGTTAACAATAATAATAATATGGGCATAAATGTCTTTTCAGGCATTAATTCTAGTTTTGGTCGAGTTTGTGTGGACTAAAATGTAATTTTGTTTTTATCGTTAATTGTCATCTATTTTTACTAATGTGTAATTACAAAATCTAACATGGTGCAAGAATGAAATTTTAACAATTAATTTGTATATCTTTGCATAATTAATAATGATTTTGATCAATGTCACATAAACCATTTTTGCACCAGCTCCATTGGTTTGGATTTACCATAATAATAAAATAAATTATTTACCATCGAGTATCTATAATTCTAATGGATACTAAATGATGTATGCCGAATATTTTTTTAAACGAAATATGTGAAAGATACATAAAATTGAGTGTAGAGGTTTAAAAAAATGCACCCAAGAGCAATGATCATGTTGTCAATTCTCTGTTCAACGTCATATATGTACCGTTGGCAAAATTTTGGAGTTTGTACTTTGTTGGGCAACAATGTTCCAATTTTGTATCATTTTATCCATCTATCTTAAAGCAATAAGTACATTTTCATTTATTGATTTACTTGTCTATTTTCAACCCATTGAAGTAAATGCGAAGATGTTGTTATATGCACTAATAATAGAAGAATTATATAAACTGAGTACTTACTGGATAAACAACTAATACTTGTAGAACATATTTCCAAATTAGTATAGTTCAAAACAATGATCATGACAAGATCAAAAAAATAAAATTAGAGCATAGCGACTACTAATGGACAAAATTCTTCATTAAATGCCTCGATTTCTTCTATAATGTAAAGAAAAAGACGCAAATCTATAATCTGCAGACCTAGGAGATTTAATCACCAAAGAGAAATCCACTTTAGTTAATTACTACATGTTGCCATTCAAAATTTCGAACCACTCCAGTTGCTAATTTGTCAGTCAAACTTTTCACACCTTTTAATTAAAGGAACCATAAGACACAAATTTTGACACCAAGCAATAATCTTGGCCATTGATACCTAGCAACAACACCAATACCACCCCTATGTTGACTCTACTTGTCTGTAGCATCAAAATTAACTAAAATGATACCAAGATCAAGAAATAACCAAGGTGCTGCCACAATTGACTATGCAGCACATAAAGATCTTTTACTGACTATATCTATTTCATCCTTAAAATAGTGCATTAATAATCCAATAAAGTAAATTTTCAAAATCATAACAAACTCAATATATACAAAGTGAAATTTATATTCAAAATGTTCCATGTAGTAAATATATAAGATAGAAGGTAATATTTGAATAAATAATGAGTAAAAAGTAGAAAATGTGTTAGAATTCATGTAAATGTTGATAAGATGATGGTTTGTATTTAATCCAATGCGTAACTTTATTGGTCATTTTTAATGTATCCATTCGTAATTATATACCTAAATAAATATTGATTTCTTTGATAACTGGAGAAGTATTGAGTATTTAATAAATGCTCTACTTTTAAATTTTCATTATTTCAATTTATGTTATTTAATAAAAATAATATTTTAATAAATAAATACTTTAATTAATTAATAAAATATTCAAGTTTGATGCCTATGGATTCGTCTTGTCACGGTGAATATATATATATATATATATATATATATATATATATATATATATATATATATATATATATATATATATATATATATATATATATATATATATATATATATATATATATATATATATATATATGTTTAAAATATTTTTAGGAATTTTGTAAATAAATATATATGAGATTAAATAATAATTATGTATTGAAATAACATACTAAAAATAAATAATTAGAATATGACTACATCTTAACAACTTAAAATGTTCCACTTTCAATATACCAAATTTAAAATTATAATAACCAATCAAAATCCTTCATATTTCCACATAATTGATGATGTGTAATGCATGAGAATGCTTCAAATTTTTTTCTTTTAATGTATAGATAGATACATGAATCTTTAATATTGGTCAACGATTTTAGGGGTGGATGTAATGTTCAAACAGCGGGTATGAATCTGTAATTGAACATTAATCTTGCAGGGATCTATATGTAAATTACCGTTATTATTATTATTATTATTATTATTATTATTATTATTATTATTATTATTATTATTCATTTAGTGATGGTTTAGTTATGACAAGCAGCCTGCTCTTTTCAAATCAAATTTCATCGAATCGAATCAATCGAATGGAATCGAATCGAATCGAATCAAATCAAACTAATCGAATCGAATCGAATCGAATCAAGAAATTATTGTAATAATAATAACAATTATATGATGGTATATATAATCACAATTAAAAAATATATTATTTTGTCATCTTTCTCACATTCTTCCTACTTTTTTCTCGCTATTTTACATTTTATTTATTATCAGATAACAAACTTTAAAACCAATGGCGTGGAAGGTCTTTTATACGATCGCTCAAATGGAAGACACATATCAAATATACGTGATTGTTGCTACCTTCACTGCATAATTTTATGCGTGTAAACTTGAAATACCAGCCAAATATGATATCAATGTCCGTGGAGTGGATAATGATTTATCGAGCAAACGAAAGAAACGATGAGCAGGGTGCATGAGATGACATTGAGAATTTGTGGCTCTATTCCGCAATATAGAGCAGGAAGATAATATAGAGGAATAAATGCCATTTTTCAATATTTGTGATATATAATATTATTTTTATTAAGTTTGGTCCGATTTTTGGTTTGGTTTAACTTGTTTTAGTTTTTGAACACGTAGATTTTTGTTGTTAAATCAGAATTATACTCTTTATTTCATTGATTTACTAAAAGTCGTATTGAAAAGAAAGAAAAAAGTTGAAAATAACTCAATTGGATAAATTTTTTATTTTCCTGCATAAAAGACGGTGTGTAAATAAATGATAAAATAATATTAATAATATTATTATTATTATTATTATTATTATTATTAACAACAATAATAATAATAATATGAATTTAATGAATCTGGTGGTGAAGGCAATTTGAATTAGGCTGAGCGAACGGGCAATCGAACGAGTTTTCAGTCGAAAAGAAGCCTTAGTAACCGTGGCTGGATGGCTGTCTTATCCTCTCTCTGATCTTTCCTTTCCGGCTTCTTCCTCTTCCATTTCACCTCTTCTCTGCAAACAAAACAAAACAAATCAAATTTGTTGCAGTGAGTGAACGATGAGCAGTATGGCACTTGGGCAGCGAACCGAGTGTCCTTCACTGGCCACACAACGTGCCCGTTGTTTCGGAACAATCAACTCAGCTCCCAAACTCACTACACGACTTGCCTTCTCTTCTCCAATCATCAGAATTCCTCACCAGCAACAGAAGCCACACAGAACGAAGAGGAGCACAAACTCTCTAGTCGTGTCTGCCGCATTGGGCGGATTACTTGGCGGAATTTTCGGTACCGGTACCGATTACGGCGAGTCTACTAGGCAGCAGTATGCCAACACGGTGGCAGTTATCAATCAGATGGAACCTGAAATCTCATCACTCTCCGATTCGGAGCTTCGAGATAAGACTTCTGCTCTGCAGAAACGTGCTCAATCTGCTGTTGCTAGTGGCCAATCGCTCGATTCCCTTCTACCTGTATGATGAATTGCCTCACTGACTACTTGCCTTCATTTTGCTCTTAGTTTGTTTGTTTTCATTCTAATTTAGGTTATGTATATAGGAAGCTTTCGCTATCGTGAGAGAGGCTTCTAAGAGAGTTCTAGGCCTTCGTCCTTTCGATGTTCAATTGATAGGTAATAATCGATTAGTAGGAGTAATTCTATGTCTGTCTGTCTGTCTATTAGTTGCACATTTCTATTCATACATATTCAATTGATAGGTGCTGATACTAACAAGTTGTTGATTGTTTGTTTGTTTGTTTGTTGCATAGGTGGTATGGTACTCCACAAAGGAGAAATTGCGGAAATGAAGACGGGAGAAGGGAAGACACTTGTTGCCATACTGCCTGCATTTCTAAATGCGTTGGCTGGGAAAGGAGTTCACGTTGTTACTGTTAATGACTATCTGGCCCGACGAGACTGTGAGTGGGTTGGTCAGGTTCCTCGGTTTCTAGGATTGAAGGTTGGCTTAATTCAGCGTACGTGTCATCTTAATTGTCACTACTCGATGGTATTACCTCAAGGAAGCTGTCATTTACATTCAACATGATATGACGCAGTATAATTATTTAAGATAAACTGCCTGAAACCACACCAATTTTGATGTGGTAGCTCTTGTTCCTGATTCTCATGTTCCAGCATCCTCTTCTTTGTATTTCATACTATCATTCAACTCGATCTTTGATGTGACATAGTTTTTATATTATTCTGAGGATAGAATTGTATATCCACCTTCTGGCATTTTGTTTAACAATTGCAGAAAATATGACAAGCGAGGAAAGAAGGGAGAACTATCTATGTGACATCACATATGTGACGAATAGTGAGCTCGGATTTGATTTCTTGAGAGACAATCTTGCCACGGAAAGTAACTCCTTTTCTTTTTTTTATATTTGTGTGTCTTTCTTCTTTTCTTGTGATGCATGGATGTTTGAGATTGCCTTTTTGTCTTTTTTTTTTTTTTTCATCTTGCAGGATGTTAAAGAGCTTGTTCTGAGAGGCTTCCAATACTGTGTGATTGATGAGGTCGATTCCATTCTCATTGATGAAGCAAGGACTCCTCTCATCATATCAGGACCTGCTGAGAAACCAAGTGATCGTTACTATAAAGCTGCTAAGATTGCAACAGCTTACGAGCGAGATATACATTACACTGTAAGAATTTCTGTACTAAGGATATTTTTCTCTAAAGATTAACTCAGTCATCTATAAAAGAACTTTTCTATCGTACTATCTGCTTGTAAGTGCTTTGTACTATACATAACATGATGAACTAAACCATCTTGGGTTGCTATGAGTGTGGACAAGAAACTTTACCACAGATTGTTTTATTATTATATCGGTCTGTCATAAAGCTCATACCTGGATTAGTATGCACTCCCCTGTTGGGTACATATAGAAGCAAAACTTATTTTATTCATATTTTTTTAATCACTAACACATTCTGTAACTTGTGCAGGTTGATGAGAAACAAAAGAATGTTTTACTCACCGAACAGGGTTATGCAGATGCTGAGGAAATTCTTGATGTTAAGGATCTGTATGATCCAAGAGAGCAGTGGGCATCATATATACTCAATGCAATAAAGGCTAAAGAACTTTTTCTTAAAGACGTGAATTATATTATCAGAGGGAAGGAGGTTCTTATAGTGGATGAGTTTACTGGCCGTGTAATGCAGGTATTTTTCTACCCAAATTTTGAATAATGGTAGAACAGTACATGTCTCTGTCTCTCCCTTATAAAAATTGCATTTATTTCTTCCTAATAAGGTCCTTAAAATGCAAAGTCAAATCTATACATGCACATTCTCAATATCTGCTTCCAGATATGTCCTCTCCTTGCCTATCTATGTACTTTATACCCCACCATCCTGTATTCCTTTAGCTATATGTGCACCTACGCCTGCATGGCAATGGTGCAACTGGTATGAGATTTTTAAGAATTTTATATTTTCTGCTTCAGTATCTTTTATGAATCTGTTTACATAAAAATAGAATGAAGTAGAAAATTGTTGGTTTCTTATGATCTTCTTCATTGATATCCCACTTTCACATCCGAGTTAAGGACATAGAAAAGTTATCTATTTCAGCATAGGGACTCCTCATAAAAGGGTCTACCTCAGCATTCTGAACATTTTAGTTCAATGTAATTTGAGTTATCATCTTTCTTGCTGCTTTTGCAGTAGATATTGTATGGACATATTGGGCATGCTTATTGTTACTCTTTATCCAGTTTCTTCATCATGTCATGATAATATGAAATATCCTACATGGCCTGTGGCCTGTGCAATGATTTTGGGCTCCAAATATAAGGTGACAAACACTTTCTCTGAAAACGCTTTCTAAAGAAATGAGAATCCAACCGGATTAGCTGCTTTATACTGAATTTATTTGACTTGAAACCCTCTTATATTTGTTAACGGGTCACTTTAAGATAGAGATGCTTATGTATATACTACAATGGAGCTGTTATTATTATTTTATTTTTGCTGAAACTGATGACTGAAATATGTGTATTCTAAGCTCATTAGAACAAGAATTGCCTCTGCAAGCAGGATTTGTACACCCCTTCTCTATTTCCTCTCTTCATACTTACAACATACTATTAATAGTTCATTCGTATAAATTGAGTTTGCTTCGTCTCTATCTTTCAGTTCTGAACATGGGTAGTATCTTAGTTTTGACTACATATTTTTCTTGGTTTGAGAATTAATTTTAACTTTTTAAGAATTGAATGCACGCAGGGAAGACGCTGGAGTGATGGGCTTCACCAGGCAGTTGAAGCAAAAGAAGGAGTGCCCATACAAAATGAAACTGTGACCTTAGCTTCAATCAGCTACCAGAACTTCTTTCTCCAGGTTGGTGTATTCTCTTTGCGAATTTGGCACTGTTAGTGATTCATGTGCCTGTGAGCGGACACTTTCTCGCTAATGGAACCCGGTTTTTAACAATTCTGTTGAATATTTGATGTAGTTTCCAAAACTTTGTGGCATGACTGGCACTGCTGCTACAGAGAAAGCAGAATTTGAGAGCATATACAAGCTCAAAGTTACAATTGTCCCCACAAACAAGGCTATGATAAGAAAGGTTATTTTTAGTATGAATGCTGGACAAGTTGATGTTTCTTTCTATTCTCTGTTTGAGTGTTCTGAGAGTTGGATTGATCAACACTCTGTTGTGCAATTTTAGTATAGTGGAATGTTGTGGAGATCTCAGAGTTGTTTTATTACCCTTCCAAAGTTAGACTTTTAACTGGTCCCCGCTAAATATCTTTTTGTTCTGCCCTCTATTTCCATAGGATGATTCCGATGTAGTATTCAGGGCAGCTACAGGGAAATGGCGGGCAGTGGTAGTGGAGATATCTCGATTGAACAAAACAGGACGACCAGTGCTTGTTGGGACAACTAGTGTTGAGCAGAGTGATGCATTGTCTGGACAGCTTCGTGAAGCTGGAATACCCCATGAGGTTGTTATAATTACCTGGTGACTTATTTTGAATATGTTTGAAGGCTATGGTGTTTGATTTTTTTCTTCATATTTGAAGGTTTTAAATGCAAAACCAGAAAATGTTGAAAGAGAAGCCGAGATTGTGGCTCAGAGTGGTCGTAGTGGGGCAGTCACAATTGCAACTAACATGGCTGGTCGTGGGACTGACATAATCCTTGGTGGTAATGCAGAATTTATGGCAAGATTGAAGTTACGTGAGATGTTGATGCCAAGGTATTTTCTCAACATTATTCAATACCCGGAAACTAAATAATTTGTTTGTGCCGGTGCAAATTATTGCTGTTTTGGAATATTCATGCAGACAGATAGAAAGCTACATTGTATCGAGTGATAAAGAATCTGTCACTTGAAATTATAACATGCAAATTTAACAATTGTAAGGTTGTGTGTGTTTGCAAGCTTTTAGAAAATGACACCCTATTAAGGCTCTGTTCTCTTCAACTGAAAACTCATTCAGTTCAGTTCAGTTCCAATCAGTTCAGTTCAGCTCGTCTTCAGTTCAATTCATTAAATTCATATTATTATTATTATTATTATTATTATTATTATTATTATTATTATTATTATTATTGTTAGTGTTGTTGTTATTATTATTATTATTAGTATTATTATTATTTTATCATTTATTTGCACACCCGATCTTTTGTACGAGGAAAATAAGAAAATTTATCCAATTGAGTTATTTTCAACTTTTTTTCTTTCTTTCTTTTTAATACGACTTTTAGTAGATCAATGAAATAAAGAGTATAGTTACAATTTGAATTACCCTTATTTTCTACCGTAAAATGTGAGTTAAGATAAGAAACTACAGGAACCTGAGAGTACCATACAATCTAGTTCACATACTCTGTACGTACATCTCTAACAAATATACTTAATTTCTTTTCATAAAAGTTGAAATATGAGTATTGGGACATGAAAGTTGAAGAAGCAGTTTGGAAAATGGAACAAGGCTGGAGGTTCTGGACAAGAAAGAGTGTTGATGTAAAGTTGTTGGCACGAGCTTGTGCATGGTTTATGGACTAGTGATTTTGGTTAAGCTTTTAATTATTTTATTTGCTGAACATTATCCATGCTCTTGTAAACGTTTTCAAGTTGTAATAAATTTCACCGATTCAAAAAAAAAACTAGATAAAGACAGTTTGTACGACGATTAAAATTCGGTTTTAATCAAGTTATCATTCTCATATTGTTTTCACGCGGTTGGTTTTAAAGTTTGTTATACAATAATAAATAAAAAGGTAAAGTGACAGAAAAAGAGTAGGAAGAATGTGAGAAAGATGACAAAAATAATATGTTTTTTTTATTGTGATTATATATACCATCATATAATTGTTATTATTATTACAAAATAATTTCTTCAGTTCGTTTCAGTTTCAGTTCAGTTCCATTCAGTTCAGTTCAGTTCAGAAAATTGCAGTTGAAGAGAACAGAGCCTAAGACTAGATTAGAAACCAAACTTGCAGATTTAGGTCCTATATTGTGGAAATGAGAAATTTCGGCAATTCCGTGTTGGCAGCTTGCTGTGATGGCTGCTAGAACTATTAACATGTGCAAGATATTGACTGCCATGTACATAGGTTACATTATTTATAAGTGCTGAAACTGATGCAGGGTTGTTAAGCCAGTTGAAGGGGTATTTGTTTCAGTAAAGAAACCTCCTCCGCAGAAGACCTGGAAGGTTAGATATATTCCTTTCCTCCAACCTTTTTCTAGTCTGTTTTAGCATGCAGTCTCAGAACATTGATGTCATAGCTTCATATTTTCAGGTGACTGAGAGCCTCTTTCCGTGCACACTATCAAAGGAGAAAACAAAATTAGCTGAGGAAGCAGTAC
Source organism: Plantago major (assembly GCA_026545765.1). Lineage (NCBI taxonomy): Eukaryota > Viridiplantae > Streptophyta > Magnoliopsida > Lamiales > Plantaginaceae > Plantago > Plantago major. The sequence continues at coordinate 3,349,222 of CM048840.1, forward strand.
AGTTGGCAACCAAAACATGGGGTCAGAAGTCATTGACAGAGCTTGAAGCAGAAGAGCGGTTGTCATATTCTTGTGAAAAGGCAAGTATTTTCAGCTGAAGAATTGCTTGACAGCAGATGTATGATAGGTTTGGTAGAACATTTATATTTTTGCTATTGCAGTTCTTCCTAACTAATGTGTGCAAAACGGAAACATCTAGGGTCCGGTACAAGATGAAGTTATTTCAAAGCTGCGCAGTGCATTTCTGGAAATTGTTAAAGAATATAAGATTTACACAGAGGCAGAAAGAGAGAAGGTAATTGACGTCCCTATCATTCCCTAGAAGCAGGGTAATTGATACCTATGAGCATTATGGGTTACTGTCCTCTAAACAGATCCCTACTTCAAATCCCATCTCTTTCTAATATTCTATAAATGTCTGAGATTAAATGGACTACATGATCAATACTGCATTCTCTTTATAAATGTAAGACAGAAACTCACAATCAATTTAAAAAAGACACGTTCTTTAAATATGTCCTTCCTGTTAGCACTCCACTGTTTCCCACTTGCCTACGTGCACCTAGGAAGTTCTTTCTTTTCCTGCAATCATCTTATAATGCTTTCTTTTTTATTTGGTTATGGCAGGTTGTATTTGCTGGCGGACTTCATGTCGTGGGTACAGAACGTCATGAATCACGTCGCATTGACAATCAGGTAATTATTTGACACTTGGACTTTGGGTCATATTAGGACACTGCATATGCTACATTTTTTCCCTCTTTCTTATTCCTTTTCTGTGTATATGTTATATGTGAGCAGCTGCGAGGCCGTAGTGGCAGACAAGGGGACCCTGGAAGTTCTAGGTTCTTTCTCAGTCTTGAAGACAACATTTTCCGTATTTTTGGCGGAGACCGAATTCAGGTTTCATTTCTTCTGATTATTTGTTCCAGATAGCTAGGATACAATTCTCTAGATGTTAATACATACCTCGGTAAAATGTTTAGGGTTTGATGAGAGCTTTTAGAGTCGAAGACTTACCGATTGAATCCAAGATGCTGACAAAAGCACTGGATGAAGCCCAGAGAAAAGTGGAGAACTACTTTTTTGACATTCGAAAGCAGTTATTTGAATTCGATGAGGTTTTGAACAGCCAGAGAGATAGGGTATACACCGAGAGGAGGCGGGCCTTAGAAGCTGATGATCTTCAATCTCTTCTTCTTGAGTATGCTGAATTAACAGTGGACGATATACTGGAGGTAAAAATCTATTTGACATTTTGACTCTGTCTTATCTTATGCTCTATATGCAACCACTATAATGTCTGTTTTTTCAATTGTGTTACAGGCAAATATTGGCTCTGATGCTCCTCGAGAAAGCTGGGATTTTGAAAAGCTTATAGCAAAACTTCAACAGTAAGTCAAATATGTCACTCCTGCAATTGTATAGCCTAAATCAAATGCATTCATTTAGATGTTCGGTACACCCTCTTGCGTACAATCCCCATTAAATATTTATCGCTCTTATCGGTGCATATCCTGATATTGTGATAATGTTTGCTTTGGGATTAGCAGATTTAGATATCTGAAGGTAATTTTTGTTTGATCGGACTTCCGGTTTTGTAGTGTAGGTTTAATATAGTTTTTTATGCGAATGATTAATGCGTACAGTAATTTAATTTGGATGATCTAGTCTCACTTGCCTCCAAGCAACCTGTATATGTTAAAACATGTTACTTTTGCTACTTTTGTTTGCTGTTAACAACTAGAGCACCAATACATGATCAAATCCAAAAGGTAGTTTGAATTTTTACTTCCATTTAGCAGTCCCTAGGGAATTTCTTGAAAAGATTTCACGATTCTTGGGTCGCTGAATTATTGGTTTTCCTGTTTTGCTGTGTAAGACTGTTTTCTGTCATGTAAACTTTCAGGAGAGCTGTTCCTTCATTATTCAAACTCTTGTTTACCCTTGAAAAAAGTATTTAAAACTGCTTTGGTTTGTAGGTATTGCTATCTTTTGAATGATCTGACCCCTGATTTGCTGCAAAATAAGTGCACCACCTATGAAGAATTAAGAAAGTACCTTCGCCAACGTGGGTGTGAGGCCTATCTGCAGAAACGAGTGAGTTGTTTGTAGTGAGTGTTATTCACTGCAAAACTTGTTCTTACTGCTGCTATTGCTTCCTCTCTTTTAATTTATAGGCTCTGCATATCTGCTTTACGTAATGCTATTCGAACCAGCAAGGCAGGAAGATCTGTGAAATGTTCAATAAGTTACCACATGAATGACATCTCTCTTTCAATTCTTGGTTCTGAATCATTTCCTTCCTCAAAATACAGGAAATAGTGGAGAAAGAGTCTCCAGGTCTGATGAAAGATGCAGAAAAGTTCCTGATATTGACCAACATAGATCGCTTATGGAAGGAACACTTGCAAGCTCTCAAGTTTGTTCAGCAGGCTGTTGGTTTGCGCGGGTATGCACAGAGAGATCCACTCATTGAATACAAACTTGAGGGCTATAATCTTTTCATTGAGATGATGGCCAGAATAAGAAGGAACGTTATATATGCTATTTACCAGGTAACATTTGATTGACTAATTATCTTCTATGCCAATATTGTCTCCCCAATCCTCCATAGAGATTGTACAAGAGCTTCAACAATCAGTTTATGGACCAGTAAATGACATGCTATTATTTCTCACTTTTGACAGTTCCAACCTGTATTGATGCAACAAAACAATCAACAAGGGGACAAAGAAGTTAAGCTGGATACCCGTGAAAAGGGGAGCGATGCAGTTGGCGCTGCCATACGCTCTTCTTAACCAGCTTTCTGGATAGCAGGCAAGCGAGACTTGTTTGTCACTAATTCAGAATTTTGATTCGGCACCACTATTTATGCTGTACATTGAGTAAAAAGTAAAAAGTTGAAAAGGTAGAAGAGATATATAGTATGGAACGTTTTAGCGCTGGTGACAGTATAATGTAAAAAGAGAAGGAAAAACAAATTAAAATATCAGAAAAGTTCTTTAGTTTTCTGTTTTAGTTGGCAAAATAAAATTCTAGATTTACATCCAAGGAGAGAAGGTTATATAGGTTATCCCCTCACATCTATCACATTCGGCTCTTCATGTGGATCATGAACTGTCGGCATATACATATGGAACCTGATACCATATTAAAATTGGGCCAAATGTGGAAGACTCATAGTATAAAGTACCCACTTTTTCTCTACTAGGCTAACAACATTTGATATAGTAGTTGTTTAAGTTAAAACCACAGATTAAGTTCACTACGAATCAAATAAAGACAAAAAAGATAGTAATAATTAGTTCTTGACAAAACAGGAGCTGAGGAAGCATAGCCATTAATACCAAAGAACAAGCTGAAATTTGTTCTCCATTAGTTAATGAAAGCTATATATGATACATACAGTCAAGCTTCTCCTATCTTCTTGCCTATGGTACAAACTCCTGACAAGGCCATAAATATGTATGCAGTAATGAACAAATGAATCTCATCTGTGATACTGATCAAACATCATACAAATGAACAGGCACAATATTCTCAAAGGTTGAGACTGGTAAGTACAACTCTTCTCTTCCACCTTATCTTGGAGAAGGCTCATCATTCTTTAAAACAGAACACAAGACCTGTCTTGATATGTAAGTCTCCATCTCCCTGGAAACTTTAGTCAACTTCAAATCGAAGTCACTTTTGTACCTATTCTTTGGTGAAGACACCATACCATGCTGTATTGGTGAACTAGAAAGTCGTCTTCTTGGACTTGAAAATTGGCCGGATGAAATCAAAAGCCTGCCTTTTGAAATGATAGGTGTCAGACTTAGTCTTGTGCTTCCCATATCTTTATCAGGTGTTATAAGTGGTCCACTTTTTGTTTCCTGAGGTAGGGGCTTCAGATCATCACTTTCTCCCATTTGCCGATGTCTCGCAAGCTTTTCCCTTGCTTTCTCTGCTGCAAGTAGCGCCTTCTCTCGGCTCAAGTTGATTAGCTTCCATGGGTCAATGCTTGCACGAAACCCTTGCTTTCTGTTTGCAATGGATGGGTCAGGTTCTCCGTCAATCCTTATGACCAATTTTTGTGGGTTCTGAAATATTTATAATATGCACTTCAGAAGTGAGCAAAAAGAATGCTGCATTTATCTGTTTTAAACAAAAAAAGAAGCTGTAGCAACCTTCTGACTCTTCCCGTCTCTGCATATCTTTTTTGACGTCAGTGCAGGCTTTTCAGGTGAATCAGAATCATACTCATCACTTTCATCTGATGAAAAGTCTGAATCTTCGAGCGACTCCAGTTCCATAGCCAGGCTTTCTTCTTTCATAGCTAATATATAATCATATGTTGAGATGCCCTAACAAGGTAGACCAGTCATTTGAAATTTGTCAAGAAAATGAAGGAAAATGAGTATGAATGTACAATGTACTAGTTTACATCTCCCACTACAGAGTTACTTTATGAAATACACCATTTGCTTCTGGAGATCATTATCCGAAAAGGTAAGAAGAGAATAGATAAGAGCCCCCAGGAACTTCTAGTTTCACTTTCAATAGAATCTCTGTACGTAATGCCATATGGGTGCTACACTGCTACCATGCCTATTATACCTATAAGTTCCACAACAATAATTCTCATGACAATATGGTGGTGATACTCTTGTGCTACAATTTAGTTATTTATCTGAAAGACAAATTATGTCCTCAATAGACAAGAGATGACCTACACTGTTCTTTATGTGAGGGGTGACAAACACAAGCCAACCTATCCATAAACACTAATCCAACCTCAGCCACTGGAAGCAAATCAAGATAATTTGAAACCTTTAGCTGCTATACCTTTCTGATGAGAACCACATGAAAGAAAAAAAGCTGTCCCAGCGCCACTGTGATATAGGCAATCACCAGAAACAACAGCAACTGCGAGTCGAAATCTCATATAGTTAAGACGAATCTATGTCCTTGAGGGACAACAATTTAAAAGGAGAAAAAACAATGATATTACAGAAATGGCAGCAAGGAGCTCTCTTGGAAAATTTCCGTAGTGATTCCCTTTTAGCTCATGTTCTGTGCCTTTAATATCCGCAAAGCACCTAACAAATACTGCTATGGCTGTTCCCCCTTCTACAAGGAGCTGCATCAAGAAAAGAAATAACTTCATGTTAACATGAAGATGGCCCTGTCCTGTGGAATAACGCAATAACTACTGTCCGCCAGTTGATAACTAGCAACATCAAAATGACTAACTAACCATTATCAAGACAAAAATCATCAGTAGAATGAAGGTTGTGTAATTCTTTTTCCCAACACAATTGTTCAGCCACTGAAAATAAGACAAAATAAAGAAAATCATACACTGCAAGGACTCATCAGATAGATAATAAAACAGACATATGAGTTCAATCAATGATATATACTCTGCAGTGGTGATCAAACCCTTCCACACAACGGTTGCAGGTCCTGCAGTGCTTGCTATACTTGTTAACCTGCATGAGAAGAACACACACAACTGATTAATTAAGTGAGAGAGTAGTATATCATGAACTGAACAACAAAAGGAGGCAAGCCAAGACCTCGAAATCGCATAGGGAGCAAAATGATATATCATCTTGCTTATGACTAGGAGCTAGAGAATCATCCATGAGGTGGATAAGGGGAAATGGAATGAGTGGCTGCATTTGAGCAGTAGAAGTGCTTAGAGGATCCAAGTACTTCCTTCTAATGCAAGTTTTCAGGATTTTCCGTTCAATCCTCCTGAAAAACCTCCGAAGGAAGTACACGACATAGCTGAGATTCGTAACGCTAACAACCGAATTAGTCTTTCGCTTCTTCGTTCTAAACCTAAACCTGGTCTTATCACTCGGATCAATTGCGGCACACCTGATAAATAGAACGACAATAGAAAATGCCTGCAAAATGATAGTAGCATATAGTACAAATAAGGCCACATAACTGGATAGTAATAATCAGTTGAGAAGGATAACAATTAAGACTTGCGTGTGTACCGTAAACGAGAAAATGGCATTGATGGTGATTAGTGCGATTCTATTGTTCTTAAAGCCAAGGAAAATCCCCAGGAAGCAGTAAAATGCAGCAACTAGGAAACAGAACACTGAAATTCCCACAATCTGCAATAGCGATGATAATAACTGTAACGAAGCTATAATACTACACTTGCTAGTAAATCAATGCTGCAATCTATCAAAGTTTCGTTAAAAAGCTGAAAATGAATTGAAGAAACGAACCTGAAGAGGATGAAGAGGGCGTTGCCAGCCATGGCGTCGGGTTAACATCTGCTCCGTCATCAATCGGTCGTCTTTGAGCTCTGATTTGCTTGCAGGAGCTCAATTTTAGCTGAAGCTCAACGTCTCTGATGATGATGAGTATGTTTATCTATCTAACTATCTGAATTTCTAATCGGAAACAAGCTCAACGGTCGAGTGTGTATACTTGTCATGTTTGAATTTTGAAAAACGCACAAGAGAAAAGTGTTCTGGGCCAGCTACATTTTGTTTGGGACGCAGGCCCATTATTATCCATTATGTTTTTATTCGGGTCGGGTATCTGCATATTCGACCCGATTCGTTCGGGTTCAGGTACGTCGGTTACCAATTTGTAGTAAATTGGGGTGGGGTTTTTTACTTTTTTGTATAACTTGGCTCGCAAAGGTAAACTTTCCTAGTACAAGAAATCGATTAAGAGTTGTAGCTAAATATTTGACCCGATTTCGGTTGATATTCTAAACCAGCGGTTCAAACTGTTCAGTTCCGTATAATTGGCAGTTAGGAGAAGCTAATAGAACTAACTAATTAGAGAGAATAAATGGTGATCTAAAGAAGAGAAAATGACGTGTTTTGGACACTGACTGGCCCAAACAAAAGAAATTATTCTCCCACAATGGTTTTCCACAATTCGAAACCAAAACTATAACAACGTGTTCATGACAGTTACATCTTCGACGGAGTAAAACTCCACCGAGAATTTTCAAACTGTAAACTGTTGCTAGTAGTGTTCAAAACATGTCAGGTCTAGTTTATACCATGATGGATAATTGTCTTCGACTTTGAGTTATGTCTTTTTAATCGTGAAAGTGCAAATGTTGTCATGTATGATGTTGATACAACATACCGTAGTACTTGTTGCTAATAATATTCCTAGTGTTGCTACAGCATACCTGACAACATCGTTTGTCTGCACTTTATATTTTTTTACTTTGATTATTTATCCTGCCTTTATTCACACTCTAATTAGTTCCCATTTTTAGTTTATTTGTGCAGGTTTTTCATCTACAAAATAATATCAAGATCTTATCCATGTTCAAGAACGATTCTATTTAGAAGATACAAAGTTGACTTAAAAAAGGATTAGGACACTGGACACTACAAGATTTAATTCTATCAAGTATTGCAATAGAAGATGGAAAGACTAGGGGACATCCGATGAAGATACAGAGAGACAACGTTATTCTCCCATCATATCTGCACATTTTCAGGTACCAGGTGGTTCTTTCAAAACGTTTTTTGTGAACTGTGCTTGGCAATATCTTCTCGGATACAATGGCATGGAGATATGGGAGGGGAGAATGATGCATATTAACATGTGAACAAGAAGAGCAAGTGACAAAACGGGCTCGCAGCCATTGGCACTCACCCCAAAATGCGGTTTTGGGTGGGTGTCGACATTTCCACTAAATTAGCTAGGTAACTTGGTGATTCTTGTTCAATAAAAAAAGAAACTCTTGACTTAGTCGTCACATTTGATACTTTCAATTGTGGCAAATCCAAATAATAATCCTCAAACAATCACGTTGTGGATCCGGATCGTCACTCTTAACTCATTCTGTTTGTCATGTAAAATGAATAATAAACTATCCACATTTTATAAAGTTCACGGATTATAAACTCTTCCGTAATCAACCATATACATTGACTGCTGACTTGGTAGTACCACTAACTAGCATGTTGCTCAGTTTACTTTCATTACAATAAATTAATACTATAATTATGTATTATCAGCTACCGAAGACCACGGATCATAGCCATGCTCTTGCTTCTTTTACACTTTCCTCTTATATATAATCAAACCATACATACAATGATGCAAACACAACTTCTCTAATTATATATCCTAGTTTCCATAAACATGATGATGAGACATAACAAATTTCAAACACCAATGCTTGTTGCCTGTTGCAGTTTCCTAATCTGGCTTCTTCTCGCCAGTTCCACTGCTGCTAGAGGTTCCGGCTGCAATATTTCGTCCCTCGTGAGCCGCGAGCAGTTCCGTACGATCTTCCTTCACAAAGATGACGCTGCCTGCCCGGCAAGCGGATTCTTCACCTATGATACCTTTGTCGAAGCATGTAAGTCGTTTCCCAGATTTGCTAACACGGGGAGCTTGGCCACCAGGAGACGTGAGTTAGCTGCGTTCCTTGCTCAAATCTCCCACGAGACGACCGGAGGATGGGCAACTGCCCCGGATGGTCCATTTTCCTGGGGACTTTGCTTCAAGGAGGAAATCAGCCGTGCCAGCATTTACTGTGACACCAACAATACCGTCTGGCCTTGCGTACCGGGGAAATCTTACCATGGAAGAGGTCCCATTCAACTATCCTGGTTAGTATTGTTAATGCTTGATAACATGATCATACACCTTATCCGTACACATGTATGTTTACTGTTTCATCCACATCTGTAGGAACTACAATTATGGTCCAGCTGGAAGAGCCTTGGGATTTGATGGTTTACAAAATCCGGAAACAGTGTCCGAAAACTCACTTATCTCGTGGAGGACGGCCCTTTGGTTCTGGATGAGCGACCAGCAGAGCCACAGGCTTTCCTGCCACAACGTCATGATCGGCCGGTATGTCCTCACAAGGCAGGACAGAGCCGCCAATCGCACACTCGGCTTTGGGCTGGTAACGAACATCATTAATGGAGGACTCGAATGTGGAATCCCTACAGACGGGAGGGTTCTTGATCGCATTGGATACTTCCAACGATACGCATCCATCTTCAATGTTACCACAGGGCCCAACTTAGACTGCCAGAATCAGCAGCCCTTTGTTTAAAATGAGCTGCAAAAACATGTAGCTAGCTTGCTTGATTTAAAACACTTGGTATATTCACTTTACACACTTTCAAGCAGGAAACTAGGTTTACTTTCTACATATGTATTCTCAAATAATAGTATTACTCATTCATTTCTAGATGTCTCCACGCCAATGGCAGATGAGCACAGAAATGAAAATTTTATGATAAATCATTCATTTTGTCGCCTTTCTACTGATCTATATGCTTGTCAGTTTCATAAAATACATCTGAAATATTAAACAAAGAGCAACTGAGCTATAAAAGATAATCAGTAGATAACCAAACAAATTGACCACTCAGAACTTACATGGGGGTTCCCCAAGGACATGAACATGAAGTAAGCATAGAACATCATACAATAGCAAATAATCTAATTACGAATCAATATGTTTATTACTCATCTAAACATTTGCATTCTCCCTGGAAAAACAGAACCCCACATTCCGCTTCTACGAAGCCTCTCAACTAAGCCTAGAATTGAAAACCAGAACATTGGTTCAACTATAAATATATCGAGACAGATAATCCGTCACCTCTGATGCCACTTCATATGCACCTTCTATACATCTTCCCAATGCTACACCTGAAACATAATTACCACCCAAAAAGAGTCCTTTTAAACCACCATTGCTTAGAGCAGCTTTAGCAGTATCCAACACATCCAAGTGACCAATTGTGAATTGTGGAATAGCTCGGGGCCACACTCTCACTCCCAGGACCAACGGATCTGGAGCATTAGAATTTATTAGCATCTTCCTGAGGTCACGGTCAACAGATTCCACGAGTTGGCTCTCTGTCTGATATAACAAAGACAACCAGTGAGGACACAGCAAACGTGATACAGAAATGTGTACAAAATTAGAGCAGACATGCTGTAACGATATGACACTGAAAAAAAGTTAAAGGATACATCCATGACAATGGCTAACTAATTCGGCTATTATGAAGGATATGTACAAATGCATTTGCACTATTCCAGCCCAAGAATATATTGGATCTACAAGGTGTACAGATCTATAAGTTCATGATATAATTGACACGAGTCCAAGAACGATTTAATTACTGCAAAGCTTCGATTAATTTATTCCTCATATTTTCAAAAGTTGCTCTAGTCAACCTCAACCAAACAAAAGCTACCTGAGTGCAATACTTAATAAATGCATATAGCATATTACCTTGGATGTAATCCCAGTATTAGTTGCTCCACCAATGTAATTCAAAAGCAGAACCCTTCCAGGAGGGGCACGGTTAGGAAAAAGTGATGAGCTGTATATAGTTCCTGGAGGAACAAAAGGAACAAGAAAAGAGGTCAACCTAGCTTTACGTGCCACATTGAACAAGAATATTGTATAACTAGTAGTCTAGTACATCGATGATCCCAGTTTATTGGATTTAAGAGAATAATGTATCTTTCAAGGTAACAACACAACTCATAATTTTATATTGTTATTTGGATTTTCATAAATGGATTTACCTAAAGTTTCCACCCCTTGTGAGCGGGGATGCAATTGTCCAAACCCCTTGAGCTCACCATCGATCAAACATTCCTCACGGATTGCTCCTTTGGGATATGAGATAGTAACTGCAGCAACGGGTGGATAATAGAATTTTTCTAACGCATCTGCCGCAACAGCCTGCGACATTTGAGAGACCACAGCATGCAATTATGTAGTTAGTCCTTTTCTGGAATAGACGAAGGAAGCTGTCGAGAAAAGATACAAAAGAAAAGGAAGAAAAAAGCATACCGAAAGGGGCTTTAATATTGTGCTTGCCACATATGATGGTACAGTCATTACTACACTTCTACTCTGTAGTGAAACCATTCCTTCGGGGGTTTCATACGTCAAGGTATAATCGCCATTGTCTGACTTGGTAATACTATTGAGTTTCCATGACAACCTTACTTTGCTTCCTAAGCTTTAAATAAGAAACAACCATGCAAGCGAACAAAAACACAAGTGTGTAAGTATTTTCCAGTCCCATAGATTGAGCAGTCGATAGCATGTTACATTTGACATTTTCGCATCCACTTTAACAGGAAGCTTAATGCACAAAAAGCTGCATTTGCTTGATATGCAAGTCTCCATACACAATCTTTACATTTTTTAGATGTGGAGAAACTGGATCTTTTTAACTTCTTTAAGGAGGGAGAGCATCATGTTCATGTCGATCAGAAAGATATAACAATAGCCGTTTCTATTAATGCAGAAATAAGTATGACGATACCTTGAGGAGATTGCATTAGGTAACGTTGACAGGCCCTTTTTGAATGATCCAACAGTTTGTCCCTTAGGTTTGGGTAAGCGTCTGCAGATTTAAGCATTCAAAATATTGAATATCCTTGCAAAATTCATAGAAAAAGAATACACAAGACCGTGGTAAGCATTCTTACGGATCTCGTTCTGCTTTAGGAGTACTAGATTTATCCTTGATTGCTTTATAAGTTCCGCCAATGATGCTACCACCAGTTTGTTCTAGTTTCCAGACCTTGCCGAATGCTGCCTTCATGCTCAGTTTGGATGGATCTCCAGCATAAACACCTGAATGAGAAGAAAAATATGGATTAATGATGACCAAAGAACCATACCTACAGTTTATTTGCCTTTAAATCATCCAACACCATAAAGAATTTTGTTTGAATGCATTGACTTAGATGACGGAGGACTTCGGAAAAACCCAAGCAACCTTGTTCTGAGTTGCTGATTGTTGACAGAGTTTTTCAATTTGTTCAACTGATACAAACAAGGCACACATTTATAGTAGTAACTAACTAGTGAACAATGGGCAAGTACTTCAATGATCAAGTGTAACCAGATGATGAAGCATGACTGCCCAAAGATAACCGACAATCAAGTAGCTGAACGAGTTTGAGGCCAGGACAAGCTACACTAGGAAGCAGTAACTAACTAGTGAACAATGGGCAAGTACTTCCATGACCAAGTGTAACTAGATGATGAAGCACGACAACCCAAAGATAACCGGCAATCAAGTAGCTGAACGAGTTTGAGGCCAGGACAAGTTACTCTAGGAAGCAGTAATTAACTAGTGAACAATGGGCAAGTACTTCCGAGTCGGAAACATTCTATCTAGAAACTAGACTGTGATAGAGCATTCTATCTAAGATGATGATAAGATCAAACATTACAACCATCTTTCTTATTCCGGGTCTAAAACCTAGAACAACACAAATACTATTTATTGGTCAAAATTAAAGTAAAGAGCATCCACAGTGACTGAAAATGAGAGAGAGAGAGTGCATACCTGAGCAAAACGGCTCTATCAAGCGTTCAAAAACTTCAGCACCGAGGTTGCGACGAACAAACTCCTCAACTGATTCCTCACGCCCCTGTCTGACAAAAAAAACTTCGAGATGAGAAGAAAATGGTCATCAATCAATTAATGCGAAGGAAAGTAGTTGAGTAGAAACGCTAAACTGGAGGAGGTGGACGAAGACCAAGAGCACCAAGACCAGCTCTAAGTTTACCCGGAATGCTCATTAAATCAAAAAAGGGCAAATCCGTTGGCTTAGCAGGTACTGGCCTCAGCTTCCCATTCCAATACACAAACCGAGGCGCATCTGGATCTCCCAACACCAATTCATCCTTCAATCCACTGTCCACCTGCCGCATGCATATACATTATAAAACTAATCCTTAAATCACAAAAAACATATAACTGTTCAACACTCCTACATATACCAGTAAATTATACGCTAGGGGTGAGATCAATGCACAGACAAGCACCGATCCACCTAATTTGCGCACACATTAGGAAATAAACATGCCACCACCCAAATTGTAGACACATTCAGCTAATCAGCAACCTAAATTTCAATTATATAACAGTTACACAGTCTAATAACACAAGTTCTTCTCACAATTCAGTCACTGTCCATTCATAAACCGAATCAAATCGAAACAAAGGCGAATTAACAATTAAGCAAGCAACTGACCGCCATGGTGAGAACAGGATCGGAAGGCTGGAAGCTGTTAGGCCCTTCCTCCCAGAGATACCCTTCCTCCTCCCTCTGTACAGTGGTGATGTTGCCACCCACTCGATCCCTAGCTTCAGTGACAACTAAATTCGAGTTCCGGTGTTTCGTCGCCAACGCCTGTGCAATACACAGACCACTGATTCCGGCGCCGACAATCACGCAATCCACCACTCCGGTAGCTGAAGAAGTGGTAGGAGAAGGGGAAACAACGCCTGTGGAGGAAGAGCATCCGACTCTGCTGATTCTGACCTGATGATGATGACGGAGGCGAATTGTGGATGAAAACGACGTCGGAAATGTGAAAGGTAAAGGTGCCTTGGACAAACCAACAGGTGCCGGAGCCATTGTTGGTGGAAAATTGGAAATAGTTAGCGGAGATGATCGATTGGTGTTACTGTTATGCAGCGGGATTGTTTTGCCGCTGTATTGGATAGCTAAAGTACATACGTGGAGTTACTTCATTGGTTGCTGGATCCGCCATCCATTCCTTCACTGTTTTTCTTCATCCAACTATACAGTTAATTACAGTTACCTCCTTTCATTTTCGGGATATATAATTATTATACATCTCGTCCCCCATTTTTACTCAAAACTGCAATCGGTCCCATAACTATTAACGCTTTTTTTCAAATTCTACCGAATCGAATCGAATCGAATGAATCGAATCAATGGAATCGAATCAACTGAATGGAATCAATCGAATCGAACTGAAACTAATCGAATCGAATCGAATCGAATCGAATCAAGAAATTATTGTGTAATAATAATAACATTATATGATGGTATATATAATCACAATTAAAAAATATATTATTTTTGTTATCTTTCTCACATTCTTCCTACACTTTTTTCTGTCACTTTACATTTTTATTTATTATTGTATAACAAACTTTAAAACCAACCGTGGAAGGTCGCTTTATACGATCGCCGAATGGAAGACACATATCAAATATACGTGATTGTTGCTACCTTCACTCTTCATAATTTTATGCGCATGTGTAAACTTGAAATACCAGTTTTGCAACATGATATCAATGTCCAAGGTGGAGTGGATAATGATTTATTGAACCCGACAAGGAAAGAAACGATGAGCAGTGCGAGGAGATGATTGAGAATTTACGCCTATTCCGGCAATATAGAGCACGAGAAAGATAATATAGAGTCCGAGGAAGATAATATAGAGGAATAAATGTCATTTTTCAATATTTGTGATATATAATATTATTTTTATAAAGTTTGGTCCGACTTTTGGTTTGGTTTAACTTGAACATGTAGATTTTTAGTTCAAATCAGAATTATACTCTTTATTTCATTGATCTACTAAAAGTCGATTAAAAAGAAAGAAAGAAAAAAAGTTGAAAATAACTCAATTGGATAAATTTTCTTATTTTCCTCGTACAAAAGATCGGGTGTGTAAATAAATGATAAAATAATATTAATAATAATATTATTATTATTAACAACAACAACAACAACAACAACAACAACAACAACAACAATAATAATAATAATATGAATTTAATGAATCGAATCGAATCGAATCAAGACGAAATCGAATCGAATCGAATCGAATCGAATCGAATGGAACTGAATCGAATCGAATCGAATGAGTTTTAGGTTGAAAGAAGCCTAACTAGTCTTTCAACTTAAGTTAATTAGGTGTGTGAATTAATGAATCTCCTATTCTAAGGGAAAAACAATTGGAATGTGCCTCTCCTCAGTAGAAGTAGTTATGTTATGCAAGTCGAGCCTTAACGAGGGCTCGACTCGAATCGTTTAATAAGGGATTTGAGATTCATTAAAAACTCGTTTTCCTTGTTAAGTCATCAAACCCCTTGATACTCGAGCCTTACATGAAAGGTTGTCTCATGCTTGTGTACAATTAGACTATATACCCACGCACACAAGCTCGAGCATATTTATTGTAACTCGGACGACAACTCAAAAAATTAGCTTGTTTTTGTCAAAGGGCCGAGTCAACCTCGAACTCAATTACGATGTGAGAAATGAAATACTCGGCCGAGTCAATCTCTCATCAATTGATTTTCTTCTTTTCACATCTATATTATTATATATGTTAATAAAACATCGATGCCAAATTTCCCTTCGATTGTCGAGTTTATTTACTACTAGTTTCTTTTCTTTTTTTTTTGGTAAAGAAATAAAATTAATAAATTAAATTACATCAAATGCCAACTAGGCAAAACTAAATCAGGTGGACTATCCCACGATATATCTCCACCTGACTCATCTTCTCCAAAGTCCACTATGCAGCCTTTACTAGTTTCAAATACTACTTATTAACACGGAAAACAATGAAAGAATGTAATCCCTCCATCCCAGAAGAAATGTATGCAAGTAATACTACAAAATATATTAACGAATAGAACAGGCTGCAAAAAGTAGCAAGTAATTGCCATAGCTTTTATTCTACACTAATCTAAATGCAACGACTAACCATATAATCAGACATCTTCAGTGTATAGTAAGATCAGCAACTCCTACATACACGTAACATGATGTAGCAGAGTCAGCTTCAGCCTTCACCACGGAGATCACCCCCATTTGCATTAAACTACACACTATGATTTTGATCCTTGGACCCAAAATTTGTTCCAGCAATATAACCGCAGAGAAATATTTATATTATGCTCCGCGACAAGATCTCACCACTGTCATCACCAAACTGATAGTTCTCATACACCTGAAGAAGCAGTTCCCGGCATGGAACAACAGCACCAAGCTTGATGCAAGCAAGGAATGCACCGGAAAGCTTCCTGTGCAAGCTGTATGCCTCTTCTGGTGGGGGTGTCAGCCTGTGCCGTAACATTGTCGCACCCAGGTTTGATAGGCTTTGAGTAATATTGGTTGATCCAAAATTATACCCTCCACGCTTGGAAAATGGTAACCCCACAACAAAACCAGCCTGGACATGAGCATCTAGCATAACTTCAGATTCTGTTCCTGACAGAAATCCAAGTCTACTTGACATCTCGATCACTGATTCCCTATCACTATTTGCACAAGCAAGAACCTGATGCAATAAAAATGAACACTTCTTAGTGAGATCTGTCATGATTCAACGTGAAGAAACAAAAATCAACTCTGACAGCAAAGTGTGGAGAGCTATAACATCCAGGGTCTACATATGACAGAAGGTAAAATATTATTCTGCATCTCTAATTGTCAAGTTAACATAAGATCAACTAAAACATTCTCTCAAGTTGAGAAAAAAGATTACTCAGGTTGTGCGGGATGATTATTGATGGCATGGGACCGTCTGATTAAACCAAAAACGAAAATCAAACCCATCACCTCCAACCTAATTGACATATGCACGCACTGAAAATTACTTCCCCAAATAACAGGAGAACAAAGAATTTTGCATGTAGCTAGTGGAGTTAATAGTGGCATCTCACCATCCTTAAGTAATCATCGACAAAGTGTTTTGGGTACGCCCTAGCTGCACCAAAGTCAATAAGATTGATTGTTTTTCCCGCATCATCATATAAAAAGTTACTCCAGTTAGGATCAGTCTGCAATAAACAAGGCAAAATAAGACACATTAAAAGTAAAGGGAATAATTCAACAGAAAAGCTTTCTTAAAATTATGATAATAATGAGCATTAACAATCAGGTTTTTAGTTTTTTGTGCTTGTTGCACCTGGTCAACATTGCCAAACTTATACGAACAAACAAGTCATCAATATAAACAAGATTATCCACGTTCTGTGGACCAAACTTCAATATGTGACAGCATGCCACCAGCCAACCACTGGTTTGCAGCTGATACTTTTTGGAACGCTCGAGGTGTTGCTGATACTAGCAAGAAAATTGAGAAGAGATATAACAAAGAGTAAGTACAATAAGACAAGCAATAGCAAAGAAGGCATGCCTGCATGAACCGAAAGACGAATAACTCCTTTAAAGTGAGCTCGAGCAACTTTTCTCCGACATAATTGCGAGTCGTTTGATCTAGTAAGGCCACCTTATCAATGGGAACTCCTGTAACCAAGAAATGGATTTACGTTTATGTTCTCAGTCCTTAAACATACACTTCTACATAGATTTGCCGCACATGCACTACCATTTGGGGAGCAAAAGAGCACTTAAAACTGAAGATTTTACAATGTTTCTTCCCACATGGGATAAAAATGACATTCTCACAAAAGCTTGTCCATGAAAAATGCAGGCTTACAGATGCTACACCAGTCCAAGTGGAGCTAATTTGGTGTGCTTATAGAAGAGTATACAACCTATGACTTAAATAATATAGATACAGGGAGATATGGAGGGAACAATACTGAACAGTAATTTGCCTAAAGGCAGAAGCACGTGGAAGAGAATAATGCTTGCACTCAACAGTATATGATTCTATTATTGGTTCATATTGCCAGGAAAATATATTGATATAAATTTTTTAGTTTGATCTAATTTATGAATGATATTCTAATGAAGCAGTGATCAATATGTAAATAAAGTATCCATTTTGAATGCGTCCCCTTAAAAATTGGATTGGGCGCAAACCTGGTCTTATGTGGAATGAACTAATAAACATGGAATTCAAGTTGAAACATTCCGAAAGAAGTTTTTTTCTTCCAGGATCTAGTATAGAAAAATGAAAAAAGCAGCTACAACCTTTAAGTCTTTGTGCTTTTCTGCACAAGTTAACACAAATTAGAAGTACACAAATTAGAAAAAGAAAACCTAAATGAGATAAGTATGGCAGATAAATAAGAAATACATTCTGATCAATTAGTTGCAGATTCCTTACTGTGTTTCCTCGAAACCAAAACATCTCGAGTTTTTGCTAACTATATTCAAGGGCAAAGGGGGAAGACAATTTACATTTGACCTATTACGTCAAAGAAAATTCCTTTTATTTACTCGGAAAAAAGGAAAATTATATGTCTAAGCACTTACCAGGAACAAGTTCTGTAGTCAGCACTCTTTTACATGATAAATTATCCACCACGTATGGAACATAAAATCCTTTTGTGCTGGCCAAGAGATCACGAAATCTTTTCTGATTTTCTGCCTCCAGTTCATAGTTGCATTCACGAGAAAGTTCTTCTTTCGCGACCTGTCATAAAGGTTTGGGTAAAAATCTTTGCAGTATAATTACCCTGAAGTAGTTACATATTCACTCAAGTATCCCCTAAGAGGAAAGTAGAAAGAACCACATTGGATGTTGTTAGTAGAAAACTAGATCATTAAAATATTTCAGAGGAGAGGTGTACAGAACTTCTCACAACTTACAAGAACAACTCTATAAATTACTGGACAATCAGAACTTCTCAAGATATTTAACTTTTGCGACCAACTCAATGGTTTTTAATAAAATTGGGGATATCAAGTCAATGTGGCGTATCCTTGCAAGTTGCATCAACACTGAGAAATGGTTCACACATTTAGTCATATTGGAAAGCTCAGACAAGTTAATGTAGTGCCATAGTGGATATATTGTCATCACATGGCTTACAGTTTACAGTTCCCTTTTCTTTGGGAAAACATCCTGAACGAACTTTCTGCCTTTCAAAATCCATATGATCACCAGATGACAATCTCTACGCAAAAATTCTTTTTTCTATGTCAAAATCACACAAACTGTACTATTAAAAAAAAAAGATTGGTTTAAGCAGCAAAACTCCCCAGTCCCAAGCTGGTTACTGGCCAGTTTCTATTAGTCTTGGTGGATTTAGGATATTTCCTCGTCCAAAAGATATTAGTATGCGAGGAAAAAGGCAAAGGAAATAAAACTTGCTCCCTAATTACAAGATGAGCAGAAAGAAGGGTCAGAGCAGAGATTTATATAAATTCAAGTCACAGATATTGGACAGGTTCCATCCTAGGAGAAATACGATTTTCTGCTTTATTGCATCCAAATCAATAAACATCACCAATCCCACAAATTTGCTTCATCTTTTTATGTTATTTTGCTTTTCTCTTTTGCTCAGTTCCATCACAGGTCTAACACGCCTGATTCAAAGCCTTGACCTCTATGGACTGATTCAAACCCTTGACCTATGGGCTGTTAGTATGGTCCCAATTAGAGTGTGTTAGAATGGAGAATAGAATCATGAAGATATATCATCCCCAATAGCACAGGCTCCTTACCAGGACGAAGTTAATGCTTTGAAATGTGGTCTTGGATATTCTGGGAACCTAAAGCCCAATCTCATCCATAGTTCACTATTCAAAACAAATTGCCATATTAATACATTTTTGTAAATGGATGACCAACCATTAGACACCAAAAAATACTAAACCAGTGTAAGAATTTTGCTAATAGGTATTTGAGTGACTCGAGGCAAAGGACAAATTTTTGTTCCTTCGGCTGAAATGGATGGACAGGTAGCAATGGAAACATATGTCCAGGAAAGCTTTTATTTAGTGATTTGATTTGGTGCATCAAGATGGGCCTGTTTCTACGAGTTACAGTAAGGAGGGCATATAGCTTGTTCCTCCTCCTTCCAAAAGAATTTAAGTGAGAAAAGGCGACAGATAGTAATGCAATCATACATTGAGACTAGTTCAATAATAAGTAACAACAAGACAAGTCATGGAAGGATTAGATTAGAGAATTCAATATATTTTAGAATTTTAGACCATAGATATTACTTCTTTCACAGCTCAAGTTTGTGTCTTCAACTCTATACGTGTCTTCCAATGCTTAGTATGTAGGAACCACGTATATCATATATTATAACCCGAACGAAAGACTATTGCATAAGCAAGCAGTTAATCAATATTTTGACCCAAAACATACCTTCATTGCATTGTCAATATACAGCTTTTCTGGTATCAAGTTTGTGTAACTTAGAAGCAATTTGACATTATCAATGTCACTTTCGATGCTATCTGCAACTCCAGGATATTGAATCTTTATCGCAACCTCCACATCATCCTTTGTAACAGCTCGATGCACCTGCAAATTATTATAAAAGCAATTTAAATTTAAATAAAATTACAGGTACAAAACATCCTGTCCAACCAATAATTTATATGAAGAGGCTACAGACTAGCTTTTCTGTGAAAAAATAATAGGAATAGTAAACAAAACAATAGGGTCCAGATCCATGGGCAAATCAGGTTAGGACCAGTAGGTGTAAACTTTGTGTGTTGATCAAATAATGCCATTTATCTGTTTCCCTCCTACTAAAGCCCAATTCAACTACTGCTTCTGGTTGAGTTTAACTTTGATGAAAGTCATGAACATTTATCAAACCTCATAGGTGGCTGGGTGTTTCCATGATAAGAATGGATGAACAAATGTGGATGAAAGAAACCTACAAGGCTACAACAGGAAAAGGCATAGGCAAAAAAGAGACTGAGCAAGACAAGTTTGCCTACAACAAAAACTTAATAACAAAAAACGTTAATAGAACACCTAGTAATTCAACGTTGCAGATCATTAATTTCAAAAGCAACATTTCGCGTAGGAATCTTTTAATCAGTACATGAAGATATTGGATCTAGTCATACTGAAGATACTAAGTATCAATAGTGCAACCATTTTCTGAGTTTCAAATCACCTGTCCGATACTTGCCGCAGCCATCGGCTCATAATCAAAACTTTTCAGCTTGGATTTCCAACCGGAACCCAATTCCGCATCTAAAACTTGATTGAGCTGCTTCCCAGGCATCACATCTGCTCCCTGCCGAACAATGTCTAAAGCTGCCAGGATCTGTAGGGGAATTCATGCAAACACATTTTATTTACAGGCCTAAATTAGACATAGTTATCAAAGGCTTCTAGGATACAGTACCTAGGAAAGCACATTGACTGGACTGAGGAAACATGTTCAAACCAGAAATCGAAACTCAAACTTCTTTTTCAGTGGAAAACTCCATTCTAATCATTCATAAATATACAAGTGAACATAATTTTCAATATTGTCACACCGAGGTTTCATGTCGAGGTAGCATATTTTAAAAAATGTAGCAGTAAAAAGTAAATGTACTACAAGGGCAGATCTCACAATTACAACCTACACACACAGAGAAGCAAATACACTTTTACGTTAAGAAAATATAGGCATTAATATATTCCTGCATACAAATGAGAATACAAAGATAAACAGATAATCTTAAAGTACATTTGTTTACATACTGGAGCAGGTACGAGAGATTCATCTTGGATACTCAGCATTTGTCCTAGTTTGAGGGCTGCACCTCGCATTCTGCACAACGCAAGAGCTAAACGTTCTGCATTTTTGTCTGACAATAATGGGGAGAGTGCATGTTGGCCCTTTTGCGGTTCAGGTGTACCAAAGGCAATCCTCTTGGCAGACTCTTGAAGAGTGCCCCATGCAAGACCAGCTCCCAATCCAGCAAACCTTCAGGCATATTTCGTGCACTAAGTATTAACACTAAAATCACATCCTCAGGTGTATGAAACCCAAAGATAAACCTTTAGAGCATGAATATATAAGAAATTCTAGTGTGAGTGTAACTCAGACTAGTAAGCTGATCTACAGGAGAACTACGGTTCCTTACTGCTATCAATAAATTTGGCTTAATCATTCCAACACAGGCATTTTAAAGCTAGAGCTTGTAAGAAACCTATCACACATGCCATCAACAGCTAATCACTGCAATAGAACTGAAGAAGCAGTAGTAGATATATTGATGAGTTGGGTTTTTCTTACCCGAGCGCTCTGGAGAAAGGGGTGGAAGGAACTCTCCTCTCCCTTGGCTTCCTCCGTTGCTTCTGGGGAGTTAGTACGGCTTCAACAGCAGCAACAGAAGCCTCTCTGGCACCAGCTTCAGCTAGATTATCATTTGTATCGACTCCCACATCCACGGCAGCAGTATTTACATTTGAGGTGGTGGTTTGAATAGGTACATCCGCAGCAACAGTGCTCGCATTTGAGGTGGTGGTTTGAATAGGTACATCCACAGCAGCAGTATTTGCATTTGAGGTGGTTTGGATAGGTAGAGTAGCAACATCTGCCTCTGCTGGAGAATCCGTAAAATAGACAACTCCACTGGAACTGGATTTACCTTCCCCATGAAGATGAGCATCGGTATTATCAGTGGAACTGAATGATTTATCAGCAGCAGCAGTAGCAGCCTCCTGGGTCTGGAAGGGTATCCGATTTTCGTCCAAACGACGCAGTTTACCTCTAGTGAGTCCAGCAACATCGGTAGCGGATAGCACGGCAGACTTAACTAGCGATTGCAAATCACCAGCAGTAACCTGGCTTTCCTTGACAACCAGAGACAATCCATTCACCACTTTTGCTATCTCCTTCAAGGACACCATGGTCTATATATTTATATCTATCTCTATCTCTATTCTAAATCCAATCGTATAAAGTAAAATCTGTTATAACTATCTACCTATCTAGAATTATTTCTTCTGCGAAAAGGAATTGATATATTTCTCTTCTGTTCAACTAAAATGATCTAACAAAAAGCAAGTAGCAATAGCAATGGCGAAACAAACAAATCTGGCAACCAATAAACAATAATTATACCAGGCTACTTCTCCAACAAGTAATCAATCAGACGGAGGTGAAAATCAGTACTTCTTATGCCGCTTGTTTGCTCCAAATTATCAACTCATCATCATCGAATGAGATCTTCATCATCACCAGTTATAACGACAGCAGTCGGTAACTACGTGCGCCATTTTCGTCCTCATACTTAAAAACAGTAGAAATGGCTTGACCTTACGTGTGTTCGGCTGTGCCTCTACAATGGCGAACCACTTTTTCCTGGGTAATTGGGGATCTTTTTCATTTTAGCCCTCTGAGTTTGCCTATATAGACTTTTGTCCGCTTATGAATTTCCTCATTAAAAATATCGAAATCACAAAATCGCTATGTACTACATATATACATTCTTTACGAGGATCACGGTGAAAGTGATGTTTGTTGGAGGAAGGCAATCTAGGGCGATGTGAAGCCATTTCTAGTGCTAGACTTTCCACGTAGTCGAGCATTATGATAATTGATGGGTTGATTTTTACAGAAATGAAGGTCAAGAGCTATGTTTTGAAACCTGGTGGGTCGACCCAGTTCAACCGCGAATCGGGAGCTTAGGCAGTCCGAAAACCCCAAAACTCAGTAAAACCCGTTGGCCGGTAAAAAATCGGCGTTCTCGGTAAAAAAATGGCATAAACCGATAAAAACCCGGGTTCAACCGGTTTAAATAAAAATTGAAACGGTGGTGTTTATCCTAGACTGAACAAAAGCCGCCCCATCTCTACCCTCTACTACTATTCTCATCGGCTAAAGCTCCAGGCTTCAACCGTCTCTTTATCGCTCTGCTCCGTTTTGTTCTACTCCCAACTTATCTCGAATTCTCGATCCAACTTCCGGGCACTTATCTTGTAGGCTTGTAGCTTAAGATTGAGAGGAAATGCAAGTCGGCAGGTTGAAGAAGACGAGTCAATTGGGCCGAGTCGGAAATCTTGCTTGAGATCTAGAGGGCGTAAAATTAGACTGACAGAGATAGAAATGGAGAGGCGCTGAGTGAGTGGCTGCTGCTACTAGGTTTAAATTTATCATTTACTATCTTTCTTATTGTGAGTGTGGGGGTATATTAGACATTATTTAGACTGCTAGGTAAAGTGAAATGATCGGTTTAGTTTCTAATACTCATTCGTCTTAGTTTCAAAAATTGTATAAAGATTGAGTATATGTAGTATTATTATAATACTGCTATATAATTTATAGTATTGGACTATTAATAATGTTATATATAAAGATTGAGTACATATACAATAAACTAATTGAATTTTTAAGGTATATTATATTTTGTAATTACTAGAATACTATTAATAAGTTGACCCGAGTTGACTCGGTTGAACCTCCCTCATTAGGTATGCCGGGTCAATTGTCGGGTTCGGGTTTCACAACATAGGTCAGAAGTAGGTTTTTTGATGAAGTTTTATAATGTTCTAAATTTTGGAGACCATGGCACTTGCCATGAGTGCCTTGTATTGGCATGGAAATGAACATGACCAAATATTTAAGTTAAGATTTATTGGAATGCACTACAAGCATTCGATTTTTCGATGAAGTTTCTTAACGTTCTAAATTTTGGAGATCTTATGGCACTCATCAGGAGTGCGTTGTACCAATTTCCATGAGGTATGTGCAACCATTTGTATGATTCCACAAGAGGACCACCATCACCAAAGATGCTTATGCAAGAGGGCAACTATTATGATGATTGTGAAATCGAGCCGCAAATGGTTAAGGAATTCATACTGACATATTCCATCAACTAATTTAGTGCAGGTGATTTTAGGCATGCCCACATTTGATATAATCCTAGTCCAGTGCTATTAAACGAATTGAATATAGTATCGCATCTCTTATCGAGTCTAGACTCTATAATCAATCTGGCTCGTGAAGCTTAAATTCAAACTCGAGCAACTTGTAACGAGCTCGAGTTCGTATTTTGTAAAAGATGTGTTAACATAAGAATGGAAAAATATAAATTAGTTGATAGACACTTCATCTACCTTAAATTCGAGTAAAGCGAGTTCTTTGTTCAGACTCAACTAAGTTGTCAAGTTCGAATTTTTCCAAAATTGAATACGGGTTAGGTTGGAGTAAACAAGAACTCTATCCGAGTCCGAATGACCGGTTCAACCGATCGTGTATAAACCTCCCGGCACAATCATCGGGGCCGGCTTATGAACCAGTGCAAGAAGAAAACACCAATTTTCTGTGAGAAGAAATCAAAAGAGGGGTTTTTGCACCAGTTTGAATTTCCAGTATTGGTGAAGTGGTGGACAAATTCAGGAGGAGTTGTGAAACCAGTACCTTGAAGAAAGAGTGAATATGAAGAAATTGGGAATGAAGAACTTTCGAAAGCGAAGCATACAAGAGACTACTGAAGAAGAAGACGACCAAGATGTAGAGTCCCAGGAGCACCACAAAAGGTACATTGAGCTTACCTGAGCTTATTCCACAGAGTAACAATCTTCTAATTTTGGTGGTAATTAATCTATTTATTGGTTTGTTTACAATTCAGATTGTCTCTGACATTAGAGGAAGTCAAGTTCCTTCAGAAACAGAGGGAGAAGAAGTCCGGGATACCGGCTCTACCACCATCATCCGGGAGCACTACGAACACCACTGCCACCGCTGGCGGTGGGTCTGCTCGCAAACCTGATATGGGTGCCGGTGAAACTGATGTGGACAAGGATGAATTGGTATTGCAGGATACCTTTGCTCAAGAAACTGCTGTGTTGGAAGAAGATCCCAACATGTATGTACCATTGTTATTGCTATGTCCATTCACATGTCTACCTATACATTGCTCTTTAAAGTCAATGTCTAGCTCATTAGCTGGTAATTTTGTCATTAATTTGCTTATTCTTATGTGCGTGTATATTGTTCCGAATATAATTACTAGGTTGAAGTATGTTGAGCAAGAACTGGCAAAGAAAAGGGGAAAGAATATTGATGTTGAAAATCAAGCTGAAAATGAGGTTCAGCGCGCTGAGGATGAATTATATAAGATTCCAGAGCATCTCAAAGTCAGTCACTCCTTTTTTTTTCTTTTTCTTTTATTGTCTGTGTGTTTCCCCTCCGATATTATATGTGCTACTATATTCTCTTTGCATAGCTACTTTCCCATAATCAGTCTGCATCATTATGATTATGTGGCTAGGTTTCTGTATTTTTGGGATACCTTGCCGTGTATGATGAGGAGTCTGCATCCAGTGTTTGCTTTTAGCTCTATCCATATAACTTTAGTTGGAGAAATAATTGTTGAAATAGCATAGATGAACCCTGTAGACCATCCCCACCTAATTTCATTCTGTGCATACCAACCAGAACTTCAGGAATCGCGAGATGATTACTTTCCCTGTCAGATTGTGTCATTTGAAGGAAGTCGAAACTAGTTGGCTAATTCATTTCATCAGCTTTTATTGTAATAGTGTAGAAAAATTGATTCATCGAGTACAAATATTTAGACGCACATTTACATGAATTTGACCCAGTACAGTTACTGTGCATGGTTTATAGCAACATTTCAACTTGTTTAGGGTACAAATTGAGAAAACATTGAAGATCCAGAAATGTAGTTAAAGGTGTTAAGATTGCGTAAAAATTGCAAAAAGGTGGAATTGTGATGGTGTAGGTAGGAAGGAGTTCAACCGGTTAGTCACTGACTCACTGTGGTTGGTATTTAAAGTGTCAAAACGTATGTAAAGTGTAAACCCAAACCACTGTGGCTCATGCAATAGCCAAGCATTTAAACTGCACTAGAGAACCAGTGCAATAGATTCAGACCTTGAATGCTTAGAAACAAATCCGCTCCCCCCTGGGATCAATCCTAAAACCAAGGGGTAGTTATCAACCTCAGTGACTAAGTATTACTTCCTCCGTCCCGCCCGATGTTTCCCACTTTGACTTTTTGCGGTCAAACTTTTCCAACTTTGACTACGAATTAATCTTAAACCGATGAAATTTTTTATAGAATAAAATCCCTACTACATATCACTTTAATCAGTTCAATTGTAATCCTAGACACTAAAAAAACTCACGGCGAAATGTAGACACTACTGTGTTTTGGCTTACTAAATTTTGAATTCATTTGTTGCTGGCAATTGACCTCCTGATATTGTCAATTATAATACTGTGCATACTGGTTCAATTCTTTTCAAGTAGGATTATAAATTCACAAGGTATTTAGTTTCACCTTGATGGGGACTGGGGAGCAACTTTTGGAGATAAACAGAACTGGTGTAAAATTGTTATATACATTATACTTCTTTTCCTTGTAAGCATGTGAGTATGATTTAATAGATTTTTTCTATTAAATGCTCAGAACTGCTGAAAAAAAGACACACAGCTTATGACCCTGCAGTAAGGAAATTAACTTCAACTCTATGCTTTTCCCTCAGGTAAAGAGGAGAAGCTCAGAAGAAAGCTCTACTCAGTGGACTACTGGGATTGCAGAAATTCAGCTTCCTATAGAGTATGTAACTATCTCATTAAGTCTGTGGATGGACAGTTTATCTTTCATTCACTCTTAGTATGGGAGCACTACAACTCCCTATCACAATGAACTCCTGATATAGAATTAGAGAAAAAATCAGAAAATTAAGAACCACATCTAAAGTTCCCATCTGTGTTAAACTTTCCTGCAGCAGCACTTATCTCATTGTTTAAAATTACATGAAAGGAAAGGGAAAACCTTTATCTGACTGCTTGAAACAAGGCTCCGCTGCGTTAAATTTTTTAAAATGAATTTTCTGTTGCTATGTTGTAACAATGTTTTGTTTGAAAGTACTCCAGTGTTGATATGGATATTTTTCTCTCTTGGAAAAAACTCAAAGCTTCTATTCAATTAATTATAATCCTTAAACAGTCTCAATTTTTGTTCTTTCAAGTGAAATGAGCCAGCTTTTCCTTGGAGTCCTTGGTTTCAGACACTTTCTGCTCTAAACTTTCCTCACTACAGTAGTATATAAGCACAAGTTCTAAAAAAGGAGGGAACAAACCAGAAATCTTGAGTGTATTTTCTTTGAACTGGCTGTTGAAGTTGTGTGTACTCATATCTTTGGTACTTTGCAGATACAAACTTAAAAATATTGAGGAAACTGAGGCAGCAAAAAAGCTCTTGCAGGAGAAGAGGCTTGTGGGTCGTGCAAAACCTGATTCTGGAATCCCCTCAAGTTTCAGTGCTGACTTCTCCCAACGTGGCAAGGACCATGCTGAGAAACTCAGAAAAGGTTGGTTTCTGTTTACTGCTTAGATCGTTCACTACATAGAAGCACCTTGAGAGTTAATACCATCGTCCTGGGCATTACTATTTATGTTATCTGTGCTCTGGGACCTAGAGAACCCTGAGCTGATATACTGTAGGTGATCTTTTTACCATGCGGTTGTTAGTCACATGAAAGTGAGCTTCTATGCCTTCATTACACATTTTCATCGTGTGACTATCTCTGTTGATCGTAAACCTGTCAGTCTGTCACTATAAAGGAATCTATAATTTGAATTCAGCATCTGTTATCCTACTCCCATTGAGATAAGTGGTTATGATTCCAATTGACCCTCAGAACCTTAGTCCTCCTGTCCCATTTTAAATGTTGCATCTTGTCATTTTGGGTCATGTTTCCATGATCTACTGAAATCGAAACACTGAGCGAGTGACTGGGTGATGAAATATAATGTGCCCAGAATCTTGGGGTTTCTGTTTTGGTCTTTGCCTAGTTATTTATGCAAAAACCATAACTAGAATGCCATTTTACAACTGTGTCTCAGACTTCAGAGAGCTAGTTCTTGGGTATTATGGGACATTTTACCTGGACATTGTGGCCAAATCAAAATCTTGGCAAAGTTATAAAAACACCTGCCTAGCAAAAGAAATAAATAAGCAGCAGATTTTATAATTATAATGTTGTTTAGAATCGCTGGTATGTATGGCTGTCTTAGGTCTCTTGAATCCATTTGCTCCTGGATGCTGCATGTGTTATTGCTGTCGTCTTCATATTTGTTCTACTGTATTTTGATGACGTCTTCATACATTAAATCCTATATTGATGCATCTACCTGTGTACATATACATTTCCAGACAAGCCGGAGCTTCACAAGGATAAAGGTGCAGATGGTAATGGTATCGGATCCAAACACCCTGATTCAGCTCCAGATAATGCAACTCGAAGGCAGGCTGCCACTGATGAGATCATGCTGGATCGCTTTAGGAAACGAGAAAGGCAGCGTGTGACACGGAGATAGATGGAATATGCTGAGTTTTTTTTTTTTCTGGCTGGCATTGTTGAGCTACTGACCAACTTCAGCTATAAGCCCTACTGATGTTTGTAGACTCCGGTTTTTTGCTTAACTCTGCAGTGAGCAAGTAAGGTATAAGCCCACCGAAATGTAAGATGCCCCCTTGTACCTTCACAACAAACAACTTGAATGAGCAGTTTATCAGTTGAACGGAAATGTTAAGAAGCAAAAGATGCCTTTGTTAAGTGTAATCCTTATAGATAGTTAGATACTGATGATATGTTGAAATTATTTTAT
The DNA here is from genome assembly GCA_026545765.1 of Plantago major. NCBI lineage: Eukaryota > Viridiplantae > Streptophyta > Magnoliopsida > Lamiales > Plantaginaceae > Plantago > Plantago major. The sequence continues at coordinate 3,378,306 of CM048840.1, forward strand.
CAAGTGAAACATTTCTCAAACTTTAACTTTCTAATAGTCAACAACCTAGCAAATTTTAGTTAATCCGTTCGAGCATTTTGCATTACATTACATGCTTGCATTTGTAAGTGGATATTATTATCTTCACCCTTCAATTAGTACTTTAAATCATGCAATATGGCTTGTGCACGTAAATGAAGAATGAGCTATTGTTAAAAGGATATAGGGAGAAGTTGATATTTAGATGAGAGGATACATTTCATCTCATACCTGGAAAATAGTCTAATTACATTGAGAAGTTTGATTTTGGGTGATATATTGGACCATCATACCAAACTACCATTACATACCAATTCTCACATACTTTGTTCTCATTCGTGAGCGTACATCCATCATAGTATTGCCCCATAACAAGCACAATTAACTTTGAAGTTTTTATATATAAATTTCAGAAATAAATGTGCACCTTATTAACATGGGTAACATTCTCATTCTTTTTAAACTTTTTAAAATTTTAAAATGTTACTACAACTAATTTTTGCAGAGCAACGCGTAAGTCCCAATCACCCGTCCCCAGACTTCAATTTAAGAAATGATCAAAATTTGACTTGATGTTGCTTTGCGAAGACCACAATCGAGCCTATGCTATTTTAGAGTACTAAATTTGAAAAAAAAAAACATGGGGTTAAACTATGGGAATATGTCGTGCTCCCTTAACACTGCTAAACATGTCTCAGTTTGACATTTTACGATCAACAATCTACAACTTTGATACTAAGTCTCAAGAAAGTCCAGAGAGTCCAAGAGTCCTCCTCATAATCCATATTATAGTCAAATTCGCGGATCCGGGTCATTAGAGGTAAGTGGATCCGGTTCATTGGATCAATATATAAACCCATATGGAGAGCTTCTTTCCCAATTCTCCCGATCACCAAACCCAATCCACCAACATCCTCCACTCCGGCATCTCCGAAACCGTCCACACCAGCCTCGCCATCACCGCCCCATTGCCGGAGATCCTAGATCGGTCCGTCCATCTCCGACGCCACCGCACGCATTAGCAAAACTTCAACTACATCGCATAAACTAACTCATCGTCATCACTGTCATGCTTGCAATCTCTCTCCTCACCAATCCGATTTCGTAGGGAATCTTCCTTGTGAACTTGTTTCAGATGCGGTGGAGGATTAAAAAATACATAAGGTAATCGCGATTCAGCAATTCGATCTGCATCTTCGAGTTGTTTCAGAGTTTTGATTTGTATGTTGTTTGATATGCGACTGTTGCTTGTTATTTTCAAAATCTGATTGTGTCTGTTAATCAAATCAACCCAATTCAATCCAATAAACTCCAAACCAACCAACAAACAAACGCAAGAAAATAAACACAAAATTTAACGTGGTTCGACAATTGTTTACGTCCACGGGATAACCAAGATTTCTATTAATCAAGAACCAAAACGCAGTTTACAAGGAATCGACAAAACCTCCCGAGTTTCAAGCTACACGCTCCTATGTTCTCTCTTCCTCACTGTGTTTCTCTCCGAAATCTCTCATCTATATTCTCATCAGGTTCTCATCGATTTATTCTAGTACCTACATGTGTATATATACTAGAGAAATCAACATACATTGCATCTCCTAATCAGAAACGAATTCCTTCCTAACTAGAAAAGAAAATTTTGATGCCAAGTAAAAGAATCCCAGTTAGATTCGACTTCTAACTGTCCTGTGTTCACACCACACAGCATTAAATCTGAGTGTTACATCCAAGTGTCTTCAGTACACTCTAACACCACACATCCATTATCCTTGTCATCAGTGTCTTCAGTACACCATGTTCCATTACTTCCTTTAATATTAAGCTAACCGGCTTCACAATTCTCCACCTTAGCTTCATATTAATGTAACCACAGTATACCACACCATTCATGTCCCTAGAGTTAGGACACAACCCTTCCTTCCATCAATTTGATAGAACTTAGACACGATCCAAACTTCATCACAGAAATATCCTCGGCAATATTCAGTGCAAAATACACCATATCTGGATCTGCAGTAGAGGTTCTAACTCTTGGTTCTCTGTCTCTGATGAGTTGATAATCCACAACATCATCTGGATTATTGAGCTCTATCCCTGTCCTTCTTCTAATCACATGCCTCTCCACCTGATTATTCGATTCAGGCTCCACCTGATCATGTATGTCAGTATTTCCTTGAGATTCAGCATGCGGTGTTGTTAGAACACCATGGTCTGCGAAAACTGGTGTTATCACCACACCAGTGTCTGTCTGCTCCATATTCAGTGTTCCTTACACACCATCTTCGACAGGCTCCACCTGACTGAGTGTTCTCTCAACACTGTCAGTATTCCTCAATAGTATCATCACATCTTCATGGAGAGTCACATCCATGCTGATGATGCATCTATTTACCCCTGGTTCTAAGCACCAGAGTTTATATCCCTTAACCCCCTTTGGATAACCAAGAAACAAGCACTTTACTGCTCTAGCCTCCAACTTATCTTGCTTGATATGAGCATAAGCTAAGCATCCAAATACTTTGAGATATGAGTAGTCTGAATGAGTACCTTTCCAAACTTCTTCAGGTGTCTTGAAACCAATAGCTGATGATGGACATAGGTTAATAAGATGTGCTGCCGTAGTCACAGCCTCTCACCAAAAGCTTTTTGACAAACCTGATCCAAGAAGCATGCACCTCACTCTTTCTAGGATTGTTCTATTCATCCTTTCAACTACTCCATTCTGCTGTGGATTTCCAGGGACTGACTTGTGTCTCAAGATGCCCTTCCCAACACAGAAGGTATTGAATTCATTAGACAAGAATTCCAGCCCATTATCAGTTCTAATCACCTTGAGCTTCTTGTTCGTTTGATTCTCCATCTCCACAAGCCATTCCTTGAATTTAATGAAAGTCTCATCCTTGGACTTCAATACAAACACCCACACTTTCCTTGACAGATCATCAATGATGGACATAAAATATCTACCTCCATTCCTAGTGGTGGTTCTCGCCGGTCCCCATAAATCTGCATGCACATACTCAAGTATGTCCTGTGTGGTGTGTTTCCCAACACCATAACTGTTCTTCTTGGACTTCCCTAACACATAGAGCTCACAAAGTTCTATCTTATGTATCTTGTCTCCACCTAAGAGTCCCTTCTTAGATAAATCCATAAGACCTTTCTCTCCAACATGTGCTAGTCTTCTATGCCATAGAACGGTGTTGTCAGAACACTGTCGGGTGTTTCCAGAACATTGTACACTGGAAACTTCACCAGTTACAGTTTCACCTTGTAGATAATACAATTCTATCCTTTTAAGAGCCTGCATAACCACCTTATCACCTTCTTGACCTGAAGGACACCATTCTCACATGAATACTTGTAACCTTTAGTATCCATCAATCCTAAAGATATCAAGTTTCTCTTCAAGTGTGGTACATATCTCACATTAAGAAAATCCCTTACCACTCCATCAAACATCTCAATTCTCACTGTTCTCATACCCTTTATCATGCATGGTCTATCATCCCCAAGAACAACTGATCCACAGTTTCTATGCTCAAAAGTTGAAAACCATTCTCTAATATGTGTCATATGAAACGAACAGCCTGAATCCATAACCCATTCAGTTGATTGACTAGTTTGAGTAACTGAAAGTACCTCAGTAACAAGAGCTTCCGCAGTATGATAAGCCTCTGATTTGTTTGTAATGTCTGTGCCATAATTAGTATTCGGTGTTGTCACCACACCCTTCCCTTTCTGCGCCTTTAGACTCATACAATCCTTCTTCAAGTGTCCTTGCTTCTTGCAATAATAACACTTCCTTGTTTCAGGGCCATCCTTGTTATACTGAGCTTTCCTTTGATTTGGATATTGCTTCTTCTTTGGTGGAAACTTGTGATATTGTTTCACCATAAGGCTTTCACCAGTACTGAGTGTTGGTGGAACACCATCCTGGTCTAGCTCCCTTGATCTTAATGCAGATTCAATAGCCTCCATTGTCAATGCTTCTGTCCTCCCATACACCAAAGCATCCTTGAATGGAACAAGAGACCTAGGGAGTGAATTCAACAAGATAATTGCCTTGTCTTGGCTCCTCATCCTGTTCTTCTCATCAGTTTTCAGATTGTCATGGTGTGCAACCATCTTCTTGAACAAATCCAACTGACTCATGATTGATTTTCCTTCAACCATCTTGAATGCAAATAGCCTCTGTTTTGCATAGATTTTATTTGCATCTGACTTGTCATTATACAATTCTTCTAGCTTCTCTCATATCTCCTTTGCCGATGAAAGATCACCGATTTTAATAAGAGCGTTATCTCCCAGAGCTAATATCAAAGAACTGTAAGCCTTGAACTTGATTGCCTTTTTATCAGCATCAGACAAAGTTGTATCGAACTTCTCAGTCAGTGCATCGACAACACCCTGCTGCATTAACAGAGCCATCATCCTTCTCTTCCACAGACCAAAGTATGTCTTTCCTTCCAACGGTTTGAGGTCGAACTTTGGAGACGCCATTGATGAATAGATACCAGCTGATTCTCTTCCCACATACGGCGCCAATTGTTAATCAAATCAACCCAATTCAATCCAATAAACTCCAAACCAACCAACAAACAAACGCAAGAAAATAAACACAAAATTTAACGTGGTTCGACAATTGTTTTCGTCCACGGGATAACCAAGATTTCTATTAATCAAGAACCAAAACGCAGTTTACAAGGAATCGACAAAACCTCCCGAGTTTCAAGCTACACGCTCCTCTGTTCTCTCTTCCTCACTGTGTTTCTCTCCGAAATCTCTCATCTATATTCTCATCAGGTTCTCATCGATTTATTCTAGTACCTACATGTGTATATATACTAGAGAAATCAACATACATTGCATCTCCTAATCAGAAACGAATTCCTTCCTAACTAGAAAAGAAAACTTTGATGCCAAGTAAAAGAATTCCAGTTAGATTCGACTTCTAACTGTCCTGTGTTCACACCACACATTATTAAATCTCAGTGTTATATCCAAGTGTCTTCAGCACACTCTAACACCACACATCCATTATCCTTATCATCAGTGTCTTCAGTACATTATGTTCCATTACTTCCTTTAATATTAAGCTAACCGGCTTCACAGTTCGGTAAATTGGGATTCTCACATATTTGATTCACTGATAGAAGTTAAATGAATTGAATTAAGTTGATGATCATGTTCATTTCAAAATTTATTCCATGTATGTTTACTTCATTCTGAAATTGTTTGAGTTCATAGACTACTGTTGTTGCTCATTTTATGTAGCTGTGTATTAAGTGAATACATGAGGTAGTCTTTAATTTCAATCTGTTTGCAACGAATCCGATTTCGTTTGGTTATTGTTGTGTTACAGTTACATGTGTAGCTGTTTATTAAGTACGATATGATGCGCATGGACGGAGAATGTTTTACACATTGTTTAGTTTTTTTTTTTTTTTTTTTGAATAAATGGTATGTTTCTGTATAAATGTTCTACGTTGTTTTGTGTTGCTGGTTTAGTTTTTTTCTTATAAATTGTCTATTTTTTTTTTGTATAAATGGTCTATGTTTTAGTAGAAATTGTCTATGTTGTTCGTTATTGCTGGTTTAATTTTTTTTTAATAAATTGTCTATGTTTTACTATAAATTGTCTAGCTTTTTGTACAAATGGTCTATGTTTTAGTAGAAATTGTCTATGTTGTTCGTTGTTGCTGGTTTAGTTTTTTGTATAAATTGTCTATATTTTAATATAAATTGTTTAGTTTTTTTTTATAAATGGTCTATGTTTTAGTAGAAATTATATATGTTGTTCGTTGTTGCTGGTTTAATTTTTTGTATAAATTGTCTAGTTTTTTGTATAAATGGTCTATATTTTATGCTATATCTTGCTGGTCCAGTTTAAATGGTTTAGTTTTTTGTATAAATGGTCTTTATTTTAGCATAAATTATCTATGTTGTTATGCGTTACTGGTTTAGTAATTGTCTATGTTTTAGTAATTATTTATGTTTTAGTAAATCTATGTTTTAGTATAAATTGTATAGTTTTTTGTATAAATGCACTATGTTTTAGTAGAAATTAACTAGTTTTTTTTTGTATAAATGTCATATGTTCTAGTTTTAGTATAAATTGAAATGTACTATATTTTAGTAGAAATTGTCTATGCTGTTCTTTGTTGTTTGTTTAGTTTTTTTTGTATAAATGGCCTAGGTTTTAGTATAAATTGTCTATGTTATTATGTGTTGGTGTTTTAGTTTAAATGATTTAGTTTTTTGTATAAATGGTCTATGTTTGTGTGTAAATTGTCTATGTTTTTTAATGTTTTTGTTGTATGTATTAGGTTTTCGTAAAAAGGGTGGTCGAACAAAGAAATTGATTGGTCACAAAAATTGAGACGTTGTGGAATAAGGGGTTGACGAACAAGTCAAGAGTGTGAAGAAAACTATTTTAAAGATGTATTAAATATTTTTTAAAAGACATATGTATTTTTATAGGCTGTAAATTGTGAATTTTTTTATTATTTTGTGTATTAAAATTTATTGGTGTTGACGAATGAAATTGAAGTTCATGTTATTTTTCAAAATATTGTGTTTTGATTGAATAAATATGTTGTTACTAATGTTTGCATGCTAAACATAGACAATTTCACGATAAACATAGACAATTTGATGATAAACCTAGACAATTTGATGTAAAAATCAATATATTTGGAATAACATATTTGGATTTGGATGAATATTGATGAGCTGAGTAAGTTTTTTTAAAAAAAAAATTGCAAAACATCAGATAGTCTAGTTTTTAGATTAAATTATCTATGTTTGTCTGTTATAGAGGACTTTCGGATGTAGGGTCTCTCACAAAAAGAAATCTAATTTTAAATCGTAAATTTATAATTTTCAATTAAATTATAAAATGAACTTTTAATTTAATTCAACATTTTAGTTTGATGATTTAAAATCAATTATTATTGGTAAAAAGTTAAACTCGGATTAGCTAATTGAATTTTCATTCACCACCGCCGGAATATATTTACACACAGGTGCCTGCGTGTCTCTTCTTGGTTAGCAAGACGACTTTGAGCCACACAGACATACTACATAACCTTCTCTCTCCCAAGATTTTCATAGGGTTTTAAGAGCTCAATTTCCACACCTCCTCTCTTCAATTTACTTCTCGCTTATTCAATCTTCAGCTCAGTAATCATAAACCAAATGGAAAACGGAAGCAACGATATACCGGAAAACGCCAACGAACGTGCGTAAACTCTCTCTGTTTCACCTTTTTTTTCAGATTGCTTCCTATTGAATTTTATTATTAGGGCTTATTTGTTCATAGTTTCTACAATTGTTTCTGTATATCAGATTGCCCTGGACCTCAATCGGAATCAGCTGGAAAGTCCGATTCATGTGCTGGTTGCCCTAATCAGGAGGCTTGTGCCACTGCTCCCAAAGGACCTGATCCAGGTAACCTTTTTTTTATCGAAAAGTTTCGGTTTTGTAGCTGGTTCAAAGTGTATATTTAGATTTCGTAGCTGCTATTTATGCTTTCCAGTATCGTCTGTTAACTTAGGAGTATGTGGCGGTCTGATAATATAAGCAAGTATACTTTGTGATTGGGTATCTGGTCCTTAGTTTGCCTGGCAATAAGATTGAACATTGAAGGCAATAATTAACTTTGTTAGAAGGGCATGCAAAGCTTGTCTGTTTGTTGATTGAGTGGGACTTGTTTTGTGTGTATGGGTGTTCAATTGATATGAATGAGTTGGATGTTAGATAAAAGGGCTGATAGGAATTCTGTGTTGTTTGCGGGTTTGATTTCTTTTGATAAACGTTATCGTTATGAGTAATGTGTAATCACGTGGTAGAAAATTTGTTGATGAAGGCTGATATCTGATGATTGTATATATTAGTTTCTGCAGTGAGCTAAGAGCTGATTTCAATAGTTGTTATAGTCATGTTGCCATATTTATGTGGTTATTTATGGTGCAGCTGAGTGGAGGAAATATGGTATATAATTAGGCTTGCTTTTAGAAGAGAAGATTATGGGGTATAGTTGAAGTTTTGGATGGACAGTCTTTTCAAAACTAGGCTTGCTTTTAGATTGGTAAAGTATATGAAGCCATGTATCTTAGCGTAGCTTGCTTGAAAGTAAAAACATTATTTGATAAAGAAGAGGAAAATACAATACTAAAGCAAGATTTTTGTCACGGAAAATGGTGATTTTTCTATGATATTAATGAGATGTCAAGAAAGTAAATGAACACTATCTCAAAGAGAGACACCATCACAAAGAAAGACAGCCTTAAGGTTTGCATGGCGACTTAGTGTGCAAATAGAGCAATGAAACCCCTAGCCTATTAGACAGTAGAAAACTTAACTAGCTGACTCGAACTAGGTGAGACAATATCCTAATTAAGAGAGTATTATGTCCTGCCAAATATTATTACTAATTCCTGACAGTATAAAACCTAGGGTGGTGAAAGGATTCTGGCGGAGCCTGGTCTTCTTCAAATGTATCATGACTCCATCGTAGCACATCCTGTTGCTGGTGGTATAGAGGTCCAATGCACTTGTCTTGCAAATGACCTTTCCCTCCTAAGACATCAAATGGACCAACAAATCATGTGAAACAATCTATCCTGCATATCTCACTTTAAAAAAATAAAACAGAATTTGATAGAACAGATTATAGTTGTATTTATAGATTAAAGAAAAGAAAAGGGAATAGTTGCATTACCTTGCATGCTAGTTCAGCTAAAGCTACAATGCTACATAAAATCAAAAAATTACTAGCATTTGATCACCGTTAACTTACTCAATGCATTATTATCTGTAGACTTGGTCTCGATCGCCGAAAGAATGGCAACAGTGAAGCACAAAATACTGGTATTATCTGGTAAGGGTGGTGTTGGCAAGAGCACATTCTCCGCTCAACTTGCTTTTGCCCTAGCATCCATGGATTTCCAGGTCGGTCTCCTTGACATTGACATATGTGGTCCAAGCATCCCAAAGATGCTTGGTCTCGAAGGACAAGAGATTCATCAGAGCAACCTTGGGTGGTCCCCAGTTTATGTCGAGTCAAACCTTGGCGTCATGTCAATCGGATTCATGCTTCCACATCCAGATGAGGCTGTAATTTGGCGGGGCCCTCGAAAGAATGGAATAATCAAGCAGTTTCTGAAAGATGTCTACTGGGGCGAACTTGATTTTCTTGTGGTTGATGCACCACCTGGCACCTCAGACGAGCATATTTCGATTGTTCAGTTCCTCCAAGCCACCGGAATAGATGGTGCAATCATAGTTACGACTCCACAACAGGTGCCTCTTTAAGACTCATTACTTGCAAAGCATTATTTTGATATTATGTTTTAAATCACTTGACCCCGGAATACTTCAACCAAATTTTGTGATAGTCCACAAAGTTGAAAGTACCACAGCGCACCCCACTGTTGTGGTTCTAGATATACATTAACCACTGCCTTGAAAGGTGTTGAGAATAGGGTGGTATGTTAATATTCCAAATATGCAGGTGTATACTGTATATTTTCATGTTCTTGATTTATGGGACATTTAGGCATCTTTGGGGCCTTTGGTGCTATCATTCTCTTTTAAGCAACTATTTTTATTTCTTTGTAGTATTCCTGTAAAATTCTTCAGCAAAGTAAAAGAGTATTTCGGATTTAGTAGGATCTATGCAGGCCGTTGACTAGTATTGGCTATTTAGTAGTATTTCCAAAAAGATTTATCAGCGTAGAAAAAAGCTACTCTGTGAGTATAAATGTATAATTGTTCCTGACTATTCACCATATCTATATTTCAGGTTTCTCTTATAGACGTGAGGAAAGAAGTTAGTTTCTGCAAAAAGGTTGATCTTCCAGTTCTGGGAGTAGTTGAGAACATGAGTGGTTTGTGCCAGTCTCTTTCTGAATTCAAATTCTTGAGTGTGTCGGAAAATGGTGAACAGAAAGACATGACCAAGTCTTTCATCACATACATGAGAGAGAAAGCACCAGAAATGTTAAATTTGGTCGCATCCACTGATGTGTTCGACAGCAGTGCGGGTGGTGGTGCCAAAATGTGCAAGGAAATGGGCGTTCCATTCCTTGGGAAGGTCCCTTTGGACCCTCAGTTGGGTAAAGCAGCTGAAGAAGGAAGATCTTGCTTTACTGATAGCACGTGTCGGACAAGTGCTCCTGCGCTGAAAGCCATAATTGATAAATTGTTACTGGAGATGAAGATTTCTAGAATGGAGGTTGAACCATAAGCCACTATATTTGTGCTGAATTGACGAGAAGACATTTTTATGATGATTTTTCTAGATACTTCGAGGTTGTTTTTTTCATTCAGCAATGCTTGCTCACTTTGGTAGAGCCGGGTTTCTGCCGGATTAATAAACCATTTAAATTCATGTAAAGTATGGTTTTTTATATTTATAGCTTGTAATACCAATAGACTTTACTTGGACAATTTATGCTGACATTTCTGCCATCCTTTAACCTCTATGCACCTTTGCAAGTCCTTTTGGAAGTTTGGTTCAATTTGTCAATTTCCTGATTCCCATTTGTGAGTGGAAGTTTATTGATGATAAATTCATTATGCACCAATGCACTAACTGTTGATGGTTCAAGTGGTAAAGGACTTGAGTTCACTTAAGCAAGGTTTTGGATTCGAGTCTTGTAGACGTAAAAAACTCCCGCCCTCTTAAAAAGGGGCCGACGGTCAATCGCATGTAACGAATACCAGTGAAAAAAAAAAAATTATTATGCTATTGAATTTGGGTGTTTGTTTTACTTGAACAAATACCAAGCAAATGTGGTAGAAAGTACAAACTATTTGCACATAAAAGTTCACTTAAGTCGTAGAAATGTGGTATTGTACATGCTTTTTGCAAGTACAAGTTGGGAGTTCTGAGCATAAATGGGCAACCGGGACTTGGTTGACAAATTAGGTCCGGATCAGATCACTTGGGCTCTGTTTGTGAAATTAAATTGAAAATTTGGTGGTAGTTAATTTAGGGTATTTTTAGGTAGTGATAATGAAATTGATTATGGAGCTAATTAATTAGCTGATAAGCTAGCTGATTTTAAATGTAGGTGTTTAACAAATTAACTGATAAACTAGCTGGTATTTTGTAAAATGACATAAAAGGGCATTACTCTTATTTTTATTTTCTTTAACCTTTCTCATTTTATTATTAGTCTATAGTTTTTTAAATAATAGTATATCACATTTTGTCCAATTATTCTAATATATAATCAATGTACTTTACATCGCCACTTTAATAACATCATCAAAATTATCAGAAGTTGAAATAAATATTTGTTGAGCATTTTAACTTAGTAATGAAAAAAATCAGTAATTAATGTGTACTACATGTATGCATTTTAAGGAGATGCGGATGCATTAATCCTTATCTTAATTCTGACAATCTGTAAAATGTATAACAAAGGATCCAACAATATAAAATATAAGTCGAGAATTCTAATGACCTTCCATGTGGTCTACAAATAATACGGCAGTAAAGATGGAACACGAGTAAATAATAAAAACGAGTAGTTTTTCCTTTTTTTTTTTTTTTTTTTTCTAATTTAGGCCAGGGATATTTTCGAAATGAAAAAGATAAGAAGGAGCTTCTTTTTTGAAAAAAGCTAACTTGTGTAGCTTCTTAACCAGCTAGCTGATTTAAGAAGTTGCGCGTTCACGTTACGAGCTTTTTATTAGTCAGTGGTAAAAAAAAAGTTCATGGAACAGTTAGTGGTAAATAGAGCCTTGAAACGAAGAGCGAGCGTAATGTGTAAATTGTCAAAGTTATATTTTTTAAAGATAATGTCTAAATGTATTTCATTTAGGAAGTAACTGATGTATAAAATAATAATATATGATAGCATATAGTAGTATATTTATTGACAAGTGAACATTAATAGCAAATATTTCTTACCTAGCTAGTATGAAGCTAGATAAAGTGATAAACACATAAATTAGCATGTACATGCAAATTATTACTCGAAACTTTCTTTTAAGTTTTAATGAAAATGATTAAATATATGTGTAGACACGCAAAATGTGTCGAATAAATTATTAAAATCATTAAATTTGATTTACCGTATTTAATTGGAATTTTACCAAATTCTATTCCAAAATAGTATGGTAAATTAATCGATTTTAATACGCTCCATTTATTGCCTATCAAATTGCGCCACGTACAAAATATGGAGTATTTTCGATTACTTCGCATTAAAAACTATGTGAATACTCGAAAAGTTTAAAGCCGATCAAACGTCGCCACGTTAAAAGGATGATGTCAAAATGCATACTTCCAATTAAATCAAGACATGAAGAAGGAGATAATTCGACCAATGGAATCGTGACACATCATACATGTGATGCAATTATTCAAGAAAAGGAAAAAAAGCTCTTAAAAAATGGATTTCCATCCTTACCCCTCTTCAAAAAATGGATTTCCATCCTTACCCCTCTTCCACATCTATAAATAGAGGTCTTCCATCAAATTGGAAGAGGTGAAGAAGAGAAGGAGAAGTGAAGAAGAGAAGAAGTGAAGTGCAAGTGCCCACAAATCCTCTCAAGATCCGGCTTTGAAGTTCGAAGAAGCATTCAAGAAGTTCTTCCGGCAACTGAGTAAAACCTTCGTTTGATCCAAAAAAGAAGTCCTCGCACACTTGGAGAATCGATATTGGAAGATCAACCGCTGCAAAGGAAGATCAAAATCGAAAATCCGAAGAAGCCGACAGAGTTCTTGAAGTTCTTCATCAAATTCAAGCCAAAAGCAACGTTCGATCCAAGATCGTCGAGAAGCCCTTGAAGAAAGCGTTTAGAAGGCCAAACTCCCTATCGAAGATCAAAATCCAAAAGCCATGAAGAAGTCCGAACAAAGTTCTTGAAGTTCTTCATCAAATTCAAGCGACGTTAGATTCAAGATCAAGCTGAAAAGCCCTTGAAGAAACGTTTCCCGGTGGCCAAACTTCCTCTACAGAAGATCAAAGGCCAAATTCTGTGACGATCTAGAAGCGTTCTTCGTGGAGTTCATCCATCTTTCAAGAAGTTCGTTATCGTTCGCTTCAAACACTTCCAAGTTCGCGATTTGATTCGAGATTAAGCCAAGAAGCTCCCGAATTATCGTTTCCTCGACCTTGAAGTCATAAAATCCTAAAGTGAAGACTTTGAAGATCCAAGTTCGCCGCATTAGAAGACTAGAATCAGAGGATTGTAATAGAGAATTGTACCCGCACTCATCAAATCAATAAAATTTCATTTGTGCAATTTTAGTTGCTACAGATTTTTGGCACGCCCAGTGGGACGTTTCTACCTCTCATCTCTAGTCATCGTCTAAGGGAAACAAGGAAAGATGGTCCGGAAATCAAATAAGAGTACTTCACAGGTGTCAGGAGATGTAAGTTCCAAAGATGCCGAAGAACTAGCTGTGAATGTCCACGCTTCGGAAGCCGTCCTCAAGGCACCTGGTACAAACACTGGTGAAAATGATGGAGATGAAGCCTCTGTGAGTAACGACTCCCAACCACCATCTCCTCGCAATCAAGAGGTTCCCCCATCAAACCCAATTGTGAATAGTGGGCTGTTGGAATCTCAGTTGATGACTTTGGCAAAATCCATGGAGTTCCTCATGAAACGCGCTGAAGAACAAGACTCGAAAATTGCAAAGCTCTGAGATCGAGAATCTAAGATTGAGAAACTCTTGAATAAATAAGAAGCCGAAACAAGCAAAGTGGGAGAGAAACGCTATGAAGGAACACTATACAAGCAGCCACAATCAAACTTGAAGATGAAATCAACCCATGAAGAAGTGTCAATCTCCTCAGAAGGGACAATCCCAGCTAATCAATTGAAAGAATTCATCATGGTTGCCCTGAAGGAGAGACTTGATGAAAACTCCAATTCATCTTTCACTTACAATAAGCCATACACACGGAGGATTGATAACTTGAGGATGCCCACAGGATATCAACCACCCAAGTTTCAACAATTTGACGGCAAAGGGAGCCCAAAGCAACATGTGGCGCATTTTGTTGAGACATGCAACAATGCTGGAACCTATGGCGACCATCTGGTAAAACAATTTGTTCGCTCACTAAAGAACAATGCATTCGATTGGTATACTGACTTGGAGGCTGGATCCATAGATAGTTGGGATCAACTGGAGCAGAATTCCTTAATCGTTTCTATAGGACAAGAAGAACTGTTAGCATGATTGAGCTCACCAACACACGTCAATGGAAAGAAGAAGCCGTCATGGATTACTTCAATCGATGGAGGAACTTGAGTCTCAATTGCAAAGATCGATTGTCTGAGGCTTCAACAATCGAGATGTGCATCCAAGGAATGCAATGGGGTCTTCGATACATTTTTCAAGGAATCATGCCACGCTCATTCGAAGAACTAGCGACTCGAGCCCATGACATGGAATTAAGTATGGCTTCAAGTGGAATTGAAGGTCCTCCTGTGCAAGAATCGCGTAGGATTGACACCAAGAGAGGGGGTAAGCCTCCATTCAAAGGTAAAGAAGCAATGGCTACAAGCGTCACAAAGATCAAGGTATCAACACTACAAAAACACAGTGCATGGCGACGGATAGATCCGTCGCTGAGCCCTATCCGTCGCCCGACTACGGCGACGGATAGAAAATCGTCGCCCCGGGTAGGCGCGACGGATAACAATCCGTCGTCCAATTCGCGACGGATTGGACGACGGATTGACCAATTTTTTTTTTTTAATTCCGAAATATAGCGACGGATAGATACTATCCGTCGCTATATTTAGCGACGGATAGATATTTAGCGACGGATAGAATCTATCCGTCGCTAAATATTTTAATTGGACTAGTGACGGAATTTGAAATTCCGTCACTGTGAATTCCGTCACTAATTCCGTCACTATTTATTTCATATTAATCCCTATTTTTCGTAGTTCACCTATTTAATCAATATAATGTTCGATAATAAATCAATAATACGGAAAATGTTTCAATGAATAAAAAAGTAATATTGAATGGAGAAATTATCCAAACAAGTGTAAATATGAAAAAAAATCCGAACATACAGATACATAACTAGCTATCAGACGGGGGTGGGTGTGGGTGATGGCGGAACTGGGACATGAACTGCTCCATCTGTAACCGAAGGCGCTCGTTCTCCTCCCTTCGTTCTCATCGCGCTCCATCTCGTCCCTTTGTTGCTCCATCTCTTGAGTTAAGAGCAACTTTGTTCCGGACTTCTGTTGCACCATTTCCGAGACAGTCCTGTATGTAAACGGACGTCTGGCTTTGGGATGATGATGAGGAGCACCGGACTAGCCGGATGCAAACCGAGGCTCCGAGTCCATATATTCGTCCTTTCTTGTCGGTTTGTTGACCTCTAGGAAGATGTTTTCAACTTGATTGACAACACATCACCCGTCTCGTCCTCCTGCCTCGCCACCTGAGCATCAACCTCAGCCTGAAATCGTAAATAGCAGATATCATGATATCAGTTACTGTTTTTAAAAAGTAACTTGTAATAGTGTACAAATATGAACTTTAAGCAACATAAACATACCATGATAGGCGAGGCCGTGATTGGTCCATACCATACCTTGGCCTTCTTGAAGATGGCATACTTGGATGTCACCTCCCGTGCCACAGAATCAAACCAGATCTAGTCAACAATTTATCATCTACAAGTAATAGAAGCGTGAGAGACTTCATACATACACGTAATGCTAGATTGCAAAAACACATATATACGATTGATAATAATCGGTGACGATGAATCGCCTCCCAAGGTGGTGAACGGCCCTTCTGCCGTGTCGGTAGGATGCCGGTTACTGTTGGTCCAAGCAACGTCACGGACATCGATTCGGCCGATGGCATCCCAAAGGGCCCACTCACTGCATCAACTGTGGAGGATTGGGCCACCCGATCCCGAATGGCCTTCCACGTACATACCATATCCTCAGACAGTTTGGATCCCACGGTCTAAGAACGCGCCGGATCTGTGGATCAACTCTTCGGAATGAAGTACTCCTTCTACATTCCCAATTTCATACAACATCCAAAGTCAATACATGTCCTAACAACATAACAGATATGGTGACTAACATATCATCCAAATAAAGTGGCTAACATACCACTCACATATAGTGGCTAACATACCACTCACATTGTCCTAAAATTTACTAACACAATGGTGACTAACATATCACCCAAATAAAGTGGCTAACATACCACTCACATATAGTGGCTAACATACCACTCACATTGTCCTAAAATTTACTAACACAATGGTGACTAACATATCACCCAAATAAAGTGGCTAACATACCACTCACATACAGTGGCTAACATACCACTCATATTAAAACGATTATAATTACAAACAAATGAATGTCATATTTTAACTTACCTCACCATCAAGTACTCGGCCCTCATGCGCTCGAGATGTGGCTCCAACACTCACCACCCCACCTTGGTGGCTCTCTCACCCTCGGAAGATGTCACCTAGTTTGTTGTGCACCCCCCGAGGCCATAAGCTGTTGTCAATGTATAAGATACAAGAAACGAATATATATTACTTTAGTACAACAATTTATACTTGTCAACTATCATTATCAGTTATGTTTTACATATTTAATTGAAGAATGTATAATACTTACTTGGTAGGACCAATAGGGAAAATCACAGGCAAGCCGTCCCACGTGACGTTGGGATGGTTTGGATCGAACACGAGGTAGGGACAATCGTCGTGGTCGTCCTCCAGCATGTGTCCGGGCTGACTGGTAGAGCCACGGCTGCTCTCTCCTGCCCGGGGGGTCTCAGGAATCAATTAAGGCATATAATTTACAATAATTCAATCAATTGCTACGTAATATAAGTTATATTAGCTTCAGTCAATTGTTAAGGCATTACATAATATAAGTTACATTAGCTTCAAAATTTTACCAAAATATATGGTTTCATATATATATCAACTAATGATTTCTAGTTATACAAGCCTAGAGACAAAACGGATGAAACTCCTCATTCTCATGCACCCCCCTCCTCATCACTTGTGACGCTCCCTACCACAGAACTTGCATTCCAACAGATCTACATCCTCCTCCCAATACACCATGCACATGTTCCAAGCGAAAGGCACTCAATAGGCGGCCCCAAACCCCGCCTCTCCCTCCACTGGAGGTATGCCATGGACGGTGCTTCCTCACCGTGATGAATCCATACATGATACTCAGGCATGAATCCATAACGTCGCAAGTGCTCGAATACTGCTGTAGGCGTCATAAATTGCTTGTTTCTGCAGGTTTCCAATGTGCAAGGACACTTTATCAACCCCCCCCCCCCCCATTGCACAAACCGGACGTCCCATGGCAAACGAGATGAAACCTTTAACCCCTTCTACAAAACTCCTAGAAACTCTGCCATTTACCGCCGTACGATCGTACATCCATGAGCAGTGAATTCATTATACTTTATTTTTAACCTGAGACGTTCCAATTGATTAGATCGTATTTAATTTATTAGATCGATTCTAATTCGGATAAGAAGATTGTAGAGGTTAATTGTTAATTATTGTATGTTCCTTATAAATTAATTATTAATTAAGTGTTCGATATGTTACAAAATTGGGCATATATTTTAACCATTTCAACCTCTTAGTACATATATTATATACTTAACATACATATCAAATTAACTAATTACTGTATACATATCGAATTACTACATATATTCATATCAAATTACATACTTAACATACAAATTTATCAAATCAAAACTACATACTTCTATACTTAACAAACATATCAAATTAACTAAACTAACTATATATACTTAACACACAAATCAAACTAACTACATATATTCATACATACCAAACTTAACATACTACATACATTCATATCATTAACTAAACTAACTATCAAAATACATATACATATACATATACATATATATATATACATATACATATATATATACATATATATATATATGTATATATATATATATACATATACATATATATATATATGTATACATATATATATATGTGTATATATGTGTACATATATTCATACATACCAAACTTAACATACTACATACATTCATATCATTAACTAAACTAACTATCAAAATACATATATATATATATATATGTATATATATATATATACATATATATATATATATATATATACATATATATATATATGTACACCACACATATATATATATATATATATATGTATATATATGTGTATATATATATATACACATATATATGTACATATATATATATATATATATACATATATATATATATATATAAATATATATATATATATATATGTGTATATGTGTGTATATATATATATATGTGTGTATATATATGTATATATATTTATGTGTGTGTGTGTATATATATATATATATATATATATATATATATATATATATATATATATATATATATATATACATGTACATATATATATACATATACATGTATATATATACACGTATATATACATGTATATATATATATATATATATATATATATATATATATATATATATATATATATATATATATATATATATATATATATATATATATATATATATATATATATATGTATGAAATTGAACAAATTACATATAATTGATCAAATTAACTAAACTAACTACTACATACTTATCATATATACATATAATTGCTCAAATTAATCAAAATAAACAAAATCTCCAAATTTTAAAAAACTAGGGTTTTAGCCAAAATACCTTGATTAATCGGTAGAAATCTGAAATTGATCGAAGAAACAAACTCCTTGTCCCACTAGCTTCGATTAGGCATCAAGATTGGCCGGAATAATGAACAATTCACCGGAAACCGAAGAGAGGAGAAGAAGAGAATGAGGAAGAAGAAGGGAGAAGATGAAGAAAATGAGTTTTGGGCTGCCTCTCTGTCCGGAAATAGGAAACTCTGGGCCGACGGACACGTATCCGTCGGCCCAGAGTCGATCCGTCGCCATTTTTGGCGACGGATAGGTATCCGTCGCTATAAGGCGACGGATAGATATCTATCCGTCGCCCAGTTTTCAAAAAAAAAAATTATTTCTTTTTTTTTTTAATAAAAGTCAAACTTGGGCGACGGATAAATATTATCCGTCGCCCAATTTAGCGACGGATATGTTATCCGTCGCTAATAAGCGACGGATAACTATTATCCGTCGCCAAACGGGGCGACGGATAGATTCCGTCGCCCCAATTACCGATTCGTCGTTATGGGGCGACGGATAAATCCGTCGCCCTATAACGTCGTTTTGACCTGATTTTCTTGTAGTGCAAGGGCGACAAAGGACAAAGAAAAGGTGAACCACACACCAACAAAAAAACGCTCCGCCAAAAGACGAACAAAGAAGGTCGACTCTGAAGGAACTGATGGCAAAGCAGTACCCATTCCTCGACTCTGATGTCCCGGGGATATTGAGGACTTGTTGAAGAATAATTTGATCGAGTTGCCTAAAATGAAGAGACCTGAAGAAGAATGTCCTTCGGATGACCCCAAGTACTGCAAGTACCACCGTCTCGTGAGTCACCCGATACAAGATTGTTTCGTCTTCAAGGAGAAGGTGATGAAATTGGCCCGGGAAGGGAAGATTTCGCTAGATGAGGAAAATGCAAATGTCAACACCATCTCGTCTGGCGAAAATCATGAGAAAATTGGCCAACCCTCACTAGAAGAACCTCTAAACAAAACATGTGTTTCCACCGAAGTGGCAAAACCCATTGATTGTATGACAACTATCTCCTTTAGTGATGAAGATCTCTTACTTGGATCTAAGCCTCACAACAGACCATTGTTCGTGTCCGGCTTTACTTGTGAGCACAAGGTGAAAAGGATACTCATTGATGGTGGTTCTGCTGTCAATATCTTGCCCCTGCATACCATGAGAGAAGTAGGAATACATGTAGAAGACCTCGCTAGTAGTCGACTGATGATCCAAGGCTTCAACCAAGGAGGGCAAAGAGCAATTTCCATTGTGAGATTAGAGTTGATGATTGACAATATGTCATCAACAACGCTCTTCCATGTTATTGATGCCAAGACGTCCTACAATTTACTTTTGGGAAGGCCATGGATACATGAAAATGGTGTAGTCCCCTCGACTTTACACCAATGCTTCCAATATTGCCAAAATGGAGCAGTGACAAAGGTGCTTGCAGATGGCAAACCATTCACGGAAGTCGAATCTTATTTTGCCGACTTCAAGTATTACAAAGAACATATGAAGAATGTAAATGAAGGGTCGAACTCGTTTGGCGACGATTCAAGAGATCAAGTGAAAAATCCTGACAAAGAATGGCCTCCTCAGATTTGCCCCGGTGAGGTCTCACATGCGAAAGATGAAGGGTTGAGTGGACTAGCTCTACCATTGACAAAGCTTAGCCTCACCAGTATGGTCCAACCACCCCTTAAGGGATTTGTTCGCCCAGTCCAAAGAGGTT
Source organism: Plantago major (assembly GCA_026545765.1). Classification (NCBI taxonomy): domain Eukaryota; kingdom Viridiplantae; phylum Streptophyta; class Magnoliopsida; order Lamiales; family Plantaginaceae; genus Plantago; species Plantago major. Next base: position 3,398,827 of record CM048840.1, read on the forward strand.
TGAATGAACACGAGACTTCATCACATAAAGTCGAAAATAAACATTTTGGACCAAACGCTTTCAAGCTTTTGATAAAGGCAGGATATGATCCTAAGAATGGCTCTCCTCTGAGATTAAATACATCAGGATCTTCTAGCTCACAAGGTGGTGGAAAAACTCGAGAAGGTCTTGGTTTTCAACGGCCTAACCCTATCCGCATCACCATAAAACGAGCCACAAGCAATTACGTGAGCGGAAATGACAACTCATTCACCGAATGTGCTCCTGACCAAAATTGTGAGAAATCACTGCACAAGTTTGTCTTTGAAAGGTTGGGGGCAATTAGACAGTCCACACATCAATGACTGGGGGCAATTAGACAGTCCGCACATCAAAGACTGGGGGTAATTAGAAAACCTGCACGTCAAAGACTGGGGGCAGTTAAAAAGTCTGTGCATCAAAGGTTGGGACCAATGAAATCAGGCACTGCAGGAACTAGCGAGTTAAGTAACTTCGAAAAACTGCGAAGTCTAGTTCCATCTCGCATGATGCGGACCGAAGATATCAAGGTGTCATACGGTGAAACCCTCAAGGTCAAAAGGGTGACGATAATCCACACAAGAGTCCGAGATAATATTGAGGATGAAAATGAAAGTGTTGAATCATCATACCATATCACCCTTAAGGATTGTGATGTCATTGAAGAAGAAGATGCTGAAGTAGCACCCCTTGAATTTGAAGAAGGGGTAAATGCCACCATCGATGAATTAAAAGAGGTCAATCTTGGTGATTCAAACGATCCCCGACCCACGTACATAAGCGCTTTGTTAAGTGCCGATGAAGAGATTGCTTACATTGCCCTGTTAAAGGATTTCATAGATGTGTTTGCTTGGACATACAAAGAAATGCCTGGCCTCAATCCCAATATAGCGGTGCACCAACTCTCGATAAAGAATGGAGCTCGTCCCGTCAAGCAAGCTCAACGGCGATTTCGTCCTCAGTTGATTTTGCCAATTGAAGTGGTAGTGAATAAGCTAATTGAAGCAGGTTTCATCCGTGAAGTCAAATACCCTACCTGGATTTCTAACATAGTCCCGGTAAGAAAGAAGAATGGACAAATTCGAGTGTGCGTAGATTTTAGAGACCTAAATTACGCATGCCCCAAGGATGACTTCCCGCTGCCCATACCGGAACTCATGATTGATGCCACTACAGGCCTCGAAGCGCTATCTTTCATGGACGGGTGCTCAGGATACAATCAAATTCGCATGGATCCGAAGGAAGAAGAACTAACGGCTTTTCTCACTTCAAAAGGGATATTGTTATAAAGTAATGCCGTTTGGTCTCAAGAATGATGGCGCCACCTATCAAAGAGCAATGCAAAAGATATTTGACGACATTCTTCACAAGAACGTCGAATGCTATGTTGATGACTTGGTGGTAAACTCAAGGAGGCAAACAGATCACTTGCAAGACTTGAGGGAGGTCTTTGAACGGTTAAGAAAGTACCAATTGAGGATGAACCCTTTGAAGTGCGCATTTGGAGTTAGCTCTGGAAGTTTCTGGGCTTTATTGTTCGACAACAAGGAATAGAAATCGAGCAAGCCAAAATTGACGCAATTATGAAGATGCCTGAGCCAAAAAACATACATGAGCTTAGAAGCTTGCAAGGGAAGATAGCTTACCTCCGGAGATTCATATCCAACCTCGCAGGAAGGTGGCAACCATTTAGTCACCATGAGAAAAGATGTTCCATTTGATTGGGATCATGCTTGTAGGAACTCATTTGAATGCATCAAGTCGTATCTTATGAAACCGCCAGTGTTAGGAGCTCCAATACCAGGACGCCCTTTGATTCTTTACATAGCTGCACAAGAACGTTCCATGGGAGCATTGTTGGCTCAAGAAAATGACAATGGGAAAGAGAATGCACTTTACTATTTGAGCAGAACGATGATGCCAAATGAGCTAAAGTATTCCCCCATCGAAAAGCTTTGTTTGGCTCTCATCTTCGTAATCCAAAAATTGAAGCATTACTTCCAAGCCCACACAATTCATCTTGTTTCAAGAGCTAATCCATTGAAGTATGTTATGTCAAAGCCGGTGCTCTCAGATAGGCTTGCCAGGTGGTATTTGCAGATTCAACAATTCGAAATCATATACGTGCCGCAAAAAGCAGTCAAAGGGCAAGTCTTAGCTGACTTCCTAGCTGATCATCCGATACCTGCGGAATGGGAGTTAACGGAAGATTTTCTTGACGAAGACGTTATGACAATCGAAGTAATTCCTCCATGGAAAATGTACTTCGACGGAGCCTCACACGAAGCAGGCGGGTGGAGTTGTGTTTCTCTCGCCCAATGGGGAAGTTCTGCCATACTCATTCACTTTGACCCAAAATTGCTCAAATAATGTTGCAGAATATCAGGCGTTGATTCTCGGATTAGAGATGGCGGTCGATGCAAAGAGATTACATCTCAACATCTATGGAGACTCTAAACTAGTGGTCAACCAAGTGCTAGGGGATTATGATGTCAAGAAACTTGAACTAGCCCCATATGTTTGCTATGCTAGAAAATTGATCGGATGGTTAGAGGACGTGTAAATCGAACACGTTCCACGAGGAAATAATGGTCAAGCCGACGCTCTAGCAAAACTTGCTTCCACTCTTGTGATGCCTGACAAGAGAGTCCACATCCCCGTTTGTCAGAATTGGATCGTTCCGCCTATACTTGAAGATAGTGAATGTGGTGAAGAAAATAATGTCGTGGAGGTCTATGAGATCGAGAAAGAAGACTGGCGACAACCTCTAGTTGATTACCTAAAATACAACAAGTTGCCCCATGAACTACGCCATAGAGCATAAATTAGACGTCGAGCAGCTCGCTTCATATACTACAATGACACACTCTATAGACGCTCATTCAATGAGGTGTTTTTGCGATGTCTAGGTGATGGAGAAGCTGTGCAAGCAATGGAGGAAGCACACTCGGGCGTTTGTGGTGCTCACCAGTCAGGTCCGAAATTGCACTTTCAAATCAAGAGGATGGGATACTATTGGCCCACCATGGTCCGAGACTGCATGGAATATGCACAAAGATGTCAACCTTGCCAATTTCATGCTAATTTCATCCATCAACCACCTGAGCCGCTACACCCAACTGTCGCCTCATGGCCATTTGATGCTGGGGGTTAGATGTGGTTGGCCCGATGACGAAATCTTCCGGAGGTCATTTGTACATCCTGGCAGCAACCGACTATTTCTCTAAATGGGCGGAAGCAATACCACTTAAGGAAGTAAAGAAAGAGAACGTTGCTGACTTCATACGTTCCAACATTATCTTTCGCCACGGCATTCCACGCTACATAATCACCGACAATGGAAAGCCATTCTGCAACACCGTGATTGATAAGTTGTGCCAACAATTCGAATTCAAGCAGAGGAAGTCTTGGATGTACTATGCGGCAGCCAAATGGCCTCGCAAAAGCCTTCAATAAAACATTGTGCAACTTGTTGAAGAAAGTGGTAGCAAAGTCAAAAAGGGACTGGCACGAGAGAATCGGAGAAGCATTGTGGGCTTATAGGACGACACATCGAACTCCTACCCGGGCCACCCCTTACGCACTGGTTTATGGAGTAGAGGCTGTCCTTCCCCTGGAACGACAGATTCCATCCCTGAGGATCGCAATCCAAGAAGGGCTCGCTGAGGAAGAAAATGCTCGCCTACGACTGGAAGAGTTAGAATCACTGGATCAGAAAAGGCTGCAAGCCCAACAAAGACTCGAATGCTATCAAGCTCGCATCTCTAGAGCATTCAACAAAAGAGTTCGTCCTCGCTCTTTCCAAGTGGGAGATCTTGTTCTCGCTGTAAGAAGACCAATCATCATGACCCACAAGACTGGAAATAAGTTCACGTCAAAGTGGGACGGGCCATACGTCATCAAAGAAGCATACACAAACGGCTCGTACAAACTTAGAGCCGATGATGGATTGAGAATTGGTCCCATCAACGGGAAATTCTTAAAGTGATACTACCCGTAAAAAGAGGAAGAAACCAAAAATAAAAAAAATAAAAAATAAAAAATAAAAAATAAAAAAATAAAGAAAACAAAAAAAAACAAAAAAACAAAAAAAATAAAATGCAGAAGCCCTCAAAACAAAGCAGGGGTGCTTAGATTAGTACGCTCCTGACCCGCATGAGCATAAACTGTGTACGGTGACCACCAATGGTAGTACATGTGGCTAAACTGTTAACTTACCCCCACTAAAGGCATTTTATAGTGGTTAAACTTCAAATACATCACCTAGTCTAAGGTGGTTAAGCAATAGATACTCCTGGCCCGCACGAGTATAAACTGTGCACGGCACCCCCCCCCCCCTCCAATAACAAAGACATCTTTGAACTACGTTTTGACTTGATCCTCTCTTATGGAGGTACGTAGGCAGCTTAGAAATTTCTAAGTTCAGTGAAAATATGTAAAAGCAGTTTGTTTGTTCCAACGAAACGTAAGAATAAATCAAAGCAACAACTTGTGGAACCATCATTGACTCGTCATCGTTGGGCGAATCTCCAGGTGGATCACCAATCTAGTATACCCAGGCTAAAATCCAATCTCCAGGTTGATCAATATGCCCAAGCTACGCTTCAAAGTCGAGGTTGATTAGTATGCCCAAGTTGCGCCTCAATGTTCAGGTTGATCCAATGTTGGATAGCCTTGCCTCAAGTGGATGGTGTTGTGCCTCTTCATGTGGTGGCCTTGATCCGATGTTGAGTAGCCATGTATCAAAGTTGATGGTGCTACGCCTCTTCATAGGGTGGTCTTGATCTGACGATGTGCAGTCACATCTCCGAGTGGATGGTGCTTCGCCTCTTCATGTGGTGGTCTTGATCCGACGATGTGCAATCACGTCTCCAATTGGATGGTCCTCCGCCTCTTCATGTGGTAGTCTTGATCCGACAATGTGCAGTCACGTTTCCGAGTGGATGGTGCTCCGCCTCTTCATGTGGTAGTCTTGATGATCCGACGATGAGTGGTCATGTCTCCAAGTGGATAGTACTACGCCTCTTCATATGGTGTCATTGATCCAATGTTGGATAGTTTTGTCTCAAAGTGGACGGTGCTACTCCTCTTCAATGTGGTGGTCCTCATCCAATGTTAGGCAGTTATGTCTTGAAGTGTATGGTGTTACGCCTCTTCTTGCTCCTTGATGCAACAAATCTTCATGTTATTGATCTCTGAGCTGGTAGTCCAATTTGACACCTCGCTTCCATTCCTGGTTAACATGTGAAACTCGTGGTACAGGAATCGGCACGAGCATGTGACAAACACGTCCGTCTATACCGATGATTTTCAAAACACCAGAATTCACCTCGTCATATAGGTTACCAACACAGGTAACCCTGCGAACCGAGACAAATCCCATATAGTTATGAAAATCTCGGTAGATGACATTTGAAGCGTGTTTGTCAATGTACACCAAGCCTCCAAAACGATTCATAATGTTCAAATCAAAGTCATACAGGAAGAATGAACCTCTTCAAAATGGATCACTCCTGCTTTCTTGCAAGTAGCACGGGAAATTAAAGTATAGACGAAAAAGAAAAAAAAAAGAAAAAGAAAAAAAGGGGTGAAAGTGTAATAAATAAAAAGGAGAAGGAAAAGGATAAAAGGGATTAAATATCCCAAAATCATCTCCAAATTCCCAAATCATTCATTCACTCGCTTTTCTTCACACCACTCCTTCCCCAGGCTCTCCTCCAAAACGCCAACACCACATCTCGCCGCTGCCTACTCCGCCGTCACTCTCCTTGCTGCTGCTCCCCACCACAGCTCCTCCACCCCCAAACAGCAGCTGCTGACTTCGACAGCACTTTCGGGCATGTTCAGAATCCGATCTCCACCGTCCACCGTGTAGATCCGTGTGTTGGCGAACTTCTATCAAAACTTCAGGTCAATCCAACGGCTGAATTGACGGAAAACGTCGTTTTACTACGACTGCGCTGTGCTGTTAACTTCATGCGAAAATCGTGTCTTCTCTTGTTTCTTGGCTGCAGCATCGGCATCAGTTGCCCTGGGCCACCAGCGCGCCTCCTCTGTAGTCCGTCCTTCACTCCTCACGATCCTCCATCAATGACGTTTCCGTCATCATCCATGAAATTGGTTTGGTGCCTTCTCCATCACAACCCACTCACGCCTTTTCTCTCCTGCTTCTGCGCTCCAGCCCTCCATCGCCTCCAGTCCGCAATCCATCGCTCACCTCGCCTCCTCCAACCCGGCCACGGCACAAAGCTTCCATGGCTCCTCTGCCTCCTTGAACAAGCCACCGAGTTACAAGATTCTGATCGAAGAAGTTCTTGCTGGATGTTGCTCGATACGGGTTCGTCTTTGCTAGCCCCTCTTTCTTGCTCATCCTTGCTCCCCATTGATCACTCCAACAGCTGCTAGCTCTCAAGCTAATGAAGAAATTGGAAAGAGCAAATGGTGTGAGTGGTGGTGATGATGGTATGCAAAAACAGGCTGCATTTTGCTACTACTTATAGTGCAACATTCACACACCAAGGGGACAAGCAAAGGAGGCGTGAAAGGGCAAAGCTAAAGGTAGATCAGCCTGCAAAGGTGGTTCAATTTGTCAGAATTGTAGGTATCAAAATAAGCATGAAGAAAGTCAAACAAAAAAAAAAAAGAGCAAATTGTTTCCATTGTACATGTACTGCAGCACACTCTACTACCCTCTACTAAAATTTTAATGATTTTAGCTAAATAGGATGAGTCTCATGTTTACATTAAAATGATGAAATTTACAAGTTGTTCTAGCTCAAAAAGTCAACTCCTCAAGCACAAATGAAGTGATGATACGACACCTACAATCCCGAACAATTTTCGACAGCAGTGCGGGTGGTGGTGCCAAAATGTGCAAGGAAATGGGCGTTCCATTCCTTGGGAAGGTCCCTTTGGACCCTCAGTTGGGTAAAGCAGCTGAAGAAGGAAGATCTTGCTTTACTGATAGCACGTGTCGGACAAGTGCTCCTGCGCTGAAAGCCATAATTGATAAATTGTTACTGGAGATGAAGATTTCTAGAATGGAGGTTGAACCATAAGCCACTATATTTGTGCTGAATTGACGAGAAGACATTTTTATGATGATTTTTCTAGATACTTCGAGGTTGTTTTTTTCATTCAGCAATGCTTGCTCACTTTGGTAGAGCCGGGTTTCTGCCGGATTAATAAACCATTTAAATTCATGTAAAGTATGGTTTTTTATATTTATAGCTTGTAATACCAATAGACTTTACTTGGACAATTTATGCTGACATTTCTGCCATCCTTTAACCTCTATGCACCTTTGCAAGTCCTTTTGGAAGTTTGGTTCAATTTGTCAATTTCCTGATTCCCATTTGTGAGTGGAAGTTTATTGATGATAAATTCATTATGCACCAATGCACCAACTTTTGTTGGTTCAAGTGGTAAAGGACTTGAGTTCACTTAAGCAAGGTTTTGAATTCGAGTCTTGTAGACGTAAAAAACTCCCGCCCTCTTAAAAAGGGGCCGACGGTCAATCGCATGTAACGAATACCAGTGAAAAAAAAAAAATTATTATGCTATTGAATTTGGGTGTTGTTTTACTTGAACAAATACCAAGCAAATGTGGTAGAAAGTACAAACTATTTGCACATAAAAGTTCACTTAAGTCGTAGAAATGTGGTATTGTACATGCTTTTTGCAAGTACAAGTTGGGAGTTCTGAGCATAAATGGGCAACCGGGACTTGGTTGACAAATTAGGTCCGGATCAGATCACTTTGAACATTTAGCAAAATTAAATTTGAAAAATTTGGTAGTTAGTAATCTAATTTGGTAGTCAAATTGATTATGGAGCTAATTAATTAGCTGATAAGCTAGCTGATTTTAAATGTAGGTGTTTAACAAATTAACTGATAAACTAGCTGGTATTTTGTAAAATGACATAAAAGGGCATTACTCTTATTTTTATTTTCTTTAACCTTTCTCATTTTATTATTAGTCTATAGTTTTTTAAATAATAGTATATCACATTTTGTCCAATTATTCTAATATATAATCAATGTACTTTACATCGCCACTTTAATAACATCATCAAAATTATCAGAAGTTGAAATAAATATTTGTTGAGCATTTTAACTTAGTAATGAAAAAAATCAGTAATTAATGTGTACTACATGTATGCATTTTAAGGAGATGCGGATGCATTAATCCTTATGCTAGTTACAAACAAGTACACAAAATGTATAACAAAGGATCCAACAATATAAAATATAAGTCGAGAATTCTAATGACCTTCCATGTGGTCTACAAATAATACGGCAGTAAAGATGGAACACGAGTAAATAATAAAAACGAGTAGTTTTTCCTTTTTTTTTTTTTTTTTTTTTTCTAATTTAGGCCAGGGATATTTTCGAAATGAAAAAGATAAGAAGGAGCTTCTTTTTTGAAAAAAGCTAACTTGTGTAGCTTCTTAACCAGCTAGCTGATTTAAGAAGTTGCGCGTTCACGTTATGAGCTTTTTATTAGTCAGTGGTAAAAAAAAAGTTCATGGAACAGTTAGTGGTAAATAGAGCCTTGAAACGAAGAGCGAGCGTAATGTGTAAATTGTCAAAGTTATATTTTTTAAAGATAATGTCTAAATGTATTTCATTTAGGAAGTAACTGATGTATAAAATAATAATATATGATAGCATATAGTAGTATATTTATTGACAAGTGAACATTAATAGCAAATATTTCTTACCTAGCTAGTATGAAGCTAGATAAAGTGATAAACACATAAATTAGCATGTACATGCAAATTATTACTCGAAACTTTCTTTTAAGTTTTAATGAAAATGATTAAATATATGTGTAGACACGCAAAATGTGTCGAATAAATTATTAAAATCATTAAATTTGATTTACCGTATTTAATTGGAATTTTACCAAATTCTATTCCAAAATAGTATGGTAAATTAATCGATTTTAATACGCTCCATTTATTGCCTATCAAATTGCGCCACGTACAAAATATGGAGTATTTTCGATTACTTCGCATTAAAAACTATGTGAATACTTCGAAAAGTTTAAAAGCCGTCAAACGTCATGCGTTAAAAGGATGATGTCAAAATGCATACTTCCAATTAAATCAAGACATGAAGAAGGAGATAATTCGACCAATGGAATCGTGACACATCATACATGTGATGCAATTATTCAAGAAAAGGAAAAAAAGCTCTTAAAAAATGGATTTCCATCCTTACCCCTCTTCAAAAAATGGATTTCCATCCTTACCCCTCTTCCACATCTATAAATAGAGGTCTTCCATCAAATTGGAAGAGGTGAAGAAGAGAAGGAGAAGTGAAGAAGAGAAGAAGTGAAGTGCAAGTGCCCACAAATCCTCTCAAGATCCGGCTTTGAAGTTCGAAGAAGCATTCAAGAAGTTCTTCCGGCAACTGAGTAAAACCTTCGTTTGATCCAAAAAAGAAGTCCTCGCACACTTGGAGAATCGATATTGGAAGATCAACCGCTGCAAAGGAAGATCAAAATCCAAAAATCCTGAAGAAGCCCGAACAGAGTTCTTGAAGTTCTTCATCAAATTCAAGCCAAAAGCAACGTTCGATCCAAGATCAAGCTGAGAAGCCCTTGAAGAAACGTTTCCGAAGGCCAAACTCCCTCTATACGAAGATCAAAATCCAAAAGCCATGAAGAAGTCCGAACAAAGTTCTTGAAGTTCTTCATCAAATTCAAGCCAAAAGCGACGTTAGATTCAAGATCAAGCTGAAAAGCCCTTGAAGAAACGTTTCCCGGTGGCCAAACTTCCTCTACAGAAGATCAAAGGCCAAATTCTGTGACGATCTAGAAGCGTTCTTCGTGGAGTTCATCCATCTTTCAAGAAGTTCGTTATCGTTCGCTTCAAACACTTCCAAGTTCGCGATTTGATTCGAGATTAAGCCAAGAAGCTCCCGAATTATCGTTTCCTCGACCTTGAAGTCATAAAATCCTAAAGTGAAGACTTTGAAGATCCAAGTTCGCCGCATTAGAAGACTAGAATCAGAGGATTGTAATAGAGAATTGTACCCGCACTCATCAAATCAATAAAATTTCATTTGTGCAATTTTAGTTGCTACAATATGCCGAGTATATTTTCGTGGAGTCTAGAATATAAGGGTAACTAAACCAAGATATTATAGGGCGGAAAGAAAGGGTCATTTTAACCAAGAGTACCTTATAATAAGAAAATGGTCTTCTTTACTTTGTATTATATTGTACTCCTATTATATTTCGCGAAATACATAATTGGTGCAAGATTTGGCTGCTATAGCATGTTCCAACCTTGCACACTTTTTTGTAGCTTTTAAAAGGCGGGAGAAAATCCAACTTTCGATCAACCTTTGCAAACAAGGCGAGGTCGAGTAGGATTGCCTAGTGCTGCTACACAAAATTTGCGTGACAAAGTTGCTCAGTTTCGCTTATAAAAGCTGTGAAAAAAACATTAAAGTCATCATCCATCTATTAGAGAGAACACAAATTCTAGAAAAGGTAAATCTCACAGATGCAAAAACTCACAGACATAAGATAAATCTTACATATGCAAATATGCAAAAACTCACTGACAGGTGCAAAAACTCGCAAACATTGGAAAAATCTTACAGATGCAAGAACTAACAGACAGAAGATAAATCCACCAGTTTTAAAATCTCACAGACACGAGATATATATCACAGACTTAAAATAAATATCCTAGATACATGATAAATCTCACAGATGCAAAAATCCCACTAACACAAGTACACAACAAAAATCTCACAGTTTCAAAATCCCACAGACACGACATAAAATCCCCCAGTCACGATATAAATCTCACAGATGCAAAATATCACAGATCTACATCAATTTCATATACAGATTCCCTGCCTGACCAATTGAATTAGCCACAGGCTTAAGATTAATATATTGAAGCGTGTACTCTTCCCCCAATTCTTTAACCCTAACATTCATGAAATCGAAAATTTTCGGAAAAGTGTGGGGGCAACAGCTTGATCTCCGATCTGGTGAGCGGGTGGATCAGATGCATGTGATTGTTGTTGTCCCTCTCGAGCTTGTCGATCCATGCATGAAGATTTCTCCGGAACCGGTGATTGTAGAACGTAGACTGAGCGCCTGGAGAGGCAGAACCCCCAGCTGGTGTCGGAAATGCCAGAATTTGGGAGGATCAGGTAGCGGTAGGAGGTGGAGGGCGGAGCAGATGGAACGGAAGTGGAGAAGGTCCATGGAGGTGGGGAGACGAAGGAACGTGGTTTTGGATCTGATTTAGGGGTTTTTATAGTGTGACCAAGATTTTCCGGGCAGCTGTAGAAACTGACCGCGAACGATTTAATGTAAAAAAAATGGCCTTTCTATATCCTAATGGAAAATTAGGCCCTATACTATACTTACTCGTGAACTAGAGAGAAACATAAAGTGCGAAAAAAATTAAAAGGCAGATCGGAGCTTGTTGAAGCTATAAAATTAAAAGTGCAAATGCAAGTTCGGAGTGTAAAGACCAAATTAGAAGTGGAAGCTTTAAGTTGACCTTGGTCCGGATAGGTCCAATCGCGCGACCACATCCTAATTTTCAGTACCCGGGTTTCGGTTCGATTCAAAACCGAAATTTACGGTTATGGATAGGGCTGCTCATATGATCCGTATCCGTGGATCCAGTCCGTTTATCCGCATTCACGGATCGAATAACGGATACGATTCTTTTCTATCCGTGAAAAACTGATAAAACGGATAAATTCGTCGGATATCCGTTATCCATTTTATTTTTTAATTATATTCTAATATATTAGGTATTTAGGTTTTTCCCCCTTTGTTTGCCCTAACCTAATCTGCATTTTTGTTCTTCATTTCTGCATTTCTGTTCTTTCTTTTTGCCTTCTTTCTGCTCCTATTCTGCTGTGCTGTGCAGATTTTGAAACATGCTGCTGAGCATTTTTTTTCCTTTTGTTGCAAATTTTTTCCTAAAGTATCTATTTGTACTTTGCAGACTTTCGTGGACTTGATGTTGATGAAGTTGAACAAGACTACAAGAGACTTGAAGGCTTGAAGCTGTTTTATTTACTTTTCGTCTTGCATTTAATTTGGACATTTGAATCATGTGTAATGTATTATGGATTTATGGTACTATGGAGTATGGAATATGGATATTTGAATCGCGTAGGTTTGTTTTTGAACTTTTGATATGTAATTCGATTATTCGAACCTATGTTGTTTGGTGTTATTCGATTTTTCATCATTTTATCGTCCAATAATGTTAAAAAAAAAGTTAATTTTTTTTTCAAAATTATATTTAGTGGATAACGAATATCCGACGGATTTATCCATTATCCGATCCACGGATATACCTTTTAGTCATCTATGATCCGTATCCATCCCTTGTGGACCACACTAGACCGGCTTTCCTTCAGGCTTCAGCAGTTCAGCTAACTAAACCCAGACAAACCTTTATTTGATATAAAAACCCAGACAAACCCCCCCCCCCCCCCCCCCCCCCCCATCTCCAGTCTGTCTCACGGCGCCTCCGCCCCATAGCCACTTCATTGCCGCCGTAATTCTCGTATCCAGGTCTTTTCTCAATTTTATTTCTCCAAACAAGATATGTCACATTTTTTCCGAATTTTTGGGATTTCCGATTTCGTATGAACATGCCTCTTTTGGTCCTTGTTGTAGATGTCAATCATGTGTATATGCTAGCTCTGTGTATTTGTGAGGTCAGAATGGGAGATTATTGGAGATGTCAATCATGTGTATTTGTAGTTGTATAGTACTTGGTTTTGATGTGAAACTTGTTATTCTGGGGAGTTTATTTTACCCAAGTTTTAGCTCGTGCAGCTTATTGACTGTTTGCTTGCAGTCAGTATTATCTTCTTCGAATACAAACTTGAGCTTCTATGGATTTTCGTATGTTGTTTGCTAGATAATTTGAAACTATACTAGAAAGTTGATCTATCTTGCTTGCATCTGGAAATTATGAATTGAGTTTAATACACAATCCAATTGGTAGCACATAGCGCACCCTTGATTTGAAGTTCGGGGGCGAAACTATATGGAGGTTAAGGGGTCTAGTTCTTAAATTATCGAAAATATCCTATGCCCCTGGGTGTGCCCCTGAGCACATTGATAGCTTTTGCTGTAGAGATGATGCATGCTTTCTTGTTCTATTATTTTTACTGTGGGTTAGTTTTGGCCTTAAAAATAAAAGATCACATTTTTTTAATTCCTGATAGTCCAACATCTCTTTCTGAGTGAACCAATTACTACTGCAAACCTTAACTCGTAGTTTTTTTATTGTTTGTAGAATTCTTGGCCAGAAAATGAGGAAGATAGCGGGAGAATTAGTGTCCACAAAGCCTATTTCTCTCTCTCGGGCAGCAAAACTCATGTCCCGTTTTGCAAGCGTTGAGAATGGCTCTTCTGCTACTGTTTCCATGTACATACAACGAACCGTGGAAGCCTTGAATAACTTGGTTCAGCGTCATGAACTTAGCAAGCCCTCCATTGGAACCAGTCTTGAGAAACAGGAAATTTCGGATGGAGAGATTATGGAAAAATCAAGAAAAAGGAAAGTGAAGATGGAGGAGGGGACTGTAAGCGGGGAACGTGATAATGGAGATGTTGCTGAAGTGGAGAAGATAAAGAAGAGGAAGAAGAAGAAAAGTGATGGGAAGACGAAAGATAAAGCTTCCGATTCATAGGGATGGTTTGCAAGTTCCTCTTATTTGTATTTTTTGATTATAGATATGATTTTATTGAATGTTAGCCGCTTCTGTGCTTTAGCGTTGGCAATTTTGTTACAGTCTCATTCTTGATCTTTGTCACCCGATTGTTGGTGATGTTGTTTGGGGATCATATAGGCGGGATAACTTTTTTGTATGATATATGAAGAAGAGAAAGCGTAAGACAGGCTTATTTCTCCGATTGAAAGTCTGAATCTCGTTCAAATGTTTGTTGCTTGGAATATTGGTGACTTGATGCTTGTGAAGGAGGAATTACAGTGAGAACTGAGATTTTGATTCCATTATGTTCGATATTTTCTTGTATTAAACCAGCACCAACTTCACAGGCATTTGAAGCCATGAACACAAAGGTGCATTTTATTACTTTTACCTTTGAATTTGGTTTTTGTTTGAAAGTTACCTTTGATCAGGGTTCACATACTCTTTCACAGTAAGATGCAATGGAGCTGTCAAGAAGGTAGAGAGTCTAGAGACCATATCACCTGATCTTTTACAATAAAAACTAAATCTTTATTCTGCTTGTTTCCTTAAAAAAATGGATTTTAAGTGAGTTTTATGGAGCGTATCAATAAGCTAGACTAATACTGCGTGTTGTTTCATGCCATAAATAAATCCGAACACTCAAGAATAGCATATAGCATAGACTTTATATAGTGGAGTATATTCCTATCACTATCTATGAATCCTCTCTGATATGTACAAATAAGTCTCACCTAAGGATTGACGCGCGACTTAAGTACGTTCTAATATTTAATGTCCTACCCCGAATCCCAAAGGAGGTCCGAACCCGAGTTTCAAATGAGTCCGACTCCACCAAAGTCAAGAGGCCGACCCTCTAATACTTCAACGTTTGGGCTCCTAACCTTTGGACTACAATCCAAAGCCATCTACTTAATTGGGCCAAGTCCATTAAGAGCCCATAAGCCCAAGCTTGGATGAATCTGGACCGTACACTTGTCACTCATCTAAGGGAACACTTCAAAGAGCCTTCACCTATATACAGGAGCTCATCCACTCTTCATAAAAGAAGGGAAAGGAACTTCTCCACACTTCACTCTCTAAGTTTAGAGGTCCGAGCCCGAGCTCGATCAGCCTCTAAACCACGTTGAGTTTGAAGCCCGGTCCTCTTCCGGCCATCCCCTCTCTCTCGGACTCCCGAAGTACCGAAGGACCCTTCCAAGTACCGACGGACTTCTACACTCGGACTCCCGAAGTACCGACGGACTTCTACACTCGGACTCCCGAAGTACCGATGGACTTCTACACTCGGACTCCCGAAATACCGACGGACTTCCACACTCGGACTTCTACACTCGGAACATCATAACACAGTAAAAGATCGACTATCGACTCTTACGATACTTGTACTAAACACTATCAATAAAGATTACCATGTTACTCCCGTGGATGTAGGCACATTGGCCGAACCACGTAATCCTTGTGTCATTGTCATATTATCATGTTTTTATTCGATCCGCTCTATCACGATTTATATGATGGTCTAAACACAACGACTTAAGGCGAATCAAACGGTCCTACGACTTAGTACGATTTACCTCGACCTTAACATTGGCATTTTGACTTAACCGGATTTACCCTACATCATATTGGCGCCGTCTGTGGGAAACACTTAGTACAAAAAGCCATGGATCCAGCTAGAAGACGTACTAGAAGGACAACTCCAGTAATCCTTAGATCAACAACTTCTGATGTTGGGCCCCGAAGTCAAGTCCGCAACCGCACCCCACGGGAAGTCAATCCTTTCACAGGAAATCAACGGATCAATGAACATGATGATAGGGATGGCCTCGAAGCTTCTCTTTCCACCACGGAACGACGAACGGGACAGCAACGCCCTCCCAATCCACCAACTCCGGCACCCGTAGACGCAATGACTGTTATACCTCAGGTCACTGCCGACGGTCTACTGGCCGGATACAATGAAGCTCAAATTCAACTTTTGCAAGCCGCCCTGTTACTAAGGACCCAACCTCAATTAGGGCCAGGCGTGAACCTCCCAGACAACTCTAACCACACACCACGAAGAAGCGCTCCCGTATTGCCAATCCAGAATCAACCCCAAGTAACAACAGATCATGTGGTGGAATCCAGAGGACCCCCGAACTCTCGAAATACCGATCTGTCCGAAAGTCTCAGAGCCTCAAGCCATAGTGCCCCGGGAGACTTACGAAACATGCTAAATCGTCGGGCTCGGAGTAATTTGCACTCGAGAAATAATCGGAGGACAGGTAGAGAGGAGAACATGGGAGTCGACGAGAGAACACGTCGTGACCCAACTCCTTCTCGAACCACCGTGCGAAATAGGCAACGTCAAAATGACGGGAGAAGGGACCACGGGGAGCAATACGACGAGGAAGATGAAACTCTCAATCTGCAGGCGACACTCCACCCAAAACCATCCCGCCATGGACGATTCCGTAATGAAAGAATACATGCCAACCGGGATGACTAGGAATGATGATTATCGAGACCACGAAGGGAAGCGAGATAGGGGAAGGGAACATCATCGAAACCGAACCAGGTCAAGGTCTGCCAGGACTCATAGGGGGGACAGGCACTTGGATGAAACCGAACAAATTAAAGAACAAGTTAGGATCCATGAAGCTGCCCTAGAATTGGAACGGTCAAAGCTAGAAACACTTACCCATGCAAGAGATATCATGAAATATGGAAGGAGCCTGAATCCTCTTTGCCAAGCTATGAGGAACACCCAACTCCCTCCGGGGAGGAGTGCCCCGAGTTCTAAGGAAACGTATGAGGGAATCACATGCCCAATAGATCACCGAATTCGTTTTGAGGCATCCCTGGGAGGCATGGGAGTACCGGACAATGCAAAGGCAACAACGCTTCGTTGAGTCACACCCCATCAAAGATCGAGTATTCCACATGGGCGAGAACACCAACAACGCTTCATTCCGCTACACGATTGTTGATGCAGGAATAACCACCGAACGAGAGTTGAATGAAGTAATCAAAAAATTCTTGAGCACACACGAAACCCTTGACAAAATGGTAGTGAGAGCCGAGGTCAAGAAGGCAAAACCAATACCAGATAACACAAGGTTGGGAAACCAACATTTCGAGCAAAAGCCGAAAGGTGATAGAAGAGGAAGGGTTGAGGAAAGAAGAAGATCTCCCCGAAAAGTTTACATAAACTACGCTGACCTAAAAGCCCCCAAGGAACAAATCTTAACCATCATGCAAAGTCAAGGCTTCCCAATCCAGTGGCCCCCCAAGCACAGGGAAACCAGGTTCACAGAACTCGAGCAATCATCACTTCCACCAACAGACGGGACACTCCACCGAAAAATGCACGCACCTCAGGCAGGAAATCCAGAGGTTGATCGAAATGGGATATTTGCAAGAATACATCATGAGGAAGCCCGAGGGCACCGACCAACGCGAAGCCAGACGAAGATACCAGTCCAATGAGCCGCGTGGTGCAAGAAACCGGAGAAATGCATCTCCCCGTCGTTCTCCTCCCAGAGGGTCTAGCCCTAGGCATAACAGATGTGAAAGGCCCGCTCCGATCAAGAGACACTCGTTTAGCCCGAGAAGACAATCAGTGTTACCTGGACCACCGAGCCCGAGAGGACGCCGAGAGGCTAGGAGATCCCCAAGTCTGGCACGAGAGAACGGGAGGGTAGCATACGTTGAAACTCAACCAGCTTACGTAGATGATAACCCGGTCTGTTTTGGGAGAATACTTAGCATCGCCGGAGGACCTACTGGAGGAGACAGTAGGAATGATCGAGAAGCCATGGCAAGATCACTGAGAAATTCGGATGAGAAATCCGTCAATATGGTGGCTCCCGGCACCAACGTGATCACCTTTGACGAATCTGAAGCACCCCCTCCATGCAAGGGAGAAGGATTGGTCCATGACCCGGATGTCCCCTTGGTGGTGGAAATGGACATAGCAGGTTATGAGATCATAAAGGTATTAATCGATACCGGTGCCTCCTCTAACATCCTCTTCATGAGCACTGTCCGAAAAATGGAAATGAGTTTAAGAGGATTGTTACCGGTGACAACGGACCTCGTTGGCTTTGGAGGAAACCGGATCAGACCAAGAGGAATCCTGTATCTCTCGGTTTCCATGGGAAAAGCTCCACTCAGGGTTACTCACCAAGTCCCTTTTGTTGTCACCGAGGCAGGTTACGAATACAACATAATTATGGGGAGACCGGCTCTAAATCAATTTAAAGTAGTGGTGTCAACCTTCCACCTAAGGATGAAATTTCCCACCGCAGCAGGCATCGGATCCCTTAGTGGAGATCGGAGAAGAGCATGGGAATGCTACACTCTCTCTACTAGAAGGGCGTCGCGACCTTTTAGGAGTGAACATGATATAAGGAGAGAAGAAGATGATCGGAGAACAAAGAAACAGTGCCTCTTTATCCAACAAGAAAGCCGAAGGAAGAGGCGAGAAAGACCTCCCGGGAAAGGAATTAACTGGTTGAAAATGGGCGTAGAGAAAAAGAAAATGGCCGCAATGGCCAAGGAGTGCGAGGATAGAATCGATGAATATCAAGTCATTCCCCCTGAACCACCTGGTGAAACGCCGACTAAAATCTTATTTCATGAGAATCGGATGGCCCCCCATGAAGACGTCTTAGAAATCCCAATTGAAGAAGGATATCCCGAAAAAACAGTGAAAATCGGCTCGGAAATGGACGCAGAAACAACCATCAAAATGATTACCTTCCTAAGAAAGAATGTCGATGTTTTTGCCTGGGGAACTGAAGATCTGAGCGGTATAGATCCTCGAGTCATGGTACACGAACTCCACGTTGATCCAAATGTCCGACCCATTCGACAGAAGAAGAGAGATCATGGTCCCGTCCACAACAAGATCATCGCAGATGAGGTAGAACGACTACTCAAGGCAGGACACATTGAGGAGGTTCATTACTCTGATTGGATATGCAATGTGGTCCTAGTAGAGAAAAGTCCGGGAAAATGGAGGATGTGCAACGACTTCACTAGTCTCAACCGTTTCTGCCCAAAGGATCCCTATCCCCTGCCAAGAATTGATCAATTGGTAGATTCAACTGCCAGGTGTGCACTGTTGAGTTTCATGGATGCTTTTCAAGGCTTCTATCAGATCAAGAGGCTGAGCATGATATCGAAAAGACCGCTTTCATCACCGCAGGAGGAGTATACTGTTTCAAGGTCATGCCGTTAAACGTCTGAAGCAATCTACCAAAGATTGGTGAACCAAATGTTCAAAGAAGAGATTGGCAAATCAATGGAGGTTTATGTAGATGACATGCTAGTGAAAAGCAAGGAGACATCTTATCACATCCCCCATCTGGAAAGATGTTTTGCCACAGTAAGAAAATACGGAATGAAACTCAATCCAGCCAAATGCACATTTGGAGTAACTGGAGGAAAATTCTTGGGGTACATGGTGACACGGAGAGGGATCGAGGCAAACCCAGAAAAGATAAAAGCCATATTGGAGCTTCCACATCCGGAGAAACTCAGGGACGTTCAGAGACTCATAGGGAAGGTTATATCCCTTAGCCGCTTCATTTCCATATCAGCTGAAAAGAACCTCCCTTTTTTCAAAATCCTAAGGAAAATGGACAAGTTTGAATGGAACAATGAGTGCAAGGAGGCATTTGAGAACTTGAAGCTCTATTTATCCTCCCCGCCTCTACTTTCCAAACCAGAAGAAGGAGAGCCCTTGTACATCTATCTCGCCATCACTCCTGAAGTGGTGAGTTCCATCCTGGTGCGCATACAGAAGAACAAACACCTTCCGGTGTACTACCGAGAAGTAAAATCTTTGAGGAGCGGAGAAAAACTACAAGGAAATAGAGAAGTATGCCTATTGTCTGGTAGAGGCTTCCAGGAAACTCAAGCCATACTTCCGTTCCCACAAGATAGTGGTCCTCACGAACCAGCCGCTGAAACAGGTCTTAGGTGACGCCTCGAAGTCAGGAAGGTTGGCTAAATGGACAATTGAGTTAGGAGATCATACAATCGAGTATCAAGCTCCATCTGCCAAAAAAGCCCAGGTCCTGGCTGATTTCCTAGCCGAATATCCGGGGAACACGGAACCTCAAAAAGATAAGGATGAGCAAGCCTCCAGTGAAGCCCCGAAAGACATTTCACCAACAAGCCAGGTTTTGACATTAACAACAGAAGTGGCTGGATTGGATCCCGTGGCAGAATGGATTACCGCTGAAAAAGAAAGTCCTAGCTTACCTCCCCCACCAGAAGGAGAGCCGCCCGTGACCGCCCTAAAACATAAACCGACCCTCCGAGTGGCTTTTATCCCAAAAGAACTCGGTCCAGAAGAAAAGGACATATGGGAACTTTATGTGGACGGTTCATCGGCCGCTCATCCGGGTGGAACGGGGTTATTACTGATCAGCCCAGAAAGAGCCCAGATGGAATATGCTATCCGCTTAACATTTCCGGTAACAAACAATGGAGCTGAGTATGAGGCTCTGATAGCAGGAATGAAGATGGCCAAGTCAGTCATGGCCAAGATACTCAAAGCTTACTCCGACTCTCGGCTAGTCAGGGAACAGTACTCGGGCAAATTTACGACAAAAAGTGCGTCAATGATCAAATATCTAAAGGTAGTTAAAGAATTAGAAAAAGCGTTCGACATGTTTAGTCTGATCAAGATCAACCGAGCAAAAAACACCATTGCCGACGGATTATCAAAATGGCTACTCTGACCTCGGGCTGTTGATACTCACGGTGGTCCTTATATTTGATAGATGAATCAGCCCTCATTGCCAACGAGGTCATAATGAACATGGGCATCATATATGACGACAACACTTGGATGAGAGACATCGTGAACTATCTACAGAACGGGATTCTACCCCGTGATTCAACTGAATCTAGAAGAGTCCAACGAAGATCCCAACGCTACTTCCTCTATGGTACATACCTATATAGAAAGTCCTATGATGGAACTCACCTCCGTTGCCTGGGTCCATCTGAGGCCAGTACAGTGTTGAAGGAGATCCATTTAGGAAGTTGCGGAAACCATTCAGGAGGAAGAGCCTTGGCCCAGAAAATTCAGAGAAATGGCTATTATTGGCCGGCAATGCAAAAGGAAGCTGGAAGATTCTCACGATCGTGCTCGGAATGTCAAAGATTCGCAAGGATCCCCCATCGGCCTACCATACCAATGATACCATCAACTATCCCGTGTCCATTCGATCAGTGGGGCATGAACATCGTAGGACCTTTCCCTGTAGGACCCGGCGGGAAAAAATTTCTCATTGTGGCCGTAGAATATTTCTCAAAATGGGTAGAAGCCGAGGCAACGGCCTCCATTTCGAAGAATAAGGTCATGGACTTCCTTTGGAAATTATCGTGTCGATTTGGCCTACCACGAATACTAGTTGCGGACAATGGTCGACAGTTCTCCGGGTACAAGCTCAAAGATTGGTGTGAAGAAATGGGGATCGAACAACGTTTCACTTCCGTTGGGTATCCTCAAGCCAACGGACAAACTGAGGTAACCAATCGTACCATCGTCGACAATCTTCAGAAGAGACTGGGAGACGCAAAGAAAGATTGGGTCGATGAACTGGAAGGAGTGTTATGGGCTTATCGCACCACGGCAAGAACGGCCACACAGGAAACTCCCTTCAGTTTGGTGTATGGATCCGAAGTTGTAATCCCGTCCGAAATCTCAATCAACACCTTCCGGATCCAAGGGTACGTTCCCTCGGACAACCATGACAAAAGAGTGTACGACCTCAACATGATCGAGACCAAAAGAAGTACGGCCCTAGCTCGAACCTTAGGATACCAAGCTATCATGCCAAGGGCCTACAACAAACATGTGAAAACTAGGGACCTCCAGATTGGAAACTTAGTGCTACGAAAGGCTGATATACTAAAACCAATCGGAAAACTCGAACCCAACTGGGAAGGACCCTACAGAGTCACAAGGGTAAGTATCAATGGGAGCTACGCTTTGGAAAGCATGGACGGCAAACCACTCAAGCGTACTTGGAACGCCAAGAATCTGCAGAAGTACTACGCCTAGATCATTTGTAATAGGATCTTTTAAAATGTATCATCTTTTGGCTACCATGTAATCCTACCGTTCGATTATAATGAAGCATTTATTTTTCTGTCAACTATTTGCAAGAAGAACCGTACGCGCCACTAAGGGAAGGCATTATCTTAAAGTTCCTCGGACCCACAGTGTCAGAGAAAAACTCCCTAAGAAACAAAGATTGAGGTGCGGATTGTCTCGGACCCAAAGTGTCCAAGGTATACCGATGCTCAACTAAAAAAATTATCTTAAAGTTCCTCGGACCCAAAGTGTCAGAGTGAAACTCCCTAAGAAACAAAGATTGAGGTGCGGATTGTCTCGGACCCAAAGTGTCCGAGGCATACCAACACTCAACTCAAAAAAGTATCTTAAAAATCAACGGAGCAAAAGCATCCAAGACCAAGCATTGGAAGAACCCAACATTGACGAATTTTGCACGAAAAAAGCAACTCCCGAAGTCTAGGACCCAAAGAGTCTTAGAACAATCAAGGACCAACACCACGAGACCGAATCTCGACCCAATCCAATCGTCGGATCAATATTCATTTTGTTTGATTTTCGGGCCATTAGTTCAACGTTTGAATAGAAGCTATAAAACCATGAAGTTTGAATATCACGATAACACAAGATATGACCCGAGGATCAACAAGATAACAAGAATAAAGACATGCGTACGAACATTCAAGATGGACGAAAATAAAACCCAAGTCTATTGCAATAAAATCGGTCACCCCTGGATCAACAAAAGTTACAGTTAAAACCCAAAAGTACGAGGGATGATCCAGGCATGACCGATGAGAGGTGTCAAATTTAGGTACGAGTTTAACCCTCACAAAGCCGAGAGGATAGTCAGTAATATTCCGATGAGGGGAAATTGTTGAACAACTTTCCTCAGAAAAACGTTCATCGAAATGTTCCTTCAAGAAAAGAAGTCAAGCTGATCGGGAAGAAGTGTTCGTCCACCCATCATGGAAACCTCGAGCTAAAAAGCCGAGCGCTCTTCCTAAAACGATGAAGAAAGAAAATCATCGTGGAAACCTCAAGCCGAGTGCTCTTCCTAAAACGATGAAGGAAGAAAAACCACCTTGGTAAAGCCGGACCTAGAGAGTCCGAGCTAACTCCTAAAAACAGTGATGTGTGAATAAAACCACCTTGGTAAAGCCGGACTCAGAGAGTCCGAGCTAAGTCCTAAAAAGGTGATGTGAATAAAACCACCTTGGTAAAGCTGAACCCAGAGAGTCCGAGCTAACTCCTAAAAAGGTGATGTGAATAAAACCGCCTTTGTAAAGTCGGACCCATAGAGTCCGAACTAACTCCTAAAAGGGTGATGTGAATAAAACCACCTTGGTAAAGTCGGACCCAGAGAGTCCGAACTAACTCCTAAAAGGGTGATTTGAACAAAACCATCATGGTAAAAGTATTCCGACGCCACATCAAATATGGATACCCAAAGAAAATCCATCTCATCTAGCCTCGGAACCAAAGTGTCTGACGCCACATCAATGAAAGATTTCACACTTATAATTTCTCAACTATCTTCTACTAAGATACTTGGAAACTGGGAGGACTTATGATATGTACAAATAAGTCTGACCTAAGGATTGACGGATTAAGGCAACTTAAGTACGTTCTAATATTTAATGTCCTACCCCGAATCCCAAAGGAGGTCCGAACCCGGGTTTCAAATGAGTCCGACTCCACCAAAGTCAAGAGGCCGACCCTCTAATACTTCAACGTTTGGGCTCCTAACCTTTGGACTACAATCCAAATCCATCTACTTAATTGGGCCAAGTCCATTAAGAGCCCATAAGCCCAAGCTTGGATGAATCTGGACCGTACACTTGTCACTCATCTAAGGGAACACTTCAAAGAGCCTTCACCTATATATAGGAGCTCATCCACTCTTCATAAAAGAAGGGAAATGAACTTCTCCACACTTCACTCTCTAAGTTTAGAGGTCCGAGCCCGAGCCCGAGCTCGATCAGCCTCTAAACCACGTTGAGTTTGAAGCCCGGTCCTCTTCCGGCCATCCCCTCTCTCTCGGACTCCCGAAGTACCGAAGGACCCTTCCAAGTACCGACGGACTTCTACACTCGGACTCCCGAAGTACCGACGGACCCTTCCAAGTACCGACGAACTTCTACACTCGGACTCCCGAAGTACCGACGGACTTCTACACTCGGACTCCCGAAATATCGACGGACCCTTCCAAGTACCGACGGACTTCCACACTCGGACTTCTACACTCGGAACATCATAACACAGTAAGAGATCGACTATCGACTCTTACGATACTTGTACTAAACACTATCAATAAAGATTACCATGTTACTCCCGTGGATGTAGGCACATTGGCCGAACCACGTAATCCTTGTGTCATTGTCATATTATCATGTTTTTATTTGACCCGCTCTATCACGATTTATATGATGGTCTAAACACAACGACTTAAAGGCGAATCGAACGGTCCTACGACTTAGTACGATTTACCTCGACCTTAACATTGGCATTTTGACTTAACCGGATTTACCTTACATCACTCTCATTTGATCTACTCTGACAATGAAACATAAGGACTTCGGTTTAGAAGCTTGTTTCAATCTTGGCCAGAAGAAATGTAATAAGTGGCATACAAATTCGTTCGAGGGCTTCTAAACGTGTACTCAAACTGAAAATAGACTTGGGACTTTTGAGAGACTCTTCTAGTGGTAATGTGTCTATGTGAGCTAAAGATTATCTTCTACTTGTCCACAGTACATCTGGTATCTTTCTGTGATAAAATGGAGTATGTGAATTCAACCATTCGGTTGTTTGACTCCTGAAAATTATATATTTAGTAAAAGTCCTTGTACATTTGGACAGTTCAAAAAGTCCATTATACATATAAATCACCTATATCTATATTTAATGAAACAATTTTTTTTTTCAATTTTCGCGGATTCAGGTCGATCCAATTGCAGATTTCGGATCTGGGTGGTTATTTGTTACGAGTTGCCTATAAAAATCATATTTTAACTATTTCTACGTTTCTTCTTTCCATTTTACAAACACTTTCTCTCTCTAAAATCCAAAAACCCTACGAGTTGTTTGGTTCGGAATTATAATGGATTACATTTTAATTGAGGTAAATTGATGAATAGTGACTAAATTATAATTGAGTTGTTAAAATTTGTATTTGGTATAGAATTAAAATTTTATAAAGTTTCGTAGGTTTGTAGAGGGAAGAATGGAACATTATATTTTTTCCAACTAATTACCCTATTAAAATGGAATTGCCAAATCCAATTATGGGTTGTCTCAATTATACTTCATTAAAAATTTCCTAACTTTCCTTTTTTGGTGTTTCATTAGAAACTTCCTAACCCAAAAAAGGAAAGTTTTTATCCCACTAACTAATTCTTTATTATTTCTCTCTCCCAATTTATCATCATTTTATTCACTCTCTTACTTACTTTATCACCCACTTACAATTTTATCAATATACTACCACTTACAAACTAATATTTAACTAATTTTTCTTAAACAAAGAGAAAGCAACCCCGTAGGAAGCTTTTAATGGACCGGAGGGAGTAATTGAGACCAAATTCCGAGACAAACAGCCCGCTAAACTTTCTATCTCTTCGATTTCGATCGTGTTTCTGGCGATTTCATTCGTGTTTCATCCATGAATGGCGATTTAAAGGCTTCGACAACTGACATGTAGAGGTGTTGAGGATGCGGGGAGTGGAGCGGTGAATGGTGGAGTTGCGGTTACGGGACCTGTTGGCGAAGGATCTGGACCTAAATGAGGAGCGGAGGTTGTTTGCGTAGGTGCGAGATCTGGATCTGAAAGAGCGGCGGCACGTGAGATCTTCATCTGAAGATTCGGCAATGGCGTTGTCAAGTTTCAGGTATGCGATGTTATGCGTTGATGATGATATTGAATGTGTTCTGAGATGTTATAATTGACTGGTGTCGCAAATCCTTCACCGAATATTCTGTATGCAGTTGAGCATAAGAATAGGAATCCACTTACATATATTTATTAGTCATAGAATAGCTCGCAATAAGGATATCTACCACCAAGCTATACTCACTTCAATTCGTATTTATCAAGTTTACTTGCTGCCTTACTACCATGATCAATTTATGGCACTCTTGTCTTATTCCTCTTTTATATTGCGATTTCGTGGATAGGGTAGTCGATTATAAATTCGTCAATGAAAGAATCTAGTTGTTTTTTCATATGTTTGAGTCTTCGTTTTGTTAATTGTTTTCATAGCGGTTTTCTGACTCGAATGTGAATGTTTATGTGTAAATTGTCTATGTTTATGTATAAATTGTCTATGTTTTTATAAATGTGTTAAAGGTTTAGTAATTGTCTATATTTTGGTAAAAGTTGTCAGTTTTTTGTACATAAATGTCCTATGTGTCAATAGAAATTGTTTATATAGTTCTTTGTTGTTGGTTTATTGTGAAAAGATAGATGTGTTGTATATTGTCTAGTTTTTTGTATAAATGGTCTATGTTTTAATAGAAATTTTTTATGTTTTTCGTTGTTGTTAGTTTAGTTTTTCTGTATAAATTGTCTATGTTTTAATATAAATTGTCTAGTTTTTTTGTATAAATGGTCTATGTTTTAGTACAAATTGTCTATGTTCGTTGCTGCTAGTTTAGTTTTTTTTTGTATAAATTGTAGTATATGTTTTAGTATAAATTGTCTAGTTTTTTTGTATAATGGTCTATGTTTTAGTAGAAATTAGTTTTGTGTGTTTTAGAGAAATTGTTTATGTTGTTCGTTGTTGCTGGTTTAGTTTTTTGTATAAATTGTTACTATAAATTATCTAATTTTTTGTATAAATAGTCTATGTTTTAGTAGAAATTGTCTATTTTGTTCGTTGTTGTTGGTTTAGTTTTTTTTATATAAATGTCTATGTTTTAATATAAATTGTCTACTTTTTTGATAAATGGTCTATGTTTTAGTATAAATTATCTATGTTGTTCGTTGTTACTGGTTTAATTTTTTGTATAAATTGTCTATGTTTTACTATAAATTGTCTAGTTTTTTTTTTGTATAAATTGTCTATGTTTTAATAGAAATTTTCTATGTTGTTCGTTGTTGCTGGTTTAGTTTTTTGTGTAAATTGTCTATATTTTACTATAAATTGTCTAGTTTTTTTTGTATAAATGGTCTATGTTTTAGTAGAAATTGTTTATGTTGTTTGTTGTTGCTGGTCTAGTTTTTTGTATAAATTGTCTAGTTTTTTGTATAAATGGTCTATGTTTTAGTATAATTTGTCTATGTTCGTTGTTGCTGGTTTAGTTTTTTTTTATATAAATTGTCTATGTTTTACTATAAATTGTCTAGTTTTTTGTATAAATGGTCTATATTTTAGTAGAAATTGTCTATGTTGTTCGTTGTTGCTGGTTTAGTTTTTTTATAAATTGTCTAGTTTTTTTGTATAAATGGTCTATGTTTATGTATAAATTGTATATGTTTTTTGATGTTTTTGTTGTATGTATTAGGTTTTCGTAAAAAGGGTGGTCGGACAAAGAAATTGATTGGTCACAAAAATTGAGACGTTGTGGAAGAAGGGGTCGACGAACAAGTAAATAGTGTGAAGAAAGCTATTTTGTAGATGTATTAAATGTTTTTGAAAATACATGTATTTTTATATGTTGTAAAGTTTTGATTTTTTTAATTATTTCGTGCATTGAAATTTATTGGTTGACGAATGAAATTGAAGTTCATGTTTATTTTTCTAAATATTGTGTTTTGACTGGATAAATAGGTTGTTACTAATGTCTGCATGATAAACATAGACAATTTCACGATAAACATAGACAATTTGATGATAAACCTAGACAATTTGATGTAAAAATTAACATATGTGAATTTGGATGAACATTGATAAGCTTTTTTACAAAAAAAAAAAAAAATCGCGGGTCGACTCGCGAAAAATCAGATTGTCTAGTTTTTAGGGTAAATTGTATATGTTTATCTGTTATAGAGGAATTTTGGGACTCTCCAATATGTAGGGGTCTCTCACAAGACGTACTCGATTATATTTGGTGATTGTTATCAGTATAACATGGGAGATATACTGGAGGATTTTTTATGGACCGGATCTATGAGTTAGTTATAGACCTTGTGACTCATAATAAATAATACCACGTGAGAAATGAGATTGAATGAATTTAAAATTATTCTACCAAATCTTCAGCCACAGTTTACATAAGAAGTTTATAGATATATATGCATTACTTGAAATTAACAGAAAATAAAAAGAAAAAGAACAGAAGTAGGGTAGTCCAATACGAATCAGATCGATCCGATCCGTTGAAAAACGGATAAAACGGAGAAATCCGCAGATATTCGTTTTATCCATTTTTTTATTAAATAATTATAATTGCATATACATCAATTAGGTCGCCACAATTCACTCAGCCGCCTTCTATTATCGATTCACAAAACACTCAGTACTCTTCTCCTTCTTCCATCAATTCACTCAGCCGTTTCTTCTCGTTTCTTCTCCTTCTTCGATCAGTCCTCTGCCGCTGCTCCCCTCTCCGCCGCGTCAGAGAGCTCCGCCGCTCAGGTCGGAGAGCTCCCCCTCCACCGATTCTCTGTCCTCTCACAGATCTCGTCCCTCCGCTCCGTCGCCGCTTCTCGCTCTTCCTCCGTCGACGAATAACGGATATCCGACGGATTTATCCGTTATCCAATCTGCTCTGAATGGATTGGATAACGGATAGACATTTTAGTCATCCGGTCAAACGGATCGGATATATCCGTCCGTTGTGCACCTAGGAGATCATCATATAATAAGTCCAATTGTAGATGGGCAGGCAGAAGATGGGCTCAAAAATATCTAAATCTGGTCACGAGTTATAACCAATTACGTTTCCCCTTCGGTGCACATACCGAGGCTGACTGAACTGAACACCAATAATGCACAATTAAAATATTCTACCTTATTAAAATGTTTTAATCGCAATGTTATATATACCGTAACGAGATAACTTATGAGACATACTATATTGAAATCGTCAATGTTATTAATTCAAGTATATATTATTAACAAATTTTATCTTTTTATATTTAAAAAGATATCAACATTAACATTGATGTTTGTGTTGTTTAATTACATCGATAATTTTTTTGTACAAACTTTTGTAAGAGACTGTCCTTCGGAAAGACCAGTTCAACATTACATATTTACGTACAAACATCATATGTTTAACTTCAAGCATCGTGTGTATAATAAATCTGAATTATACTTGCATTGCATGCATTTATTAATATGCGATGTTTGTGACAAAATATGTGATATTTGATTTGGTCTCACTAAAATATGGTCTCTTACAAAAGTTAATCATTTTTTTATAACATATTTCGTATCTAGATAAACGATCTAGAGATGGATAAATTATCTAGAGATCTTATATCGGTAGAATTAATATATTTTAATTAATAAAGTATATTACCCATCTACTACTTTATCTACTTGTTCATCTTCTTTCCGGATTCATAATCAACACCTTAGACAAATTAGACAAAGGAGAAGCAATCCAGCCATGGCCAGGAGGAGGATCTGTTCATTGGTTATCTTCATCGTCATCGTTGTCATTTGCGTTCAGTTGCCACAGGTTTATTGCTCTGCTTGCTTTTTATTTCTTTTTTTTTCTTTTTGTAATATTGATTACGTGAAATTAATTTCGTCCTGTTTACTGCTTTGCCTCTCAACCTCATCAACGCTACTTTCTATATTTAGCCTTGTTTAATTCGGTTCTCATGTGCATATATGATCATTATCTGTTTCTATGTATGTTTATGACTCATCTAGTTAGCAGTAGTTAGCTAGGCCAAGTGATTTGGCAACTTAATCATTCTCAGTTTGATTATTTCTGTCATGGATGTGCGCGAGCAGATAGGATTGATTAGATGTTAATCTATACTATTTCCGGATAGATTCTTATTGTTTGATTTTGATTCGTATTTTAGGGAAGTTAGTAAATTGGAATGGTTATATATTTTGTTAGATACCGCATAGTCTCATACCTGGTTTGGTGTGATCATGATTAAAGCGATTTTAAAGTTTGTTAAAGTTGGTTGGTAATTGGTTTACTTGTTTATTAGATTGTTGTGTCCGAATTCCGAAACAAAAGAAATTGTACTAGTAAAATTTTGCACGTGTGTTGAGGCGGACAAAAGTGAAACTGAGAAGCACCTGTTTGTTGGGGGGGGGGGGGGGGGGGGCTTTCCTTTGGTTGCAACTTGCAATAACAGTATGTTTCACAGTTTCAGTGTCATTGACCCCCTCTCCAAGTGGTGTTTTTCCATCCACATCACTTGAATTCATGATCTTCTTTTAGGGAAGCAAGCCCCTGCCACTTACCAATAACCCGTGAAGATTATATACTAATACTATTCAAACAAGTAGGCTGGCCTTTCAATGGTATACAGATAGTTACTATAAACAACATGGAGGTGCTCATAATTCCATACTTTGCAAATGCCACACATGATAAACTATTCTGCACTTAATCTCAATGTGGAACTAAAGCTGTGCACACTCAATCTATTCCCTTGTGTACGTGCATGATTCAGGTTTATAATCATGTATGTCATTCAATCCTAACAAAGGCAACTATTTTGCACATACATTTATCATTACCTTTTGATTTGGTCAGTTGGCACCTGATTGCTGATTGATTACAAAATTTGTATACCGGATAAAATTTGGCAGAATTTTCAAAAAGGATTTCATTTTTTAAAACAAAAACCTGAACGTTAGAGGCTTGAGCAATCAGTAAGAATCTCCTGAAGCTTGGAGAAACTGTTCAAGATTAATCATATAGGCTTTATTTATGTGATACAGATCTCACGAATAATACCTATGGCCTACAGGCGTGAAATACATCATATTATCTAGGCGAAACTTTATTATCAGTTAGGATGCGATGAATTCACAGATCTCATCACTTTTCATTTTGTGAAATTTCCCGAGTTAGTAGGTCAAGGTGCTCGTTCTATTATAATGATTAAGATTCCTAAATTTGGCATAGCGGATGGAAAAACTTTGGAAAGTATCAGGTTGCATTTTAGCCTGTGGCCCAATTCCATTTGGTGGACGCTTTAGCTTTAGATTGCTTATGAGTAGTTGAAAACATAAAATTTTAAGGAAGAATTCTCAACTAGGTTAAGGGAAAAAGAATGTGTCACTCCAACAAAGGATGATGGTAATCCCAAAAGATCTAAAGAAAAAATAGACTTAATTAATAACATTATAATGCTCTCTGAATGGTTTCTTGGATGTAGATTAGCTCATGCCTCAGTGGTCAGTTTGAGGTGTAGAAGGCTTTCTCTTTTGATAGTTTTTCTTTTTATAAATTATTAAATTTAATAATTTTAACTGCTCAAAAGATTTGGATATCTTCATTGAAACTGATGGTAGTCTTGGTCATGGACATCTAAATAGATAAAAAGAAAAGACAGAGAACTGGTTGTGGACAGAGTCTTTCCCCCTTACTCAGGCTCGTCGAGTTGTCGACTAGAAATGGTATTATCATATTCACGGCGATGGCCAAGTCAAAACTCTCTTCTTGTTTTTTTTTTTTTTTTGCCCGTAACCTGGTAATATGTTAGCCATGTATTAGATTCTTACTGTTTGCTGCATGAAGTTACCCAACACCCAGGAATTTACCTTGTCTCGTTCCTTCACTAGTAGTCTAGTACTGCAAGAAATACATCTTCATCCCTCCTACTCTTTCAAATGCTGTTTTTTTCTGTCAGGAAGCACCTGACTATACTCAAAACTTTATCGTTTTGGACAAATCATTTTTTTAAAATACTGATGAATATATTCGAACAGGATATACATACTCCATATGGTGCAAACCAAGTTATAGTGGATGATAGATTTTTCTGTGTAGAGCAGTACATGAGCTTCGTTGTGTTTTTTTTTTTCAATCTTGGCATATGCAAAGTCATTTCATGTTACAGCTTGCGTGGGTCCTTTTCTTATCCAAAATTATACATGCATATATAACATAGTTATCATCATTCTCATAACTGTTGCTGCAGCTCAATGCAGGAAAACTTATAAGTCCACTGAAGCTCAAGTCGAAGATTCTTCAGGTACTTATGAGTTATGACTATGAAGTATGTACTTGATCATTTTATAGTTAGTTTGAAACAAAATTGCCATGCAGGACTCAATTGTCCAATCAGTTAATAATAATCCTGAAGCTGGATGGAGAGCTACCAAGAGCCCTCGATTTGCCAATTATACTGTAAGTCTTTTGTCGAAACTTTTAAGAAGAATTGGCTGGCTTGTTTAACTACCACATACTTCTCCAACAAGAAGAGGAGATTCAAACACTAATAAATAAAGGAACATGTTGGAACAACTTGATCCACAGGTTGGTCAATTTATGAAACTTCTTGGAGTGAAACCGACGCCAAAGGGTGCTTTGGAGGGTGTTCCTGTTATTACCCACAAAACAGGAATCCAGTTGCCCAAAAGTTTTGACGCACGAGAAAATTGGCCTCAGTGCAGCACAATTGGAGCAATTCTTGGTATGTTACTCAAAATATGTTTTTATTGTTTTTATATCAAACAGGTGCTGATGTGTTTAATCTTCTACTCCCACTTCGTTTCTGTTCGTTTGCTCCCTTCGAAATATCTGAACTCAAAGATCAGGTAAATTTATTTTCTTGCTTAACAAATAACAACACCTTTATCGCTACATACCCTTTTGTGTACGGTGTACCTAGCTAATTGTCCTTTTATCACAGGGTCATTGTGGTTCGTGTTGGGCATTTGGGGCTGTCGAGGCTCTTTCTGATCGCTTCTGTATTCATTTTGAAAAGGTTTTGATGGTCCCTCAAACTTTCATTTCTTATGCTACCACTTGTATTCGGCCAATTTTTTAAAAGCAATACAAGGAACAGTATAGTTAGCACAACCATTGTATTTATTCTGTTTTGCAGAATATTACTCTCTCAGCCAATGATCTCGTAGCCTGTTGTGGCTTTATGTGTGGTGATGGCTGTGATGGAGGTTATCCCATATCAGCTTGGCGATACTTTGTCCATACTGGTGTTGTGACTGACGAGGTATGATTTTCTTGGTTTGACAAACAATTCATATTGTATGAAACGATGCATGCATGCATGGAGATTTATTTTGCAACACTAGTAAATAGTGTTTTTCCTTTGACTGTTTAGCCGCAGCCTTAGTGTATTACTTCGACGGTTCATCAGATTTCTTTTGATATGTCATATGTATGTGCTCACACCCTGAAGTTTATCTCTGCAGTGTGATCCCTACTTTGATACTCAGGGATGTTCTCATCCTGGCTGTGAGCCTGCATACCCCACGCCAAAGTGTGAGAAGAAATGCAGTAAGCAGAACCTCCTCTGGAAGAAGTCAAAGCATTATGCCGCAAATGCCTATAAAATCAGCTCTGATCCTTACAGTATCATGGCGGAAATTTACAAGAATGGACCGGTAGAGGTCTCTTTCACTGTCTATGAGGTAAAAGAAGGATAATCAACACTAGTATATCCATGTAGTCACGAAACCGGTCCATCCTCCCTCACCCATGCACCCAGACTTGCTCTGTGGTTGAGCATTGTCGTCTGAAACTGATTCTTGCATGCAACACTTGCTGTTGAGGCAGCTTATACGTCTGCAACACAAAAGCCCCATTGTATTTTGTTGTTCCTTCTCACTTTGGTTGCTGAATAATGCTTATGTCAAAACCTTTGTGGCTAATATGAACTTATTACTTTCAGGATTTTGCTCACTACAAATCAGGAGTTTACAAACACCTGACGGGTGATGAGATGGGAGGCCATGCTGTAAAGCTTATTGGATGGGGAACTTCTGATGCTGGGGAGGATTATTGGGTAACTCTAGATCTTTAAGATTTTAATTTGAAATTTTATCCTGGATAGTCACTTACTTCAAACTTGTTTTACTGCAGCTCTTAGCAAATCAGTGGAACAGAAGCTGGGGAGATGTAAGTCTTTATTTGAAATTTTGAATCCTTGAGATCTTTACATCATCATAACTTAGCCTTTGCCATACCTTTGTATAGCATGTCCTTTTTTTTTTACAGTTTTATTTATGGGACCTCTTTGGGAACTTACCCTGAGGGAAGTTAGACCATTTCCCTGTCACTCTGTAGCTTATATAGTCTATTATATGCATAAATGGGATGAGTATGTAATATGATTTGATTACGGCATGCAGGATGGATACTTCATGATCAGAAGGGGAACAAACGAGTGTGACATTGAAGAAGAACCGGTAGCTGGACTACCTTCACCCCGGAACTTGATGCTGGCTGAGAACCAAGATGTGGATGCTTCACTGTATGCGTCATACTGAGATCAGATGGCCATGAATGAAAGAATGAAAGAATGTAGTCTGCTGTTTAAATACCAGCAGTTGAACTTGGGACAATATGTACTAACAGTTGTATTTATCTCGAGTTTGGATTTATGTAATATTAATAATCTAATATTAGCAGCCTCTGTTGTTCTCGGATAAATAATTAGTAGTACTATTCAGCGGGGATAAGCTCAATACAAAAAAATTACTTAAGGAGAGACCAAGAAAGTACTCGAACAAACTATCTACATCTACTTGTTTCATTTTAATGATCCATAATATTTGTTCGAGTCTTTCATTAGTAGTATTTTCTATAGGTGATTTCCCTAGAGACGTACTCTAATAAACAAGGAAAATAAAGGTTTTAATAGTAAAAAATGGATATCTGGGACAAATGAGAAGATAATTGTAGTACAACCTTCTCAGTATCAGGTTTTAGCACAAGTGGACAAGGATAATCAGATATAATGATGTGGAGACTGGAGAGTGATGGCCTGGTCACTGTAAAAAGGCATTTCGCAATGCCTTATTGCAGGTGAACTGTTATTTTTGAACATTCACGTAAATCACAATGCTAGTAAAATGGGGCACACGTTATCTAAAAAGACTGGTAACCAATTGAGGAGATTACGTTTTAACTCATATCATTCCCTTCCCCTTGCTTGAAATATGAAAGAAGTTTTAAGGGTTAATTCTTTTTCCCTTGAGTCCGTTTGGTTTGAGGGTTTTTTTTTTTGGATTTTGTCCAAATAACCTCAATAATCCAGTTTGGTTACCTTTTTGTCGGTTCGAAAAAATGGATTATTTGAAATAATCTAATTTCTCCAGCTCGCCTCAAGCCCTCAAATTTGTACATGAATAATCCAATTTCAAATAACTTCTATGAGGATGTATTTATTTTTGGATTATCTTCTTCCTCGTGAAATGTCTAATTTTATACAAACTTCCCATTAATTACTAAATATGCCATCCCAATCCAAGAACACCAATCGATTCACATCAATGCACTTTTGTTTTCTTCCTAATTTCCACCTTTCATTTCTTCTTTTATATTTTCCTAGTTTTGCACTCTTTCTTTTTCATTTTTTCCGTTTTCTAGTTTCCACCTTTCTTTTTTTTCCTAATGGTTTCCTAGTTTTGCACCCTTTCTTTTCATTTTGAACCCCTGTAATATTTATTTCTCTTTTCTACTCATTTACTTATTAGACAATATTTTCCTTTTATACTTTTGTTTTTTTGGCGTAGTTTATGTATTTACATCAAAATTAATTTCGTTTGTTTAATAGTATAACCAACTTTTTTTAAAAGAATGATTAAATAAAACAATACTAATAATTAAAAAATTGGTTAGCGTTGCTTACGAGAATAACGATGATAATTTAGAGTTCTCGGTTCAAGAACGTTTTTTCTTCATCATTTTTTGAAAAAATATTGTAGCATATTAAATATGTGCAAATTTTGACAGAATACAGACGAAATATATATGTATTTTGAATACAAAATATGCATTGTTAATTACATATATGTGAATTTTTTGTTAGGGAAAAATAAGAATATTCTAAACTCCAGGTAAATGAATCAATGAATCAGTTGTTAATGTTGCATTGCTGCTGGATGGTATGTTAAACACATTTATGCAAAATGTTTTGAGTACATCACTTGATTGGCAAATTCTAGTCGAAAATTGAATCTTGATATCTTATTTCTTTTCTTAAGGTACCAAAGGATATCGTTGTCGTATAACATGCTATTAGTATGTGATATACAGAGTCAAATTGATCAATTTAAATGTGTCTAAACGGATTTTGAATACAATGATGATGCACTCGTTCTAACTAAGCAAGATAACTCAAACTTTCGACAATAAATATTTACACAATTATGAATCTAATTCATCTTTATATCATAATCTACACATTTTTAGGTGTTATTTACAATTGGAATAATTGTCTAGGACTAATGTAGAACTAGACGCCTAGACAATTATTCCAATTGTAAATAACACCTAAAAAGTGTGCGTTTGCATAATGTGTAATAATGTCAAGAGGTATCGCGCTAACTTTATGAGAATTTATGAGGGTTTTGCATTTGTTAACTCGTGTGTCTTTTGCATTAACTTAGAGTAATAAAATGTAAATGAACACTCCAGTCTCCAGTCACACTCACACCTAACACGGTTGTACTTCACATGCCGTTAAAAATAAAGGTTGAAGATTCCGTACACATCTTTTAATTCATGAGAGTTATGCGCGCACATTTTGAATAAGTCAAGGTATTGTGTATTTAACTGGAATTAGAAACTAGGATTATAAAATACTTATTTGAAAAGTTTTATCCCGAATTGGGATATGATGTTTTTTGTTTTATTTTTGACAAGATAATAATAATAATATTAAATAAAAAAAACTTAATCCAACTACTAATTCCGATAGTTTTATTGTGGCCTTGCGTGTTCCATTTTATTCTTCCTCTCTTCCTTGCTGTATGGTGTGTCAGTAGCAGCAGTTGAAATTGGAGAACAATCAATCAATCAATCCACCAGAAATTGCATTATCATCAATCCAATCCAGTTCAGCTCAATTTCATTCATCGCCATGTCGACGAGGGTTCCAATGGAGCCCGAGCAAGTAATGAAACAGAGAGATGGATCGGTGCTCGGCAAGAAGACTATTCTCAAGAGCGATCATTTTCCTGGCTGCC
Organism: Plantago major; assembly: GCA_026545765.1. Taxonomy (NCBI): domain Eukaryota; kingdom Viridiplantae; phylum Streptophyta; class Magnoliopsida; order Lamiales; family Plantaginaceae; genus Plantago; species Plantago major. The sequence goes on from CM048840.1 coordinate 3,435,733, forward strand.
ACAACAAAACCTTGTTTCCTCATGTTGATGGCGCTCCTAACTATCGCAAGGTATCAATTCATTTTCCTGCTTTCCTCCTTGCTCGCTTCTACAATACTGCAATTGCTCAGTTATTTTCTGTTTTTTGTTGATTTGTTTGATTTCGTTCGTACTAGAAGTCTAGAATAGGCTTGATTACAGCTTACGAGTGTAGGTTTAACAGCATTTCACTTCAATTTGCTGACTGAACGACTGATTTCATGGTTTTCATCCATCTACTATGTAGGCTAGCTCGTTGCCTGTTCATGGTGTTGCAATCCCCACAACTGACGGAATTCGGAATGTCCTTAACCACATTGGGGCTCACATGGATGCTCCTGAGAAGATTCGTGTGCTTTGGATAAGCCTTCGCGAGGAACCGGTAATGATGCCTCACATATCACTGACATTCCTTACAAATAATCTAGCTCCTCTGCAACTATACGTTTTGGTAGATCGATGATTTAGTATTGCATTGATGTCTATATCTACTCGAAAATAGCATATAAATAATAATGCATCACCAGGCCCTACCCCAATTCCCTCCACGTGCACGCACACGACGAGCTGACACATTTATTGGCGTTTAGTGTGTGCACACTTGTTTACATACCGTGTATTACGGCCAGTATCTCGGATATATTGACATGGCGGTTGTTTATACAACAGTCACGATCAGCCACTATTGTCGCTATGTCAATAACGAAATTACCGTTGCTTTTGTGTTTTTATTTGTAGAATTTATATGATGATCTATCTAGATCGTTAAATAAACGTTACCCTACTTTTGCAAGTCAAAATGTTGAACATGTTGGTCAAAATGTATGTATTCTATTTGATTTTATTTGTGTATTCAATTTTTTTTCTATTTTGAACTGAACTTTAATTTTGGATGAGCTAATTGAGTTCTTACCCTGTATGTCTTAGTCATTTATGGATTCAAATCACTATACTGGCCAAAGTATCGTAATGCATTTCAATGCTTATATACTTGTAGCTATCTCGTTGCTATTGCTATGTAGCATTACAAGGGACTGTCGCTGTGGTCCGCTATTCCCTGGAACCAATATGTGTATCACTTATGCTCTACGTAGTAGCTATCATGTTATAAGAGTAAGTGAGTGTAATGCATAGGCATGGTCTCATGGAGAAAGTTGTCAGCTAGGTTTTAGTTTTTATTGAACTGAAATACTAAGTGATATTCAGTAGAAAACCAAATCACTGAGCTGAAGTTTTCTGAAAGGATATTACATTCCAATTGAATGTGATTTTATTCATGTTGATTGGTGGCGTTTTCAGCTGCTTCGATCGGAGACATATAATTTTTAGTGAGGGAGTTGAGAGTAGAAAATTATTCATGATGTGAGTTTATGTGACTAGATGGAGGACACAGTTGTAACTCCTTTTGATATTAATAGAAGCTATAATGTGTACTCAGTCAGCATTTGATTTTTCTACATTCCCCTGTTATTTGAACATTCAAATCATATATTGACGTTTTATGTGAATGGAACAGGTAGTATACATCAATGGCCGTCCTTTTGTTCTGCGTGATGTTGAACAGCCATTTTCAAATCTTGAATATACGGTGGGTTCTTTCGCTGAAATCTTTGGTGCATCTGTTGGACTTGTTTGTGAGATAGTTTTCCTACTGCCATGGTGTGGATGTAAAGAACTTATTTACCTTCATGCATTTTCTTTCAAGGAGGAATGAATGTCGTCCTATGGCTTATGCCCTTCACACAGTTATCTTCAAGAATAAATTATTGAAGATACATTAGGATGTTTGGGCAGTACTCTTCACTCCTCACCACATTAGTAAAGCGTCAGCTTTTAGCATTGGGACAAGGCTGTCATTAGAACTTCCTTAATCCCACTTCTCTTGCTATTCTAATGAGCAGGCATCTGGATCTAAGTCTGCCTTCCCTTTTGTAATTGTGGCTCTCTATTCAGCTTCCTCTCTGAATCTATTTCTCCATGCTGTGCCAATATTGCCAGCTTCTAAAAATTCGGAGTTTCCTTGAAACATTAATATTGTAAAATATTTATCGAATGAGGAGTCCACCTAACCATTCCTGTCGTCTTAAGATGTTGAGAAAGCCTTTTTCTTGTAAAGCCAATATAATAAGCTAGGCCAGAATTCAAATTCCCGTATCCTAGACCTGCTCTGGTTTGCACCATGTCAACATACAAACAGGCGTCAGACTCATGACCCAGTAATCCAGTATTGTTACGTATGGAGTCTACTTTGAAAAGTTTTAATGTCTGCTGATATCTACAAAATTCCTATTTGCTCCTCTGCCTTTGGATATAATGTCTTTACTATGCTTAAGTGGCTCTCCTTTTTGTAGTCTAGCCCGTGCTCTGCTTTGACTCCCTTAATTATCCTCTTCAATTTTTTTCTTTGTCAAACAAAAGTAGGGTATTAACAGGGTCAGGGTTGAGCAAATGGAAGATCGACTCAAACAAGATATCCTCACAGAAGCTGCTAGGTATTTCATATATTATTTACTTATTTCTCCAGATTATCTATCATATTGCTATGTTTCAGCTTTTCTTTTTTCACTGCTCATGTATGGACATAAGCCAATGTAATTCAAACACTCGATTAACAGATATGAAAATAAAATCCTTGTAACCGATGAACTACCAGATGGCCAGATGGTCGATCAGTGGGAACCAGTTTTTCACAATTCTGTGAAAACACCTCTAGAGGTACTTATTGCTTGCTAAAGGTACGGTTCTAGAGTAAATTATTTATTTATTTTTCACTATCCTTATTTTTTTCTACAAGCTAGGTGTACGAGGATTTGACCCATCAATATCTTGTTGACTATGAACGTGTTCCTGTAACTGATGAGAAATCTCCCAAGGAGCAGGATTTTGATATTCTGGTCAGTCAACAAATTTCGGGTTATTGAATACAAAACCTATAGTTCGGCGTTTGTTTCAGCATGCTTGATATGAGATTTCTTTATTGGTCCAAGTGTTATGTGCCATTTATGTGGTAGCGAGCTCTTTACTCTGCTGTAGCCCTAACATCTTTGTGCTTCTATGCAATATATAACTGATTGTTTTGTAACAAATGGATTATATCACTTGCATCACCAGGATCATATTAATGTGGTAGATCTACGTTCTTATGCAAATACATATATAAATGTAAGTAGCATCAGTTGGAAAACATATTTTCTAATAGTAACGAGTTCTTAAATGAATATTTGATAAACCAATCACCTTTATAAATACTAGTAATACTTTTCTCTGCTCCCAACATTGTATATTTATGTTACTGGTAAACTAATAATAATATTATTTATGGCTTGTATTAATCATGGACGTTTTACACTTTTACTTACAGTATACAGTTTATGACATTCCTTTTTTTAATCTTTTTCTTTATTCTATGTTGAATTGGCCATTGGCCGCAGGGACATTTCTAGATGTCACTTTTACCGTTGACTTCCCTTACCTTCCAGGTCCGCAAGATTTATCAAGCCAATATAAAGACAGAGATTATATTTAACTGCCAAATGGGTCGTGGACGAACCACAACTGGGATGGTGATAGCTACACTGATTCATATCAATCGAATTGGAGCTTCAGGTGTTTTTCCCCCCTCCTCTTGATATCCAGAATCAGAACAGTAATACATGCTCATTGTTTTCTACAAACCCATAAATGTAAATGTAAATATCTTTTATTGTAATACTAATACATAATATTAGTGGAAAGCTAGTAGTTCATAATCATGAAGTCTGTGCCCGAGTATCTTATCGATATTCTTAATGCATCACAGGTGTTCATTTGAAAATCTTTCAACTATTGATATTTTTAATACATTAAGGGTGTTGAAGCTTTGCTAAGTCATCATTCCTTGTTTGTTTTGGAATTACGATGACGATGAGTTGGGTTATTGACTTATTGTATATAATGAATAAAAATTGAGAATCTTTCAAATCAAATTCTATCGTTAGATCTGTTCGAAGTATGTGCTTTTTGTTACTTATAGCAGTTAGGTTACCATTTCAAATTTTCAAGAGGATCAGCTTTTCTTAAGAGTATGTGCATCTCGTATGCAGGGAACGTGATGTAGACTCTAGGAATTTCTTCCTACAGTGGGTTACTTTCACACCTGGTCCCATTCTTGCCTATTTAAAAGCATTTCCTGGTCCATGCTAAAAACTTACATATTCATGAGTACTTGGGAGAACTTCTCACAGGAACTTGTCATGCACAGTAGTTTATTTCATCTGTTCAGTGATGTACACACTACTCACTTGCCCCAGACAAAATGACCCATTTGGTTCTGGGGATGGAGATTAAGGTATAATGTAAAAGGAGTGGGTATAAAGTGAATTTGTATCATCATGTGTCCCCCTTAATTATTAGTGCATATGAGTGTACAAATTTGCCAGAAATGGGAATGGGAGATCTGTATTGGCCATTGGGATGGATATAAATGTAATATGTGGCATTTGGTGTGGGACAGAGGGAGTACTCTGTCTAATTGTAAAGAACTCTGGAAAGCCTAGGATGTCTGTAGCAGGTCTCTTTGATCTATTTACACCTTTTCACATATTAGTGATTTCGGTTGTTTTAGAAGTATTTTATGATATAGAAGGATCCTTTTTATATTGTGGATTTGATGCATTAATAGTAATATAATGAAAATCGCATTGTATTATTTTATCCTTAAAATGGTAAAATAGATAAAACTAGTTTTTTTTTTGTTTTTTGTTTTGAAAGAGTAAGGATGAAAATTAACTCTGATGATTTTGTTGATATGTAAATGCACATTACTTGGGGGTGTCTACGACTCTACGCAGACTTTTCCTAGATAAGCTGTGCTATTCCATGAATCTAGTTAATCAAGTGCTTGATGAGCACCTCCTATAGTCTGACTACTTGTGATCTTTGACGAGGATCAGTTTCTGGTTATGTGTGTTGAATGTTGACTTCAAATACTCGTACATGCCGATAACTGTAATCATGGAGGCGGCATATTAATCTTACTCTGACAGAGGATAACATAAATGTATTTTCAAGAAAATCTTCATCACTACTATATAAAGTAAACAATTATGTTTTGGCTCAACAAATGCTCTCTCTGTTCCATTTAACTGTACCATTCTGTCGTTTGAGGTGTCCCTGTAGAAAGGTACTATTCCGAAACATTCTATCTTCAGAAATATCCTTACCGTCACATATTTATAATTTCACCTTTATGGAAAGCAAACATGGGACAGAGGGATGAGTGTGTATATCAGTTTTCCTTGGAAGAGTACCTGGGGTTTAAATATAGTTTCATGGCTGGATTGGTAAAGAGTGGTGGCTTTGGATTAAATTTGAGTCCTTTGGCTGAAAGTATTTAATAATTTTATTGTTTCTCACATAGAAGGTCTTGGATAAAATAAAGTGATTACATACTATTATTATTAATTTACCGTGTTCTTGGTGAAACATTTTCTACTTTTACACACCTCTAGGCTGTAATCAAATCTTTAATGCTCTGATATTGTTTTGGCAATTCCTAGAAATAAATGCCCATCTTCTAAAAATGGAATTTATGACTCTAAGACTCTCAAGTCCACTTCAGAAATGGTAACCATGGAAAACCCCTATTTAGAGAAAATACTTTTAATGTTAAGACGGTAACGATACTTAAATCTTTCTTCCATGCAACTTCTCGCCAAAATCTTTCTGTTGAAAAAAAGGCATCAGTTGCTGCTCATAGAGATTCCTATATACCCATTCACTTTTCTCAAGATCCTACTCTAATCTGAGACTAAAAAAGATTAAAAAACAGAAATAGAACTCATGAAATGTTAAGTTGGATATGATAAAAAGTTAAAAAACGTCATTGCTCAGAGGTAATTGGAAGAAACTTAATCTGTAGTATGATCTATAAAGTGCCTCTGTGTGTGTCTATTCTATGGTGCCAAATGCACACTTTTACCTTCACTAATTTTTACTTGAATGATTACTTTAAGTCTCGAATTCATTATCGAAAGCATATATCTGATATATTTATTATCAAGGTATTCCAAGGACCAATTCCATGGGGAAAATTTCTGGTTGCTGCTCTAAAATCACTGATGATTTGCCAAACTCCGAGGATTCTATTCGTAGAGGAGAATATACAGTCATTAGAAGCTTGATGCGTGTTTTAGAGGTAAAAATGATAGCATTTTCATATACCCCTAGTTTGAAACTAAAAGGATACTTTACCTAAATTTGTATTGACTAGTGATGTGCCTTAAGGGTGGTGTTGAAGGAAAGCGACAAGTTGACCAAGTTATTGACAAATGTGCCTCTATGCAGGTACTTATCTCATTTTACCATTTTTCCTTACTGGCTTTGCATCTGGTTCGACTTGGAACAAATATTTGAGATAGTTTATACATTTAGTTTATGCGTGTTTGATTTCTGTGACAGAATTTACGTGAAGCTATTGCTGGTTATCGAAGTAGAATTTTGCATCAAGCTGATGAGATGAAGAGGGAAGCATCCCTGTCTTTTTTCGTGGAGTACCTGGAGAGATATTATTTCCTAATTTGTTTTGCTGTATATCTCCATACGGAAAGAGAAGACCTTCACTCTATTTCTGATGGTCAATTCAGTTTCACTGAGTGGATGAGAGCTAGACCAGAGCTTTATAGTATACTTCGCAGGTGCGCATTATTCCTTTTGCAGCTTGCAGGTGTGAGTGGAAGGGAATGCTTATCAGCTTTATAAATGAATTTAGATGAGATGATTTTCTGATGTTGTACCCCCAAAATCATATCACTTAGAAATCTACCAAAACCAATATATAGACGTTCAATAGGCCCTAAAGGATTACATTCATTGAAATCTAGGCTTGACAATGCTATGAACTGTGATGATTTTGTATTAGCTTGATGGGCCTTAATTTACCAAGACGATTGAAGGGTAGGCCCTAATATAGGCCTTAAATATATCTAAGTAGGATGTCAAATTGAAGGAGCTTTGTGGATATTCCATCATTATAGAAGTTACTTACTTACTATTACTGCAATTGTGAAACAATAGTGATATCAAATTAAGGAATTTTACTGGATGAAACTGGATAGACAATTTAGAAATGTCTTGCACTTCAAAAACATGTCATTTTGTGTCTTATAAACTTGACTGAGTTTCTTGATTAGATGGTGGAAATAGTATTTCCAGTTGATAAAGTCTAGAGGATAATAATACGAAAAAGGAATGGAAAGAAAGGGTTTTAGGTGGAGCAAGTGCTACTTTTCTAGATCAATTGGTTAAAAATTTACTAGTGTCGGTGGATAAAAGATGTATTTAGGGAGGTGTTCTGATGCTGAATTTAGAAATAGGATGTCATACTGTTTATTATGCAATCTTTAGCTGTTACAAATGATTTCAGATATCCAATCTGAGTAGAACTGGGTGCCACCTTGTAAAATAACTAATATTCTAAAACTGGAAAGGTTTTTCCATTGGAAGTGTCCCTTGCAAAATAGCCAACATGCTAAAATTGCTGTGAAGTATATATAATGCACTACCCAACATTATATGCTAACCGTAGTCGATATAAGCAGATTATTGAGGAGAAACCCTATGGGAGCACTTGGGTATGCAAATCTGGAAACATCTCTTACAAACACTGCTGAAGCTGCTGCTGGCCGTCCATCTGAGATGAGTCAGGTTGTTGCCCAAAGGAATGGAAAGGTTCTCGGAAGTCAAACTGTTCTTAAAAGTGACCACTGTCCTGGCTGTCAACATCCTTCTTTACCAGAAGTAGTGGATGGTGCTCCTAATTTTAGAGAAATTCCTAACTTCCCAGTTTATGGCGTTGCCAATCCTACTGTTGAAGGCATTCGATCAGTCATTCAAAGGATTGGAAGCTGCAGAGGTGGTCGTCCTGTACTCTGGCACAATATGAGAGAAGAACCTGTTATTTATATCAATGGGAAACCATTTGTACTCCGTGAAGTCGAGAGACCATACAAGAATATGCGGGAGTATACGGTATAATATCCTGTTAATTTATTTATTCATTTTATTGTGGGAAATTCTGACATAACTTTAGTATATAAATGCATGTTGTGAAATTTAATTAGACATAAATTTCTTTAGTAAATGGAACTTATATGTTGTCTCTCGAGATGATCACTGAAGGTAAAAGGAATTTCTGTATTGTATTTTTAGATGACCAGAGAAGGTAAAATATTAAAGTTGCTTGAGAAACTGGTTAAATTAAGCCGCATTATACATTGCACATAATTTTTAAATAGCTAGGAATTTCATTTTTTTATTGCTTGAGCTTTGTATTGTTTTCTACATTACCTTTCATCCGTAAGAGTAATGTCACTTTGAAACCTTGGCTCATTATGTATGACTTGGGTAAAGTCAGAAAGTTGTTAAAACTTGTATTGTAAAAGTCTCGGAAAATTGAGGCTTTAACCAGGTCAAAGAAATGGAATACACAAACTGAACTTCCCTCGTTTTTCTTTTTATAATTAATCCGGAGCCTTACAATTATGCATTAGATTAATACTATGAAGCACCAATATGTCTGGGTTACAGTTAAGCTCTGATACGTGACCGTATGTATAAAGGGGGTGTTAAAAGTCTCTCTCTCTTTTTTTCTTTTTCACGTACATGTGAACTTAAAGTTAATAAGAGATTTCCCTTTCTAATTCAAGAAATATATCAATGTTCACCATTAGTGTTACATTGTATTATCGAGTGCTCTTTTCTCGAGAAACTAATATGTTGTATAATATATCAAGGGGATTGATTGTGAACGAGTAGAAAGTATGGAATCCCGGCTGAAAGATGATATATTGCGAGAAGCTGAACTTTACAAAGGTGCTATCATGGTTATCCATGAGACTGATGATGGGAAAATATCTGAATCATGGGAACATGTGAGCTCAGATGCTGTTCAGACCCCACGAGAAGTATTTAGGAGCTTTGAAGCTGATGGTTTCCCCATCACATATGCTCGGGTTCCCATCACTGATGGAAAGGCTCCTAAAAGTTCAGACTTTGACCATCTTGCTTCGAACATTGTATCTGCTACTAAGAGCACAGCCTTTGTGTTTAACTGCCAGGTAAGTGGGCCTAGTTAGGATTAACATTGCTGCTATTACTTGGTTTCCATTTACTCTTTGATTGTGAATTGAATTGGTTATGATTGGAGTTGATCATTAGAAATTAACATTGAGAAATTGAAAATAAAGCCATACGATTTGGATTTTATTCATTTGGTAGCATATCTCAAAAGCAGGGATGTGACTAGCTAAGTAGGTGTTGACATGGATGAAAATAATAATCCAAATGTATGTATCTGCATGTAATTATTCATTGTTTATGTGTAGTTTGTACTGAATAACTACTTTAAAAAATAAATGCAAAATTTTGGGTTAAATAATAGATGCACAGTTAGTTGCTTTACTTGTGATTTGTTTCAAAGCCATACTTTTGTGGTATGTATTGAAATATTAGGGATCCCTCTCCCTTCTTTATTTTCCTCCTTTTGTTGGCAGCCAATCTTCCTTTTACCGTTTGACAACTACTCTTTGCCTTCAAATTGTTTTTCTCCCTCATTTTCTGTTTCTCTGCCCCACCTTCTCTTGTTATCGAATATCCTGAGAGCAGAGCCACACCACTTGTGTTTAGTAACTAGTACTCACAGTGCCTATCATTATTGCCATAGCCACCCTAATGATGCTCCTCTGCAAGACTGCAATCCTCCCTCTTCCATAATACACTTCATTCTCTTTAAAAGTTAAGTAAACCTTTTAATAAAGAAAGTTGGAAGGTATGAGAAGAGAGAGAGGGAGATGGGAAATTATTGATCCAAACTATCCCGAGCTGATAGAAATGAAATTGGGAGGAGGTGTGTTTCGAATTGTCTTAAGCCACATGATATTGATTGATTGGTGTCTCACCAGAATTCAGGTCAAGTGCATCTTAATCCATTTGGGGAACAAAGTTTTGGGCCGGTCAGTGAAATGCACCATGGAAACCAGAAGAGGCTAGGACTTATATGTTAACCTACACTCTTCACTTTCTTTGGACTAGTCTATCGTAATTTTGAACTTTTATGACTTATGAGCATATTGTCGAGTTATATGTACTTGATACCTTAAATATGAAGCTTTCTTGCAGATGGGGATTGGTCGGACGACAACGGGTACTGTCATAGCTTGCCTTTTGAGACTCCGAATTGATCATGGAAGGCCTATCAGATTTTTAGCTAATGACACATTACCGAAAGAGTTGGAAAGCTGCGGTGATGATGACATTGATGATTATGCTTGTGATACAAACCCTGTTTCTGCAATCAGTAAGGGAGTTGCAGATTCTGGTCATGCATTTGGGATGAATGATATTCTGTTACTTTGGAAAATTACAAGATTATTTGACAATGGGGTTGAGTGTCGAGAAGCATTAGATGCTATAATTGATCGTTGTTCAGCACTTCAGAATATACGGCAAGCTGTTTTGCAATACAGAAAACAAATTAATCAGCAGCATGTGGAGCATCGAGAAAGGAGAGTAGCATTAAACCGTGGTGCTGAGTATTTGGAGCGTTATTTCCGGTTAATTACTTTTGCTGCATATCTAGGAAGTGAAGCATTTGATGGATTTTGTGGACAAGGAGACTCGAGGATGACTTTTAAGAGTTGGTTAAGTCAGAGACCAGAGGTTCAAGCATTAAAATGGTCCATAAGACTAATGCCTGGGCGATTCTTTACTGTTCCTGTAAATATTCTTTCACTACACGAATCGTCTCAAGGTTGCATGTTTTCTTTCTTGCATTGTGATTTGAGTGTAATTTTTCTGGATACAGGAGGAACTGAGAGCTCCATATGAATCTCAACATGGTGACGCTGTAATGGAATCAATCGTGAATGAACGCAGTGGTTCAGTTCTAGGCAAAGGTTCTATTCTTAAGATGTATTTCTTTCCTGGTCAAAGAACTTCGAGCCTTTTACAAATCCAAGGTGCACCACATGTCCACAAGGTACCACTGCTGTTGGCATTTAATAAACCATATATGTAAGAGAAAGTCAATTCATTCTATGTGTGACATGGCTTCCCGCCCCCCTGCTCTCACACAAATGGTGGAGAAATTGTTGATATAACTTTGCTGCTTCTGTCTCTTAGGTGGATGAGTATCCTGTGTATAGCATGGCAACCCCCACACTTGCCGGTGCAAAAGAGATGTTGGCCTACTTGAATGCGAAACAGAATACAGAAGGAAGGTCTCCTCAGAAAGTTGTTGTAACTGATCTACGAGAAGAAGCTGTTGTTTACATCAACAACACTCCATTTGTACTCAGGGAACTGAATAATCCTGTTGAGACACTCAAGCACATAGGAATCAGTGGGGCAGTGGTAAGCCATAATTGTTATGCTCATCAATTGATATTGCTGATGAAGTGTCAGATTTTCAAACTCCCAAGATTTTTCACCATTTTACAGGTGGAAAATATGGAGGCACGTTTAAAAGAAGATATAATACATGAGATTCAGCAATCTGGCAATCGAATGCTTTTACACCGTGAAGAATATAACCCTGTACTAAAACAGGCCGCTGTAATAGGGTACTGGGAAAATATATTCATAAATGATGTCAAGACTCCAGCAGAAGTATATGCAGCTTTGAAGGACGAAGGGTTCAGTGTGGTATATCGTAGGATCCCATTGACTAGAGAGAGAGAAGCTCTAGCTTCTGATGTTGATTCTATTCAGTACTGCAAGGATGAGTATGATTCTGATTTGCATAAAACTTGCTCTTACATTTTAATCTTTATTATTTATGCCTCAATCGTACATAGATGATTTAATTGGGCGTTGAGGAAAATGTTTTGCAAATTTTCCCTGAATCATGTTACTAGCAAACCTCTCTACCCCAGATGTTGTGAATGTAATCATTACTGAAGGGAGCCACCCCCAACCACCATATTCATGTTTGTATCTGTCATACTTTGAGGTTTGTCATTATTGTCACTGTCGGAATACATTTTTGTGCGCAACCATGTTTATTAGCGTCATCATGAATAATATCACTTGATGCTATCACTGTCCTGCAATAATATCACACTCTGATCGCCTCTCCCTTTCCTTCTCAACAGCTCTGCGGGGTCTTATCTCTTTGTATCGCACACAGGATTTGGTGGAGTTGCTTATGCTATGGCTATCGTTTGTATAAGACTCGAAGCAGAGAAAATATCAACGTTGGATGTAACACGATTAATGCTCAAAGGTTCATTACAGCATTCAGAGGAAGGTGTTCAGAGTTCTGATTATGAAGCACACAAGATGGGTGATTACAGGGACATTCTTAGCCTAATTAGAGTTCTTGATCATGGACCTGAGAGCAAGGCATCTGTTGACTCTGTTATTGATAGGTATGTTCTTTTGCTGTACTGGTGGTGTATTTATCAGTGTGCACTGATGCATGCCTAAGCCGGGGGGGGGGGGGGGGGGTGGGGGGGGGGGGGGTTTGCATTTGCTGTGATATGCATTTGAATTATGGACACCCAAAAAGGGAGAGACAAAGTATTTTATAGGCTAGACTCTAGAGATTTTTCCATCTATATTGATGATTGTGTACTTCTACTAATGCAGTGTGAAACTGCACCAAGTTAAAAATAAAAAAGAATTGTGCACTGTTGTTAGGTTAGTATGTTGCAATTAACAATATATAGCTTCTTTCGTGCTCATGTAAAACCATTAGGAACTTTAAAATTGCTTTATGTTCTATAAGTAGAACATTTACTGGACATTACTTCTTGAAATTTTAACCAGCCCAGTCTTCCTGAAAAGCCATAAGCCTTTCATCTGTAAAAATGACAAAGAGGACTGCTAGAGATGGTGGTGAGTACTATGATGACGGGAAAAGGAATTGGTGTCATGTGGCATTAGAGAAAGGGTTCCAAGTTATAAAACCCTGGATTGCAAACAGCTTATACAAGTTGAGCAGACCTGTTTCTAGTTTGTTGACTTTGTTCTGACTTCCCACGTCTGGTCTCCTGTAGGTGTGCAGGGGCTGGGCATTTGAGAGATGATATCCTCTACTACAGCAAGGAACTTGAAAAGTTATCAAAAGATAGCAAAGAGCAACAAGCATACCTCGAGGATATGGGTGTTAAAGCATTGAGGTTTGTCTTATTGTCGGCACAATCAATTCCAAGTTGCAGAAGCATCTTTATTTTCTGTTTTCACCTTGTATGGTTATACTCTATATAATGGTTGGTGTCAAAGGTTTTTTTTTTTTTTTTGGCATGCGGCTGACCCTGGTTGGTTAGTTATTATTAGATCTTCTAGTAGCATATGTAACTGTATATTTGTGCATCAAAATATTCAACCTGCATATTATTATATCTCAAACGACCATTTTGGTTTGTGACACTGCTAAATATGGTTTATTTGCAGGCGATACTTTTTCCTGATTGCCTTTAGATCCTATCTCTATAATTCTGCAACTGAGATGACATTCAGTGCCTGGATGGATGCAAGGCCTGAACTGGAGCACCTTTGCAATAACCTTAGAATCAATCGATGATTAGAGAACATGTTGAGACAATGCATGTATAGGTGTCAATCTCCGAATTCTGATGAATTAACTGATATCAACGGCTACAAGCTGATGTAGAGTATCTGCAAATGTGTATTCTTACTTTGAATGATTCATGCACAGTCCTTTATGAGAACTCAGCTCAACTTTTACATGCTATAGTTCTTAAGAAATCAAATATGTCATCATCTTGATTCATGGCCCTTAGGTAGGGCATGCGTAACCCAACTGCCCTTCCTGTGATTATTTAGGGCAATATCTGAGTTTTAACTGTAGGACCCAAAATTACTCGTGTAAATGTAAAAAACTGTTACTCTTGAAGGTATATAACATGACAAAATTGGTAAAAGAAACCTCCTCGGGTTTATCAATCTGCAGCAGAACATTTGAAGACACATTATGAAAATCAATTCACTGAAATTGGCAACAGAGATTTCATCCTTCATCTTTGATAGTTTACGGATGTGAATAGCTAGATCCAGAGTTAAGGATGAGGTATTATGGTTCAACATGCAAGTATGAGTGATCTTAATCTATCTTGTTAATTTTATTACTAATTCTTGCATACAGCAGATGAAATGTTATATAATGCACTAGTGCAGACTTAGACTACACAAGTGAGCTGCTGCAGATCCTCTTTTCCTTGTCCATGCGAGTTATTCCCAGCATGTTTGATACTCTGGTACCACCTGGCACAGGCGACATAGATGACAAGATCAACGGCTGTCAAACCTGCTAAGAGAAAGTAGAACCTGTCGAGGTGACCCTTGTTAAGGTTTCCAGGTATCCATCCATGCACATTATCTATAGTAGATATTCTCATCACAACCGACACGAGCAAGCTGCTTACATAGTTTCCAAGTGATATTGAAGTCATACAGAGTGCACTCCCAAAGCTCTTGAGCCCATCAGGTGCTTGAGCATTGAAGAACTCTAACTGTCCCACGTACATGAACACTTCAGACGCTCCAATAAGAGCGTATTGAGGGACTTGCCAAAAGATGCTCAATGAGCTTGACCCTTGACAATGTTTGCAATCTTTCTCAGCATATTTCAGCCTGTAGCTCTCCACAATTCCTGCTGATATCATGGCCATAATTGCTATAACCAGACCGATTCCCATTCTCTGAAGCTCAGTAAGTTTCTTCTTGCTAATTCTATAAACCAAAGGGTCAACTACTCTACGGTACATGAATATGAAAAGAGCCACGCTGAGGATGTCGAAGCTAGACATACTGGCTGGTGGAACCCGGAAGTTTGAAATCTTTGTGTTCATTGCATCCCCTTGCTCCACAAAAAGTGAGGCCATTTGAGTAAACACTACAGAGTAGATTATAGTACAGAGCCATATGGGCAGTAATCTTAGAATAGATTTCACTTCTTCCACTTGAGATACTGGACACAACTGCCAAGGGTTATAATACTTCTCCATATCTTCTGAAGTCACATATGCTGCTCGGTCCAAGAATCTGCATACAAGCGAAAATATTTTAGTTATCGTTCATGTGGGATGCAATAATCTTAGTATTATATATGTGTGGTATGTACTGACCTGAAGCCATGCGTGTGGAGCATCTTCCGGGCACCTTCAACACGAGGTTCATACAAATCACTAGTAGGTGAAATCTTCCATTTCTTTGAGGCAGCAACTAGTACTTGGCTGATTCTGGAAAGAGGATTGCCACTAGGTTTGAAGTGCCTGTATCTTTTAGTACCTCCAAGAAACAGGACAAGAGCCGCAAAAGCAGAGGCAGTCGACGCCCAAAACCCAAGCGCCCACATCCCCTGGTCCTCAAAGTAGTCCAATATGGTATTTGAAAACAGTGAGCCTAAGTTTAGTGCCAGGTAGAAATAGCTGAAAAACGAAACCTTTGAGTATGCCTCAATCGGATCATCTTCATCAAACTGATCCGCACCAAACGTGGCTATGTTAGGTTGGTAGCCTCCGTTTCCCAAAGCAACCATATATATTGACATGTAGAAAAGACCTAACACCCAGCTTGAATGACTTTCACACACTACACTGCTAGATTCGCTGCCTCCGCAGCCTATAGGTTTGAGCAACATCATTTGCGTTGTCAACGACAGCAGAACAAGACCCTGCAGCAGCATGTATAACTATATAAGTACTTATAGATCAAGAAGCTAACTACATGAACATGTCGTAAGTTCACAAACATGCAAATGTACTTACAATGAGAAAGATGATCTGGAAGATGGCACAAGTTTTGTATCTGCCCCAATAGGAGTCACTAAGAAAAGCACCAACAAGGGAGAATATGTAGACAGTTCCGGTCCATTTGCTGACACTATTTGCGGCATCTGCATTGTTCTGCTGCAGCACCCTCGTCAAGAATAGCACCAAGTTCACTCCAACACCGAAGAACGCAAGAGTCGCTAGCCCTTGATTTACTGCATATATACCATCAATTCATTCATCAACTGGCCTTGAGGATTTACATATATGGCTTGGCTAGCACATGAAACTCAGTATTTAATTTAGCTAGCTCGGTTACTGTCCTCAATCCTGTTAGTTAGCAGTAGGGAGCAATTTTTCCTTCCATTTTTTTTCTCTGGTTTCAATCTTTTAATAAATTTTGCAAAATAAATTTAAGGCACTTAAGCAACCTAGCTTGTTTAGGTTGTGAACTTACGATAGGAATGGATTCAAATAATTATGAAATTAAACGATTGATTAATTGAGTTCTGATATAATATATGGTTGATTTAATGATATTCCGTACATCAATCTCAAGAGTAAGTCAAAGTTGTGTGCCTTATTATCACTACAACAAAAAAGGAATTCATCAACACTTATTTTTGTTAGTGAAATCACTTTTTTCTCCAACGGATATTTGTGTTATCTAAATCGTTCCGTTGGTGAGACGTTACTATTTCGTTATTGAAGCGTCACTATCTTTTGCAACGTGATTTTTCGTTGGTGAGGCGTTACTATTTTATTGTTGAAGCGTCACTATTTTGTTGGTAATCATATAAGGAAAAACAAAAATTATGTAACGAGATTCAATCCCATCACCTTATGCTTGTACCTCTAGCTTTCTTACCACTCGGCCACCTTATAACTATTATATAGTTAGCTATTTTTTGAATTATCACTATTCGAGTTGTGATCGTTTGGTTAAGTTTTTTGTGAACACATTAAACATATCTTTTACTATTTTATCATTTAGTTAAACAAGTATTCATAGTTTCTAAATCTTCCCTACTTAAATTGCATCAAATTTACAACTGTTCATTAAATAAATCCAGCAACGAAATTTTCAACAAAATTTTTGTTGGTGAGAAAAATTTCCAACGGATTTTCCGTTGGTGTTTACAGTGGTTAAACTCAAAATTTAGTACCAACGAAATAGTGACGGAACACTAAATTTGTTGGAAACCCAAAAAACTTTCTGCAACGGAATACCAATAGAATTACAACAAAAAATCGAATTTGATAATGGTTTGTTGGTAATTCGTTGTTAATTATGTCTACAATTTTTTCTCAAGGAAAATTTTGTTGGTCTTTCGTTGATAATCTATTATTGAATAGCGACGAACTCAATTTTCGTTGGAAAGTGTATGTTGGAAATTTTGTGGTAGATATGTAGGCCATCAATTAGAGGAAACAATTAACATTTGAAACTATACTTAACATGTGTCTTGGGATGGAATTTTCATGAATTAGTCATACGCAAATGATAAGGTTCAAGAATTGACTTTCAAAAACATCAACATCTTCACACGTATTAATTATATATCGTTTGAACTTTTATAAAAACAATATATGTAATATATGTGATCGGGTGCAGTTCCGTGGCCGAGGTACACAAGTTGTTGCAATGGAGACCACTAGTACATGCATTATATTGATAGTAGATCGACAAGCTAGTAGTACTACATATGGATGATGATGATGATAAATTGTTGACATTGATGTCTCCAAGCTTCTAGCCCAGGTAATATATTATAGTATATATATAAATAAAATATTCTCATGGACCGACATTAAAGAGGTACCCGGCCGATGAATATTATAATTATAGACTAAAACATGGTTTTCTACTAAAAACATTGATATAATACATTAAAAAAGGTAAAAAAAATGTCAATTACAAAACATTATTGATATAGTTTAAAACATTATATTTAAAAATATCCCGGTCCCTCAAATTCTCTCTCGGGTCACTTCAAATAATTTATGATAAATAATTAGGTAATAAATTCACTCATAGTCATCTCCACAAATTAATGAAACATTCAACTAGCTAGCTAGCTGCCTAGCTAGTGTCCCTTTCCATCCATCGACTACGATTTATATGATGTTGATGCAAGTCTCATAAACATGCATGAACCATTGTTTTTTTTTTTTTTGGAGCCTACGTAACTGTTAATTATTCGAAAACATTTTTGTAGCTACCTCTTATCCTACCTAAAAATAAAAAAGCAAAAAGCAACTGAGATAGATAATTAAAGACTGGCTCGACTGATTTCTGAGTCGAGGTCCGATCATTTTAGTGGACGTGATTATCAGTAGTTACTCTCGAAGTGATAATATTTGATGTGAAAACCAACACATTTCATTTCCAACGCAAAACTTTTAACTGAGTTATCCAACCAAGCAAACATGCTCAAATCAATAATTCGATTTTAAAGCAAACACAGTTAAAGTGTCCTATGTGTAATAATTTTCAGTTTTTCTAAATTATAAAATCTGAATCGTTGCGACACATTCAATGCTCATGAATCAACTTCGTTCTTCTATATATCCCAAATAATTGGAGACATTTGACTGGAGACATTTAGCTAACTGTACTTAAATATCTTACATATTAATATGTGAGGTTATATCATACTATATGCTAATTTGTTATTTATAGTTTCCTTTTCTAGATTGTGGTAAATTAAATATGTAAAAATAGTAACGAATACATGCGTAAATAATGATCGAAAGAAAATGTCTATAGTTTGTAATAATAAAGTGCAAGTACATAATCAGCTAGGGACGGACGATAATGAATTTTGAAGATAACAGAATCCAAGTTCAAGAGGGTTACTATTACGTTAAGAAATTGAGTTAGCCAAGCAAACATATATATGCATGTAGTATTAATTAGATAATACTATTCACGTAAACCATTACATTCTATCACAATTAATTAGTTTATTTATAATTGTAATCCTTATGTTATTTTTTAGTTATGAATAAAATTTTCCGTAATATTATAATTATGACTTGCAATTAATTTCCTACCTGGAAAGTTTTGTTTTGGACGACGTCAAAATTGGGAAAATAAAAATCTACTCCGGACATAGGAAGTAATTCAAACTAGTCATGCATTACTAGCTACTGTACTATTTCTTAGTCCATCTCGTAGTGAATACCAAGATAGCGCGCTATATTTGCATAATGTATTCACAGCATGCATGGAATTAAGCTCTAATCAAGAACGTACGATTCTGTATTATATCACTCTATAGATAGGACTATAGCTAGTATATGGTTTTGAAGTTAGCTTACATAGTATGACAACTCCAGCAACCCATCTCCCGCTCCGTTTTCGAATAGCCGGTCGCCCATGAAGATCGATACTTCCGTCAAGTACCTCCACTGTCTCTTCCACCTCTTGATCTCCCTTCATTTTCTCCTATATATGCATAACAATTAATAATTAACTTCACCTCACTTGTACAATGTACTTACACATAACATAATGAACAAATAAAATCTAGCTATTTTATAACAATGGAATTAAGAAAATGGCTAACCTCCTTTGATATGACTAATTCCAAAGATGCCATTAGAATAGCTAGCAATCAGCTCTAGAATGAGTATAGATGTGTATATTTTGCAAGCTGATTTTGAAGTAATTATTAAATTATGGTTTGATAAATGTATGCATCAGCTACTCAATATGGATCATGAACTCTTAGTATTGTGATTGAGTAGTGCAGCTTATAGAAGTTGGGAAAAATTGAAATGAATTATGGTGGTATATATACAAGGTAAATGGGTAAGATGAAGGGCTTGGATTTAAAGATACTTATCATAAATGTATAAATTATAGTAATTAAATAAATAAAGATATTGATCGCTCCAGGTGGCCAACTAGTTGTATTTTTATGGTTAAATTACAAATAATGATGATATGTGCGTGTGAGTTCTTGTCCATATTATATTATAATATTAATATATACTAGCTTCGATGGTGAAGTTAAGCTTTCTAGTATCCAAGAGAATTTTGAGGGTTGCTGTCCACAAGACCTAACATTCATGTCATCTCCATTATATGCCACCAATTATTGTCACTCGTATACCATTTTTAGTTTAGTGCATGTATATCACGACCTACGTCACTTCAAACATTTCACACTCATTTTTTCTTTTTAAATCTCAAATATATAATGACTAGCTAGCTACCTCTAAATATGATTTGGGTGATACAAGGTTCGAGATCGATTCGTATCGGCAATCCATATGTATAATCAAGCCAATTAAATCCTTTGGTACAGTATATATTTATATTTTATGTGGTGCCATTTATAATTAATTAGTCTTGTGGGGAAATTACATAAATAACCTAAAAATACGTTAAATTATAAAAAAAAAAAAAAAAAAAAGATTCTATATTAAACATAGACGCTTAAACCCTTGTCGATAGCTATTCATTACTTTTAACCTCAACGTCGTCAAAATTTTAACACTAGCACCCCCGTATGATATTATTATAATTACTTTTGAAAAAAGTTGAGGAGAAAAAGGGATATCAGAGCACCCATATGGCCATATCCAATTGATCTTCAGTTCTTCCTCCATCGCTTTGCCATTGTTGCCGGAGCAGCTGCTATTTTTAACAGAGCTTGGGAGGAGCTACGGCTCCGCCATGTTCGGCTATGTTTTCTATATTTTTTCTTCTCTAATTTCTTATTAATTATGTTTTACTTTTTTCCCTTTTCTTTTCCTCTGTTGAGTTTTCCAAAATTAGAGGGTATTTTGGTTTTTCAACAAAATTTAGCGTTGATGTGTTAACTTATAAAGACAGGGTTTCTAAAAGTGAATTTCTAACAGAACTCATATTTATGTGTAATTTATATCCCTACCACTTTAAGTGTATGACACATTCACTTAGCATACTCGTGTGATGTGATTTTCTCATGTTTAGTACAATCATTTTTTTCTCAAAGATTATATAAGTGATACAACTGTGAAGTAAAGGATGACTAAAAGGAAAAAAAAAGTGTTACACTATATAGCCAAGACCCTCTAGTGTCAAGGATCTTGTCAGTGGCCCGTAGGCTAACATAGTGTCGCCAAAAGGCTTACCCATGAGTGTCGCTAAGTCTCGAAGGGTATGGGCGATTTGTTCCTAACAAGGTAAATGTAACAACACACATAGTTGGGGGAGGTGCCTTCTCGAGGGTGTGCCCTCGAGGCATGATATATGGACATCCCTCGATGGATATCCTAAGTTGCCAGATCTATTCTCTATGTGAGTCGTTGTGCATATAGAGATATGTGAGTGCGTCCTACGAGAGTGGATAGTTACGTCATATCGCAGTTATCCGTTGTTCCTTGATAACATACTCGAAACCTGTAATTAAGGCATTATCAACGACATGACACTCTACACCTTTATCTTTGATATTCAAAGTGCAAACATTCATTTGAGAATGAATGAAATGCATTATCTTGTAAGTTCAGTTTAGTTTTTATAAATAGTTCTTTGATCTGCAAACGCTCATTTGAGAACAAATGAAGTGAATGTTGCGATCCCGAGTCAGGATCCACTATTTACTAACCTTAAGGTAACGTTTCGTACGCTGTGACTAACGTTTGTAAGTGAGTTGACCATGCTAGTCACAACGTTTGGTATGAAAGCAAGAACCTGAATATGCATGTACCGATAAATTTCATGTATGTATCTCAAGATACAACTCATTCTGTATCTTGGAATACACCGGCCGTGGTGCACGGCCGGTGTTATGACCACTCCCATTGGGAGTGGTCTCAGATAAGTATTCTGAAACACATCTCTCGCTGTATAAATTTGATCATGAGTAAAGACTATCTTATCCTTGAAATTGAGAAGGAAGTTACATAAATATCCATGTTGCCCTACCAAATTGAATCCAGTTTGTCATGCGTAAACACTATCTTGTTTGCTTTGTACATTTGATGTTTTTAGGCCTTAAAGTGCATTTTTTTTTCCCTATTAATTTTTAGGCATTACAAGAATTTAGTACTAATTATACTAATCTCCGAGATATAATGTAAGGGACAATTTCAAATTTATTAAAAATAATAAAATTATTAATTTGTAAGAAGTTTATCACCAATTTGTAGGAAATTTTTTTTATGTATAACTAAAGTGTAAGAAGTTTTTAAAAGTTACACTAATTTGTAATTATTCCCAATGTAACTACTACACTGCATAAATTATGATTTAAGGTTAAGTAGAATTATGTTATAGATTAGTCTAAATTGTGGTCTAGCTTAATTTATTTTGTGTGCAAAGGATGCATAACATGTTATGATCAATCCTGTTTTTAATTATGGTAGAAGGCTAAAAGGGGTAGTGTTACTCTTTTTAATTAGTTAGCTTATAATCATATAGTATGTGTAGTTCTATATTAGAATCAATTGCTTGTTTGTTAAATTAAAGGAGTTTGTGTTGCTGTTTTTTCCAACCATAAAGAAGTACACTACTTTATAATATCTCAATTTAGTGTGATTATTTGAATAGATCTTTCTAAGTAAACAAACTTATTTTAGTGTTGTGTAGTACGACAATGTTCCCGAGTTTGGAGTAGATCTTACAAGTAAACAAATGAGGTCGACAAATTATTTTTCTAATTACTCATTCGTATGAATGACATATTCGATAATGCTACTTTGATCTATACTAATAAAAAAATAACATCTCGAAAATATTCGACTTTAAAATAATGGTCATAATCTCGATATAAACTCACTACAAGTCTACAACAAGATGATAACTTTTACAGACTTTAAAAAATGGTCATAATCTACCTTATACATTATTAAAATATAAGTTTTTTGAATCATTGTAAGATTACAGATACAAATCCAGTTTCATTCCATTATGCCAACGTCAGCATAAGGAATGGATTTTTAGTGGTATTTTGGTCTTTAACCACAGAAAACACATGTTTAAACACACTTCTAATCTCTACCAAAGACATGAAAGTGTTCTGGAATACATGTTAAAAGACATCTTCGTTTACCTACCAAACGATGTATATTTCGGTCAAACCCTTCCAAAATACATATGAAGATCACACCGAACTATACATATGTGATTTAAGTTGGTTGACCGGCCTAGTCACATATCTCCTACCACCTAACTTGCTTGCCTCGTAACGATATGATGGAGTATTTTATCATACTACTAAATCGGATTTGGATTTGGATTAAAATATATATAGTACTATTAAAAGTGAGATTTAGGAACTAACTGAGATACGTCAGGTTACAGATAGAGGCAGACCAAGACCAGGTCTGCTCCGTCTTTGTCAGACCCACTCGCCCATAATCTCATTGGTCATTAGCCTACTAATTATTAGAATTCGGTCATTTTACTCTACTTTCTTTCTTTACCTAAACGTATCATGCTTTCACTCACAGTAGATCGATGTAGATATATCTGGAGAATCATATTAGATGACACGTTAAATACCGTTCATTTTTTTTATCATCTTCTCACAACCACTTATCAGATTATAAACAGCAGATGATGATAATGATTTGCTAATCTCAAGCACAATCCATGCATGATAGCTAGTGGTTCGATTGTGCATTGGCTGGCTTTACATCTCATTCATCAATTCGTGGATGGCTATTTGTTTAAGCAATGTGGTTCCACTTTCTACGAAGGTTACACCTTTTATTTTGTCTTAAAGCCAACTTGCCAAGCGTAAAAAGTGAAAACTTCACTATTGACGGCCCAACCTTTATTCCACGACTGCTCACGGCAGGGATCATCATGAATAACCATTTATCATCACAATTGATATGGGTGGCTTAATTTTTGTTACAACATTAAAATAAAATTGTTAAGCGGCAAAATATGTACACCATTGAAATATCAAGTCAGAAATTGCACTTTTATTACAAGGAAATCAGACGCTTATCATCGAGCACATTCTAATATCAAGGGTCAATCAAGGATGCGACACATAGGATACTGATCACAGGGGACGGAGACACACATCCGCTAAAGGGGAGCCTCTACATCAAGGAGACCACCCCTAAAATCCAGACATCCTAGTGAGGTGGGAATAAACACCTCTCCAAATAGTTCCCAAGTTGCACCGAAATATATTTTGGAATCTTATTTACCATATTACTAGGTCAATCATACATTTCTTGATTTTATCCGCAATTTATATTTAGTCATCCCTACTTAAACGATAAATTATTTAATATTTTATCTAACTTGCCTTACTTTTGGCAATAATAGGGATAACATGGGAAACATAAACCCATCTAATTTTGTGTGAAATCCTAAATTGACAAACAATTAAAAAAATAAAAAAAAATTTTGGCTCTATTTACCACTAGCTTTTCAGTTCTATGAGTTTTTTTTGACCATTGACTAATAAAAAACTCAAGATGAACGCTAAATTTTCTTAAATCACCAATTTGGTTAAGCACCCAAATTAATTTTTTTTTTAAGAAGCTTCTTCTTATCTTTTTCATTCCGAAAATATCCCTGACATAAATTAGAAAAAAAAAAAAAGAAGATGAAAAAACTACCCTTTTTTATTATTTACTCGTGTTCCATCTTTACTGCCGTATTATTTGTAGACCACATGGAAGGTCATTAGAATTCTCGACTTATATTTTATATTGTTGGATCCTTTATTATACATTTTGTGTACTTGTTTACAACTAGCATAAAGATTAATGCATCCGCATCTCTTTAAAATGCATACATGTAGTACACATCAATTACTGATTTTTTTCATTACTAAGTAAAATGCTCAACGAATATTTATTTCAACTTCTGATAGTTTTGATGATGTTATAAAATGGCAATGTAAAGTACATTGAATATATATTAGAATAATTGGACAAAATGTGATGTACTATTATTTAAAAAACTAATATAGACTAATAATACGATGAGAAAGGTTAAAGAAAATAAAAATAAGAGTAATGCCCTTTTATATCATTTTACAAAATACCAGCTAACTTATCAGCTAATTTGCTAAACACCTACATTTAAAATCAGCTAACTTCTCAGCTAGTTAATCAACTCCCTAACCAGTTAGTTTATCAGCTACTTAACCAGCTACCAGCTAACTTTTCATCTAGTGATAAACATCTCAACTTTTACCAGTTAAACTACAATTTTAATCCATTAAGTGATAAGTTGTACTCATAAATTAATTAATGCAACTTGGGTGGGTGTGTATCCAGTAGCTTTAATTGCTGTAGCAGTTTCTGGATAACATCTGCAACCACAGTGCTATTGATACTTAAATAATCCAATCAAAAGAATTGCAGCATATTCTCCAGCATAAATCATTCGATTAAGTGATGTCCAACATGCCACCTTTACAAGCTCGTAACAAATCAAACAGTAAGCACCCCCAACCACACATTACTGGGCATGCACCATTGTTTGCTAAACATAAGACTCTCATGTAAGTAGTTATACCCTCCGTAAACGCAAGATCTCCAACTGCTATCCAGCAACCCACATTGCAGAGAATCTAAGATTAGTTTGACCCAAATGCAATATCATGCTGCAAAACATGTAAATAATTTAGAACAAGTAAATGGAGACAGATCGTGACTAGTTTGCTTCAGAAGTACTGTACGACCAAGAGACTTAAAAGTTAGGGGCAACTAGAAACAAGTTCAGTAAGGTCGAATGTTTTTCAATTGTAAGCCACCATAACTTTGTTTCAAATAGATCCCCATTACACAGAACAGACGTGAAAAACAAAGCTGACATCACACCTTTTTAACTCTCCCAGTATCATGCTTTTTTGGAATCTCACTAAAGGGGCTGTGGTGACCTGAAAGGGGAAGTAAAAAGAGCAATTTGGATTGATGCTAGGGGCAAACAGCCATCCTAATATCCATTTTCACCACTTCTATTGATTCAAGAGGCAATAGGTTCAAGCAGATGTTTCATGCGGCTAGACTTGAATGCAATTTCCCATAAAGTTAAAAGTGCCAACTTTAAATCATGGACTAAAACTTCAGAGTAGAAGAAAGAAAGAAGATAATCCTGAAATGTTTGGTTTCCATTTGACATTTTGACTATAATGAAAGCAGCTTTAATTGCAAAACGTTGTAAAACATCTGTAACAATTGTTTTTGTTTTTACTATGTAAAGCCTGTAATTCATTTCTGACTCGTTTGGATTAAAATTTTGTGATGGATTGATAGGTGTTTCACTGGTTTTGGTTGGATTCAGAGTGAATGCATGGGACAGTATTTGCAGTTTTAGTGTGTAAAAGTAAGAACATTGTGAGAGTGATGTAATGTTTTGGGAGGTTTTGTAAGTATTGATAATTAGAGTAAATGTAGTGTGTAAAAGTAAGCATATTGTGAGTGATGTAATGTTTTGGGAGGTTTGTAGGTAATAAATTGTATTTCGAGTTCAAATTTGAGAAGGGTAGATGAAAAGCTTAACAAGTTGGCTGATATTGAGTGGAACTTCATCCCAAGTGGCTCAAAACCAAATGTCTCAAACAGTAAACATCTTTTCATTAGCCCGAAACACTACTAAAAACTCCATGCTTCCAAACTGTGAGTGCCTTGTTCCTTTTTCTTTTTTCTTTTTTGGAAAAGTTAGTTGGGGTGGCGGCTGCATAAGAAAATTAAATTAGATGATTTAACAGAGGAGGAAGGACCTCCAGATTAAAATAGAGTCATCTTTTCATTATCTTGTCCTTAGGAGACTACGACAAGTGATGATCCATATAAAAACGTCAAATGATTAAAAGCAGGCCTTGAAAGATCAAGATCTCAAAAGCAATCGGAAGACTCACCAGCATAAATGCTTCTAGCAATAGAATTTGTGCGTCCCTCTGACTTGGGAGATCTTACATGATTTTTCTTCTTTCCTGAGCTTAGAGAACCTTCCACTGAGGGAAAGAAGAGAGTTAATGAAAAGACATAACATCTAGTAGCATGCAAAAAAAATTATTATCATTCAATGAATCTTGCTGTGCAATCGTATTTATGCACATCACGACCTTAAAACACTATCCACAGAATGAAGCGTGCACAGGAAAGCTTACTCTCTACGTTAACGGCAAGTGACACATTTTATATTATTGAAACTTGAAAGTACACGAAGCTCTGAATTGTACAGCATTCTCGCACGGAATGAATAAGTACAACGTCCTGGTATAATGTGCCATTGTGACTTTTTGGATAAAAAATGAATAAACGAATTGATTATATTTTTGAAAATGGAATGTTTTGAGATGAGACATCTCTAATGGGACAACTCAAATGGGAAAATGACACATTATTAGCGGGATAGAGGGAGTAACTAGTATTCCCTCAATTTCACTAAAAGTTTTACAATTTGCCATTCAAGGTGTTTCTTTCAAAAATTTACATTTAATTAAACGGAAACTATATATTTACAACTATCTTTCCCCCCTCCCCCCCAAGGGCTGCAAACGAGAAGCTCGAGCTCGAACGAAAATTTCTTTATTCGAGTTCCGCTTACGAGTTTTTTCTTTTTTTAATCGAAAGCTTGAATTTAGCTCGGTTCGCGGGCTCGAGAACTAACAAAGCTCGAATTTAGCTCGACTCAAAAGCTCGATCGAAACCTTCCCAAGATAACAAAATGTCCATACCAAAATAACAAAGCTCGAAACCTTTTTTTTCCCGAGCAGCTCGTCGCGCTTTCGAGCCGAGCTTCTCAATATTCGAGTTCTGCTCGTAAATGTAATCGAGCTCGACCAGCTCGAAAAAAGAGCTCTCTCTCTACAATTTTATCCATATAAACAATTTATTACTCATTTAACTTAATAATCCGTGTCAACTCCAATTGTAAAGATTTTACCGAAATGAGGAGTATTATTAGTGTTCTTTGTTTCAACCAAGAGACATAAACTTCATCTACAGTATTACATTACTAAACAAAATATCACTTTGTAATATTTAGTCATCATTGTGCTTCAATTGAGTTAAGAAACCACTAGACCGCTCCCAAGAGAAATATCAGTATTGAACATAAACCACAGGTATCTTTGTCCAGATAATGAATGTACCTTGCCACTCCCACACCACCTTAGATTCACCCTTCACTAACTTTGGGTACTGTTCTACACGAGAATCTTCTTGAACCAACTCTTCCACCTAGAGAAAATCATCAAAGAAACAGAAAAGGCAAAACCACACGGAGACTATTAGATCAAAGGTGATTTTCTTGAATATCCCCCCCCCGGCAAAATAAACATCGTCTCGGCACGCAAGCAAAAAAACAAGTTCCGAACTTAAATATTACACCAATATCTCCCAAAAAAGCACTTCAGACCATAATACAGGAGTGTACATGTAAATGGCTGAAACAAACAAGTAAACTAACCAGCAGTTACATCGGCACAAACTTGACGATTATAAGTTCTCTAAAAAAAAGGCATAGCAAGATTTATCAACTTCCACATGGTCCCCTTATCCATGACAAGTGCGAATGACAGGCATCTCAATAGGATGTGAAGATCACGGCATATCCAATTGTGATGATTTCTATGTGAAGACTTGCTAGGAAATGTTGCATAGAACATGAGATTAAGAAAGGATGGACTTCTTGGAGCGAGAAACAGGTAGATGAGAACGAGCGTGTAAATGTGCAGAAGGGAGAACAATTCTGGATCTCCGTCTAACACTACGAGACACCTGATTTTATTTATAAAATATTTATTTTCTTTCGAATGTAAATGGGAACCACCAATCAACAAAATTTCAACCTAGTAAATGTCCATCCTCTTATAAGAGAAATAAAATTGTCCACAGGTAGATGATTTTAGACAACCAGAACTGGCTCCAATGATCTAGTACTTGTTCGGAGCACGTGCCAAAAACACAAGGCCTCCCAAGTCCCAACTAATTGGCGGCTATTAGCAGGAAATAACAAACAGAAACTTCAGCCTAACCTGTGTGTGCCCTTCCATCATTCACAGGTTATTACATTTAACTAAACCCAGGCATGGGCACAAGCTGCTTTTAAGCCCAAAGACCATGAGGAGAAACTACTTTAAAAAGATAAAACGTGTAGCCACATATTAAAGATATACCTTCTTCCACAGAGATGGGTCCTTTCTTTCCTTAGGTGTGAGAAGATGATCCCGCAACCAAGAAGCAACCACCCAGGACTCATACTCTCCATCTGAAGTCCTGCATGATAATGGCTTCTCCTCGAGTATATCACAAACCTAAAATAACAAAGCCAAAAATTATTAGTACTGCAGCATGAAGAAGCAAAGCATCCAGTAAGTTCGTAATGAATCTCCTTATGGGATCCTAAAGACCAAATCATAAGACCTCAACCAAAAATAATTATGCCATTCACAACCTACAGAAGATTGATGCAATATACCAATTTAGAAGAAAAGCTTCTCCACTTATTCCATTCCAGTGCTGTGCCTTAAGAAAGACCTAAAGCAAGTATGTTTTTTTATCTTCGTATCACATCCATCAATATTCATCACTCACTCGCTTATATCTTGCAACTTGCTTATTAGAAATCGAGGCTGTGAGATTGCTATTGAGAAGATGAATAGATTTCAGGCACTAGACTTGGTAGCATGGCATTCCCCAATCATATTTTTATATTATATAGTTTCCAGGGTGTCATTCTTTCATTCTTAACTACAGTGATAGGGCTAACATTTGGCTATTTATATGAACTTGAATGATAGATATTGCATCGGTACAAATTTATTATTTCCAAATACACATATTCTCCCATTCATTCATCAACTGATACACTATCCATATTTCTTTATTATCTTCTTTACTTTTTACTCCCCTCCATTACATTACAAGTTTGCCACTTGTAAAAATACATATAAATAAATAAACAAACGTATATAGACAAAAACACATACTTCGTGGTAGAGCTGTTCAGCTCTCACGCATAGCTGATGCTGTTTGCGTGCCCTGAACGAAATTAGAATGCATCCCACTAACTGTAAACTTGAAGATGGTCAACAAGCCTCATTGAGTAGGTGATTAACATAAAGTTTTATGCTGCACTGAACAGTAATATACCAACGGACAAGCCATCACTAAAAGTAGTATATGCTTGATTATCCACTGCCGGACAGAACAAGTGAGTGGCTTATACTGGTTGACAAGTGAATCTGTGCACTTGAATTCCTCAACACTGAATTGAGGAGAAGAAGGTTGTCAAACCATTTGCTGAAAAGAAATAGTTAAACTCATTACGGAAGATACCAAAAATAGCATACCCATGATTTTCTCGTCTTGTTTCTAATGAATTACGGATTGTCTCCATGGCCCTTTGTTTTGCAAGAATGTAAATGGCCTCATCCGGATCACCGCCATAACTATCATTCTTTCTGTACTCATATAAATCATTCCAAAGCTCCCCCTCCGAAACCTAATTGATACATATTTAAATAGTGAATACAGTATGTTTATCATTCATTGAGACACTGTTGCTTCTCATATGGTGTATGGCGGATGAAAGTGCATGTATTTAAATGTTACGAACCCAAGATTTTCCGATGCCAGTGCACAACAATTGCGAGTAAGCTTCACAAACTCGTACTTGCACCCATTCAGACTTGCAGCATCATAAACAATAACAACAACTGGTAGCATTAGTCTTACAAAGCTGCACCCCCAGCATAAATAACAGTAGTACAATCAGAGAAATAATAATACTGCTTACAAGCATTTTGGCAACTTGATGAACATGTCCATCTTCAACACACACCTTACGATCATCAGCATCATGCTGTATGTACCCAGGCTGACATTCTAACTTGCCGTCATAACAGACTCCGTATTCAGGACACGGTCTGCAGTAATAATAATCATCTGAAACAGCCACATGACTCAATATAATCAGAGAATACTATTAAAAAAAAAAAAAATCCATGAGGTTCGTTCAATTACACATAATTAGAACTAGTAAGGTAACAATTACATCAAATAACGATGCATACATAGATTAGCAGAGAAATTGATGAATCCAATAATCAATCGAAGTGTGCAACAGATTGATTTAGGGTAAGCAAAACGAAACCTACCGTAGAGTTCGTGGTCAGTGGAGGTGCTACTAGTATCGCAAAAAGGGGGCTGATGCTTCTGCTTCTGATAGATAGAGGTATTTGATGTCAAAAAGTTGCAAATCACCAGCACGAGAGTAGCAACGGTTAGAACGGCGATCAACTGGCACAAATCCGACTTTGACGAAGGTAGCAGATTTGATGAGGAGGAGAAGGAAGGATAGGGTTTATCATTGTCGTTGTGGCGGGTCTTCTTCTTTCTGCTCCTACTGCTAGTGCTAGGAGTGGTATAATCAGGAGGAGCAGCCATTTGATTGTATTTGCTGCTGCTAACTGCTCTCCCCAATGTCAGAGACGAGTGAGAGTCGTGTTTGTTCGCCAGCTCATATCAAAATCTCTTCAACTGTTCTCCTTGGGTTCGCAGGCTGCGGTTTAAGATTTTCTACGCCGAATTCGTATACGGTTTTGGATCATGAACGTTTAGATTTTATTTAGCATTTGAGCTCATGTTCGTATCTACAGTTCCATTACAAGCTCGAGCTTTATCAAGCTACAAATTGAAAAGTTTGAATTCAAGCTTGCGAACATCAAATGGTTATACAAATCTTTTACTTTTACAATGTTACCAATGAAAAGTAATGATACTTAACTATAATAATGCCCCGACGTGGCCCAAGATATGACCCTTTAGGACGAAACGGTTACCCCTGAACTGCTATTCGGGTGATATGATGGTCCCACGGTGCCAACACATGTCATTTACGAGCACTTTGTCCTGACTCGTGCGTGCACTAGAACAATTTTAGTTGGTCACCCATCATAAGAATGCTAAAAAACAAACATGTTTAACTGTGAAGTTCTTATAGATAGATTTTCAAATGTAAATGTACCTCATGTTGGTATAAGTATCGTGCTCAACTATTTTAAGCTTTATTGTAATTTTGGGTCATTACATTCACCTATCTTAAATTGTGAAGTCAATATCACATTTTACTCGAACCAACCGTCCATCCCCGTGAGTTTTGAATTGGCTCGGTTCTGATACAATTTATAATGTTTCGTCTCTTCGTGGGCTAAGGCCAACGGCCAACCCATTGGACCGGTATCTATTTCTGAATTGATCTTAATCTTATTGGTGCGAATATCGTTTTGAACTCTATTACTCTTTAAACTCTGGTTCGTTACACTAACGCTTCTCAAAATTTTATCATTCCAAAATATTTATTTTTGGAGTTGATGAGTTTTGGGACAGTTATTCTTCCCGAGGTCCCAAGTTGGAACCATCTGGTTTGGATCTGAAGTTTGTTTGACCCAAAACATTTCCATTTATGACAATGGGACTCACTCTTCTTAATTAAGGTAGGGACAACCGGAAATTGGGCAGTCCATTAGTAGTATTGATTTAATCCACAGCCCATTCACTGTTATATATAGCGATCAGCCCAATCCAACCCCACTGGCCCCACCATGTTGACTCTTGTCTTGTGTTTCTTACTCTACTACGCCTATTTCACCATTCAAATTATGATAATTATCAGACATTCACACAGTACACCCATAGCTAGCTGCCGTAATAGGCGAAGATGATTTCTTCATGGATTTGAATTATGGGGAAAATAGCAGTTAGATACCTAACTACATAATTTTATATAAAAAAATATACTACCAATTAAGTTTACTATATCTATTAAAATTTACTAAACAATGATACAAAGCATATAAATAATTATCATTACAAGTAGTCGATCTTCATCAAAATACAAATCTTAACCACTACATCGATATACTATGTATTTAAATGTGAATAATATGTAATTTTATATGAAATATTAACTATTCTATAACACGCCCTATTTATGTCTAAGTAAATTATAAATGTAGTGTTTTTTACTTTGATGTTCAGCTTTTATTTTTTTCCAGTTTAATTGAAAGCATCACATATTTAGCAATGTACTAACTCATAAACCGTTTGTCGCAACATTTAAAACTAAAAACGTTCATAATAAAACGTGTGATATTGATTCCGTGGACAGTATTTCGTAAATTTTAGTAAAAGTAAAACCCCCAATGGAGATAATGAAAATACCTTGTCCTAAAAAGATACCTACGATGATAGTACATCTTTTGTGCGGATAAATCAATATTAGCTGTAGAGAAGAAAGAGTTACAGATGGATGGTAATTCTTCACCGTCGGTCGTTTCCTTAACTCTCACAACTCCATCAATCCAATCACACACTAATAAATGAATTAACAAACACACTAATACTCATTCACTCTCTTCAACTCATCACTCTTATAAACTAGAGGCCAACAGATTTGCTTTGCCTCTCTGTAATCGCATTTCCTTCCATCTTTGCAAACTACTACTAAACCCACTCTCTTTACTCATCATAGTATCATACCACTAGCAGCAAGCAGTCTGTTAAACGGAGTACAAACCAATCAATCGGCAGCAGATGCTTTTGCCTCCCTTTTCTGCTTAAGCTTCTTTCTATTTTCAGGTATAATTAACATTGTTGGTGATACTTAGCCGGACAAGTTCCCAGATTTGATTTGCTTGCTTTTCATCTTATGTCTGTCCATCATTTCTTACTCATTTCTTACTCAAGTGTGATTTGATCTTGTGCATACTAGTATACTACTACAACTCATTGTATATCCAAGCCACACTATTTATAGATCATTATAGATATTAGATCTGTACACCATAAATAGATGTGATGACATTCTGAGGTTGGATTTGGTACCTACTTTGATCTCTTACTTTTTACAGATTCTTCTACTTAAAGGCGATTTTGAATTAGGGGACCAGATGTGTTGAAAATTGAAATTCTTGATTAAGGTCGGATCAGGTTGTGAACCCGGGTATTAACATGGTTTGGCATTCAAATACTAGTGCTGATTTAAAAAGAATCCATTTTTATGTACATTCTATGATATTAAAGATGATCTTTTTAACTTTATTCGAGAATTTTTGTAAGGGAGTAACTTGTGTTAGATGGTGTTTTGGATACAAATTCCTTAAGTACAAGGTGTATGTGCAAATCTGGGGATATGCTGACAATTGGGTGGATACTGGATAGGGTGGACAATGGTGTAGTAGTTATTTTTGAGATTGTGTATCTAACTGTTAAAACGTCTAAGACGAGTTTTTGCCTTTTTGTAATATCTTTTATAGACAAAATGCACTGAGACATGGTTGTTTTGCCTAATATTAGTCAATACAGTGTAAGCATTTTCAGAATGTTTGAAATGTTCGATAATTCGTACTTGGATTTATACTAAATCAAATAATTTCATTTTACGGTTATTGAATCCATAAAACATTGTTTTCTATACCTGGAGTTCCGCAACATCTTTTTTTAAGACACATTTTGCGATTTATTTAGTTTCCTGAAAAAAGTAATAAAACGAATATTTGATGCTACTATGTTATGAATGAATGGAACAATTGATTATGATAAGAAACAACCTCGCACTTGTATTTTATGGTACTGTCGTACTGACATAGTTTGTGTAGGGAGGAGGATCCATCATATAAATGGCTTCAAAGTATCACCCTCCGCCCGGTAGAGGACGCAGTCCAGTGTCCATCTTTTTTGTTCTTTGCCTCTGCGTTGTCTGTTACTTGTTGGGAGTCTGGCAGAGGAGTGGTTTTGGTAAGGGGGATGGTTTCGCCGTAGAGATGAATAAGCAGCAGCAGCAGCAGCCAGTTAACTGTGAAATCACTTCCTCCCTGGACTTTGAAAGCCATCATGAATTTGTGGAGTCTGTGGAGTCTTCCCTCCCCAAAGCCAAACTTATCAAACCATGTGATGTCAAATACACCGACTACACTCCTTGTCATGAGCAAGATCGAGCCATGACCTTCCCTAGAGAAAATATGATTTACAGAGAAAGGCATTGCCCGCCGCAGAACGAGAAATTGCACTGTTTGATTCCCGCTCCCGAAGGCTATACAAGTCCTTTCCCCTGGCCAAAGAGTCGTGACTATGTTTACTATTCTAATGTGCCTTTCAAAAGCTTGACAGTTGAGAAGGCTAACCAGAATTGGGTGGAGTATCAGGGTAACGTTTTCAAATTCCCAGGAGGTGGCACGATGTTTCCTAATGGTGCAGATGCATATATTGATGAGCTTGCATCTGTGATCCCAATTAAAGATGGCTCGGTCCGAACAGCGCTAGACACTGGCTGTGGAGTATGTTCCTAATCCTTTCTCCTTTATGCTTGTCTTATTAACAAACTGATGAGATCACTTAAACGACACAAGCAGCCGGTAAATAAAAGCTTACGTATGAAACTCTATATAATCTACATAAGGCAAGTACACATTTCCTTAGGTAACTGATTCCATAAAGACTGTAAACGTTGATCGTTCTTGATAGTATATTGACAGATTAAGAAACATGCACAATTTAATGCACATTTAGGCAAATGCAGTCTCTGCAAGCTCTGGAATACCAAAAATTCACATTGTCTACTCTCTAAAACACAAAAATAATCGTCCATTTTGTAACATGCCAAAAACATAAATTAAGTGAATATACCAGATCTAAGGGTTGATAAATTTGATAGTTACACCACCTTTCAGTGTGTGCCTTTGGTTTCATGACCCCATTTCATTTTGGAGGTTTCTGGTAAAAGATTAAAGATGTAATGCATTAGCTTGCATTACATAGGAACACTTCTTTTTTCTTTTTGTGATTAGCTTCTAAACTAGTTATTCTAATTGCAACCAGGTGGCTAGTTGGGGTGCTTACATGCTGAAGAGAAATGTACTAGCAATGTCATTTGCACCGAGGGACAATCACGAGGCACAAGTGCAATTTGCATTAGAGCGAGGTGTGCCTGCTATTATTGGTGTTCTTGGCTCAATACAACTTCCATTTCCATCTAGAGCATTTGACATGGCACAGTGTTCAAGGTGCCTCATTCCATGGACGGCCAATGGTATGTCATCACAACTTCTTAGATAGCCACGTGTTACATTGATATTGCTTCTATACTTTTAACTACAAAGATGTCACTGACTATTTATTTTTTCAAAATTATCATTTTCAATCAAGTGATAACAAGGCTCATGATAGTATTATGTAAAGGAAGATGCTACTGACATGCAATTTTGTAGGATTAGGTTTGACTCTGCATTAATATCATAACATGTCCAAGTGGCATACTTCTATCTATCCTTTTGGACATGAAATTGAATCTCTAGACTTACCGACGTATGGTACCTGGGCTCTGATTTGGAGTAAACTATCCATAAACTTGTCCTTTGGCATGTTTCATCAAAAGAGGTTCCTACTTTTTGTGGATAAGTCGGAAGAATATGTTGAGATTATTTAGGTGATGCAATTTTCAGATAGCAAATGCCACCTATGAGATCAACACATGTTTTGCTGTATTGAAAAGCATGTTGGTTTCCTCGTTCTATTTCTTGATATCGAGTATGTTTCATTTGTTCAACTCCAAATGCCCAAGTTAAAGAGGTTTCTCCAATTTTTCAGAGGGCATGTACTTAATGGAGGTAGATCGGGTTCTAAGACCTGGTGGACACTGGATCTTATCTGGTCCTCCAATCAATTGGAAGACGTACTATAAAACGTGGAAAAGGACCAAGGAAGACCTGAAGGCTGAGCAGTCAAGGATCGAGGAGTTGGCCGAATCTCTTTGCTGGGAAAAGAAGTACGAGAAAGGAGACATTGCCATCTGGAGGAAAAAAGATAATACCAAGTCTTGCAGAAGGAAATCTACCAACTATTGTCCGACTTCAGATGCTGATAATGTGTGGTAAGAAGCCACATCCCCCGTATTCACTCTCCTGTCATGATTTGTACTAACCCACTTGTAGTGAGGCAACATAATCATACGTTTACTTTCTGTAAATATCACCAAAATCTTGTTTTGCTAACCGCAGTTCGTGTGTCTTGAGCTTAGTTTCGAGGAACTTATAGCTCTTGGCACATTAGGTGATGTAAAAAATCAAACTAGATATTATAACCCTTTTCTCATTTCTTTTCCAACACAAGGTGACATAGGATTGTCTGTTATACATGGAGCTCTTCTTGAGAACCATATAACTACACCGAATCTCTTTGATGTTTGATCAATAAAAGTTTTAAAATCAACAAAAAGAAAAAGGGAAGATAGAGATTTCAGGAAGGGATGATTTTATATGATAGTATTATAAATTATAATAATGTGCATATGATGAGCATTCTCTGTTTCTTTTTTGAAGGTATAAGAACATGGATGTATGTGTAACTCCCTACCCCGAGGTTGAGAGTAACGATGGAGTTGCTGGAGGAAAGTTGAAGAAGTTTCCAGCACGGCTTTTCGCCATCCCACCTAGAGTAGCCAATGGCGAAGTTCCTGGAGTCACATCTGAGTCTTATCAAGAAGATAATACGCTTTGGAAGAAACATGTTGTTGAATACAAAAGGATTGTAAGATTGCTTGGTACCACTAGGTATCGAAACATTATGGATATGAACGCAGGCCTGGGAAGTTTTGCTGCAGCTTTGGAGTCGCGAAAATTGTGGGTGATGAATGTTGTGCCCACTATTGCTGAGAAAACTCTTGGTGTCGTTTATGAGAGAGGGTTGATTGGCATTTATCATGACTGGTAACTCCTTATGCTTTTATGCCTTCAACATTTTTCAGAGGTGCAGTGTGTAAATATTACCATATCAAGGATTCAAAACTAAAGCTTCAATTTTGTATATTAATTTGTTGATTCCAGCTCAAATGAAGGCTTTATATTCTTCTGCTTTTGTGTAGGTGTGAAGGATTCTCCACTTATCCAAGGACTTACGATCTCATTCATGCTAATAGAGTATTCACCTTATACCAGGATAAGTAAGTCGCAATTCCTTTAATATTCACTTCTCTTCTCCTCAACGACCTGCAGTAAAACTGTTATCATCGAGTTGAAAACATGAAGTCATGAACTAGTCTTTTTGCTAATAAGCACATGCTAGTTACTCGATTAGTATTTTTTGTTTTTTATTCTTCCAAGAGCGCAGTATGTGCAGCATATGATTAAGTTGGGTTTTCAATTTTTCCCTCAATAACCAGGTGTGACTTTGAAGACATGCTTCTGGAAATGGATCGCATATTAAGGCCTGAAGGTTCAGTGATCGTGCGAGATGGAGTAGAGGTCTTGAATAAGGTTATGAAAATCGCAAGAGGCATGAGATGGGATATTAAAATGTTGGATCACGAGGATGGACCTTTAGTACCGGAGAAAATACTGGTGGTGGTGAAGCAATACTGGGTTGGTTCAGGCAACAGCACCTCTGCTGAATAATAAATCAAGAAAGATTGAAGATTAAAACTCGGACTAGCTAGCTTATTGTTATTGGTTTTCTTCTCCTATAGATGGTAATGGTGAATGGTGATAGTATTGTTATGTGATGAAGCAAAGGTTAGCCAGTAACAGGTGATGGAATATTTCCACTTGATGCTTTTGTTTTTGTGGTATCGATCTTTTACATTTGAGCAATTGTATCTAATTTATTGGACCCTGATAGATAAATATTTAATGAATGAACTCACGTACGCAAGTATGTACGTATCTTTGGGTCATGGAGAAATGTGTTTGCTGATAATTTCGATCGTATTTGACTGTACTGCAGTGTAGCTGCTTGCTTGCCCACTAACATTTCATAGTTTAAAAGTACCAGATGGTAAAAGCTAGTACATTATTTTGTTAACTGCAACACTGTCTCAAGTGAACTCAAGAATACATATTTACCAATGGCTTTATCTGGCAGGGAACTTTAACTTGTGTGACAATGTTTACACCAATCGTGATGGTCTCATAACACCGTGTAACGGTAGGAGATATCATCTTGAAGAATGGGGGAAATCAGCTTCTGGTTCTTGGACTTTTTTTTAGATACAGTTCTTGGACTTTCAAGAGTACTTTAACATGAAACATTGCAAAACACAGAGCATAATTGAGAAGGCATTCAAGCATCTCATGAACAGGTGGGATGTGTTACACGGCACACATTTTATCCTATAAAAGTACAGAATAGAATCATAATGGCATGTACTCTCCTCCCTAATTTCATTTGCACTGAGATGCCTGTAGATCCCCTTGATCTGCAATTCCCAGGAGATGCCGTAATGACTGAGCCTGACGTTGAGAATGTGGATACCTACCTCTGAATCATCTGAAGTTTCGGACAGTCGGAGGGATACGAGTCTTGGCAGGGCAACTGACCTGATGGCATGTAGCAATGTTATCATGGTGCAAATGCAAATAACTTTTTTGCATAAACTTGTGAATCAGTGAATATATTTGTGTTGTAACTAGGGCATTTTGTTATGTCCATGCCTAATATCAAGTTAGTGCCTTTAACTTTTGTGACTTCACTATGAGCTTACTTTTGTTCCTACTAGTTTTGTTGTTTGAACTTACATTCTGTGAAGAGGTCTAGTATTTTCTTATAATGTGCCAAGAAGCAAAACAGGGTTCCAAGGACGTGTAACGTGTTCCTCGGAAATGAACGTAGACCCCTGATTCGAACATAACAGGCCGGGCGGGCGACCAATTTGCACCAAAACGAACCTAGATTATCATAAGAGACTGGCAGTGTATAGTTTAATACCAGTAACCAAGAAGCTAAGAATGAGAGAGGGTTGGTTTATCACTTGAGACAGGTGGAGGCAAAGGATTGGATGCAGACAGAAAGGTACCCTGATCTTTGGTAGGGACTATAGAATGAACTAGGGGAGGAGAATTTTGGAGTGGATTAATTTTATTATCTATGGAGTGGAGTGTTCGAACTTTGAACCAGATAAATAAAATAAAATAAAAAGGCTGTGCAAATGCCACGCCATCAATCTCTGTTATCCTGATTACTTGAAATGAGTGGTTTTCCTGGAATTCATTGATCTGTGCATTTTTGAGTTGCATCTGTATGTGAAATAAACTTTCACCATCTATCGAGATTGAGTAACCAACAAAAAATCTAAGTGGACACAACATATGTATGTATGTTAATAGGTTGGTCATATATACACATTCTTGTTTGTAACCACTGAGTAATTAATCTTTCTTTTGAGAGCAGATTAAGCATGGCCTCAACTGCAGCCACACTTTCTATTACTGCTGCTGCAGTATCTTCGTCTTCCGTCTCCGAGTCTGCAGTTAACGGCAAGACTTCTCCGCAATGCGTCTCTTTGCCGTCACTTCCTCCGCTGCTGCCTAACTCCCACAACCGCCTCTCAAAGACTACCACCTATTGTCAGTTCTTCTACTACTATTGCTACTACTACTTCCTAGCTATATAACTGCAATACCGGTGTCATATAGTATTGATTTGTTATAATAACAAATTAACTGATTGTTGTTTATCGTTCTTGTTTAGGCCGGAAGCTAGCTCGGAATGTTGTTGCCATGGCTACTACCAGTACTGGAGAGGCACCTCCAGCAACAACAGCTGAAGTTGTCGAAAGCACCGAGACTCCTGAGATTCTCAAAACAATCCAACAAACTGTACGTACGCTGCACAATTATTTTTCATAAAGAGAAACTTTCTCAAGTAAGATTTGCTTAAGGAAGTTGCAAGCAAGCTAGTACAAATACATAATTGTTTCATTATCTTTGTTGTTTTATCTTGTGTAGTGGGACAAAGTTGAAGACAAGTATGCAGTAAGTTCTCTAGCTGCTGCTGGAGGAATTGCCCTCATTGGAGCAGCCGGAATGATATCTGTATGTACCATAAGCATGAATCATCGTTGACTGAACGAATAAATTCCTTATACAAGTGCGCTTTGTTGATTGTTTCTGATAGCATCACCATATATGTATGTTTACAGGCTATTGACAAGCTGCCACTAGTACCTGGTGTTCTTGAGCTTGTAGGAATCGGATATACCGGAGTGAGTAATACTAAACACAATTCAATTGTTTGGCATTAATAAGATTAAAAAAACTGAAGCAGCAGCTTAATATATCATGAATAAGTAGCATCCACTTGTTGCATCACTCTTGAAAACTTTCGTCCTGATCGATGCACTGCTAACTAGCTGTTTGTTTGATGCAGTGGTTTGCTTACCGGAACCTAGTTAACAAGCCAGACAGGTACATACTGAATAAAGAAGCTTTATTTCGCTCTAGTAGAGATAAATCTGAACTATTCTGGTTGCTGATATTCATAATATTTCAGGGATTGCTTGGTTGAGAAGATCAAATCCACATACAGCAACATAATTGGTACCAGCTAGTTGAAGACTCACAAGGCAAAGCAACTCATCAATAATTGAACATGGATCCATCCTATAGCGGAAACATAAATGTCATCATGTATATGTTTTTACTACTCATGAGATTTATCCATATGCCTGTATTCCTCTGCTTGTTTTAATTTGTGGAATCACTCTAACCAAATATTTTGGTTAAAATTATTCAAGTCTTTCATCCAGGCTACTTTATGTGTACATACAATTGTTGTCTTAAGGTTCAGTTCCATTCTTGATGCCATCTCATGGTCAGAAAATGAAACTGGAGATGGATGAATGTTTAGAACACACTAATTTTGTGCTAATTCACTTTCATGTTTTGTTTCAAATCATCTTATAAAGATCTGCTGCAAAACATAAGATAGCATACTGTAGGGATATATGAGAATTAAGGTAATGCATAAATTTTCCGCCGTGTTATTGTAAATGTTAGAACTGTAGGACCGGGATTGGTACTTCTGGACAGTTTCAAACGATATTGAATATTGATGTTGAGTCAACACCGTTTCTCAACAGTGTACAGTGTTCAACTAAACTATGACAATAGTATACTGTGATCGACAGAACTCTGAAAAGTGCAGCGGAATAAAACTGAACACAAGATTTCTCAAGCCGGTATATAAAGATATCGACGGTGCCGTAGGCAAAATTTCTACTAAATACGAAAAGTAGAATTACAAAAAGAAGTTTAATTCAATCACAAACGATTGATTAAACTTACGGAAAACTGACTAGAAATGCAGAAAAACCTATTCTAGTTCAATGATACTAGAGTAATTCTCAATCTTTAGAGAACACTCACAAGTAAACACCGAAATAAAAGTCTAGTAAAGCAAGACGCCTAAAACAATATAATGTTCTCTCTTTTTGTTCTTGGCATCGGCAGTCTTGCAAAGCCTTCTTCTTCCAATATATATAGTCTGCGGAACATCACCTTGGAAGAAGCCGGCTGGCCCAAGTCTAAACAAACTTGGATTCTATAGGAAGGAAACTGCCTTTGATGTATTCAATAGTATAAAGTCTTAGATATCAATCTTTTAAATCTCACTTTCCTTATAAAGATCAAATTCTTCCTTGAGCAATATGGCGACTTCCTTTTGCATTATGCCTCTTATTTTCCTTTTTCTACAAAGAATCGCCATAAATGACGTTTTAGTACGATGATCGCTACAAGAACCAATCGTGATCCATTAAGCATGTTTAGGCCCAACTTGATATATCCTACAAAATAACCATAGAAAAACAACTACAATTGTCGAACCGGTTAATAAACGAAGAAAGGCCGAATTAACAAAACAAGTGCAATATAAATTGCACTTTCAATCTCCCCTTAATTCTTGCCTTTCTTCACAAAAACCTGAAAGCAGTTAGTAGAAAAATACAAGATAATATCAAGCAACTCCCCCTTAATACAAAAAAACCAAGAGTACAAACATTCTCCCCCTTTTTCGTGAGGAAAGAAAGAAAACTGAGTTCCTTTTTTTAAAAAAAAAAACCTCACCATCTTGGTAATCTGTTGAGGACCTGCAGACAAAGTACCAATGCAGAGAACCGATGTTGACTCAACATTATAGTCAACACTGGCAAAGGAAGTAGCAAAAGCAGGAATAGAGGTCGGATCAGCTGGAGGGCAGTGTTAGGACAAGAGTGGATGGTCATGAACACAACTTAAATACACTACAAAAAAAACCAGTTTTAGCGACGGATAAAACTGGACCGATCCGTCGCTAAATCCTTAGCGACGGATAATACCCCGTCCCCAAACGATTATCCATCGCTAAATAACGACGCACTGGCGACGGATTAATCCGTTGACCAGTTCGTCTGCATTGGCGACGGATTCTGTATCCGTCTCTAATTAGAGACGGGGTTTAGCGACGGAAATAATTCCGTCGCTAAATTCACGAACTAATCCGGCTTAGTTCGATTGGTATTTAGCGACGGAATTTATATGTTTTAGCGACGGACATAATTCCGTCGCTAAATCTACTGCTTTGAAATTTTTTTTTTTTAAATATTTCTTTTTCACTTGTTTTTTCACATAATATAGTCATAGATAATATACCCGAAACAATTAAATTGCATTAATATATTCGAAACTATATAAGTTATCTACAAATAATCCAAAACAAGAATTAGAAGGTGAAATAGTGTCAAATTATCCATAACAAGTCTGATGTAACTAAGGATAATCGGGAGGAGGCGGTGGGTGAGACTGGGAAGAGCTACCGAACATCTGGGTCAAATCGTCCATCCGCTTGGCCATACGAGCCTGTTCCTCAAGCACTTGCTCGTAAGCTGCCTTGGTCGCAGCTATTTCCTGTTGGAGAGGAGTCATCATCTCGTTAACCTGCTGCTGCGTGTAGAGGTTAGATCGTGATCCCTGGGACACTGAGAAGCTACCAGAACTCATGGAAGGGCCTAAACTTCCCAATCCATACATTCGACCCTTGCTGTCCATTGGGTTGACCTCGAAGAAGATCTGGTCTTGCTCTTCAATTGACAGCTCATGACCGTCGATCATCCTCTCGTCCATCCTCCTCTCGACCTCACTCTGCAATTGTTGGTTACATACGAAATGAGATGTAATTTTAGGAATCACTTTAATTAAAATACTCAAATACACATGTAATTAACCTTAAGAAAGAAACGTACCGCAATACGTTCGGCCCTCACGTCAGTCCAGATGCCATTCTTCAGCTTAGCCTTCTTGAAGTGGTACAGAGCACTCTTCGGCTGTCCTTTATTGGCCTA
Organism: Plantago major; assembly: GCA_026545765.1. NCBI lineage: Eukaryota > Viridiplantae > Streptophyta > Magnoliopsida > Lamiales > Plantaginaceae > Plantago > Plantago major. The sequence goes on from CM048840.1 coordinate 3,479,590, forward strand.
AAAAAATATATGTGCAAACAAGTAGTTAGTTGATTGAAATGAAAGCTAAAAACTGTTATGTATCATATTCCAAGTCATAAACAACGTATTTACTAACCTCCATCACGTGATCTGTAACAATAGTTCGCGACCCATAGTGATGTTTGGCAGTGCCCGTACCATCATGCGGCTCAGACAAACGATTTTGTCTGTTCTTGTATGCTTGATCCTGGACGAAGGGATCATTCCAGTACGTCAACCACAGTGCCCACTCGTCATCCCCCACCCAAGTTGGCTACCTGCGTGTCTCCTTCATGTTGTAGACCATTTTCCTGTAGATGTCAGACCCTAAAGTCTCGAAAACGGAGTACAACTGGGACACCAGCGCATTGGGAATGAAATAGTCCTTCTACAACAATTCCATTCAAAGTAAAAATTACACAAGTATAAAGAAAGATAACAATTTAAATATAACACTAAAATGAAACTGAAATGTAGTAGTCCTACATCAAAACAAGCTCAGTGGCTAACATACCACTCAAATTGTCCTAAAATTGACTAACACAATGGTGACTAACATATCACCCAAGTTCAGTGGCTAACATACCACTCAAACGACACAACAAGTTCATAAATGGTGACTAACACATCAAAACAAGCTTAGTGGCTAACATACCACTCAAATTGTCCTAAAATTGACTAACACAATGGTGACTAACATATCACCCAAGTTCAGTGGCTAACATACCACTCAAACGACACAACAAGTTCATAAATGGTGACTAACACATCAAAACAAGCTTAGTGGCTAACATACCACTCACAGATATAGTGGCTAACATACCACACACATTAACACAATGATTAAAAAAACAAATAAAGCATTAATTGTAACATTTAAGCTTACGCACAGCTCGTCGAAGTAAAAGTGCTTCATCCGGTCCGGGACGTTTGACCACTTCTCGCCTCCCTGTCCCGGCATCTCCCGCCTCCCCCTGAAGATTTTGCCTAGTTTGTCCGAGGCATCCGGAGGCCAAAACCTGTTATCAATGAGACAAACAAGAAACAAATATTCATTAGTAAAATCATGTAACATATATTTATCTTAAGTGTATGTTCTACAACTCCATAATACTTACTTGTTCCTGCCATTGGGGAACAACACTTTCCTTCCACAAATGTAGCACCATCATCAACGCTGGCACGGACACCGTCAGAGGGGTAGTCACCAGGAGCAGAAGCCGTGTAGGCCGGTGGAGTCTCTGGTACCTGAGACTGGGTGCTGCTCCCCCCAATGTCGTATCCAACGAGAGGACTACCATGACTAGCTGGGGTACTACTAGAACCTGCTGGACTAGCACCCCTAAACCCGGGAGGAAGGTATGTCGACTTCCTTCATGCGCATCTGCAAATAAGAAATTGCAAGAAAAAATTAATGAGTTAGTAAAGATTACATGAATATACATTTGACAGATATTAAAGTAATAATAATCAGCAACTAATCATATATACACATAACAACTAAGCATACAATACACACATAACCTCGTCCTCATCGGCTATTGTTAAGTCTATAAATTGGTCTTCACCCAGGTCTATGAACTCATCATCACCAGGCAGGCTTTCATTGCTTGATCGACCTCTTCTTGGTACGAGTTGGTAATTGAATCGTCCTTATCAATGTACTCTACTCTGGAGCGGGCCTGTATATGCATCGCAGCCAACCAATCCACCTTATCGCGTTTGAGGCTTGGATATTCAATAAACACCACCTGCCGTGCTTGAGTCGCCAAGATAAACGGTTCATACTTAGTAAGATACCTCTTCCTATGGTTAATTTCTACCATTTGATAGAGCTCGTGTTTCTGCGTACCACTTGGAGTAGGATCATACCAGTCAACATCAAACAGAAAGGTTCTTTTCAAAGGAAACCCCGGATATTCAAGTCGCACAATTCGTCTCAGGTTCCCGTAGAAATCATACAAATCATCAGTTGCATCTTGATCTTGCCCCCTTACACACACCCCAGAATTGCTTGTGGCCATGGCGGTGTTAGACTCAATTGTTTGAAACCTAAGGCCATTTACTATGTAAGATGAGAATGTGGAGACCTTTCTGTTTGGTCCCTCTGCTAGAGATTCTAAGTAAGGACATGTGACTTTGTTGACAGGATTTCGTACGCATCCTTGAACCAATATGCAAATTGCTTTCCAACCACATTGAAGCAGTTCTTCAATTACGTCATCTGCCATTGTTGGATTCTTCTCTCTGAAAAGGCTGTGGACACGATTACATGATTAGATATATATAGTAGTTAGAAGTTAAAATCCATGTGTTAGCGTAAGAAAGCTACTCACCGAGCATAAATCTCCATAAATTTGTCAACTTCAGCACAGTTCGAGAGGACATAATATGTGGCTGCCTTCAGCTCCTTATCCGTCAGCCATTCTGTCTTTTCTTCTCCAATAGGTCTCCCCGAGACCCTAAAAATTGAAATGGAAACGTCATCATCCTCTTGAACTTCAAATGTGTCTGCGTTTCTGGACGGCCTAGATGCCTCATCGGGACATGGTCCCCAAAGTAATAGGAGCAGAAGATTGCAGCTTCCTCTCGCACGTAGGCATTGGCCATCGATCCCTCAGGCTTGCCTTTGTTGCTGACATACCTCTTCAATTTCCCCAAGTACCTGTAATGCATATATGTTGATGTAACACAATGTAACTTGGGAAAATTCAGACTTTATAAGTAAATGATTGCCTTGATTACACACCTCTCGAATGGATACATCCATCGACATCGAACCGTCCAAAGAAGCCTCGCTTCATGTGGGAGGTGAACCGGCAAGTGCTCCATAGAATCAAATAAGCTCGGAGGAAAGATACGCTCAAGCTTACATAGAATCAATGGTATGTTGCTTTCAAGATTTGCTAACACTACATCACAAGCACCCTTGAGCATAAATTCTTGAAAAATAAGCTCAGCTCGGTGATCGCAATCCATACAGGTTTAGGTAGCATTTCTCGAAATGCAACAGGGAGAAGCCTCTCCATGAACACATGACAATCGTGGCTCTTCATCCCGTACATCTTTGTCCTCTTCACATCCACACACCGCCCCAACTTTGAGGCGTAATTATCGGGGAACTTCAATCCCTCACCCAATCAAATAGTTTGTTCCTAGATTCGAGGTCAATTGTGTAGCATGCCTTGGGCCACGCCTTATCATTCTCGCTTTGTCAACTCGGCCTTTTACACAATGTATCCAACTCGGCTCTAGATTTAGGGGTGTCCTTTGTTTTTCGGTAATGTTGCAAATCGTGTTGAATAAGTTCTCGAACACGTTTTTCAATGTGCATGAAATCCAAGTTGTGACGTATAAGAAGATGCCCAATAAGGCAAGTCCCGAAGATGCTTCTCTTCTTCCATCCACAATTTTGCTAATTTTCTCGTTATGCTTATCCACCCAACTTCAATCACTTTCATAAGACCCAACCTATCTATCTCCGCAAGTATTTCGCACTTTGAAGTTGTCTCGGCGCCTTTGTTCACTATATTTTCAAGAATTGAGTCTTGTTCTTCCGAATGTATGGTCCTTTGGTAGAAATCTACGATGATACCAAACCAACATTCCTTTCCGCTCTCCTTCATCTAAATGCATCGTTGTCTTCCATACAATGTGGACATGCATTAAAGCCCGCAGCTTTTCCTTCCAGATAGCATGGAGTACGCAGAAAATCACTCACGGTCCACGAATGTCGCTCTCAATGTAAAGTTCTTCTTCTTTGACACATCATATGCCGGGATACCATTTTCCCACAACTCAATCAGCTCCTTGATTAGGGGCTGCAAGAACACATCCAGCTTCTGTGACGGATCATCTGGCCCGGGCACCAACACAGTCAAGAACATGAATGGTTCCTTCATGCACTCACCGGGGGGGCCGTTGTACGGTGTCAGTATGACTGGCCAACAAGAGTACTTCCGGTCATTTCCAAACGGGTTAAAACCATCCGTACAAAGCCCCAAGCGTACATTTCTAGGCTCGGCTGCAAACTCCGGGTAGGTCTTATCGAACTGTTTCCATGCGGGTGAGTCTGATGGATGCTCCATTCTACCCTCTTCCGGGATTACTCGCTCATTGTGCCACCGCATTTTATCGGCACAAGCACTTGAAACGTACAACCTCTTCAAACGAGGTGCTAGAGGAAAATACCACATTTTCTTATGTGGTAGATTTTTCTTCTGACGTTTCTTTGCAGCCCCCTCCTTGTAACGCTTGTACCGGTCCTTACCACAGAACTTGCACTTCAGTAGATCTGTATCCTCCCCCCAATAGATCATACACATATCCTCACAACAATCTATGGTTTCCATGGGCAACCCCATCCCCCGCATCTTTTTCTTCGCTTGGTAAAAGTTGGTAGGAACTAGATTTTCTTCCGGACAAAGATCTGACATTAATTGTACCCATTCATTGAAGCTCGCTTCAGATTGCTGGCCATTAGCCTTACAACTCATTAGCTGAGCCAACAAAGACAACTCGCTCAGCTGACATCCCTGATAAATCGGCTTCTTTGCTGATTCCAGCAAGTCAAAGAACACCTGATCCGCAGGATTCGGAGGCTCCTCCACATTCCCCTCGGTTACTGGCTCCCTGGTGTCCATGAACTCTGGACCCGCAACATCATACACCATTTGCTCCATCCGTTCATGATCATAATTAGCATCAGATGTAGACGTGTTTTGAGTACTTCCGATCACATTTTTCTCCTTCCTTTTACGCTTTGAGAGATGCTCATAATCCATGAACGGTGCTCGTGTCTCACCATGATAACACCATACCTCATACTGAGACACGAACCCCTTACGTTTCAAGTGCTCCACTACCGTTTCAGGAGGCAAAAATTGTTTATTCCTACATTTGTTCGCATTGCAAGGGCACTTCATCTTCCCCCCACTCAAACAAGTAGTTTGTGTAAGCGCAAAAGTGATGAAGGATTCAACCCCTTCCACAAAACTAGACTGAATTCTGCCATTCACTATGCGACGGTACATCCATGAACGATCGGGATTCATAATTATATGATTAGCCTGACACGTCTACAATTATTAGATTTATAACATGCATTTTACGTTAATATAATCACCAAATAGTCTCAAAACACTTAATTAAATCTTCATAATCTAGTGTATATATACAAATTTATCAAATTAACAACCCTACATACTTCCAAACATTCTAACATTATACTAAAAATTCAAATTCACAATCAATACATCAATTGAACATCTCAAAGTTAACACACTACGTAATATAAGCTAAACTAACTACTACATACTTACAATAAACGTTCAATTGCTCAAATTAGTCAAAATTAACAAAATTCCCAAATTTGACAAAGTTAAGGTTTTAGCCAAAATACCTTCGATTTAGCTGGTGAAAAGATGAAATTGGTTGACCACACGAGCTCCTTGTCCCACGAGCTTCGAGAAGACTCCAAAATTGGCCGGAACGGTCGAGATTTGGTCGGAAAATTGGAAATGGAGAAGGAAGAAGGAAGAAAAATGGGGAAGAAAGGGCTACTGCCCGATGGTATCAAGGTTTTAGCGACGGATCGCTATCCGTCGCTAAAATCCGTCTCTAACTAGCGACGGAACGCGATCCGTCGCTAGTTACCTTTTTTTATTTTTTTTTATTTTGTACGCTGGTCAACTTATTTAGGGACGGATTTAATATCCGTCCCTAAATAGCGACGGATTTATTTATCCGTCGCTATTTAACGACGGAAAAACATCCGTCGCTAATTTAGCGACGGATTAGCGACGGATTAGAGACGGATTGAGCGAATTAGAGCTAAAATTAGCGAATCGTCGCTCAATCCGTCTCCATTCCGTCGCTAAAATTAGCGAATCGTCGCTAAATAGCGACAGATTCTATCCGTCGCTAATGGCCGTCGCTAAACGGCGGATTTCTTGTAGTGATAAGTCATGATGGGTGTTGTTGGGTTTGCTTCAAGGTAGATTCCTGCAGATATATATCAAAGCAACGAAAAACTGTGCACAACTGTTAATTAAAGATTAAAGTTGCAAGTAAAACAGTTATCCGTCAAGTCAACGTAATCAGATAAACAGATAAACCCTAGGGAGGTTGACCAAAAATCTTGATCTTAAAGAAAATGACTTGAAATACAAGTACAGGAATGCAGTAACCCAAAACCCCAAGAAAACACCTTAGACCTACTCCCCCTCAAACCCAAAAACACACAGAATTAGAGCAAAAAAAAAAGGAGCAAATAGTACTTCATGTAAAATCTCTATTGACCAGAATGTTGACTCAACATTGATGACAACATCGGGAAAATAGACCACTCTTAATGTAAGTCAGCCAGCAAATCAAGTCTCAAAATGTGCAGATTCGATTAACACCACTGATGCTGCAGGCAAAACAGAAAGAGAAAGAAATACCAAAGAAATACACCCAACATTGCCTCAAAAAGTAAATTGAACAATTAGCATAAGTTTGAGTGGGGGTGACCATGAGACCGTGAACCATGTCAAATAATTGGAACACGTATGAATCCGTTCCAAAGCCGAAGCCTATGCGGAGTTAGGCAAACACACGTCTCATGGCATAAAGATCACTCACTTGACTATATTGGGTAATTTGGTACTCAGAAAAAAAGTGAACCAGCAGCATTACGAGAATCGGCACTTTTGTGCGTGTCGGTTTTCAGTACATGCCATCAACCCTCACGACATATGACACATTGGCCACGTCGATATCTGGATAGTATTTGAAACCTGCCCAACACGATCCTCGACGGAAACACTTCGAGCCCTTTTTAACAAAATTCATTAGATTTATTAAGCATAAAGGACAGGAGGCAACATCAAGTGCGAGTCAAGGTACGAGTAAAAATAGTCAAAAAGCAGCAAAAGTGGGTTTTACATAAAGCAAACACACATGAGACTCGATACCTTTCAACCTTGGTTTCAAACAGCCTTTCAAACCCTAAGCATCACCACTGTAAGCTACAAACCAAGAACAACTAGAGACCAGTACAGAAGCACAGGAGCACAGAAACACAAAACAGAACTAAAAAGCAGAAAAAAAACAGCATCACTTATTCTAATTTTCCAATGTTGACCGTGATGTTGAGTCAACATTGGTACTCAACAATGACAATCACAGAGAGCACAGACCGAGAGATCTTCGAAGACTGAAGAATCTCTCACTATCTAAGGGTTTGGTAAAAATATTTGCAAGTTGATTTGTTGTGTCTATGTATTCTATGTCAATCACTTGCTTATTGACCAAGTCCCTAAGGAAATGGTGCCTAATATCTATGTGCTTAGTGCGAGAGTGCTGAACAGGGTTCTTAAAAATATGTATGGCACTAAGGTTGTCACAGAACATCAAAAGGGTAGCACTTTGTAGACCATAGTCATGCAAAGATATTTTTCAACGGACTAGTTGAGACACAACCCCAAATGCTACATATTGATTCAAGTTGAAAGTGACACACGTACATTTCTTGCTATACCAAGACACCAAATTTGGACCAAGATAAAAGCAACCTCCACTAGTGGATTTTCTATCATCTAGATCACCACCAATCGTAATCACTAAATCCCACCAGATTAGTGTTTGTATCACATGCAAACCATAATCCAAAATTAACAGTTCCTGATATATATCCAAGGATTCTTTTAACGACAGTTAAATGGGGGCTTTTAGGGTTGGACTGATACCTGGTGCGCACACACACACAGAGAGCATGATATCAGGTCTACTGGTAGATGACATCTGAAGGCTTTCAATCATTGATCTGCATAATGTCAGTCAACATCCGCGACATCGATTACGCTTTCGGAGAGGTACCCATAAGTGTCTTGCATGATTTAGAGTTCTCCCGGACACGAAAGAAGCTGAGTTCACCAATCATATTCATCTCAAAGGTACCTATCATAGTTTGCACAAACTGATGTACTATGGAAAGATTAGTCAAGTTAAGCACAATATAATCTTCTTTTGCACGATTGCAATTGTGGGGATCAGCCACCACGTAGCAGTTGTCAGGAGACCTGGTACCTGTCATGTCAAAACATTTCTCCTTGCAAGTATGTACTTTACAAGTGTGTTTGTTAAATTTGACCTTCAAATCATCATCACACACATGACAGACACTAATAAGGTTAGCAGTTAAACCTTCAACCAACAGTACATTTTTCAAGGTTGGAAAACCATCAAGAATTAACACCCCCTTCCCAAGTACTTTACTCTTGTATCCTCCTCCATAAGTTACCATTCCAGTCTTTTGAGAGACAAAGTTAGAAAGATAACTCAAGGTTCCTATCATATGTCTTGAACATCTGCTATCAAAGTACCATCTACCTGCATTGTTAGGAGAGGTAGCCACAGAAAAAGCAATATTACAGACAATCTTTTCCCTAAGAGCCCAAACTCTCTTATACTTTTCTCTAGGTTTTTTTCCCAGTTCCAGAGGCTTTTTTCTTTCTGACTAGAGACAACATGGTAAGCTTTAGACACAGAGTTCCTGGAACTAAACCCTGTTGATGTCGATGTTGACTCAACATCGGACTCAACATTGGATTTTTCATTCTGCTTAACAGGAGCCTCCAAAGGAACAGAGTTTGGAACAGACACTTTAGATTTCTCTGCTTTTGAAACTGACACATTCGAAGCTGACTCAACCACATGTTTTTCTATCTTCCCCTTTTTCAGATCTCTTAGATAAGTAAAGCAGTGGGGTTTTATGTGACCATTCTTAAGGCAATATTGACACACATAAGTATTTTTGGTTCCTTCCACAACCTCACCATTTTCTTTGACAAAAACAGGAGCATCGAAATGTTCAGAAAGAGGTTTGACTTTTTGCATAGCATCAATCCAGTAGTCATCTTTTAAAGCTTCTTTTGCATTCTTAGGTTCAGTAAGAGAGACAAAACAAGAAGAACTCACCGATTGACATATAGTAGTATGGCTTGCCATTTCCTTGTAGTTCTTTCTGGTATTTCCCCTAAGAGTCATTCTTCCCCTTGGATCACCAATGACTTGCGAACTTGGATGATCTTTGTAAATCCTCGGGGGTGTATCACGTCTGATGGAATCTAGAGGCACAGTCGGTTCCAGAACAGGTTCATCTTCACGTTCAGAGACAGATTCATCTGATGAGCTCTCCCCCTGCAATGTTGGGCGCGATGTTGACTCAACATTGTGATCAACATCGACGCCATCTTCTCGACAAGAATCGGACCGGGAATCGTATAGAACCCGCATCGATTAGTACATTGCTTCGTGCAAGAATCTGCTTTTCCGATACAAGACTGCCTCAACTTCTTTGTTTTCAAAGGGCACTGAGTCATCAAAAGTAATGTTAACAGATTCTTGAACAGTTTGTGTCCTTAGATTATACACCCTATATGCATGGCTATTAAGAGAGTAACCAACAAAAATGCCTTTATCACTTTTTGATCAAACTTGCCTAAATGTTCTCTATCATTGAAAATATAGCAAGCACAACAAAACACATGAAAGTACTTAAGATTAGGCTTCTTGCCATTTAGAATCTCATAGGGAGTGGTTGAAGTTCCTGGTCTAAGGTAGACTCTATTTATTATGTGACAAAGATTTACAACAAATTTCACAATCTTTTTGAAAGGTTCATGGAACTCAACATAACCCTAGACATTTCTTGTAAGGTCCGATTCTTTCTCTCAGGCACTCCATTTTGTTGTGGAGTTTTGGGTGCAGAAAACTCATGAAAGATTCCTTTCTTTTCGCAAAAATCAGCAAAGGTTTGATTCTCAAATTCCCTACCATGATTCGACCTAATGCGTTGGACAACAGTAGCATATTGATTACTAAACCTAGCATGCAGTTTCTTGAAGGAATCAAAAGTTTCAGATTTTTCTTTTAAAAAACTTACCCAAGTAAATCGAGAAAAATCATCAACTATGACACAGATGTACTTCTTACCACCTAGATTATCTACCTTAATTGGTCCCATTAAGTCCATATGTAAGAGTTCGAAGCAGTTGGATGTACCTGTTTTCTGCCCTTCGGTTTGTAGGGATGTATGCACAACTCTAGTTTGTTTACCTTTTAGGCAGTCACCGCACACTTTCTTTCCGGCATTGCTCAGCTTCGGCAGTCCTCTAACCGCATCCAGTTTGATGAGCCTTTCAATGTTCCTATAGCTTACATGGCCAAGTTTCTTATGCCAAGTCACAGCTTCATCATCTCTTGCCACAATTTGTTCGTCAGTGAGTTCTTCTTCAAGAGAATGATCTGCAGACAAATCAACTGAACCATGCAAACAGTAGACATCAGTAGACATTGAGTTTTCAGAGTCAGAAACTTTTTCCCTGAATATTTCTTTGCACGTCTGTGAGTCATCATAATCAAAGAAGAGGATCTGAGATGATGTTGAGTTTTCATTGTTGACTAAACATCGATTTCCAACATCGTCGTAGCAGAGGATGAGTCGCAACACGACCTTCTGAAGCATCAGATTCCTGTTCATCACCTGAAACATCACTGAGACAAGCAAACAAAGTCTTTTTCTTCTTACGAAGAGAGTTAGCACATTCATTCTGATAATGTCCCCATCCTTGACATTCAAAACATCTAACTTTGCTAAGTTGAGCAGGACTTAAACTAGGGGAATCTACAGTCTTTTTAAACTTGTTTGTGCCTTTTGAGTTGCTTGGAGAGCCTTTGTTAGAATTCTTTCTAAAGCTGGTTTTGTTGAAACGCAACCTATCAAGAGCTTTATCGAAATCTTCTTCAGTCATCTCATCAGATTCATCACTACTGCTTTCAGACTCAGAGATTTTTGATTTTGAGTGAAGAGACATACTATGGCTTTTCGTACCTTTGCGCTCATTCTGTTGGAGCTCAAAATTTTTCAAATTGTTCATCAGAGTATGAAAATCCATAGTAGCCAGGTTTTGAGTATCTTCCAAAACAGTTCGTTTTATGTCAAATTTTGAAGAAAGAGTACGAACAGCTTTGAAAATCAGTTGCTTATTAGATATAGCATCACCTAGCAGTTGAATATCATTTGAAATAGTGAGCAGTTTACCAAAATAAGAATCAATGGTTTCTTCTTCTGCCATTCTCAAGTTTTCAAATTTTGACCAAAGCAGTTGAAGTTTAGTTTGCTTAATACTGTTATCACCTTCACAATGATTTTGCAACAAATCCCAAGCTTGTTTAGCAGTAGTGCAATTCTGAATGAGCTTAAACATATGTGGATCAATATGCGAAAAAATAGCATTCAAAGCTTTTTCATTGTAAGAGCTAGCAAGAAAATCATCACCTGACCATTGAGCTTCTGGTTTAGGAACGACATCTCCATCAGCGTCTGGTCCTATGGTAGGCCACACATAGCCTTCAAGAACAGATTTCCATGCACACCCTTCAATGGATTTGATATACGTTCTGATCCGTATTTTCCAGTAGTGGTAGTTCGACCCATCTAGCACAGGTGACCTGTTGACACTTGAATTGACAACGTCCATTGTAGTAGTACCAAATCCAGACACCAATTAATTAGGTGGCTGGCTCTGATACCACTTGTTAGAACTGTAGGACCGGATTGTACTTTACGGGCTTTCAAACGATGTAGACTATTGATGTTGAGTCAACACCGTTTCTCAACAGTGTACAGTGTTCAACTAAACTATGACAATAGTATACTGTGATCGACAGAACTCTGTAAAGTGCAGCGGAATAAAACTAAACACAAGATTTCTCAAGCCGGTATATAAAGATACCGACAGTGCCGTAGGCAAAATTTCTACTAAATATGAAAAGTAGAATTACAAAAAGAAGTTTAATTCAATCACAAACGATTGATTAAACTTACGGAAAACTATACTTAGAACAGACAAGAAAAACCTATTCTAGTTCAATGATACTAGAGTAATTCTCAATCTTTAGAGAACATTCACAAGTAAACACCGAAATAAAAGTCTAGTAAAGCAAGACGCCTAAAACAAAATAATGTTCTCTCTTTTTGTTCTTGGCATCGGCAGTCTTGCAAAACCTTCTTCTTCCAATATATATAGTCTGCGGAACATCACCTTGGAAGAAGCCGGCTGGTCCAAGTCTAAACAAACTTGGATTCTATAGGAAGGAAACTGCCTTTGATGTATTCAATAGTATAAGGAGTCTTCTAGATATCAATCTCTTTTAAATCTCACTTTCCTTATAGCATCAAATTCTTCATTGAGCAATATGGCAGCTTCCTTCTTGCATTATACCTCTTATTTCCCTTTTTTGCTACAGTAACTGCTACAGTGACGTTTTAGTACAGTGACTGCTACAGTAACCAATCGTGATCCATTAAGCATGTTGAGACCCAACTTGATATATATCCTACAAAATAACCATAGAAAAACAACTACAATTGTCGAATCGGTTAATAAACGAAGAAAGTCCGAATTAACAAAACAAGTGCAATATAAATTTCACTTTCAGTAAACCTCACCACTCACATAAATGTTGGCACAAACACTGCTAAATTAGTAAATTAAAAAATTCCACCCTAATATTTAGGAAGAAACCGAGAGAAGTTGGAAACAGACAGCTTCTTAATTGGAACATACACGCAAAACTTGATTATACTGCACGAAAATGGAAGTATGAAGCCTGTAATCTGTGAAGTTTAAACAAATTCAGCAATTCAGCACTAGACTTTATGAAGAAACCAAACATACCAACACAACAGATACATTTTTATTGATTTATTAAGCTTGTTTACAGACCATGTAGACCGGTTACATACATCCTACTCGTTGGTCTGTGGATTCTTGAAGACTCCAACAACTAACTAGCTGCTTTTCACATTGTACATTGGAAATCAGTATATAAATAAATAACTAGGAAAAAGAAAAGAACATTTCAGCACAATGACAAACATATCAGACCAGGTGTATGAAAAAACTCTGGCGTGGACAAGTGAACTTTATACGATCAAGGCCATTTGGTGAACTCAAATACTTTAAAAACGATATCGATTCCTGTAGGGATCTGCCAGATGAAGAGGAGTACGTTGAGCCCATTCAATGCAATGTGAAGATTTCTTGCTGTTTCATTTCCCTTCTGCATCGGAGGCACTAATGCAGCTGCTGCTGCCCATAGGATTGTTATGGCTGTTTCAAATGCAAGATCACCAGAATAAGCGCATTATATTTTGATTATATTAGCATGCAGAGTGGAAAATAGCATGCTCCATAATGCTCATATTGGATCATACACCAAGTTCTGCACATCTACGTACATTTTTAATTAGGCCTAAATATAGAATTGGTTGCGAAGTCTCAAGAATGTCGACGTTTGTGCTTTGTCCAATTCTTAATTACGGTGATCTACATTGTTCACAGACTTTATGCTACCAGTCCAGATGTGCTATATAAACCTAATCACATCAGTTTAACGACAGTGTAGCCAAAGTAAAGAAAGAAGTATGCACAAAAGCATGTTTTGCTTGTTAAGAATTGAAATGCACAAGTATGTCTCACTTAGGTGTAGAATCAGAACATGTTGATAATAGAAGCTAGTGATTAGCAGATGTACACCAATGCGATTCGATTGCAATATTACCTGCCCCAGCATACAAGTGAGGTCCCGGGAATAGCTTTCCAGTCCTGAGATATGTATTGACCCCTCCAAACACCGACTCAAACACCCCAAAACCGAGCAATATGGAACCAGCATTGAAGTGTTTGTCTCTGTATGAACCCTTGATCAGTTCTTTTCTTTCCTGAATCCCACAAAGTCAAATGAACGACAAAGTAAGGAGATAGATGATAGATAGATACGTTCCACGGTCCCAAAAAGTCAAGCTTAACGAAGAGCATCGATTCGTAGATTGATAATGCGAACCTCAGTAAGTTGTTGGATTTTGGTTTCAAGAGGGGATGGAGGTCCAGCAGGGGCAGGGGTACCATCTGGGGTGACGGCCACAGCAGGCTTAACAACCTGCTTCTTGAGGTCGTTAATTTCGTCCTGCACGGTTCGCACCCTCCTCCATTGCCAACCAAGATAACCAGCATACAATGTGTACAAGAAGAGACCAGTCATTACAAGTGGATGGACCAATGCAAAAGTCCTGCCTTCAAAAATCCCATACTCACCTCCAGCAGCAAGTGCATCCTATTTGATCAATCAATACATTATCTCATCATCAGCAGCAGTTAAAAAATCACAACTTTTTTGCACTAATCAATCAGAAAGGCAACCAATTATAGCTTTTATAATTTGACAACTTACAATAACATGAAACACTCAGAAATATAGCATGAGCTACTAAAAAGACCATCTTTTTCTAAACCCACAACACCAATGTTTTTTTTTTTTTATAAAGACTTACTCAGCTGCATTTGCTAAGAGGGTTCAGCCAAAACTAGAGTTTCCGAAAAAACTACTTCTACTTGAGGCTCAGTGGAGCGTTCGCCCCTAAAATTTGAAAAATAAATAAATCTATAGGTAATATTTTAGATAAATTTAGGCTTCGCCTCCGAACCTCGAAAATAAACCTATATACTTTATATAATTTCACCCCGAGCTTATAATCCTGGCTCTGCCCCGAATCACATTAATCTGAAGGCTTTGCAAACATGCAGTAAAATTGAAGAGAAAGGTTGGAAAAGGACATGCCTGGGTATCAAGAAAGAAAGGCAATGTGAGTGCTCCAGCAGCAAGTGGGAGAGATTTGATGAAGGTGGGGGGAAATGGCAGAGTTGTTTGATTGAGAAGTACTAGCTCTTGAGGTTGCTTTTTAGTAGTAGGATGAAGATGGATTTTCGAGATTTGATGAGATGTAGGTGATGGAAGCTGATTATTCACAACAAATCTTAAGAAGCTGCAGCTACTGCCTGTGACTGTGCTCGCCATACTTTTCTTCTCTGTTTTCTTGTCAAGAATGTGAGTTGAGAGAGGTGACTGTCTGTCTGTTGGTGGTGTTTCTTTCTTTCAAAGATGATAAGGAAGATGCGGACAACTTCTTCCCACTTCACACCCACTAAAACTCTATTTTTAAACTCGATTTAAATTTTTAGTTCATTTTAGTATTAGTACGAATGTACGATGCAAGGTAAAATGAGATAGATTATCGTGGTTTAAATTGCAAATATATAAAACTCATATGAAACCTCTAGTTGCAACATTTTCTTTTTCTTCTCTCATTTTTATCACCACACTTACTTCAATTCATTTGCATGGTTTATTTTTATTTCTAAAAAATTACTTGATTAAATGAGTCCTATCTAATTAGGTAAGCATTCCCCGGATACACTTATTATACTCATAACCTAATAAGTACAAGCATACTCTCTATCAAGATATGACCAACCATGAACCGTGTCGTTCTCCTTGAGCTTCTGGCTCACCACTAAATCTGGAGGACCTAGTATTGATCTAGTTGTTGAGAATCGTTACTCCATATTATCTTCGATATTGGTATGAAATTTCCTACTATGAATATGAGCCTAGATTAAAATGGTTTTACTTTAAGGTAAATAACGAGAGGAAAAAGTCTTGTGATTAATTGATATGCAACCATGCATATATATAGTACATCAAATAATTAATCCCAATTAAAGTAAAACTCTAATTGTAGGAAAGAATCCTGAACAGCAACAAATACAATTCCTAATTGATATGGTAAACATATCGCAACACCCCCCTCAAGTTGGAGCATGAGGTTCAAAAATGCCCAACTTGGCGAGAAGAAAATCAAATTGTTTCTTTCCAAGAGCCTTTGTAAAAATATCCGCCAATTGTGTATCAGTAGGAACATATGATGGAGCAATTAATCCATCTGTGATCGCATCCCGAACAAAGTGACAATTAACCTCTGTTTGGTGCGTTCATGAAAGACAGGATTTCTGGCCATATGAAGAGATGACTGACTATCACAAAAGAGCTTGATTGCCTTTGGGTGATGCACACCCAAGCTCAAAAGCAACCCCTTCAACCATTTGAGCTCACAAGTAGTTGCTACCATAGCTCGGTATTCTGCTTCTGTAGATGAGCGGGAAACCGTGTGTTGTTTCTTGGTCTTCCAAGATATAGGAGATTGCCCAAGTAACACAAGCCATCCGGATAAAGAACGTCTAGTAGCGGGACATGCTGCCCAATCAGAATCACACCAACCCTGCAGGGACAAATCACTATCTGCACGCAACATGATACCCTGACACGGAGTACCTTTCAAATAACGAACGACTCGCAAAACTGAGATAAGATATGAACTGAGTAGGCTAAGTCTGGACGGGTCACTATCAGATAAATGAGCCATCCTACTAATCTGCGATAGGACTCAGGATTTGACAATAACTCTCCAGTAGCGAGTCCTAATTTATGATTTTGCTCAATCGGGAAGCCACTTGGCTTGGCTCCCATTAATCCGGCCTCTGATACAATATCAAGCGTGTACTTGCGTTGCACAAGAACAAACCAACCAAACTCCTTGCCACCTCGATCCCTAGAAAATACTTCAAAGCACCAAGATCTTTCATTTTAAAACAATCACTGAGATAGGCTTTAAAAATTCGAATTGCATCGGAATCATTCCCAGAAATAATAAGCTCGTCGACATAAACTAGCACATTTATTTGAACATTGCCCTTAATAGTGTGTAAAAAGAGAATAATCAGAGTATGATTGTAAGAAACCGTACTCTTTAAGAGCCGTGACCAACTTTGCAAACCAACATCTTGGAGCCTGTTTTAACCCATAAAGAGATTTTCGTAACCTACATACCAAGTTCAGATCAGAATGCTCAAATCCTGGGGGTAACATCATATATACTTCCTCCTCAAGATCTCCATGCAAAAAGGCAGTATGAACATCCATCTGATGAAGTTCCCAATTTTTCGAAGCCGCAATAGCGAAAAAAGCACGCACCGTAGTCATTTTGGCAACTGGAGAAAATGTCTCATGATAATCAATGTCGGCTTCTTGATGATTCCCCAAAACTACTAATCTGGATTTGAGCCATTCAATATTACCGTTTGAAAGGTACTTTGTCCTGTAAACCCACTGACTTCCCAAAGCACGCTTACCCTTGGGAAGAGGTTCAAGGGTCCAAGTGCCATTTTCCTCCAAAGCTCGAATCTCCTCCTGCATTGACTTTTGCCAACCTACATCTTTCATAGCCTCTTTAAACGATTTAAGGTCAGTACTCGAAATAATAGCCGCAAGAAACTTTCGATAATTTGTAGAAAAATTGTCACAATTTATATAGTGTGCTATGGGATAAGGAGTACCTGAGGGAGGCTGTGGAGACGGAGTGGCGAGAGATGGACTTTCAGCAAGAACCGTATGAGTAACAAAATCGCGCAATAGAACCAAAGGAATTTTATCCCTCATTCCCTTTCCCATAGGAGCAGGTGAAGCATGCGCAGAATGAGGCCCTAAATCATGGACTATTGATGATGTGCACTCAGATATTTCGTTTTTCATTGTAGAACGTACCTGTAATCCCTAAATACAATCAAGATTAAATTTATAAGTCGGAAGTCCTCAAATCCACAGTTTATAGCGGAAAGCTGACTCGGAATGTCGTTCTCCATGGACACTTAGCATAGGAACAAGCAAATAACATGTGTGAATTATATGCAGAAAAGTAAACAGATTGATCGCATATAGATTAATTGAATCGCAATAAACACTAAATTGATGAGATGTAAACAATGGTGGGAAGGCGTAAAGGATCCCCGACCTCCCTCTGCTATGCTACTCCCAACTTCCTAGTTAAAATCCTACGCGATTACCTCTACCGACAGCAAGGCATAATACTACTATGCCAAGGCGCAGTCAACATGAGTACCCCTACCCAGTTCAATGAAACTACTGTGTCACTCAGCAGAACATCACACCACAAAGGATGTATAGAGTTGTATAACCACAATTTACGTCTAATAACTATTCTATTAATATATCACGGTATATAAAGAAGTAGCAAAAGCAGAGTTACGGCGGTTCGCCTTTACAAAAGAAAGTTAGCTTCTCATAGTATTCTAAAGACACAAATCGAAAACTAGAAAGAAAAGGAAGAAGAAGCTTAGTCTTTGATGTCTTCGTACTGCTGCTTCTAGGGTTTCCTCCTTCTGGGTGCCTGGCGGCTAGCGATTTTGGGGTTTCACTTCCCCGAGGACTGGTTCTCTCTCAGAAGAACTGCTTTGTGAGCGGTGTAGAATTATGAGACCCTTGAGTTCTTATTTATACTGAAAATTCTGAGCTCTGGCCGCCATTGATCATTAAGGAAGATTTAGGAAGGCGGGCCTTAGCTTGATAGGCCAGGAAACAGACCCAGAACAAATCAGAGCCTTGACTATGGTCGCCTGTGGACCGCAGTGGTGCCTTCTGCGGCCACATGTGGATCGCCAAGTGCGATTTCTACAGCTTCGAATATGTTTTCTTCGTTCTTCAATTTCGGGTTTCGTAACTTCGTTTCCTCGAAAAGTGGTCTTCTACAAAGTTGTTGCATCTTCAATTATCTTCGCATTGGTTGGTTGCATGACATGTTTTGACTCCTCGAACTCCGTGCAATGGTCAATCCGGCGTATTCGATTAACTTTCTCGATTTCGCACAATTATGCCGTTTTCGTGCCTGAAATCGTGCAATTCATCAAAAACGCGATCATGACCTACATAAAACACGAGAAATTGGTAATTGACCATAAAACGATACAAATATTGCATCTAAGGCCAAAATGAGGGTCTAAAAGCATGTTGTATCGCACATTTCATTGTCACATCACACCCCCAAACCAGTTGGATGAGCAAGGCAATAACGATAATCAAGAAGTGGCCATGAAATGAGCAGCAAGAATAAACCACTACATAGAAAAGCAACCAGTTTCTAGGGTTTCAAACTCTACTGACTCGCTTAGTTTCAACTCCAACTTAATGACTCCACATCAAACAAGTAACAAGTAAGCATCACTCGCTACAGCCAGTGGTTACAGGTGTAACCCAATGTCCTTCTAGGTGTATTTCAAAATCATAACCTCGCCGTAACGTTCCCAAAAGTCAAGACACAAATCAAAGTAGTACTCAGGTTGGCTTGGTAAGTAAGATAGGTAGGATAATATAGAGGAGTGTATGGCAAGCATCATTAAAAGATAACAAGGTAGAACAAAGGGTATTTCAGGGGGACTTATCCTTTCGGACACCGAGTTCCTTCCTTCGACTTCGTCCTCTCGTAATGACAAATCTTCAACTTCTCTTCTATCATCATAACTACTCCATCGGTTGCTTCACACATAGACTACTTGCTCCTTTATTTTTCTTTTTTCTTTTTCTTTTTCTTTTGGCATACTATTTTTCGCAGTTATTTTACTGACTCGTATGCTTTTGGTTGGCCATCATTGGGCTCTTTTAGTCTCTACATTTTTTGGTAGTGTCTGTTTTATCGAATTCCGCACTTTTCTGCGTGCTGGTTTGGTATACACGCCATCAACCCTCACGGACATGTAGCTTTTTGCATGCCCAACACGAAAACGGTGATCACAAGGACCACAGATCCACTTCGAGACTTTTGTACCTTTGCTTTTTTCGGTACTTTCTTTTCTATTTTTTCTGGAGCAAGAGCTAGTGATTTTTAGCACCGGTAATAACAGTAGGGCCAGCAAGGTTACCTTTCGATGATGATCATCTTCCACCTCTCCCCTAAACCAATTTCTCGAACTGGGGTTAGGGTTTTCTTCTCTACTTTCCCCCAAACCAATTCTCGTTCATGATCAAAACATGATTCTCCTCCATTCTTTGAAACTCGTTGCTTTGTTTATTCGTTCAAGTTCGGCGGTAGGTTGTTGTCACCGCTTAAGTAAAGCATGTATAGGATATATGGTGTGAAAATGTATGGACCGGAATTTGGTATAATGTTGACCAGTGTATACAGTACACCAAAGAACATTATTGAACAATGTCTTAGCTATACTGTACTCCCTCCGTTCCATAGATTTCTTTCCATTTTTCCATTTTGGGCGTTCCATTAGAAACTTTCCATTTCCTTTTATGGAAACCCACTATCTCCATTATTAATATTTTAATCTCTCTCTTTCATACTTTTTCGATTCTCTTTCTTACTGTTTACTATACACTTACTACTTCATCTATATAAACCCATTTTTTACTCAAATTTCTTAAAATTTGTGCAAAAACAAAATGGAAAGAAATCAGTGGAATGGAGGGAGTATTAAACAGTGTATATAACCACAAGTTAAATACACACTAACACTAATGCTAATCAAGTATACCAAAGAGCACTATTACTTAGTGTCTCTAATATTGCACTGGATTAGACATGACAGAGCAGATCCTAGATGTCTACAAACTGCTATACTTGTTTACAGTTAGACACAACAGAAGTCTGGTAAAATATGTAGAATACTAGAACAAGTGTATTCAGTATACCGCGGAACACTATAGAGTAGTGTCCTCGATATACAGAAACAAACAGTGTATTAAACTATAGAAGTTAAACACACAAACAGAATAGCAACAACGGAAAAGTAAAAGTAAAAGTAACTTAGTGTATTCAGTACACATAAGAACACTATCAGAAAGTGCCTTCGATATACTGAATTGAGTAGAGTAATAACTAGAACAGTAAATTACTCTAACACACTACTAATCTACTGAACAAGATAAGTACACAGCAGAAAGTAAAGACACCAAGTTTGGGATTTCTAGAAGGTTAATATATTATAACCTTCCGAGCCTTAAAGGCATATGTAACTCACTACAATAATGAATTACAAGGACACTCCACAGCTTAATTACAGAAATCCAAGCTATGGATGAATAAGCTACTGAATTGACACACAATTCTACTCTAGCACCAACTAGAATGAAGCTTAGACGAATATCAAGGCCGTGCAGTGAATACACTCAGAACGATTGTATGAACTCGTGCTTTGGGTGAACTACGACTAACTTCTTATATAGGTTTACAACCCTAGACGCCAGATGGTAAGTTCCTTTTGTTTGTTGCAGAAGATCTTGACTTGAAACTTCGAATTCTTCTCTTAGCTAGGAATATTTTCCTTTGCTCTCTTCTTCAATAAGGAAAGTGCAGATTTGCTTTCCTTATTGTTTCTTCCTTTATGCTTTCTTTACACGCTTTCCTTCATCTTTGATTTCTTTCCTTCTTGTTTCAGCCGCCAGTCATATACTTGGAATATTCAGATTTCCTAAGTATATATCCTCAATATCTTTGTCGCAGATTCTCTTAGTCTCCAATAAGGAAATAATTCTTCTTTGATCAGATTTGCTTTCCCACTTGGCTTCGAACTCTTTCTAGGTTTCAATTTTGAATCCCTTGACTTCTTTGAACCTGCAAAATTAACCTAAAACCGTGGAACTAGGTTAAGGTTAATTTATGAACATATCGAACAAGTACTAAAGCTGCAATTCGAATAGGTGTTGTGAAAACACCGTCGTAACACCTGTACTTTCTAACCTGTTTAATGTCCTAAATCAGATAACTCAACTTGAAAACTAGTGAAGTTGAATAAAGGCAAAATATAGTAACTCAAGTGCAATTACAAAGCGTAGTCTTAGTGTTGTGAAAACACTACTCAAGTGCAGTCTTAGTGTTGTGAAAACACTGACTCAAACACTTGCACTTTCATGGTGGAGTTTCATAAGGGCTCAAAAAAGCTTTCAGCGAGGTTAGCGAAAGGTATAGAAAAGGATTCAGAAAGGTGAGTACTACTAATCATATTCATGTTGCTGACAAATAAAGACTCAGGGGTAGCAGTGTTCATACGGTTGCACACAAGACTTTCAATTAGAGTAGCAAGTAATCTCACTCATCAAAGTAGCATGGGTCGGATTTAGTCAGAGCAAATATTCAGCAAGCAGCAAAGCAAGAAAATAAATCCACAACCCCTCATCTTAGTTATGGTTCACACTCGGTACTCTTCCAGAGATCAAAACTTTTTTCAACAACTAAAAGACCTTAAACGTAACAGATAAGCATAAATTAAAATTCAAACTACTAAGTGCAAGTATTAAAGTTATTACAGACCGAGTAATTTAACAAGAAGCAATCAAATTCCTCCCCCAAACCTAGCTAAGAGCATATAGGAAAACTAGGAAAGTAGAAAGAAAAGAGAAAAGATACTCCCCTCTCAGTGTCGTGCTTCCATGGAGTAATGCATCTAGGACGGAGGATCGTCCACTGGTGGAGTAAAGAAATAATCCTGGCTTCCAAGAAGGCAGTTTCTTGTTACGCTTGAAGGCAACTTAGGTACGAATTCCATTCTCTTCTTTGGCAGTTAGCATACATCTCCTCTTGCTGCCTTATCTCTTCTTGCAAATTAGCTTGACACTGGTCTAAGAAAGCTTGCATCTGGCTTAGATCAAAGGCTCCTTGTTGCTCGTTCCTCCTATCCCTTGCTTCCCGAACTGCTTCCCGGTGTCTGGTAAACATCTGCTCGACCCTTCTTATAGTGAATGGTTCGGTCAGAGCCACGTACCGTGCCTCTTTCATCTCCACTCCCTGCTCCTTGCATATCCTTGTTATCAATTCTGGGAATGGGAGATTCCTCCCGTGGTTTCCTTTAAGTGAGAGCATTTCTTCCATAATAATCCGCCCAATATCAACGTAATGTCTCGTCATTATTGAGTAGACCAACAATGCCTCATCTGCATCAATTCCCAATTCGCGTTTCCTAGGTCTGAGGTTTGAGCGCACAAACTATACCCAAAACCTGGCATGGTCGTTGAGGGTTGTCTTCGGTATCTCCCTTTGTATCTCATCCTCCTCATAGTCACTCCTCAAAAGTAAGTGGTGGATCTCATCTTTCACTTCCTCGTAGCTCAAGTCAGAGTGAGGGGGCTCCACAAGATGCGGCTCCTCTGGTATCTCATAGAACTTGTTGATAGTCTGAGGTCCGAATGTGAATTCGACTCCCCTTATAGTGATAGGAGGAAGCTCGCTCTCCTCATCCAGGTCGTCTACTTCAAGTTGGAAGAACTCCGCATAGAACTCCCTGACTATGTCGAGGTTGTAACCATCAAGACAAGTGGTGAAAGGTTCCCATCCTTGTGCGTCTAATGGTGTGAGCATCCAAGTGGAATTCTCTCTTGAGGAAAAATTGATTTAGATGTTTCTTTCGGGGACTACTCCTCGGTTTCTGTTTACTTCTAACCATGCCCGAGCCTTCCTTCGAGAGTGAAGGGCGAGTAGCACTCTTCCCGAGCCTTCCTCTTTTCTTGCTTGATTCTCCCACTTGTGTCTTGCTCATGCTACTTGATGTTCTTAATGGATGTACAAGCTAAGAGTGCAATGGGTAAGTGATGCGTACTCGGAAATCTTAATTTCGTTGTAGGGACTGTAATCCCCAAACACGATCAGAAGGTTAAATTTATAATTGCCAGAGCTCACTAACACATAGTTTATAGCAGTAAGTTGACTCGATATGTCGTTCACTCGGGAATAACGCTCGATTGAAATAGAATATTAGATGGTTGATTTTCAATAAAAAGTAAATAACAGATTTTTGGAATTTTCGATTAAGGAAAACAAACACATAAGAAGGAAAAGTAATTTTAATAGAATTTGACAAACTAAGAACTTATAGAAAAAAGCATGTAAGTGTTAACCTTCACTTTGCTAAATGGTTTATATCAGGAATAATAGATAGCGATAGTTACGGCTGAAGAGTCACACAGGTCACATATCATATACCAAGGCGCAGTCAGCAAAGATACCCTATGTAGACTATCGTCTAGCTCAAAGATGTCACCAGTTGCTAGCTCAACTTCATACCTCAGGCAGAATATCAACCTATAGACACTGCTGATACCTCCTAATCTAATGCAATGAATACACATGTCTCACGAAAACATAAATAAGCAAAGCATCTTTCTCAAACAGCACAAATATGAACAACAATCGCATAACCAACATTGATACTAAAACTATTCCATCATATATAAACCAAATAGTCAAAGATCTCGGCTAACCCTTACATAGGTGAATTAGCCTGACATAACTGAAAGTAAATAAACAAAAAAATGAATTGAAATCATGTTTGAAACAACTAAACCGTAAGAAGATGACGAGATTCGACCCTCTGCTTCTCCTCTTCGATTCCTCCTTGCTTGATCGATCTTGATGTCTTCTTGGATGTCTTGAATTCTTCTTGAATGTTTGTTGGTGGCTAGGGTTTTGGGGTTTCACTTCACCGATGACTGGTTCTCTCTCAGGAGAGATGCTTTTGGGGTTTCACTTCCCCGATGACTGGTTCTCTCTCAGGAGAGATGCCTTGTGAGCTTGTGTTGATTCTGAGACCCCTGAGGTCTTATTTATAGGTAAAATTTCGACCTCCAAACCGTCATTCTTCAATAAGGAAGGTTTAAGAAGGCGGGCCACAGCCTGACAGGTCAGAAAGCAGTCCAGAAAGGCATCAGTCGGTGCACTGCGGCCACCAGGTGGCCGCCATCTGCGATGTCCTCAGCTTTTGTCTGTAAATCTTCGTTCTTCAATTTCGGGTTTCATAATTTCGTTTCCTCGAAAAGTTGTCTTCTTCAAAGTTGTAGCATCTTCAATTATCTTCGCACTGGCTGGTCGCATGACATGTTTTGACTCCTCAAACTCCGTGCAACGGTCAACCCAGCGAATTAGCTTCGTTTTCCTAAATTGGGACAATTATGCCATTTTGGTGCCTGAAATTGTGGAAATCCTCAAAACCGCGATCATGACCTACATAAAACACGCAAAGTTGGCAATTGACCAAAAAACAACACAAATATTGCATCTAGGACAAAAAATAAGGGTCTAAAAGTACGTTATATCGCACATTTCATTGTCACATCAGTAAGTGCAAAATGTGAAGATTATGAAGAGTTTGGGAGAAAAATGAAGTTGGGGGGGGGGGGGGGGGAATTCGAAGTGGGATTTTAAAAAGGGGAAGGGTGAGCTGCAGGCAGTTTGATGTGTCAAAATCAAAGTTTTAATATTTGTTTAAGCCAAGAGTTAATTCTCAACACTACGAAAACTTGTAGTGCAGTGAAGTTAACCCCGAGGTCGGTCTCAAAGGACTTAACTAGGCTGAATTGCGTTTACGAATAGTAATGACAATATGGAAATCAATAAAGGTTTGTTTGCTTCGGCAGCAGAATGATAATCTAACAAATACGCAAACTAGCTAGAAAACAGATTAACTTAACGAGATGAATATGTGAGAGGGAATTATGGTGTGGTGACAGAAAACAAGCTAGCTAGCAGGAAACATGCAACAATAATGATGTCGATTTACTCTAGTTATCACTAGGACACGTCCTAATGATTATTACACTGCTCTAGGCTTTTCTAGGCAGACACCATATATCAGATAAGGTAGGAAGGCTCTATGACAATGAACTAACTGAGTTTGTTCTAGAAAACAGATAGCATTAGTGAAGGCGTCAATTCCACTAAGCTACAAATATTAACAAGCTAATGTAGTTATTGTGTTTGCAACGAACCAATGGATTTAGCAATCTCTATACGTTTTGGTATGAAAGATCAGTTGCATAATTCATTGGTGATTTTGGCGTAAAGAACATCAATACACACAACTACATACGCATTTAATCAAAACGACATAGAGTAAATAGCATCTTATGTATATTGAATTGCATGAACCCTAACTAGCATGCATTGAATCCATCACCACCCCATAATTAGGATGTTTAGCTACTCATGATATGCGAAGACATAATCAATATCATATACGAACACACAATAAACATAATCGATACTAAAAACCAAGATTCAAGAGATGATACAATTTTACCCAATCGTGTCACAAACCCTAGGTAGAAATTGAATATGTTGAATCCAATCGGTGAAAAGTATGTAGAATATGCTCCCAAACAATAATCAATCGTCGAATTACAAGAGAAATCGGTTCAATTACCTCCAGTAATAGGTAGGTAATTGTGACGCCCCGCCATGAAGCACCCTGCTCCATGGCTCAGCGCACCTGCATGCACCATTCCTACCATACCATCTCTTATATGTCAGAAGTTGCAGGAATGGACTAAGACCCAAGAAAAGAAAAAGCCATGTACTATACCTGATATTTTCAACATTCTTTACACCTCAATGTGGGCCCATCTTGGCAACTTACATCAATAAACTAATCTCCATCAAGTCGGATTTATCCTAGCTTCTCCAATAATCAACAAACTCTCCTAAAGTGATGCACCTGAGAAAATATGGACATAAGAAGAATGAAAGGAGTAAGTCTTTGATGACTTAGTAAGGTTTAAAGGTAACACGGTATCAAAGAAATTACAAGAGTTGCAAGGTAATAGAATGACAAACAATGTGAAACAGAGATTTCAATGTGTAACCAGATGATGATACGAGTACGAATCGGATACCAACCATAAAACTCCCGAACATATAGACTACCTTATTACTCCATCGAGGCGCGACCTCACAAATAAACAAGATCAAGCATGCCGAGGTTCATGCTATACCAGATCACGGAACACATCAACCACCGGTAGTATTCGGAGTCTGGGGATTGGGGATCTGCAGGAGATGACCTTAACCGTCGGTTCGTCCCGCCCGGTAGCCACTCACTTACAGTCCTGGGCCCGAATCGAATTCAAATCAGTATCTGCAACTCATAATCACATATGCTCGTTATCATCTCTGAAAGAGAACAATATCAAATAAACAGAACCTGAACTCGAATCAGGTATATCAATATGATGTCATGTATACAACAATAGACCGAATGGTCAACATGTCAAGAAGAGGAATATATGAATCATGATTACATCATGAATGGTTCTAACAGAGGATTGAAAATGTATGAAGAGGTACAGGATAAAGCCTTTATCATTTCAACGTGATAAGAGTAGAAGGAAAGACAATGTGTGGGGAAATATATATGGTAAAGAGTAAGGGTACAATTGGTTAAGGAAAGGTACAAAGAATCCAAAGAAAGAGGACAATTTGATCAATAGGACATGAAACAGGACTGCTTAAAATGAAAGTCATCACGGGAACAACTGGACAAGGAAATCATGGACATAGAAATATCCAGAGAAACAATGGAAGTGATGACATAATTAATCCAGACAAAAAGAAGAAAATGATGAAAAGGACAAGACATGCATATGAGTAAGGACACTGAAACAGAGAGAAATGGGTTCAGGAATTGATTGTCAAATAAACAAGGGGTTAACGGGCAAGGAAATGGGAGATACAAAATAAGAGGTTTCAAAGAGTAATATGGATTTCAAATGAAGTAAGATGATCATGAGTTGACCAACTTATACCAGGTTTATAACAATCAATAACAAAGGTCATGAACAAATGAATGAGGAGGTTAACAAGTACAGGAATAAACTAATGGTTGTTTAATAGGAATATATGAAGAAAGTCTGGTCAAATATCGAAACAATGAACAAGATTTATGGCTGGTCTGATAAACGATAATGTGACAATGAGATCGGATCAATATCGAGTAATACAAGATATCAAGGTTAATTGGATAAACCTAACCGAAAGAGCTTATGCATGATGAAGTACTATATCAAGAGTAGCACCACATATTATCAGTCAATAATACTTGCAAGAACAAGACATAATAAATATCCATTTTCCTCAGGGGCCGGATTCCCAAACGGTATAAAAGAGAAGGCTAGAATCCTTACCCATAGTATCATACACTGCTTGGTGAATTCAACTATTTAGCCAAGATGCACTTTACAATCCAGCAACATCTCGACAATCAAACTCGAACCAAATTTATCCTTAGTCAATCCGTGAGGCTGCTAACCTATACAAGGGCATGACCTCCGTGCCTAAAAATGTAACAATTGACCAAAATATAAATTCACCGATTAAAATACGTATAAATAGTATCCGCACAATAAAAAGTGCTAAATAATCCCTCAACGAATATAATTATAACAAATTTAAAACATAATAAATTCATATGACTCAATTAACAACAGACGAATAGAAAATTCAAAAGAAACGCACCGTAGTGAGGACCGGAAATATCATGCGGTTGGCAACCAACTTTCATCCATTCTCGTTTCTTTCTTTAATTTTACTTCTTGCAAACTATTGGAATTAATTAGAGAAGCAAAGGAAAATGGGGTGGTCTTCAGTGTGCGGAAACAAAGTTGTAGTGTATGATTTGTTTTGTCTCTGAAATACTTTGGGAATTCTCTGATTCTGCTCGTGCAAATGAAAAAGGAAGTGATTAACATGCATATATGATACATGCAGACAAGTGGTGTGGCTTGAATTGATGTATTGAGAGCCT
Source organism: Plantago major (assembly GCA_026545765.1). NCBI lineage: Eukaryota > Viridiplantae > Streptophyta > Magnoliopsida > Lamiales > Plantaginaceae > Plantago > Plantago major. The sequence continues at coordinate 3,507,897 of CM048840.1, forward strand.
GCATGTAAATTACTCGCCACGAAGAAATAATTGTGTCAAGTTAGACAAATCGGCAGGTGTAAAGTATATATACTTTTATTATTATTTAAAACTTGAATTATTTGCACCAACCTGCTTATTTCGATTTTCACAGATATGTAATATATATATAGCAATGTGGTCCAACAAATAAGTACTGTAAATTCGTGCGGTTCATATTACAGTGACCGTTCTTTCATAGGCCTTCGTTTGAATATAAAATGACTTAAATCAAAACTATTAACATGCTGGATCTAAAATTATATAAAACAACGATAACAATTAACTTTAAAACTACGTACGTCTAATTAAAATAATAGAAAATGACGATTATTATAATAATATTTTTATAATTTATCTAAAGCGGTTCTTGCAAGTGGGTCGTTACAGTAATTGCCTTGGAAAGGTTCTAGTTTGAGAGCAAAAAGATGTAAAAGATGATAATGAAACTCATGATGTTTTGTTTTGACTAATAGAAACTAAAAGAAACGAATTCTAAACGAATTAGGAAAGAAACGGCAAAAAGCAGGCGAATGACGAAAACTACTTATTTGGCGTCTGGCTACGCCATAAAAGTTAGCGTCATGACTTCACTTTCCCGCCTGGCATCGCCATCGGCTAGCGAAACCTCCTGACGTACGCCAGGCACCCTGGAAAGCCTGATTTCGCCTTTTGACTCCAACTTTGGTAATTTTGGCCTTCCCGCTCCACTTCTAGCATCCGCTCGAGGCATTGGAACTCCATATCCTGTAGATGCATATAAATATGCACCATTTTGCCTCCAATTAACGCGGTTTAGCCAAATACCTACAAAACACACAAATGACAAAAAAAAAAGTAAAAATACTCTAGGAAAACTAATAAAAACTATACTTAAGAACGACAATAAGACGGTAAAAAAGACCAAATGAGACGGTGTAAAACCGACTCATCAAACTCCCCAAACCAAACCCTTGCTAGTCCTCAAGCAACAGTCTCTCTAAAAAACCTAGAAAAAAAAACACATAGACATACAGATAAAGTCTAGCTCCCAAGCTACCGAGTCTACAATTGCAAGTATTAAACCCGAAAGATGCAAGATGTTTGAAATTACACTGACGTTTGCAGAAGAACAAGTAAAAATCCAAGAAGTTAGTTTCCCGAGTAAATAGAACTTAAGTCTAACCACGTAATCCTTCACAAGTGGATCCTATGCAACTATCTCTCACTCTCCTGGTGTCCAGTAAAGGTAATCACTCAAGCAATCAAAAAGAGAAGGAAGGTGACTCACGTCACAAACATGCCTCAAATACCTCATGCAAAGTACTCTATCAGTTAAGTCAGAAGGTACTTTTAATCAACACTCTACAACGGCTTTAGACTCGTAAATGGCAATCGTTCTCTCTTTTTTCAATTTTTTTAATTTTTATACTTTTTTTTTTTGCATACTCATTTTTTGCAGTCATTATGACCCATATGCTTATTTTGTCTCTTTGTTTTGATAGTGTCTGTTTTACCAAAAGTCCGCACTTTTGTGCGTGTTGGTTTGGTATACACGCCATCAACCCTCACGGACATATGGCTTTTTAGGACCACGCCGGTGTGTATGTAGTATTTGAAACGTGCCCAACACGACTAACGGTGGCACAAGTGCCATAGATACACTCCGAGACTTATTGTAATATTTTTTGAGAGAACAAAAGCCAAAACACAGTCGTTTTAAACATGTATGGTGCACAGAAACCTCCTCCTCAAACCTGTTCTTTGAACGGGTTTGGCTTGAGCAAATAAGGAATGAAAAACATGTTGTTCGTCATACTTAACTTACATAGAGTATGCATGAGAATGATGAGGCGCAAACAAGGGAGTTTGCACTTCCCGACAAATCACATAATTAAAATATTTTGCCAGTATAATAATTTTTCATTTTTTTTTCATCGGCTAAGGTTTGCTCACAGGCTTTTGGACTACAGAACTAGAACAAACTTTCTATTTACAGGAGAAACGAACTTAACGAATTTATAACATGCCAACTGCTAATAATTAGAGATCAATCAAAACTCAAGCATTAAACAGGTTTAGTACATGCAATAGACGCTCGACTTGGGAGTCAGACTTAGACACAACAGAAAATCACACAAACGGGAAAAAGAAGACAAGACACGACATACACATATAAGGATAAGTACATGAAAGCTACCTCCCTCCCCAAACCTAGACTAGAGCTGGTCCCCAGCAGTTAATAGGCTAGAAAGAAAGAAAGCTAAAAATATACTTTCCTGAAACGTGTGGCTGCTGCTATCCATTATTGAACGGGAACGAATCCCTTGCATCCTTCCCGCCAAGCTCAGCAATTTGGGAGCCATCCTTAGCTCCACTCCTCCTATTTTCCGTGATTCCCTGCAAGCTAAAATTAGATAAATCAACAACTAAAATAAAACTAAGGGAATCAAGGGGAAAGTAAAAACGACAAAGAAGGTCGAAACTCCCTGGCCAGTCTCGTGTGCGGGCTGGGGCTAGTATGTACAGATCACCGGAAGGTGGGTGAACGGAAAGTGAATCCAATGGTATCATCTTGGTTGTATCAGGTGTCTGCTCCATCTCCAAATAGTCAGAAACGGGTGGTTCAGTCTCCTCATTGGTCATATCGGTGGACGTCTCCTCCTCCATGACTATCTGATCGTCTAAACTCTCACAAACTCCTTCAATTGAAACGAGGGTTTCTTCTTCAGTTACAGTGGTAGTGGTGGTAGTGGTCTCATCTTCTTCCAGGTCATCAGCATCTTCTTGGTCATAAATAGCTAGCAACTGGGCTGCTAGTCGGCTGATTTCAGAAGTACAGACTTCAGTAGCCAGACAGTTGATCGTCTTCTCTAGTTCTTGAGGGGTCGAAGTCATAATCGTCTCTCCTGCTGCTCTATCCACCATCTCTTGGCACTCATCTGTTATACTGTTGTAGAAAATCCACATGAGCTCTCCCAATGTCAACCCATGGTTCTTATGTCTTTGTTGCAACTCCTTAAATCTACTCCATGCTCCATTGAGTGTCACTCCAAAACCCTGTCGAAAATGACAGAGCGGGTACCTATCTGCACAATTTGCTGCAACATGACCACCCATTCCACACACATGGCAATACGAGTAATCCATACGCTCATGTACACACACAAAAGAAACCAAAGTAGTTCTGCCAAACAAACTATACTAAAGAAAAAGGAACATCACACAAAAACTAACTAATATATACATCTGAAAATTACAATTCGTAAACTTAACAAAGGAGTTAAGTCCCCGGCAGCGGCGTCAAAAACTTGATGTGTCAAAATCAAAGTTTTAATATTTATTTAAGCCAATAGTTAATTCTCAACACTACGAAAACTTGTAGTGCAGTGAAGTTAACCCCGAGGTCGGTCTCGAAGAACTTAACTAGGCTGAGTTGCGTTTACGTATAGTAATGACAGTATGGAAAGCAATAAAGGTTTGTTTGCTTCGGCAGCAAAATGATAATCTAACAAATATGCAAACTAGCTAAAAAACAGATTAACTTAACGAGATGAATATGTGAGAGGGAATTATGGTGTGGTGTCAGAATACAAGCTAGCTAGTAGGAAACATGCAACAATAATGATGTCGATTTACTCTAGTTATCACTAGGACACGTCCTAACGATTATTGCACTGCTCTGGAATTTCTAGGCAGGCACCTTATATCGGATAAGGTACGAAAGCTCTATGACAATGAACTAACTAAATTTGTTCTAGAAAACAGATAGCATTAGTGAAGGCGTCAATTCCACTAAGCTACAATTAACAAGCTAATGTAGTTATTGTGTTTGCAACGGACCAATGGATTTAGCAATCACTAGACGTTTTGGTATGAAAGATCAGTTGCATAATCCATTGGTGATTTTGGCGTAAAGAACATCAATACACACAAACAATAAGGAAAGTGCAGATTTACTTTTGGGGCGCCCTTTCATCAAGTCTACCCGCATGATCGTTAATCTTCACGCTCGTACCTGCACTATTGAGGTACATGGCACGCAACACGAGTTGCGAGCCGCTACTATACCATATACTGTTGCACAGGTTGATACGAAGACATATATAGGAGAACACACCGGGCCACTCTACAATCACACTTACCTACAGGGAAGGAAAGGTGCCGCGAAGGCAGGGAAGCCCAAGAATTTTCAGAGTACCCGTTAGCCAACACGGAAGAGTCTTGTACATGACTTTAAAGGTATACTCGCAGGCAAGTAACTTTCGATCACATTTCTATTTCTTTTCGCTCCTAGCTTGAGGACATGCTTGGGTTTGGAGAGGGGAATGTGCTCTTCAGTTTCTTGTTTGTACTTCTTAGTGTAGTATCTGAGTCTCTAGAGTCGTTCGTTTTAATTTTTTATGCATGTGTTGTTTTCTCCCTCGTGTTTCTAGAGTCTGAGTTGTTCTCCCAAGTCGAACGTCTATTGTGGATGATAAATTTGCTTGCTGCTTATGTTTTGTATGATATTTAGCTGGAAGTAGTGTAGTAGATTTAAAATCCTATAAGTCCGTTTCTCTTGTAAATAATAAGTCTGTGTAGCTCTTTAATCCAAAAGCCTGTGAGCAAGCCTTGAGCCGATGAAAAAATATTATACCGGCAACTGTATTGTGTGATTACTGGGTTGTGTAAGTTTTTTACGAATTACTTGCGCCTTTTCATACTTATGTGTACTCAGTTTCGTTGGGAATGATGAACGACATGCTTGTTTCTTTAGTTTATCCTCCTCCAAACCCGTTGCAAGAAACAGGTTTGGGGAGGAGATTCTCTACCTTTGCGACTTTTTACTTGAGCTGTTTATGCATATTTGCTAAGAGTCTGTTTGCTGCTTCCCAAAGCTATCTGAATTTGAATCTTGGGGTGGATCTGTGGTCTTAATTGATCATCGTTAGTCGTGTTAGGCATGCTCCAAATACTACCACATACCGGCGTGGCTGAAAACTACATGTCCGTGAGGTTGATGGCATGTATACCAAACTGACACGCACAAAAGTGCGGACTTTCGGTAAAACATACACCTGCAAAAAATTGAGATAAAAAGAGCCCAATGAGGCCATGCATTGAATATACAGTGCAATCGTGGTTGAGTTTTGAAATGAATGATTTGAATAAGGGGAGCAGCATCAGCCTTCGATTTTTAAAAATTAAGTCGCTTGCCAAAAGTCCCTTTCTACTTGATGAGACGAGTACAATAGCATAAGACAGTCTAGGCATCTTTGTGACGAAAGTCATCTTCCCAGTTTACTTTTTGAGCGTATACCCTATTTGGACACTTCCAAGAGAGTGAGAGTTACACTACAATCACCTGTGAGGGACTAGCGAGCTAGACTTAAGTGTTATTTACTTGAGAAATGTTCTTGTTTGATTTTCTGTGCACTATTCTGCCAAGTTCAGTTGAGTACAAAACTTTTGCACCTTGTGAATTTAATGTTTACAATGGTAGATTCGGTCACTTGGGAGTTTAACTTTGTTATGTGCTATTTGTTCGTTTTTGTTTCGAGTCTAGTTCTTGTCTTGGTTGTTTGTTTGCTCGAGGACGAGCAAAGGTTTGGTTTGGAAAGTTTGATGAGACGATAATTTAGAGTCTCATCTGGTCTTTTTTACCGTCTTTTTGTCATCCTTAGTTTAGTTTTATTAGTTTTCCTATATTTTTATTTGTTTTGTTCTTTGTGTGTTTTGTAGGTATTTGGCTAAACCGCGCTAATTGAAGGCAAAATGATGTATTTTACATGCATCTACAAGATATGGAGTTCCAATGCCTCATATGGATGCTAAAAGTGGAGCGGGAAGGCCAAAAATACCATAGTTGGAGTCAAAAGGCGAATCCAGATGTTCCAGAGTGTCTCATGACGCCAGCTTTATAAAGAATTGTCGGCGACGCTATTGACGGCATCAAGCGCTTAAAGATTCTGGTGATGCCGATTACTGTTCTGTCGTTTCTGCGATCTTCGCCGTTTCATTCCTAATTAGTTTCTAATTCTTTTCTTTTCCTATATATTAGTTAGAACAAGACAGAATTAGGGGGATTATCATCTATTGTCAAGTTTTCATACCTTGCTCTCAACCTAAACCTAGTTTTTGACATTGATTCATCGGGGAGCTTGGTTTTCTTTTGTAACGAACCATCGACATCGAATTCTTAGTAAGTTTGATAATTCTCTATTGCTTCCATACAATTGTGCTTGATTCATCTGTCAAATTGTATGCTCTTGCTTGCGATTATCATTATGTTTATGCTTTGCATATCCAAGATCATGAATTCTTTCGTCTTTGCTTCAAGTATGAGTAGCTAAACCTCTCCAGAACTCGGTAGTTATGTGATGGTTATGCAGATTCAAATCTAGGGTTTATATTCGTTCATATAGGTTCGTCTAGTTTGAGATTTTCGTATAAACCTTCAATCCAATATGCTAGTTTGAAATATTCTAAAATTGTTTTGGTTAAGAATCATCGGTCTGACAAACCTGACGATTTCTCTAGTTTGAAACATTCGAAAAACAGCTTGGTTGAATTGGATTGATTGCTTTTTTGTTCACCGACCGTGTGACAAATATGAACTATTACCTTAGTATCGAATTAGCATAACCGGATCATTGCTACCGTGTTCACTTTCTATCATTTGATCAAACCGTTTATTTGTTTTAGTATTAATTCATGTTTTAGAAGTAAAATCACTCAAAACCTACTTTTTACTCACAAACAAACGTTCTGCTCTATTTCATTGTGGTAGCTTAATTAATTCCCTAGAGAACGATACCGAGTTAGGCATAGTCTACAACTAGAGCTTATTCTCTTAAGTTTTATAGAGTATAATTTGAGTTTATCAACCCACTATTTCATAGTAATTATTTTTATCATGGCCGTGCTTGTGACAGTGAGGGCAAGGAAAGAGGTTCCAACAATTTGAAGATGCATGCCCTGTCTTCTTGCAATGGCTACACACGGGCCGCTCAGGTTTCCCTCGTCCTCTTCCAGCACCTGTATGAACAGCGAAGCCAAGAGCTTCTGCTGGCTGGTGTTCTGTGACTTCCTTGGCGAGCCGAACACGCTCCTCTTGTATTACCAGTTGGTACGCTCGATCAAGCAAAGGCAAGGGATCTTGAGAGAGAATATTGTTGCGTAATTGAGCGTACAAATCAGTGTTGAGTCCCATCGAAGGCGTGTAATTTTCCTTGGTCACGTCGGGCTTGGTGCGATGCTGCGGCCGTACATGATTGACAACAATTGCAAGAGATTAGAGGTTCATGCTTAAATAATTCCTCCCATAATGCATTCAATTTGCCATAGTATGTTGTAACAGACATGGATTTTGGTTGCTCACACTTAGCAATTGAAGCTTTTAACTGTTGAATTCTTGGACCATTAACCATAGAAAAACGTTGCTTAATATGCTCCCACAAGCGTTTCGCATCACGAAATTTAGATAGAGTATTCTTTACCTCGGGATCAATTGTATTTGTAATCCAAGAAACCAACATTGCATTGACAGTGTTCCAATCAGATTGGGTGTATGGGTTTTGTGGTCCGGTGATAGTGCCGTCAAAAAATTCGAACTTGCGGCGTGCCTCCAATGCCAACTGATATCGCAAGCCCAATCATCATAATTGTCGTCGGATAAGCAAGTGGGAGTGATGAAATTGCCTGGTCGGTCTCCTACGCCGAGAAAAAAAGGTGAATTCATGTCCCTTTTAGGTGTCCGTGATGGTTGATCGTTGTCAGCCATGGTTTGATTGTGTGTGTATGTCATACCATGATAGAATTCCATCTCATATAAAAGTTTGAACTTGTAGAGAGGTGTGAAATCTAGTCATTTATATTAATACTTCAATACTTCTTTGTACTCGTGGCCGATTTCAATCTCTTTGGGAAAGTCTGGAAATTTAATATGAGGCGGAGATTGTCTTCTTGAAGATTCGAATTCATGTTAGGCGTGAGTCAGAGCCTTTGATACCATGTAAATAACGAGAGGAAAAAGTCTTGTGATTAATTGATATGCAACCATGCATATATATAGTACAGCAAGTAATTAATCCTAATTACAAAAAGTATCTTCAAAATGCCCCTATTATTGTTGATATAGTGAGAAACCGATTGCGCACTTCGTAGTCATGAATATCATAAACTCCCATCCAAAAGAAGTCAAAGGGTATTTACTTGCATGTGGCTACTCTCACTGAACTAATAATCCTAGTGACATGTGATTCTTTGTCTTCCTATATTCTAAAATCTTGAATCAATTTTTCACCAAATCCACACTAAAAAATCAATGAGACCAGAATTCATTTTTCAAGTAAAATTCTAGTCAAGTTGAATGATTCCTCATAGGTTTCTACGTGTACCATGCAAGCTGATATGCTTGATTGAATGGCATTTAATTGCCATTTCAGAAGTTAGAAAAACAATACTGTTGCAGCTTAAGTCATGATAAGCTACACATAATTTATCGATGAGGAACATTGAGATAACAGAAAAGGTGCAGGAAACATAATCATTCCTACAAATTATGTTGAAGTAACTCTTATCTGAGAAGTTTCTACCTTGCGAAACATTCATCACCACTAATCAATCGAGGCCCGACATGATATGTGTACATATATCAGTAGAAGACGGGATCAGGAGCACAGCTTGCTATTCTGGACTTCATCAACACAGTTTTGCCTTCTTTGAACTTGTTTTGCTCATCATAAGCCTTCTCGTATCTCCATCCCAATCTTTATCTTTGTCTACACTCCTGACAAGAGACTTCTACCACCATATGCACTCCAGTTACAAACGTTTTATCTTCTTTTGCTCCTTCTATGGGATTCACAACATGCGAGAAAAGAAACGCGCGCTTATTCTCAGCCTATGACACATTACAAATCAATAAATCATCAGAACCAGTCATGAATACATGAAAGAAAACTGGAATTGCAAAAGTGTTGAGAATTTATGTACCACGAAGCACTTGTCAACAATATCATCATGAGCTGCCAGTATGTTTCGGCATCGAATGCAGCAGTAGAATCCTGATCCAATACTTATACCATCCATCTCCAGGACTAGTTACAGCTTACAAACACAGAGAATCCAGACCAGAAGAACCAAGTATGCAGTAACTGATCTCCTGTTTCTTTTGAAATTAGTTCGTATAATTTCTATCCTTTCAATGATAATAAGATATGGAACAGAACAGAACTGAACAGACTTGACGATTGGATAGATATAAGATGAGATTGTCTTGATACTTTGCATCATATATCCATACTCCTTAAATGCAGGAGCTTCTCCTTTATTTATTTTTTTTAATAGATATGAAAAGTATCCAATAATTAATTCAGTAGCCTTCCAATTTCCATCCATTGTGCTGATATTCCACAAATGTTCTAGCAGGAAAGTTCGTTTTCAGATAAAATCACAGAAGAAAATTTACCAACAGGTCAATTATCACATATAGGGGGGAAACAGCTTAGTAAGCAATGAGTTTAAACCTGTGGATTTCAAATGATTAGCTCAGAGATGTGACACAGTGAAACGTTTTTAGAGTTAAGCACATTATATACAGTAGTATGCATACAAGAGAAAAAGAAGCTGCCCCTCTTCAAATCACCCAAGTAATGCTGATACCGGACGGCCGGTTATAAGATCTGAAGGGGCTGATTGGTGATGCCAACACCAAACCAAAACAGGAGAATAAAGTTTACAGAAACTAAAAGATGAAAAAAGAAAACAGGGTAAAACCTCGCTAAAAATCCTAAAACAGATGAGGACTTGAATTTCGGCAGAAACGATGCACGACCACAAGACCAACTATGCAGGAGTATTCGATGAATAACCACTTTCTTCTTTTGTCGTCCATCTCATATTGGCCTTCATTCCCCCCTGACTCAACAATGAAAGTTCTTGAAACCATTGCCGGTGATGTTCCTCAATTCCATCAAGCTCCACTTCCAAATTGCCATCAGGTTCTTTATCTGGCAGATTTGATGTTAAACCTCCGCTACTTGCAGGATTCCTATCTTCTGCAAATCCCTTATTCTGATCACAGAAAAGTAGCATATCAAAGTTTTCTGCCAACTCGCCTTCCATAGATGGGCATACACCGCTGCCATTTCCGACATCATGCATTCTGCCTTCTTCACGGCATCCATCGCCAAATATCATATCAGGGACTCCTCCCGCAGAAGCTTTCGACGTCTTGTCATTGTTTACTGAAGAATGTTCTCCCGTGACCTCAAAAGTCATTGATTCCTCAGAGAGTTTACTTCCAGGGTCTGATAATGTAAATGGCAAATGGAGGGGCGATGCAAAATCACAAGTTGCGTATAAACTTTCTCCATCGGCTGGTACTACACAGATTTGAGGATCAATATAAAAGTCAGTTGCATTATCTTGCTTGGTCACTGACTTGGATGCAGCATCATCCCATTGATCTCCTACCAATGTTAGGCTGCAATCAGATGAAGGCTTCCAGTCGGGCAAAATCTTCATTATTAGGAAATCTATAAAGTCAGCTATGAAAGCTACATCATGATCTGCCAGATCTAGTTGCTCAACCATTTCAGCTGCAACCGCAAGAGCTGTGTCCGAGTCAAGGTAGAAATCAAAGTGAATGTTCCGCACTTTTCCTGCAATTTAGGAAAGAGTATATATTTTAATATTGTTTGTTTGTTGTAAGCATTTACAGTGAGTGCCAGCAGAAACATATACTAGGTTATAAACTAGTGCTTTCCACTTACCACCATGGTCTGCAATGCGCAAAGTTAATGAGATTGAGTTGTCATCATTCTTCTTTCCTTTCAGTCTGAATTGATTGTTCTGGTGTGAACCTTTGAATTCCAGTACTGAACAATTACTGCTTCCAGAGCTGGAGACCGTGTAGACTGATTTATATTCAGGGTCAATGTCCATTGAATGAGGACCATAATTTGATGAACTTATGGACTGATGAACATCTTTAGGCATTTGTAATGATTCATGAGTAAATTCTTTTGGATTCTCGGTTTGAAGAAAAGGATCTTTAAGAAGTTCCTTAGCAGATAACCTCTCAGAAGCTGGAAGCAAGCATTTCTCAATGAATTCTTTGACTTCTGGAGAAGCAACCTTGCTAAGAGAAGCAGGTTTAATGTTCTGTGACAGGAAAAATATATTATTAGTATTTTCTTTGAATACACAGAACACCAAATACACGAGTAAAAAAATAGAATCTTACATTCACAACTTTCTTATAGATCTGAGCAGGATTTTGGCATTCACAGTAAGGATATTCCAGAGTTATCATTTCCAACAAGCACATTCCAAAAGAGTATATGTCTACTAATTCATTGTACTCCTCTTCATATAGCTCTGGAGCCATAAACTCCGGGGTTCCTGACATGACAACACGGCTAATGAGGTAAATCGTACAATCCATTTCTAATTTTCTGGGGAGAGAAAAACTATATACCAATCACACTCTTAGCAGTAGGCTGCAGCATAATGGTTGCCAACCCGAGGTCACCAATTTTAACTTCTCCTTGGTTTCCATTGATGAAGATATTGTCACATTTTAAGTCCCTGTGAACAATAGGTGGGTTTTGACAGTGGAGATAGTCTAATCCACATAGAATCTGCCTTGTCCAATTCTTTATAGCCTTCATATCGACCTTCTTGTGCTTTTTACAGTACCTAACCGACAATACACATGTTGAGTATATCATGCAAGCTTTTTTATAACATCATACATAAAGCAGCACAGCTCAGCAATAAAATCCGAGATAAAACTCACTGTCTTAGGCTTCCTGATGTAAAGAGCTCAGTTATCATGTTGATAGTTTTCTTCTTGTAATCAATCCAATAATCATACAACTTGATGATATTTTTATGCTTCAGCTTCCTAAGCAGATGAACCTCAGAGTACAGTTTTTCCAGGTCTTCAGGTGAGTGCAACACATCATCAATTTTTACCCGGCTCCATGCTACTTCTATACCATCCTGTTGGTCAAATGATTTGTAGCTACAAGGTAAAAATAACCAAAAGAACAGAAGATAGTCAGTTTTTCATCACACCATCAACATTCCATAATTTCGAGAGAAAAAAAATTCATCACATACACAGTCTTACATGCGCCCTTTCCAAGAACTTCTTTGTACTGCAAATGAAAAACAAACAAAGGAAAGGAATTCAACAAACCAACTGACAAAGCAAAGCCTATGACATAATAACAGTAAAAGGAATCATCTGCTCAATCATGTCAGGTCAGCTAGCTCAAAACATCCTAAACACAAGACATACTAGAAAGTAGAAACAACATACATATAAAGCTAGTCCAGATCGAAATTGACCACAAAAAGTCCCGATTCGAGCACATGAACGATCAAGCAATAATACAGTAAACAGAAATCTGAAAAGATAGATAATAATAATGTTACCCGCACGTATCGACCCTTGGGAGAAATCTCGACGACATTAGCATCAGCATCATTATCATCAAGAAGGTGAGAAGCAGCGTAGGTGTTTCTAAAGGAAGGTGACATAGACGAGAATCGAATTCCCGCACTAGAACTCATTCCGGTTGAAATTGAGAAAAACAACAAAGCCGACGACAAAAACAATGGCAACAACGAAACAGAAAAACTAACAGAAGAAAGGATGAGATAAAGGAGAAAGGGGAGGAAAGAATTGTTACAGTGTCTCGGAGAAATTGCCCGAGGAAACGCAGGAAGAATCATCCTGTTCGAATCGAGTGAATAATCGAGCTTCGCATTTACGATGGCAGGCAGCATTGGGGATAATTCGGCTTCCCATGAACTTTTGCTGTAATTCTAACCCTAATCCATGGCAGCTGATCGATGAAAAACAGGGGGGAAATTGACTTGTCATTAGCAGAAAACCGGCTCCCATAATATCAATCGCAAACAAAATCAAATAAATCGATCAACCAATCTAGAATTTTGAGATCTGATGGTTGTTCGTAAGCGCGATCATCATCCTTAACAAAATGGAATCAGATCAAATCAAACGCCATACGCTGTCTGTGTCTTCTTCTTCTGTTATCTTCACGGTGGGTTACAGAATAGAGATATCATCAAATGGCAGAATTGGAGTTTTTGGGCTGAATGAATGAATTTTGTGTCTCGTGTTTATCTCTGTTGCTTTTTTTCTGTCTCTCGAGAATCCTATCAATGAATCAAAAGAATCGATGATCCGCTAAAAAAGGTAAAAACTGAAATCTGTTTCATCTCTATCTAATTTCTATATATAGGCTCGATTCAAACCGATCCACTATCTTAGAAGCTGGTGAATTGCAGATTCTACCCTCACTAAATTTTAATTTTCTAGATTAGTCCTACAAATTTATATCTAAAATTGTAGGTTAGTCCTACAATGTTTTATTATTACATCTAAAACCACTCGAGCTTTTAGCTTTATCCAAAATATCAGATTATCTTCTACAAGTATCTGTGGTGTGTTATTCAAGCATGTGTAAAATGTACGATAAGTAACACCGTTATTATTCTGATCGTCGACTTTTTTTTCCTACTGGATAGATCTTGTTATTGCACATGTCTTTTTATTGTTTGATCATGTACAAGATTTTGGTATTGTTTAATGTGCAATTTTTAAAAATTGATTGGTGCGCATCTTTTTGTATTGTGCAGATTTTTTTATGAGTATATTTCTTTTTCTAATTTGATAAGAATATTTTTATATAATTATTTCATGCATGGTATTTTTGTTGAATTAAACTATATCCTTCTTTGTGGCACATGTTTGTATTATGGTTTAGAATACCCACGGCAAGTCAAATACAAGTTTACTTTTACGTGATTACTAAAAATATTTCACATTTTGTAAGCCTAATTACAATTTCGTTTACAAATTTGATGGTAATATTTTCCCACCATGCATTACCATGAACTCATTCATAAGTAAAGTGAATGTGATTTAATAATCTAGAAAATGTAAAAAAAACACAGAATAAAAAGTGGTACTCCCTCTATTGAATTTCATACATGACCAAAAATGAAATTATCTTACATGCTCACACCTAACGAAGAATAAAAAAATGTTATTTTTATAACATTTGCCACATTTCATATTTTATCATCTGTTTTCATTTTTCAGATAAAATTGCACGTAATCTCATTGTATAAATTCTCGGTGATAGTATGGATTTAGACTCTGTTCTCTTCATCTGGACTGAAGTGAACTGAATTGTAGTATAAAATATAACTAAGCAGAAATAAATTGAACTAAACTTAACTGAAATGTATGAGTTTTTAGATAAAGATAACAGGGCATTAGTGAACACATAAGCAAAACCAATCTCCAACTAAATAAAACTACTCTTCAATTATGCAAAAAAAAAAAAAAAAAAAAACCAAACACGAGGACCCATATATAATTACATCAACTTCTCTGTGCAAATTATGGATCTTTACTAAGATCCGAAAGGTCAGGATAATGCAACAGAAGCATTTATTTAGTAAGGGTGGTATACGTAATTTTTCCTTCCCGATGGCTATACGTGACTATAAGCATATTAAGATTCATAAATTCTATCATCATAGTCTATGGTGCTACTAATAAAATCCATTTGACAGGAAACTATACAACATAGTGGTCCTCTATCTAACGAATTCAAAGTTTACAGTACGCACCCCGAAGGGTAATGGCTGCGGGTTCTCAACATCACAAAAAAAAAAACTGATTCAAAGAGTAAATCATCCAAAAACATTAAACAAACGAAACACAACTGCAGCCAAGACTGACTCACTGAAGCAAAATGAAGAATGAGCGCAGAGAACAAACACTTCCAGAAAAGAGTCTCACTCAATTCATATCACATATATCATCCTTGACTAACTGCAGAAATTGTTCACACATAAGATAAAGAAAAGAAACAAACACCACAAAGACTTGAGCATTTGTTTCTTATCAAAGACACACATACCATTCATTGTACACATTTTACAGACTCATCACCTATCAAACAAACCACTACAGTTGCACGGTCCGACCTACCTTTCTTTGGGTTTTCGGACACTATTTCCATACCGCCTGGCTGAGTTTCACCAAGCACCCCACACACTGTATTTACATGCACATTGCATTCGTCACAACTCTAGTAATTAGTTGCTTTCTACTGCCGTTCGTTCTAGATCCCCACTTAATTCACTAGCTTCTGCTATCTCTATAGATACAATCAGCTCCCAAAAATTGAGCACCCCACCACACCAGAGCATATCCAGAATCTAAAGCCTCCTGAACTAGAAATAAATTGACAATAAAATATACAAACTTCACGCTTCAGCTTTTGGCTGCGATTCTAAGCTTACGACTGTGCCTTCACCATCTGCACACGATAACAGAAGCTTGCATCTAGGAATCATTTTCTTCACTTCCTCACTTGAATAGATGCATATCTTTCTAGCCATCTTACAAAATTCCCTGCAAAATACAGTCAAGCAACACTTCGGTATTTTTATCTTCTAAATGCACGACCACATACATTAATTGACTTTCACATGTTTCAACTATACTTACGGCCATGGATCATCTCCCACAAGCATCATATCTCCCTCGTTATCAGTATAGACTACTTCCCACTTCTTTCGAGGGCGCAACTCTCCCTTAATCTGAAACATGTTCTCCAGCTCCATGATAAGGTCATCATAGCCATTGAAAGCTAACAAGTCCACCCCACGTCCAACAGCCCCTTGCATTTGTACCTTCCAACATATATAATATATAATTTTTCAGAATTAATACTCGACTTCATTTAAGTGAATGAACAATTGAACTAACCTTAATGCGGGTTCTTGAAGGTAAAATGGGCAGTTGCTTGCCCTCAGAAGGGGAAACCGGTACGATTTCTGTTTCTTTTGACGAATTCAGGGGGTCTATACTTTGTGTATCATCGGCTTCAGTTATCTTGAGGTGAGATTTGGAATCATTATCACAATTTAGACTCATGCTCGAGTCCTTTATTGTTGGAATAATATTCTGTGAATTGGTCCTTAAATCAAAGCCAAATAACCGGCAAGCCGAGGGGGGTGAAGCAGACTCGATCTTGTTTGACACTTCAACTTGATTGACACAACTACTTGCTTTTGATGAGAGGGGAGATTGGTAATCGGATAGAATTGATCGCATTAAAACATTTCTTTTGTCTTTTGTAGATTCTCGGAACAGGCTAAGAGAAGCATTCACAAGTGACATAGATTGCCACACTTCACTGGGACGGGTCATGGAGCTGGGATTGATGGTCTTTGGGGGACAGAACACTAGACCTTCGTTGCTTTGGATGTCACTAGCACCAGTTAAGTGGCTCAACTCAAGGGATTTGGCCGGATTTGCATACCAGAGAGGAGAACCAGCCATACCAATAGTAGCTTCTGCACACAAATTGGAATCATGAGTCAAATTGAAAAACAGTTATTATCCTGCTAGAACAAAATGTCTTACTTAGATGATAAATAAGGCATCTAAAATAATGGTACCAGTACGAGGTACATCAATTGGTCGAGGTCTTTTGATCTTTGTAGTAGACTGTGATTCATCATTGGAAGCATTAGCTACAAAAGGCTCTATCTCCCACGGAGAGACCCTATCTGGACGGTGTATGTTTGCTGGTTCATCCCATTGCACCTAATGAGAGCAGTTAGAAGTTAGATATGTTTGAATAATGCAGACTTATTGACGTACAATTGCATCAATGAGTGGATGAGGTCTAAAATAGATTAACCTTAAGGTATCGCCATTTAGAGTCTGTCCACTGCGAAGAGAAGTCCCCAATGCCAACAATAGTACCCGCAAACCTGGAAAGATTTGTATTAATGGCCAGAAGAAAATAGAAAGAACAACCTCTATACAAAAAAAAAAAAAAAAAAAAAAAAAACACACACACACACCTTCTCTCAGGAGAATCGTCTCCTTCAAATCTCATCTTGAAACGCTTACCCACAGAAAATCCATGATGCATGGCCTCTAAATACTTGTTCATGCTGATGATGAATTGGCTTGTCCTGTTACATAGGAGACAAAGATCAGATTTTACTTGAGATAGAATAAAAACCAATATTGAGGAGCAACGCAGGCAATAAAAAAAAGCAGTCATGCCGTGGCTTGTAGTACACCACAAATCGGGTTTGTGTTGTAATAGCATGTGATGCAGTAGCAAGCACTCCAAGATGCATGCTTTGGCTGGAGATAACAGAAGGTGGCATTGAGTTCTGCTGTCGAGCCAGACGTCGAACGCCAACACGCAATTCCCCGTCATCACTTCTGCAAGTCAAGATTTGTACTAGAACGTTAGCAGGAGCAGACAGAATATATTAATGATCTAAGAAAATAAATACTATACAATAGCCACCTAGAGAACAAGAGTACAAGACAGCTACCTCAAGAAAACAAATGAATCACCCGCTAGTAATCTCTTGGAGGTAACAAATGTACTCCATCCCGTTGTAAGTAAGTGTCTCCTGGGTTGACCTGATGATAGGCAATTATTTAGAACTCGGGGAAGAACAGCTAAAGGCAATATCCAGCACACGTTATAAATCCGAAGTATGATAATGTTCACTAGAAGAATGAGCTTGATTGCATAGTTTAGCTCCAGAAGTTGAGAACTAAAAAATTGTCCATCAAGCAAGAGGAGGTAAGAAAAGGTCATTACCTCTGAAAATGTGCTTGAATCGCCACTCATACTCATGCAAATCTTTGGCGACCAAATCCTGCGTTGGGGTTTGTTGGCTCATATCCTAAAGCATGACAATCAGCAGATCAAACATCGAAACAGGCACAGTTGGCGAATTGAGTTCGGAATATATTTCAATAGGCCGTTTGGTCAAACGAGAAAATGAGGAAGAAAACTATAGGTGCTTGTTTTTTCTCCCCCTATCATCCCTCTAATCTTATCAAAGACAGGCAAGAGAAAGGAAGAAAGAAAAAGCTTACCAATGGAGGCAGGCATTCAGTGGCGTGCTTCCGGAGAACAGAAAAACCTCCATGAGTGCTTGTATCAGATGCTGTCAAAATCTTACAAAAAGATTGAACATTCTGCTTTGGTAGGTTAGCCTGGGATTTATCAGGACTAGTCGGCTCCGTTTGCTACAAAACAATTCAGGCATTATGTCCAAGCATATTATCTAGGAAAAGGATTCCAAGACCAATACGACAGGTAGAAGAAAGTAGAAGCACATACACAAAGTTTTAGTCTTTGTACCAAGAAATAGAAGTATAACACACATGTTTCTTCAACCAGTAAATACAGCTTAAGCCAGAGGATAAGTAGAGTAGGTAGGAACTCAAATTTTACATAGAATGACAAGTGCAATTGAGTAAAACTAATGGTGTAACCGTGTAAGTCCTTACATCCGTTTCTGGGAGTAAGGTGATCTGGGCATAGACTTCATCTGTTTCTTGTTCAGCCTATTAAATGCAGTAAAAATTATTCATTTAGTAAATAGTTAAAGAGATAAACATATATAGAAGGTTACAAGAACTCCTTTGTGTTTTAAGGTAGTAATACCAGTAACCGGATGTCAAAAACACGACAGAGGATCTTCCAAGGAAGATTGAACTGTGGGATATGTGTATCTAATTCCTTATTCGTTGATGCCTCTAACTGCAAGAATTAACACATACCATGTCATATTATCATAATAATCAAAGTGCAGTATGAGTTTGAGCCAAGGAAAATGAAGGTTTAGAGTGTATACTTGTTCCATGTGACCCTGAGGAAAGTAGTAAACCCTCTCTCCACAGCAAGGAATATCCACCAAAGGCCCTGCACAAGCCTTCCATAGCTCCGTATACAGATAGTCTTTCTCCCCACCTAACACAAGAACAAAGAAATCAGCCAAATCAGACCAAACAAGACAACAAATTGAACACACAAGTATTTACCAGACAAAATTAATAAGCCTCTAAAACATAATAACAGTTGTTACGATAAATAAACACAAAGTAGCATCGAAGGACACAAAACCAGCTCAACCTAAAACAGCAAAAAAGGAAAATGTGATGTAGACTTTGATTGGAGTTCCATTCTATTCAGCCACCAACCAGAGGAATATACTGCTGCTGTGATAGCACTTTCTTCCAAACAAACACATAATCGAATCAAATGAAGTTTTACTATTACAAGAGTACAAGGAAGTAACCATCTTTGTTGAAGTTTTATGATAACATGGAAGCAATGAAATGGCCTTGACTTGAGAAAAACCACACAAGAATACAATAGTACTAAAATTTTCTATAGGCTTCTTCTTCTTGTTTAATCAACATGGTTAAGAAAGACTGAAAGAGAAAGAAATGATGATTCACACACCTGTTGCTTGACGAGAATTACCAGTTCTTCTTATCAGCCCCACATCAACATGCGCCATTCACGAAATCTCCCAGAATAAACACGAACAACAACAACAACAGAAGCAATAAAACCCAAAATGAAAAGAAAAGAAAATCAAGAAAGAAAGATGGGAGCTTGAAGCTTTATGGAGAAAGAATCAAGCTGCAGCAAAAGTTAAAACTGCCCATTCTGAATAGTATATATTGTATTGTATTCTCATACTGAGAGACATAAATGAGAGAAGAAACAACATAAAAGGAGAAAAAAAGACTTGAGATCTTTATTGCATTCCTATCCCCTTTCTCTCTGTCTTTTTGCAGTTTTATTTATTTTTCTCTCTCTCTCTCTAAATATAAATAAATGAGTATGTAATGGAAGAAGAAAAGCAAGAAGGAAGAATTGAGCAGCTGAACTCAACTCAACAACTCATGAGTTTCTCTCACTTTTCAGTTACAAAACCGCTTATTGCTTTTGTCTCTTCAGTAACCAAATATTTGCCTTTATTTCTTTTGCCACTGATGCTCCTACTGCTACTTTTGCCCTTTTCCTCTCTCTTTCTTTCTTTCTTTCACCAATTCTTGTTTTCTTTTTCTTCTTTTTTCTCTCTGTTTTTTTTAGTAAAAGATACTACTACTAGTCTACTCCTGGTAAATTTTTTGAAGAGTATAAAGAAGAAAAGAAAGACTTCTCTTTTGGCTTATCAGTAGTTATCTCACTCTCTCACACAGATCACAACACCTGAATTGAATTCAGCCAACCACCTCAACTCAATCAATGAATCAAACGTTACCAGCTCCCAATTTCCACTTTCTCTCTCTCCAACACATCACATAATGGATTGCAAATACATGAAAATAACCTACCCATAATTTCCACAACTAATTAAAATGGGTTAAATGTAAAATACCCCAATAATTTAGTGTAAATGTGCGCAAAATCCCCTTGTGCGCAAAATTCCCTTAAGTTAATAAATTAGTATCAAACCCCCCTTAAGTTATTAAAAAATGTGCGCGAAACCCCCGTGAGTTAATAAATTAGTCCCTGAGTTATGAAAAATGTGCGTGAAACCCCCTGAGTTATTAAAACATGTGCGTGGAACCCCTTAGCCTTTTTTTTTACAGCGTGCTCGTGTTAGATGCGACAATGGATGTTCTTTTAGATTTTCTTACTCCAAATTAACTGAACTGGACATTCATAGTTTCAGTTTATTATCTTTTACCTTCACTTTTTTCTGTTTACATGACTAATAATGAATTGGTATATGTTGTTGATATGTAGTGACAATTTTAATTAGTGTTATCTATAGTTGTTATTTATATATTTCAGTGCTATATAACCAGTAGTGTGTGATCGATTTTTGTTGTTCATTAACCAGGAAAAAAGTAGAGTTTTACTATTTTTAATAACTCAAATTTAAGTAATTTTAATATTTTCGAAAATATTGACTAATGAGTCAAACTGCACACAATACAAATTCATCATGTATATTTAGTATTCATGTAAAAGGGTATTACAATGACTTTATAAGAATTCCATGGGATTTTGTGCATATTTTTAATAACTATGTTTTTTTTTTTTACAGCTTGATTTGAGTCGACTTCGCCGGAGTCGAATATGCTTGAGTCGCTTTATAGTCTGATCGAGTTATTCATAGTCTGATCGAGCTTTTTTAAGAAGGAAGAAGAAGATGGAGGGAGGAAGAATAAGTGGTCCGAGATTGGAGGTGGTGGTTAGAAGTGGTGGTGGAAGATGGTTGGAGATGGTGGGTAGTAAATTTGAAGAATAAAAAATGTTAGGGTTTGTTTGTGAGTGTTAAAAATATTTTTGGGTTTATTTTGCAATAATGGAGAATTAATGAATTTTTGAATTATAAAGAAAAGATAAAATGAGTGAAAAAGTTGACTTTTTGGCCTATCTATAATTACATTTTTTTTCGTGTATAAAAAATGGGTTCATCTGTAATTGTTTGAATAGAATGGGTTAAATTGAAAAGAGTCTATATTGCAGTGGTGGTATTTGTAATTTTCCCTTTTAATAACTATGGTTTTTTTTTGTTTTTGCATTAATTTGGTGTAAGATAACATAAACAAACATTTATAGTCGTCCCTAATGAGAGTGTACCTCACACACTTTAAAAATAAAGGGTGGGGGATTTTGCGCCCATTTTTAATAACTCAAGGGGGTTTGGTACTAACTCGTTTACTCAGTGGGGTTTCGTGCACATTATTAATACTCAGGGGGGTGTTATGCATTTAACTCTAATTAAATAGTCAGATCGTGAATAAAGTAGGATATGGAGTCATTTTCTTTCTACCATACCCTTACATCTTATTTACTTTTTCAATCAATCTAACAATCTTAAACCAATTAAACAACACTTAAATCAATCAAATAATTTTAAAAAGTATCAAACACATCACTTCTTTCTTGCACACATCACTTTATTTTTACACACCCTATATAACAACCCTATAAGTTTTTAACTATATTCCAAATACCATTTTGTATAACTCAATTTTAACTCAGTTACTATTCATCAACTAATTTTTTTTCTTAATTCACTTTTTTAACTCTATACCAAACAGTCAGTAAGTCTCCTGAAATACGGTCTTTAGATAATTTATCTACAGACGCATCTATATTGTCAAGAAAATCGCCAATGTTACTAATTAAAACATTTATGTTCACAACATCGGTGTATTTTCACATTACAAAAAGAATCATTTAGTTAACAACATAGATGTTTTAACTAATAACATGGATGATTTTCTTGATAACATATGCCGTCTCTAGATAACTTATCTAGAAATCGTCTCTTAGGGGACATTTTGAAAATTAAATTGGGGAAGTTGAGATATAAACCGATGTAGTATCAATTGTTACAAAACTTTTCTGACATACCGTATTTCGTGAAGACCGAATCAATATTATATTTTTAACTTTAAACATCATGTGTTTAATAAACATGAATTATATTCTACTTACATTTACTGCATTTCTATACATGTTGTATTGTTGTTTGTATGTAAACATGCGAAATCCGTAACTAAATATATGTGATGTTTATCCAGCGCTACGAGATACGACCTCTCGCAACAGTTGCTCATCAATTATTCAGTACACACATTTGGTTTTAGTGGACTATCAGTTAATTGTCAGTGAAAATTAAAGTCATTCTCATAAATTCATAAACAAACATATGAAAGTAAATAGTTAAATTCTCCCTTCATTTCACTAAAAAAAATTACAATTTGTCATTTTAGACATTTCATTAATATATTTACATTTCCTTAAATGCAAACTCATTATCTACACTTATTAATTTGTTGTCTCTCTCTTTCATAATTTATCTATTCCCTCTTTTACTTTTACTATACATTTACAACTTTATCAATATAAATAATTTATTTACTCCTTTACCTTAATAATTGTATTATATAGTAAAGTTTTTTTAAACGGAGGTAGTAATAAATATGTAATAATACAAATAAATGTATTGATTTATGTTAGCATTAATGGAAAATAAGTTTCAAAATTCAATATACAATGTCACAAAATGGTTTGAGCGGTATAAAGACTACGAAGTACTTCATATGTCCTGGTCAAAACTTTTTATTGAGAAACTCTCATGAGAGTCCGGAAAGTCCTCAGAGTCCTACACAAAAAGATTCAGCCGCACAATTAGTATACAAAAATAGACAATTTACAAATAGACAAAAATCAACAATTTACACACAAAGCCGCACAATTAGTATACAATATTGCAGGACTCTCACCAAAACTTGGACTTTTACAAGTTTTTGTACTTTTTATTTTGTCATTTTAACGTCCCATAAACTTCTCATTTCTATTTTTATAGCAATTTTTCCTTCAACTAATATTAAATATTTTCAAGTTTTTACCAACAATAGTACCTTCCATCTTTAAAAATCAATTTGTCCAACCAACTAGCTAGCATTATTTTACAACTGATATATAATTGTAAAATTAATAGAGTCTGATTTTGTTGACTACAAAAGCTGTTAAGTTCAAACAATGAGGAATAATGCAACAATGACAAAAAACAATAATTGAACAAACAATGAACCAAAACTAGAAAACCAGAGACACAAGAATTAACGTGATTCGGCAATGCCTACGTCAACGGACATCAACCAACAATCTGTATTGATACTTAGGTTACAACCATACGACGTAACAAGAATAATCCCACATAAAAGATAAGACCAACATAATATGCTATTCTCCGAAATATGATCCATAACTTCATGTCAATCTTCTATCGTTGATATTCTAGTCTGATCTGATCCATGAAACAAACAAGCCCCCTTGACTATATATACAGAACTCAACTACCAAATCCTACTAGAACAAGAAAATAATTACTAATCCTTTTAGCACAAGAAAACTAATTTAGGTAACCTTCTTGTATAAGGAAATCACCTAGAATTCCTTCTAGAATCAGGAAACTGAATTAGTTAAATGGCTAACTAATTCTCCAGCTTTCCATATCCCGGATTTGATCACCACCGTTAAAATTTTCATATTTAATATGAGTCGTTCATCGATCCATATCATTGTTGAGTTAAAACTCTCACAATCTCCACCTTTAGCTCAATCAATGATCTCATTAACTGATCTCAACGTATCCCTGAAGTTAGGACACAGCCCTGAAAGTCTTCACTCCCACCAAATCGAGACCCAATCTGAACTTTGGACCCCGAAGAGCTTTTCTCATGTAATCAAAAGCATTCAAAGAAGTCTGAATCTTCTTCACCCTGATCACACCTTTAGATATTATAAGAAATCTTGTTCTTTCAGGTAGCTCCACCTCAGACTCAAATCTATCAATTTTAAATTGGACTTCGGTGCCTGTTATACCTCCTGTAACAGCTTCCACCCGAACATGTGCAGATTTATTTATCGGTTTCAGCATTGTCAATGCTCCACCACGTCCCAAACCATCCTCCAGTGTATCCATGTGCCTCGTGATACCATCCCACGGCTATTGAACACCTCACCTTTAGTAATAACTCCATCTTCCTCTTCCAGAAGATGTTCTTTCACTTTTGGATGTATTCCACCGCTCTCCAGGACACCATACCAGCCGGGTACAAACACTATCACCTGGGAAATCGTTTCAAGAGTCCAACGGGCTTGACCACGCGTCATTCCGAGCCCGGACGCACCCGCACTCGCGGGAATACCAACACTGCACTGTTTTCCTTCCTGGCGCGTGAAACACACTCGCCAGCATATCCGCCAGATTCCGACGCGATTCGGGTCAGATTTTCATCCGTTTCCCGTGATTCTTTCGCCTTCTCGACCCAAATCAACTCCTATTGGATTCCAAACCTTAAGGAACTCATTCGCAACTTCCAACGGTCTTCTCTTGACTTCGGTTGAGTTTGAATCCATCATAGAAGACGGATCTAAGCTTTTTACCTTGCAAACTGTCTCTAGTTTCTTCTATACACCTTTGACTTGTTTATCGATCTTGCACCTTGTAGACGTCATTGATGACAACTACTTACTTCCTCTTTCCCACAGACAGCGCCAATTGTTAAGTTCAAACAATAAGGAATAATGCAACAATGACAAAAAACAATAATCGAACAAACAATGAACCAAAACCAGAAAGCCAGAGACACAAGATTTAACGTGGTTCGGCAAGGCCTACGTCCGTGGACATCAACCAACAATCTGTATTGATACTTAGGCTACAATCATACGACGTAACAAGAATAATCCCACATAAAAGATAAAACCAACCTAATATGTTATTCTCCGAAATATGATCCCTAACTTCCTATCAATCTTCTATTATTGATATTCTAGTCTGATATGATCTATGAAACAAACAAACCCCCTTGACTATATATAGAGAACTCAACTACCAAATCATACTAGAACAAGAAAGTTAATTACTAGTGCTTCTAGCACAAAAAAAAAAAAAAAAAAAAAAAAAAAAAAAAAAAAAAAAAAAATAATTTAGGTAACCTTTTTGTATAAGGAAACCACTTAGAATTCCTTTTAGAATTAGGAAACGGAATCAGTTAAATGCCTAACTAATTCTCCAGCTTTTCATATCTCGAATTTGATCACCACCATTGAGATTTCATATTTAAACTGAGTTGTTCATCGATCCATATCATTGTTGAGTTAAAACTCTCATAAAAGCAAACGGGAAGCTTGGTTCTGAAAGGAGTAAAAGTATTTTTGCTATTTGTTTTGTCATGTTTATTACAATTTCGAATTTTACCCGAAACTTATCTGAACAACAATATCCTTCCTTATTTCATGCCCAGGCACGTGAAATATCCTCCCTTATTTTGTAGTTAAAGTTAGACACGCAAATTTGTGCGCTACCTTTTCAGCGGTTTAAAGATAGTATTAAATTACATAACCTGCCCAGAGACTGATTTCATTATAAATGACCCATACTTGCAACTATAAATAAACGTGGGTCGTAAATAATAGACCATATATCATGTTCAATTGTATACGTTCTTGTTTTGTTTATGAACATGTACCACCAACAAACTTCGATATAAATTTCTGAAATACGGAAAATAGAATAAATTCTGATTTTCTTTTTGTAATAAAAGATTATTAGTATTTAGACTATATCAGAATTAATGAATGGTACACCTTTAATCGGGATGTATCCTACAAAACATTTCATCCAACTCAAAACAAGCTAACTTAGCAAGTTGGCAAATAGAATAACGAGTAATATCGTGCATTCTAATTCACAGGTATGTTAAATCACTTATAAATTAAACGGATGAAAGATTGAAACAAATTTATTATAAGATACATTTCGTTGACTTTGTTATTATAATTTCGTGGACTTAGTAAATGACAAGTGTTGATTAATCAAGTTTGAAGATGGTAAAGAAGTAATGGAGTATTTGGATGTATGAATAGTGCCTGCAATTCCTCCAGTCCTTGTTAGAACTAATAATACGGGGTTCGTTAAACGCAACACAAATATCGTTAAACGCAACACAAAATATTTATAAATTGACCAAAAATGCCCCTATCTCAAAACAACACTTATATATTCAACAAAAATTGAACACATATTAACAACACTAAACATAAATCGATAAAAAAAATTCGGAAAAATTTCGCTTAAACAATTCTTCTTTCTTCAAAATATAGAAAAATTTAGGAAAATATCTAGTTTATACTAGCAATTCTTTCTTTTTTTTTCTTCTTTAATTTTTTTTTCCGGTTATAAATCGGATTTTCCCGGCAGTTTATAACCCGGAAAAAAAAAATTAAAGAAGGAAAAAAAAAAGATAAAGAAGGAATTCGCTAGTATAAACGAGATATTTTCCGAAATTTACTTCTATATTTTTGAAGAAAGAAGAATTGTTTAAACGAAATTTTTTCCGAATTTTTTTTTTTATCGATTTATGTTTAGTGTTGTTAATTTGTGTTCAATTGCATGTTAATGTTTTTGTATTTGTATAAATGAAAAAAATTCGGAATTTTTTTTCTCCGATTTATGTTTGGTGTTGTTATGTGTTAGATTGTGTGTGTTAATGTTTTTTTCATAAAAGTCGTTTAATTTTCATTGAATATATAAGTTTTTTTGAGTTAGCATTTTAAATAATTTACAAATATTTTCACAAGGCTTAATCTAAAACTACGCTGCTTAACATAGGTGAATAACATGATTAGCTATATATAAACAAATAAAAATGTGATCAACAAAAACATGATTTTCCTTAAAAGTTGAAGCATCTATGGGAAAAAGGTGTCTGTACATTATTTTACAAACTAAAAATATATTAAGTGTGTTGTCTTAAACGATGGTGACACTTACAATATATATAGTGGTATATGACTAGTGACTAGGTAATCAAAATAAATTCATGGTGTGTGGTTTCCTTTCATTTTCATGCGGAATAAAATAAATACAAAAATAATTTGTTGCAATATACATGTTTGCTATTTCGTCCTGTGTCATAGGAATTAGCCAATTCCAAATGGATTTTGTGTGATCTTAATGAATGTCCCAATCGTTGCCATACATACCAATTAAGTAATTACATCCTTGCTAGCTATAAGTTGGGTTAAAGGTGGTCCATGTCTTTACTTTTTGGCTATACAAATCAATAATAGAGTAAACAGAGGCATCACTAATTACTTTTAATTATGATCATCATCTTGCGTTGATACTTGGAATGTAACACTCAGTCCTCTTATCGAAACCAGACCATATGAGCCAGTATGAATTTATATTCGCGTGATATGCTAGCCTTTAACTTCAGACAATGAGAAATAATACAACAATGACAGAAAATAATAATTGAACAAACAATGAACCAAAACCAGAAAGTCAGAGACACAAGATTTAACGTAGTTCGACAATACATACGTTCACGGAGATCAACCAACAATCTTTATTGATACTTAGGTTACAACCACACGACGTAATAAGAACAATCCCACATAAAAGATAAGACCAACCTAATATATTATTCTTCGAAGTATGATCCATAACTTCATATCAATCTTCTATTGTTGATATTCTAGTCTGATCTGATCTAAGTAACAAACAAGCCCCCTTGACTATGGCTCATTTTAAGCAAACTGGAAAAATTTGGTAGCTGATTGGTAGTGAAGGTAAATTTGGTTAAATTTAAAAATTTAGTGGTTTTAAATGTAGGTGTTTAGCAAATTAGCTGAAAAGCTAGCTGGTATTTTGTAAAATGGCATAAAAGGGCATTACTCTTATTTTTCTTGTCTTTAACCTTTCTTATCGTATTATTAGTCTATAGTTAAATAATAATATATCATATTTTATCCAATAATTATAATATATATTTAATATACTTTACATCGACACTTTAATAACATCATCAAAATTATCAGAAGTTGAAAGAAATAATCGTTGAGCATTTTAACTTAGTAATGAAAAAAATCAGTATTTGATGTGTACTACATGTATGGATTTTAAAGAGGTGCGATACATTAATCCTTACGCTAGTTGCAAAAAAGTACACAAAATGTATAACAAAGGATCCTACATGTATGCATTTTAAAGAGTTTTTTATTTTCTTTATTCTAATTTAGGTTAATATAGGTTAGGGATATTTTCGGAATGAAAAAAATAAGAAGCTCCTTCTTTAAAAAAAAAAAGCTACATTGACTAGCTTCTTTTTCCATCTAGCTTGTTAAAGAAGCTGCGCGTTCACATAACGAGCTTTTTATTAGTCAATGGTAAAAAAAAGCTCATGGAGCTGGAAAACTAGTGGTAAACAGAGCCTATATATAGAGAACTCAACTACCAAATCCTACTAGAACAATAAAACTAATTACTAATCCTTCTAGCACAAGAAAACTAATTTAGGTAACCATCTTGTATAAGGAAACCACCTAGAATTCATTCTAGAATCAGGAGACTGAATTAGTTAAATGACTAACTAATTCTCCAGCTTTCCGTATCTCGGATTTGATCACCACCTTTGAGATTTTCATATTTAATCTAGGCCATTCAACGATCAATATCATTGTTAAGTTAACACTCTCATAATCTCCACCTTTAGCTCAATCAATGATCCCATCAACTGATCTCAACATATCCCTAAAGTTAGGACACAACCCTGAAAGTCTTTACCTGAACTTGTGTAGGTTTCTTTCTCGATTTTAACATTGTCCATGCTCCACCGCTGTCCCAAACCATCCTCCAATGTATCCATGTGCCTCGTGATACCATCCCACGGTTATTGAACACCTCACCTTCAGAAATAGCTCCATCTTCCTCTTCTAGAAGATGTTCTTTCACTTTCGAATGTCTTCTGCCGCTCTCCAGGACACCATACCAACCAGGAACCAACACTATCACCTGGAACATCGTCTTAGGAATCCAACGAACCAAACCACACACCAATCGAAGCCTGGACGCTCCATCGCACAGAACCTGTGCACTTTTTCTTCCTCGTGCGTGTTTCGAACGCACCAGCTGTTCTGATCGCGATTCTGTGCTGTTTTTCCATCCGTTTTGCGCGATTCTTCGACCTTCTTGACCCTAATCACCTCCTATTGGATCCCAAACCTTAGGGAACTCATTCCCAACTTCTGATGGTCGTCTCTTGACCTCGGTTGAGTTTGAATCCACCATAGAAGACGGATCTAAGCTTTTTACCTTGCAAACTATCTATAATTTCTTCTGTACACCTTTGATATGTTTCTCGATCTCAAACCTTGTAGACGTCATTGATAACAATAACTTCTTTCCTCTTTCTCTTCCCACAGACGGCACCAATTGTTCAGTTCAAACAATGAGGAATAATGCAACAATGACAGAAAACAATAATCGAACAAACAATGAACCAAAATCAGAAAGCCAGAGACACAAGATTTAACGTGGTTCGGCAATGCCTACGTCCACGGAGGTCAACCAACAATCTTTATTGATACTTAGGTTGCAACCACACGACGTAACAAGAACAATACTACATAAAAGATAAGACCAACCTAATATGCTATTCTCCGAAGTATGATCCCTAACTTCCTATCAATCTTCTATTGTTGATATTCTAGTCTTATCTGATCTAAGTAACAAACAAGCCCCATTGACTATATATAGAGAACTCAACTACCAAATCCTACTAGAACAAGAAAACTAATTACTAATCCTTCTAGCACAAGAAAACTAATTGTAACAATCTTGTATAAGGAAGCCACCTAGAATTCCTTCTAGAATCTGGAAACTGAATTAGTTAAATGCCTAACTAATTCTCCAGCTTTCCATATCCCGAATTTGATCACCACCGTTGAGATTTTCATATTTAATCTAGACCGTTCAACAATTAATATCATTTTTTAGCTAACACTCTCACACTAGCCTCACAAATCAACACATGTAATATCTCGCACACTTTATTTTTCCTCGTTCACACGTGATAATGTCCTAATGGGTCATCCATCCGAAAATTACTCCACAACAAGCATATGCAGCTCTTAAGTTTATAAAGTTGATTCCATAAAAAGAAAGATGCATGTTTTTTTTTAAGCCATATATGTTATTTTTAAACTTAGATTTGTTAGGGTAAAACCTCCGATGGAAGCTCCCATGAAATGCAAATAAACCTTAAATTTTAGTGGAGGCGGATTCCTGATCCGAAAACTTCTGAGGTGGTTGAGCGATAAATAAGCTGCATCCGGAGGTACAAACAGTGGATGTAATATCGAGTCTCTATGATCACACATTAAAAAGGTAAAATAGATATTTAATAGCGGGACTAAGAGAGTGAGACCGAAGAAAGTAGAGATGATTGGGAAATTCATTCTATCATGTGGATGTAGTATAAACTATTTGGCTACATATATACCTACCTTGTTACTTTTAAAACAGACAGATTGATGAATGTAAAAACTTTATGGAGAGTGACTGCGACCAATTTTTTCTTGGTTCCTTTGGAATATTTTCTTTGCCATATGAGTAGTAGACTAAATCATATACTTAAGCATCATTCATTTCTTTAATCTAAAAATAGCCGCTCGCACGAATGAGAATATTATCTTATGTCACCTCACCTCACCTCAAACTCATTACTACTAATTGTGCTTAATTACTGAGGCTCTCTTCTCTTCTCTTCAACTAAAAATTCATTTCAGTTCCATTTAATTCAATTCAGTTCTGCTTAGTTATATTTTATACTATGATTCAGTTCAGTTCAGTTCAATTCAGAAAATTGCAGTTGAACATAGCCTAATTTGTCACTTACAAACATAAGATTAGGTAAAGCTTATGATGAATCGATCTTGCAAATTGATGTAGTATATTAGTATTAAATTGCTACTAGCACTTTATGAAGAGGATTAATTTTAAACAAAGGAGAGGATGATAGATAGATTCCGTTCCACTTTGCATCATGTGCTATTTAACCAGCTGTAATGACTTCTCTAACTAAAGGGATTAACTAATGTCTAATATTCCTATGGTGTAGTATTAATTACAGAAGATTTAAAATATGCTGTACTTTTCCAAATTTTCGCGTGCAATATATTACTACTACAACTTTTTAATGTTCTCTTTTTTATTATTATGTAAAAGGACTTGAACTTTAACTCTGTTAAATCATGATATTATGTTGTTAATTAAAAGGCATTTTTGTTAATACTGTTTGCGCTCAATGAAATTGAGTTGCGAATATTGCTTTTTGCATGCCTTAAGCTTCTTCATATGTTTAAGATTGCAAAATAATAAGAAAATGGAGTATTTATTGAATAAAAAGTTGTAAATGAGGTAGTATTTCAATTAAGTAAATAACGTATAGATAATTTATGAAATCACAAAGTCTAGGAAAATACCTGCTTTTCCATTAGGAATATGAAAGACCTATTTTAAAAAGTTTTTCGCGGTCAAACCAGCGAGCGGTCAGCGGTCAAACCGAACTTTTCCCTATATGCAAAAACCCATAGACACGGCATTAATTTCCTCAGTTATAAAAACCCACGGACACGACATTAATTCCCCCACTTATAAAAAACTCATAGACACGACATTAAATCTCCCAGTTATAAAAACTTACAGACACGGCATTAATCTCCCCAGTTATAAAAACCCACAGACAGATGCAAAAACTCACGGACACGACATTAATTCCCCTAGTTATAAAAACTCACAGACACGACATTAATTTCCTTAGTTATAAAAACCCACAAACAGATGCAAAAACTCACAGACACGACATTAATTCCCCCAGACACAACATAAATTTCACCAATTATAAAAACTCACAGACACAACATTAATTCCCCCAGTTATTCCAAATCGCCCTGATTTAGCAAAATCGGAAGCCTTTAATAGTGAGGGAGGAAGAGAACAAAATTAAAAGGACTCGAAACTGTCCAGCTGCGATCGAGGCATTGGCGGCGATAGTCCGCGACGGCGATTTACAAACTCTCCTCCCCTCGCCGACACCGACCGCCATGCCGCTCCCTCCTCTCCTCCGCCGCCTACTCCTCTCTCTCCGCCCTTGACCATTTCGATTCCCGATTTGTGAATCGATGGAGGAAAGGCGACAGTTGGCGTCAAGATTCCGGGAGTGGCGGAGGCGACAACGGTGGCGATGGAGAAGCGTGTGGTGGTGAACAGGCGGCGGCGTAGTGTGGTGGTTGTGAACAGCCGGCGTAGTGGTGGTGGTAGTTTTGGGGTTTTTGAGATCTGCCAGCCATTTAGTGTGTTTTAGGGTTTGGATTGTGATTTAGTGGTTTTTATAGGGTGACCGAGTTTTTTTGGTCAGTTGGAGAAACTGACCGCGAGCGGTTTACTATAAAAAAAAATCGGCCTTTCCATATTTAATGGAAAATCAGGCCTTATACTATACTTATAAATGTGTTTGTATGATAAGAAACAAGGACAAAGTTTCATTTTGGTAAGACTCGACATTTCTTTACATAAAGTCAGAAAGCTTTTAATGGAATACACCGAGAAGAAAAAAAGTGAATTATTATAAAACCAGTTGAAGGGGTAACAATTGGTTAATCCGACTAGCTACTATTCCGAATCTAACAAAATTTATTAACCTTAACCCTTAATCCTTAGTATGACCCCAACCAAGCAATCTGAACAGGATTTTAACATATATTCTCATTATGGTTTAGTCTTGGTAAAATGAGGTATAGTTCATTTGGTTAGGCTGAGGTGCCATAATTTTAGATGTTATGGGTTCGATTCCCGTCGAAAACGGAGAACGAGCTTGTGATCTAGTGTATGCTAGTTATGATAAATTGAGCGATGATGTAATGATTGATACGAATGATATATTAGTTTAATTGATGTAATACTATTGTAATAGTGATATTTAAAAAAAAAAGAGGTTTGATTGATGTAATACTATTGTAATAGTGATATTTAAAAAAAAAGGTCTAGTATTGCAAAGATGAAATGATAAGTAAGTCTCTGTTCTTTTTAACTTAAAACTCATTCAGTTAAGTTCCATTCAGTTCAGTTCAGTTCTGCTTAGTTATATTTTATACTACAATTCAATTCAGTTCAGTTTAATTCAGTTCAGTTCAGTAAATTTCAGTTGAAAATAACAGATCCTAAAGTTGGAGAAATCTTATGAAAGATCCTATTTGTTATACTAAATATTATCTTCCAACTTCCAGGTAGTGTAGCTAGCTTAATTCGATCCATTTCGATTAGATTTTATGCTAATATTGACTAGATAGTCATAAGGAAAAATCAGATATTATTATTTTTAACGATGCTATAAATCACTTTATTTATTGATTGACGACACATTAGAAAACCAGCATGCATCCTCAATTAGCCCTTAGATCCGATTAAGCATTGATTCACTACGCTTGGATTCTTATTCGCCAAGTATTACGCACTTATTTAATGTAAACTGAAGCATATACAATAGTTGTATACCATTAAGGATTTATAAATATGGGTAGGAGTAGCTAGGAGAATCTTTATATTTGCTTATACATTTAGAAGTGACACTTTGGATCGTCGCGGTTATTTATGGTCATATCTTTAAGTAATCATATACATACTTCACAAGTCAACATATGTTATTGTGCTCGCTCGGGGAGAATTTTAAGCGGATCACGCATTCTAATATTCCTTTATAGTAAAACTTTGAAACGTTACATTTTTTTCTTTTGGAGTTTTTAAATGATAATTATACGTTATACAAGACCAAATAAGCTACTCTAACAGTTTACAAGAAAAAGTTTGCAAATCATGTAACTTTATATTCTGAAATTCGCATTTTATCAAAAACCGGTGAATTTGAATATCTCTTATTAATGATTTGCACAATCCATTTCCTCTTATGAATTTATTCTTACATAAGAACTTAAAGTTAAGAGTAAGATAATATTATTCATACTAAAGTGTTCTTTTTTCAGAATTACATTCATATTATGTCAAAATTAAGCATGCCAACGGATTAAAAATTCACGCGTAAGTCTGCAGAGTACATGTGTGAATAAGTGAGAAAAACCACTATGAAAAGTGTGTGTTTATTTGAAGACAGTTATATCATTCGAAAGGAAAATTAGACACTGAACCCTCCCCCAATGATCTCACAACTCACTGTAACAGTGGATTTCACGTGAACATGATACAGTGAATGGTGAGTGAGATCATTGAAGGAGGGTCTAGTGTCTAGCAAACCCATTCGAAACTATACCATGTTACACGTCCAAAAGATTGTGAATGAATTAATTAGAATTGGTGTTTGGAGTGAGTGATTGAAGTGAATGTAAGCCCTGAAACATGTAAGAAGCAGCTAGCGTACGCCATGATAAGTCCGCATGTATGAGATTTAGAAGATAATGATATAATAATTGTCATTATTATAGAGCTTTGACTAGTGCTCGTTGAAGTAGCTAATGGAATTGCTTTGTGGATTATTTTAGTCCTGTCTCAACTAAATTTGGCAATTTATCCGTTTCACTAAAATTGTTACGATTTTTTGTTTTGGGCGTTTCACTAAGAGTGTTATATTTTCTTTTATGAAAATTAATTTTATAATAAAACTTATTTCTAACCACACATTTTCGAACCCACATGTTCTTTTCCATTCTATTAATATCTCATACTCATTCACCACCACATATTTATGGGGACCACATACTTCTATACATTTTCCTTAAAATTTATGTTTAACATTTCACTTTTAGTGAAACGATGGAGATTTGTTTAAGATCCGAATGACGTCCGTACAAATAGTAATCAGCCTTTAGATTTCAATTGACCCTTTTCCCTAGCCATTGGATTTGTCCACTTTGGTGGAGAATATTCGGACCAAGATTATACATATACCTCCATTCTCTTGGAGTCTTGGTTATCATAAGATGGGCGAATTATACACTTTGTTTCAAAATTCTTTTAAATTCTAAGACAAAAACTAATTTCATTTTCGCATATTGGTTTATTTTAAGAAAAATCGTATGTAGTTTTTAGTTAACTAAGACAATATAGCATGCGGTACTCAAATGAGTATTTTAAGGTATTGTATTTACTGATTTTGTAACTAAATTAAACTAAATATTTCATCCATCTTTTAAGAGTTTTTACTTGGTCGTCGGGACGGCCGTACCTCACGACCGGCCGTCGGTGCTCCAATGGAGCACCACGGCCGTCGGACGTGTTACCTCAAAATTCGGCCTTAACAAGGCGAATTTTGGGTCGTCCGACCATTAATTTGGATCGACGGTGGGCCCCCCCCCTTTTTTTATTTTTTTAAAAAAATTAATTTATCAAGTAATATTAAATAAAAATACCCCAATTTATATTTTTTCGAGATCTATAAATACAACTCATTCCCAACTCATTTCACCACACCTCAATTTCCTCTCATCTTCCACTTCTTAAACTCAAAACGTCTCTAAACTCAAACACATATCCAAACATGTCTGCAATTAATCACTACATCAACAACTTATCATCATCTAGTTCCGATGATGATGAGTTTGCACAATATGCTGATTCCTCTTCTTCCTCTTCAAGCACACTGGCCATTACTACTATACCCGTGCTACCAGACTTCTTATTCAAGCCACTCCTCACATAATCAACCACTGCGAGCAACAAAATCCACGAAGGAGGTCGGGGTATACGCGTGAATACATTGATCGGAAGAGGGAACATTTTGTTGTTCTACTCGATAACGATTATTTTGTTGAACGTCCAACATGGGGAGCGGTCAAGTTTTGACGTTGGTTCAGGATGCAAAGGCCATTATTTCTCCGGATCGTCGAAGCTTTAAAGCACGATTCGTATTTTCAACAACGCCGGGATGCTACAGGGAGGTTGGGTTTCTGGCAAATAGCAATGCACATCGCCATCCAAACTGACTTGCATATGGTGTATGTGCAGACATGGTGGACGAATACACTCGTGTAAGTCAAACGACTGGTCAAGAGGCATTGAAGGCCTTTTGTGATGGTGTTGTTGCGGTTTTTGGTCCTACATATATGAGGAGGGCCAATGCGGAGGATATACGTCAATTAGTCGAGGTGAACACTAGTCGAGGTTTTCCCGGCATGCTTGGAAGTATCGATTGCATGCACTGGGAATGGAAGAACTGTCCGTCGGGTTGGAAAGGGCAGTTCCAAGAAAAAAACAAGAGAGCCACACTTGTTTTGGAGGCGGTTGCATCCCAAGATACTTGGATTTGGCATGCTTTCTTTGGTGTTTCAGGGAAGTTGAATGATCGAACCATTGTGGTACGGTCACCGGTATTCGACGAATTACTAAGGGGAAAAGCTCCTGCTGTTAACTTTGAAGTGAATGGGAATCAATACGACATGGGGTACTATCTAACTGACGGCATATATCCTATGTGGGCAACATTTGTGAAGTCAATTAAGGGTCCTATCAATCCAAAACAGGCCAAGTTCGCAATGCGGCAAGAGGCGTGCAGGAAAGATGTCGAACGTGCTTTCGGAGTTCTCCAAGCACGTTTCAAAGTAATTAAGGATCCAGCATTGGCCCATAACCGAGAAGACCTTGCTAGGATCATGAATTGTTGCATTTGTTTGCACAATATGATAGTAGAGGATGAGCGACACTTATATCGCAACCACAAAGACGTGATAGCAGAATTCAATGATGATGTTGTAGAATTAGGCATCCACAACGATGAGCTTAATGCCTACACACGCAGGGATTCCTATATCAATCAAATGGATGACTATTTGAGCAAAAGGGCTAGAAAGTAAGGAGACCCATTTGAAGCTTCAAGAAGACATCATGAACCATGTTTGGTCTTTCAACCATGAGTAGTTCTTTTCATTGTAATGTGTTGTTGTTTATTTCATTTTTATGCATGTGTGTTGTTGGTTTGTTTCCTATTATTTGCATTGTAATGTTTGTTGTATTGTTGTTTGCATTCTTTGTCTTTCATGTCTTTGTTTGCAATGTAATGTTTGATGTATTGCTGTTTCTGAGTTAATTTCAACGAATATGCAAGTTCTTCATAATACGAATAGGCACCCCTTTTTATTTCACTGGAAATTAGACATTACAACATAGCACAAATACAACATAAAATAAAACCTAAGGATTTAATAAAACGTACAAACAACAAACACTAATTGAAAGACAAACAGACAATAAGGGGTGATTATGTTGCTCAATTATCCCCTGCGGGAGAATCCCTCACCTTGTATTGGAATGCCTTTGAACACGGGTGGGGGGCATCTTGCTGCATCTGTCATCGGATCCTGACACTTACATTTCTTAAACAACACCTTTAGTTGTTCAAAGAGTGGTTCATCTACCACGTAGTACCACTTAGCGTGACAGTCATAGGCCATTATCTCTGCCCAAACCTTCAAGTCGACTCGATTCCTACCACCACTGAAGCTAATGCAACCACGCCGTTTACAAGGCCAAGTGAGGATCCTGCTGTAGCAAAAGTACCTTGTATAGAGCTTCTCCACCTCAGCCTTCATGTCTTTCAATGTATAGTTGGCACCTTGCTCCACAAGCTGATTCTGCACCACCAGTAGGGCTTGTTCCTGCTTGTGAGGATAACACCACATCCTTAGCTGGGCACACTTCAACAGACTGTGAAGCATGAATACCACACTTTCCTTAGTCATCTTTCCATCGTATAAATGGAAGTCTTGATAGGTACGAGCAGCATTCTCTTGGGCTTCAGTCCATATTTGTGCATCAGGGATCATCGGCCTCCACGACGAACTGGAAGACATCTTGCAAAGAGTGTTTGAGTTGGAAATTTGATCTGATATTGAGTTGTTGGGTGTGAGGTTTAGATGAATAAGTGTAGTCTATTTATACTGAAACGAGTCAAAATTCATGTTGGAATTGAGACTTCAAATTCAGATGAAATTGATATTCACCTTGAAATTCAATCATTGGAATGAGGATTGATACTGTGTAGTCAGGTATCCAATGGTACCTTTGCTCATAATGTGTAGACAACAATCCTTCAACTAGATTTATTCTGTCTTGTTCTCATTTTGTTCATTCTGATTTCAATCTCAATAAATTATAAAACGAGTTTTAAGAATTCAATTTGAGTAATTTCAACTTCTAAACACTCTTATAATATGTTAAGCAAGTTTTAAAAAAAATACGAAAAAAATAAAAAAAACACTATTCACGGTCGTCCGACGCATTTGAATGATTTTTCTGCGTTAATTAGTTAAATCGGTCAGTCATTTCGATCAAGAATTATTCACGGTCGTCGACGACCTATTGGGAGTGGTCTAATGACACAACGCTATAAAAATGAACCAATTAAATTAGTAGGTCTTGCTCTGTTCTGGGTAAGAAAGGCTAATTATTGGACGCGTGAAAAAGTATTGGGTTGACGTGTTAAATATTGTAAGTGACTGCAATTGTAAACTACTGTAATAATTATTTTGGAAAAAAAATGTTCCAACAAGAAAGGAAAAGAAAAGAAAAGAAATTGGTCCGCTAGCTGCACGGTTAACCTAATTTTTATAATATATATTATTATAATAGATCAAAACATTGTTCCAAAACTCTGTCTCTGTCTAACACTCTAGCTACTATTGCTTAAT
Source organism: Plantago major (assembly GCA_026545765.1). Taxonomy (NCBI): domain Eukaryota; kingdom Viridiplantae; phylum Streptophyta; class Magnoliopsida; order Lamiales; family Plantaginaceae; genus Plantago; species Plantago major. The sequence goes on from CM048840.1 coordinate 3,546,794, forward strand.
TCTACAAATTCAGGTATTGCTTAATTCTACGTACAATTATTTAATAATAGTGGGTCTCATAGTTAATTGGCTACCAAACAAACGGCAATTTATGAATGTTAGAAAAGTTTGAATTTTCTAAAATATAAAAGAAATTATTTTCTAAATCATGAGTGGAAGTAATATATGAATAAAAAATGTAGCTTCTATAGCTACATATCAAATGGAACGAGATATGATGATTAGGTGAGAAGAAAGCTTGATAATTTAATTATTCAATAATTAATTCGACTTGATTTACCAAGTTTTTGTTTCCTAGGGGTAATTGAGGTCGATTCTTGGATTTCATCATAATCAATTATATGGCTGGTTGTAAAATTCAATCCGAAATATTGTATTTGTAGCCCGATCGAACGGCACTACAATAGACCTAGCTCTTTTAAAAAATCCGCTACATGCCGATTGTTATTATTTAATTTTTGTAGCATGAAGATATACTCCCTCCATTTCAGAAAAAGTGTTACATTTCTTTATTATTCGGTATCGCGTTTGTGTCAATTTCTTAAACGATATGAATAAATAAATTATTAAAATTATATAATGAAAATTTAGTAATTAAATTTTTATTATATGATTTTATTAAATTATTCTTATTATCGCTTATGAATAATTATAACTCAAGGCAGTTAACTTAAAAATCAAAATGTAATATTTCTCCTGAAATGGTGAGTGAAATATTCATATCAACCGAAAGATAAAACCATACAAATTACTAGCATTAGTATAATTATGATCCATATAGGTGGCAGCCTGGCCCAATTTCTAAAATGACTGACTACATTACCGGCCATTGGGCTCTATTTTAGCCTCATTGCATAGACGGACACATATTGGATTCTTTTAACAAAGTGTATAACTCCCAAGTTCAAACGTTTTCTCCTTCCCCACTCGTTTCTTTTTTTCATTTTCCTCACCCTCTCAAGCAAGTGTTAAACGACCAATTAGTCGATTCTACATGCCGTATGCGCAGTGCAGACTACTCATTGTTCACAAGGGGCCGGGAGACGGGCAACTTGAGTTTAATGCAAGCGGGGTATTGTTGTTTCTTCTAGGAATTCATTAGTTGCTTTCGTTTTTGTTTGTATAACAAGTAACAATAAGTAGTTCATCTTCCGATTACTTCCAATATTTATACAGGTTTCACTAAACTATTAACCGATAACAACAAATTGTACATTATCTCAAAATATTAATTTGAAAATTTTGGTTTTACCCCATTTTCCTTTTGATGTTTCTCCTCATTTTCCCTCAAATTGGGACAAAAAAGCCTCACATTCCTACCTTTTTCAATTAGGACAAAACTTATACTCTACATTATATTAGAAAAAAGGAAAAGAGAAAAAAAAAAGAGTGAAAAGATCTTTCTCTACGATCTATGTTCTGAAACTGACAAGTTAATCTGGATAAGCATGTACTTGGAGATCTTATCGAGTCGAACTCACTAGAAAAAGTTTGAGATCTAGACCGTTAAACCTAAAACAAAAACAAAAAAGTTTGACCGGTTCACTAAACTTTTATTAAAGAAACTAGAAAATGTTTAGATTTTAAAACTATACGCTTAACTGTATGGGTACGTCATATTTTATGATTATTATAAACAATACTGCATATTTATGACATCAATCGAGTTAATATATCAGGTTGAATTGAACATCCAATAAGAATGCCGGGTCAATTTTTGTATCCGGATTTCAAAACATACAGCAGAACAGTAGCTAGATCTGTGATGGTTTAGACTTTAGAGTATAGAATAACAATATGGCCATAATTTAGTATTAACGTCAACTACACGATGAATGGTCAATAATTTTTATAGATAATAACGTGGGTCTAAGTTATCGCCCACAACAAGAAGGCGATGCATCATGTTGCTGTGTCACATGCTTTCCATGCTCTGATTTCAAACTTAACGCGTAGCAAGATCATTGGTTACAATTTGGCTATTTAGCCTACAAGTCCAAAACTCTAAATAGGTTACATATTTGTCCATTAATTTAGTAGGCCGCTTAATTTCTACGTTACCTACCTTAACAAACCGATTTACTTTTACAACTGAAAACCATTATACGCAATCGATAAATCAGTGCAAAACAGTTGCCCATAACATTCATTACATATCACTATTATATTCAGAGGTGGATCCATAATTTAAAGTTCGGGAGTCAAACTATATACTCCATGCGAGTAGTTTGAAGGTTAAGAGATACAAACTCTTAAATCATCGAAAGTATTACCTATAAAAAAAAATATTTTTAAAATTTAGGGGTGGACGAATGCCTTACTATACCCCATGCTGGATACGCCTGGTTATATTAACTAATTTATTAACTGCTTAATAGTTGATACTATCCTCAAACGGGTCACACAAATAAAGGTTCCATATCTATTTTACTAGTATAATAATTTCTCTTGGGGGTTTGAATTAAGGATTGGTTTTGGAATGTTTTGGTCAAGTGAGAAATTTTAAAAGAAGTTGGTTTAAGTAGTCTTTGATTCCTCCATTGAGAAGGCCCTTTAGTATATAAAAAATGTGCATATAGACTATTCATAAATTTTGAAATAAGTTGGAGTAGTTTAACTCTCGCTCTTTTCATTTGAAAACTCATTAATTTCAGTTCAGTTGAGTTCTGTTTAGTTGTTTTTTACACTACAGTTCAGTTCAGTTCAGACGAAAATAACATGACCTAAATAGCTAGTATATTAGTCTTTGATTCCTTTTGTTGCAGTCCCTTTGGTTTAAATAGTATTTTTATTTGGAGAAAAATAGTAATGACACTTAGTCACTTACTAATCTGTAAAATGACTTCATAATATTTCACATACGGATAAAGTTCATCTCATTGGGGTGAAAGTGTTACTACTACAAAATTATAAGATAGTGTTTTCTGTTTCAAATTGAATAATTTAGTTTGTTAACTACATGAACTGCGTAGTAATATAATTGAGATTGATATCTTATAAATAAGTATTTGACAAATTATTATTATCTATTATTTTGATTTATAAATGCAATGTCATTTTCTCTTCTTAGAAAACGAAAATACCACGTTAAACTGAGGCAAGGAAAATGCATCAACATCAACAAGACAACCACTTGGAGCAGATATTCCAATTGAACATTAAAATGCGCTAATAGAAATAAAGACGATACAATGATGTGACGAACAAATCAATACTATACTACATATTGTTACAAAGAAAATAAACTACTATTATGCCATAAACACCTGTATTTCTCTAACCTAAATACCTAACCTAACAATGATTAAAAAATAAAATTATAGGTTATCATAATTTTATTAATATACTAAATCCGTCCTTTATCTACTTTAACTTTGGACACGTAAAATGAATAGAGTGTTGTTATAAAATTATATATTACAAACAAGAGTACTTTATCACTCTATATTACTTAGCTTGATTGTTTAATGTGACTTTTATCATTATTATATAATATCTTTAAAATGACAAATAAAAATAAGTGTACAACTCGAGCGAGGTTGGAATTGGTAAAAGTGTACAAGTTTTATACTTTCTTTCGTCATAGATATTTAAAACTTTGATTTTTGATTAAAACTTTTCATTTTATTCTGAATTAATTTTAAGAATCGTAAAATGTTGATATTTTTATATAATGAAACTTCAGGGACTAAATTTTCATTATATAATTTAATTGAACATTTTACATTTGCATTTAAGATTAATCGTAATAAAAGATAAAAAAAAAATCAAAGTGAAAAATCGAAGACGAAATAAAAAGGTAAGTACAATAAGTTTGGCATTGAACTGCAAATTCAATTCGAATTGAGTTATGGAGTTGATGAATAGTAACTAAACTTTTGAAGTTTGTGTTTGGTATTAAAAATATGTATAATGTTTTAGTAGTGTATTTGAGTTTAAAAATTTTGAATTTTAAAATTGATGAATAGTGATTAAATTCGAGTAGAATAGTGTACAGGTTAATAAATAAACACAAGAAATTGATAGAACTCAACACAAATTGAAAAAACACAACTCAAAATTCGAAAACACAAGTCAAGTTGAGCCGAACACCATGGTAGTACTATTAAACTCGTGATAGCGAAGGAAACTTGATGCACATGCAGTTGATTGGACAAAGCAAGAAAAGAAAGGAAAATGTGTAGATAGATTATTGTACATGTAGAACACACACACAAGTTATACAAATTACCTACCAATTCAACACCACACCACACCTCTCTCTGCTTTGCTTCCTTCTTCTCTGCTTTGTTCTTTTCATTTTCTTGTATTGTCTTCTCAACACCAACTTCTTCTTCATTCTTAACCTTTCATCAACAAGCTAGCCCTTTCTATCTCCTCCAAACAACCATCAAGACCTTCTTACCAATTCAAAAGGTACATACTTTGGTGAGTCTTTCATATCAGACTTTGGTATAGTACTTGATTATATTACATATTTACATTTGAGCCATCATAGTAGCATAGGCTTTGATCAATCACACAATCAATCTCTATGTAAGTCGATGTTTGCTTATTGTTGAGATCTGATACTAGAGCAGCATTCAGTGACTAGTCCTTCATTTTCTTCTGCCAAGATTGGATATTGGGTTTAAAATGTTTCTGCTATAGATATTGGGCTATCTTAATTTTGTTTGGTTTACAAATACATAGCTACAGTTACAAGTACATTCTTGAACGATTGATTCATTCTGGGTTTTACTGTTTTTGTGTCGATTTGAGCGAGATAGCTGTTAAAGTTGAAATCTTTTGACATGGGTGTTGAGATTGAGGGGTGGAATCATGAGGATAAGGCAATTGCTGCAGCTGTTTTAGGGACTAAAGCTTTTAACTTCTTGATGTCTAGCAAAGTCTCTGCTGAATGCTCACTCATGCCCAATGGGGATGGTGAGAAGTTGCAGAACAAGCTCTTAGATCTTGTTGAGCGCCCTAATTCTGCCAATTTCAGCTGGAACTACGCCATTTTTTGGCAGCTTTCGCGGTCTAAGTCGGGGGACTTGGTATTGGGATGGGGGGACGGTTGTTGTCGTGAGCCTCGGGAGGATGAGGAGTCGGAAGTTACTCGATTCCTCAAAATGAGATTCGAGGATGACTCCCAACAGAGGATGAGGAAAAGTGTTCTCCAAAAGTTGAATTCTTTGTATGGTGAGGAGGATGAGGAGAGTTGTACTTTTGGGTTGGATAAGGTTACTGAGACTGAAATGTTCTTCCTTGCTTCCATGTACTTTACTTTCCCCAAGGGAGAAGGCGGTCCTGGGAGTTGTTTTCGATCCGGTGACCCTGTTTGGATATCTGATGCCTTCAAGTCCACCACGGACTATTGCGCTAGGTCGTTCTTAGCTAAGTTGGCTGGTATGCAAACTATAGTTCTGGTTCCGGTTGACATTGGGGTAGTTGAACTAGGCTCTGTTCGACGTATTCCTGAAAGCACGGAGCTGACCAAGATGATCGGGTCTACCTTCTCATCACGTATGAGAGCAAAGCAAGTTGTGCCTGTTGTGACAATATCCGATGAGAAGGAAGATGATGCGGTTAGACCTGATATAGTCGTTGGCAAGATTCCTCATGTTGTTCCTCACCAGGATTGTAATTTGGCTCATATGCAGTTTAAGGAGAAACTCAATTTCAGGAAAGTGGAAGAGACGGCGTTGGAGCTAAGTTTAAATGGGAACAAGCCGATGCCCTTGTCAAACACCCATAACGGTTTTCATGGACAAGCTGCAACATGGGGACAGAATGGTAGTTTAAAGCCTTTGAACCTTGTTGAGTCATTTAGTCCTCACACCTCAGGAAAGAGTGTTCCGGGCCCTGCTGCCAATGGGGCGAGGCAAGATTCTTGGCTTAACAGTTTCCAGCATCGGAAGTCAGTACAAATGCAAATTGATTTTAGTAGGCCAGTTATATCCCAGCCGCATAGTGTTCGTGAGGATGAGCATTCAGACGATGATGGTTCGGGCAAGGAAGAATTTGCAGGGATATTGGAAGACGCAAGGGCTAAAAAACGCAGTCGAAAGGCATCCAATGGGAGAGAAGATGCCCTCAATCACGTATTGGCAGAGAGACAGCGGAGAGAGAAACTGAACCAACGTTTTTATGCACTGCGGGCTGTTGTGCCGACTATCTCCAAGATGGACAAGGCTTCCTTATTAGGAGATGCTATTGCTTACATAACCGAACTTCAGAAAAAGGTCAAGGACATGGAGGCTGAGACGGAAGAATCAGCTTCAGAAGCTCAGCCAAACAGACAAGTTCAAGAGTCTGTCCCAAGGATCGATATTCAAGCAGGCTGCGATGAAGTCACCTTGAAGGTTAACTGCAAGATGGACACCCACCCTGCATCAAGGATCATCAAAGCAATCAATAATGCACATGCAACTGTCGTTGAGGCGAGATTCACTACAAGAAATGAAAAGGTGTATCATACGTTTATTGTAAAGTCACAAGGAGCAGAACGGCTAACCAAGGAGAAGTTCACAGAAGCATTCTCAGAGAAGCTGAACCCCTCACCGCAGTTGTCGTCTGTTGGGTAATTACCTGTTTACTGGGTTACATATTCTACAAAATTTACTCAATATGTAGTTCACAAGGCATTTTGCTGAGTTTTTGACGTACAGCAATTAGTGCTATAGCTATACGAAAGTAAGTCTCTGACCGTAGAGATAGCATCTTTTTGTTTGTTGTAAGAACACCATAGTCGAAAGAGTTGTTACATTTCACTTCCTTGGGTTTCTTATGAGGCTGCCTGCGTTTCTTATTGGATGATACTTTCTGATTTAGTCTAACGGGAAACATTAGTTCTTTGTTAACGGCAGGGCGAAAGTGTAATTAAAGTGTCAAAAAACAAGAAACAAGGAGTATACTTTTGTGTTAACAAAAACTGCTCTGTAAGTATCATTTCTGTAGCTATGTACTATGTTGCAGTCAGGTTAAAGATCTGAAAGTGAAAATAAGCAACATTCTTTTTGTAAACATAACTGAATTACATTCCGCATCGTGCAATCCTCAACTTGGTGTGCGCGTGCTCCGAAACTCTCTGGTTCGCATTCTGATTTGCCATATTCAGCAAATTGGAGAGGTTGGAATAAAAGGATCAAACATGCTTTTTCTGGCTTTCCGATTCTCCTGAAGTCGCGTTCCAATCCCTTATATTGAGAAAATGGGAGAAATTATGGCCAATGGAAAAATGGGCATTGGGGGATCAGCACCGGTAATCTTTGAACAAATCGAATTACAAACAGTAGCGAATCACGTTTAAAAAAAAGAACAAATCACACTAAAAATGTACAAATCACATTCCAAATTAAACATAGTGAAAAAAATGTTACAAAAATCAATGAACCAGCTTATGTGATTTTCTGGCGAATCCATTCTCCACAATCGCGAACCGCGTTCACGTTCCGAATGCTCCGCGAATCAGGTAACTCAGATTCTATTAGCAGGGTGGTCGGTAGCATGCACATGGGTCGTGTGAGTTTAATAGTATAGTACTAATGAAAACGGCATGTAAGGAACATGTGTACTGGACCAAGTAGTTGGTGATAAAAAATCAAATGAAACACGCAAGGTGTAGTTGTCAAAACGTGTAGAATGTGGAAAGCAACTACCCGACCCATCTTTATTCATGTTATTCGTATCTAGTCCGGTTTCTGCACATTTCTGTGAGCACGTTGTTTTCTATTACTCTAAAGTCTTCTTGCTATCATCATCTTTACCAACAGATTCATGCCACCATTGCCAAATAAAATTATTCTTAATTATGCTGACAGGCACTTCTACAAAGAATATTAGTATTTCTCTTGTCCCATAGATCCCTGCCAAATTAGTTGCTTGCCTTTTGTGCTCATTCACCAGCTATATAAATGTTTGCTTACCTTGGAGAATCAGCCTTCAACTTAATGGATGCTTGCAGGACATTAGGATACAAACCATTCCAATCAATTTACATGTAGAATTCAAGTAAATGGTGTACGCAGACAATAATTTAACACTGCCTGTTCAAAATCTTGACAAATGTCAACTTTGTCAAGGGGAAAATACAGGCCAAAACTACATGGCAATGGAAAAATTCCACCCGGGCGACAAGCACCCCAATATATTGTACATATTCTACATCACAAGTTATGTTCAAAATAAAACAAACTCAACTAACTAAAAACTCTAGAACAACACAACTACCATCTACTTTCAAGGGATGAACAGCACTCTTATTAGTACAAGTCTTTAGTCTCTATGTATAGTGCATGTTATAAAGCTTTATACTTGCAACTGACATTCCTCATAGAAGGCCCTGGACACGGACTGTACGCACAAACTTTCAGGCAGTTCATGTGTGATCGCCCATTACTTTTCTGCTTGAAGGTGGGGAGGTACTTCTTGAAATAAATTAAACGTGCTCTGGTAAATCTGGAACTCCGGAAGTTCCATTTGCTGTCTCAGTGATGTTGGCGTCTGCATTCCGAGTTCCATTTTCCTTTTCATTGCTCCTCTCTTGCTCTGGTAAATCTGGAACTCTGGAAGTTCCATTTGCTGTCTCAGTGATGTTGGTGTCTGCATCCTGAGTTCTGTTTTCCTTTTCATTGCTCCTCTCGATTGAGTTTGCCTCTGTATGTGGGCGGAGAACTCTATTGTCTTTAGTTTTGCTCTTTTCGCTGCCATCAAACTTACGGTCAGGACAATCTCTTATGATGTGCCCGTCTCTATGACAATTATAGCAAACTCTCCTTTTTTCTTGGCTGCTCACTTTAACTATGCCGTCAGTCTTTTGATGCTTAAAATGACTCTTCTCATAGTTTGTTTCTCTCATATAGCGTCTACGAGACTCTTCTTCATCCTGAATACGGAGCATCAACACATTGAGGGGCAAATGATCCTCATGCATCATTCTAACACGAAAGTCCTTCCAGGAAGGTGGGAGCTTGGAGACTATGACACTAATATGGAAGTTTTCATCTACCCAGGTCCCAGAGGACAGTATAGAATCTGCAATCTTGTGAATTTCTTGAACCTGATCAAGAACTGATACCCCATCAGCCATCTGAAAATTAACATATTTGCTGATCTGAGACCTTTTCGTTCCAAAATCTTCATCATATACTAATTTGAGTTCCTCCCAGAGGTCTTGAGCACTGTATCTTTTTAGTGAATACAACTGGAAAAGACCGTCACATAAAGATTTTAAAATGTGCTGCCGGCACATATAATCATCATCAACCCACCTCTGAATGTCTTCCTGGGTCTTAGCCCGTTCATGAGAACTAGCTCCTCGACTGAAAGATACTCTTGGGCACGGCTCAGCAAGAACATATACAAGGTTCAACTGCTTCAGGAATAATTCCATGTGAAGCCGCCAAGTATGGTAATTTTTGCCATCAAGACGAGCAGTTTGTATAGGAACCAGTTTTTCAGAATGATTTGCATTAACCTCATAATGCATGTTTCCTGGAGAGGGAGATACAGAAGGCCTGGTAGAATCAACTACCGTATGTTGTCTCTCAGCTGAAAACTCTTCATGTGACCCAAATGTAGCGATTAACCTGGATCTCGTTGCATTTTGTTTGGTATTGGCAGAATCCTTCTGGTGAGGACCGGAAGCAACAACAAACCCAGATGTGTTAACCTCGGTTCGTTGCCTCTTGCTAGGACAATGAACAGGGTCAATCGAATCGGAACTACATGCCCCAACTTGGCTATTACAAGCAGCAGAATCAGCTGGTAAATTTGTAACCTTTCCATTGTTCTGCTCTGCAACAGCTCTCTTTCTGCATTTTAGGTGAAAAGTAGTTTATAATACTTGTATTTCTGGTTCGCATAATTTTTATTCTTTTTCCCCTTTTGGGTTATAATTGTATATATATAATAGACGGGTTTCACTGAGTAAAGATTTCTGAGTTTCTGCTAGAATGAAGTTATTCTAGTCAAGCTCAGATAAGAACAAAATCCTAACCTCACGAGAGATTCCATTTTCTCTATGGCTTCCTCTATTGAAGGAAAGTTATTCCTGAAGATTGACCATTCAGCAACAGTCAAGCTCATCCCTGAGTTAACACCTGAACAAAGACATTCATATAAATATAAAACCTAATCAAAAGACCAGAATGTAAGGGGGGCATTCAAGTGATGGAAGTAAACCTTCATGCATCAGGTAAGTATCTAATATAAGAGCAGGTAAGTGTGGAAACTGGAAAGATTGTCCTTGTATCTAAAATATCTGTTCTTGTAATTTGTAATAATAGAAATCAGAATGTATCAGTGTTTAAGAAACAGTAAATATAATCACCTTTTCTATTTTGCATGCGTCCGTCTTTGGTGATGGAATCCCGGAATGAGACCATGGCTTTCCCATTTGAGTCATATACAGTCACTCTCTTTCGATCTGACAACTGCACATCCAAGAGAGAAGCAGTGTTATAGACTGCAACACAAGATAACTTATAACTCAAATCTTAAGCATGATATCAGACAGCTTAAATACGTATACCTCAAAATGAGGTCAGTCTTGCCCGGTATCTTCAATAATTGTGATGTATGTAAGACAGTAACTACTGGCAAAAAACTCTTAACTGTTGCACACTAACAGCTTATATACATTTCTTATCACATTCTATATCCAAAGTTACTCCATGTAAAATGCTGCGATAAATTAGCCTCGCAAGCAACCATTTTTGCAGTTTGTCATGTATAATGGATGTTAGATGTAATCTGCTACTTTATAAACACTATACATGTGTAACCTTCTTAAGCATGCAACCGGCTTATTAAGTCCTCCCTTAATAAGTAGTTCGAGACAGACCAGTACTCCAGTAGCATTTACTGACTTAGTCCATCGATCATGCAAGTCTAAATTGACTGGATAGTTTTTGATTGGTTGTAACAATGCCTGAGACCTGAGTATGATCACTCTAATAAATGAGTAGGCACATTAATAATTGCAATCAGCCAATACATGCTATACGATCTCTAAAATGTACATTAACTCAAAACCCAAGGGTTACTTTGAAGTTGAACTAATTGCTCTATAGTATGTCTCTTTCAAAAAAATATTACTCTATAATAAGTTTATATTCTGTCTGCATATGATGATATGATGACAGCAAGGTTTTAAACTTTAAAGCATCCATTAACTACAAAGGTGAGGCTGTCTGTCCGGCTACAAATTTAACCCCCAAACTTAAACTTGGAAGGAAGTCCCCGTGTAATAACGTGTCTAAATAATACTGACATTCCGATGGCAGTATGCATTTGAATTTCCAACCGAATGTTTTCCCCGTGCTATTCTAATACCATTCAATATTGCATTCGCTTTTCCTATTTACAAAAGATAACGCCATCCTGAAACTTCGGCGGCTTTTCACCCACGTTAGATTTTCATTCACCTCCCTCATGACCCAATAGACTGACACTAAGAATTAATAAATGTGAAATTCTTAGGAGAAACCAGTTTTCCTAACATTAGAGAAAACAACATCACCACCACCCAAACTGTTTGACACATTTCCCTAATTTACACCCGGCCGAAGCAGTTTTCCCTAATGCTTAGTAAACACTGATTTTCCCTTAGACTTGTGCTTAACATATTCATCAATTGGGACTCCAAACTCGTTATCATCATCGGTTCGTTCCTATGAACATGAGCATTTACATTTACTAATAAGAACATGAGCTTTTACATTTATTTACTAATAGTAATAAGAAGAAAAAGAGAGAAAAAAAAAAAAGCAAATCAGCGATGATTTTGGATGGTGATGAATTGATGATGACAGTTCCAAATTAACAGCACAACAAAAACACAAAAAGCAAAAAATCAAATCAAGAGTAGCGCAACACAAGAAGCTGAAAAGTGAAAACAATTTGAGGAACGAAATTAACCTGACAAATAAGCTTCCCAGTGTAATCCTTAGGCAATTCAGCACCGTCATTGTTGCCGTTGTCATTGTTAGCACTGGTGTTGTTATCGGCTCCTAAGAGGTTGCGGACGGCAGTGGAGAGAAGGAAAATGTCGACGACCTGGCGAATTAGCTGCTGGACGGCGAATCCGGAGAGGTCGAGGCCGAGGCGATGGGCGGCGGCGGATCGGACGGAGAACTCGGTTGCAGTCTCCAGGTCGGATGTGGCCAGGATTTCGCGAACTGATTCTTCGATTTTACTCCATGTTGATTCGTTTAAGCTCACTGGTTCACCTTCTTCCATCATTGATTGGTTTGGAAGAGGTGACTGACTCACTGTAAATTGATTGTTAAGGGTTTGGGGTTTTGATTGAGAAAGAAGATGTACTATTGATTTTGGGGTGTGTGTGTGTGTTCGTCTAGATTTTGCAAAACGAACGGAAACTTTGAGAGACAAATGTATGTTCTTTTCAACTGAAATTTCTTGAATCGAATCGAATCGAATGGGCGAATCGAATGAATCGAATCGAAATTGAAACTAATCGAATCAAGAAATTATTGTGTAATAATAATAACAATTATATGATGGTATATATAATCACAATTAAAAAATATATTATTTTTATCTTTCTCACATTCTTCCTCTTTTTTCGTCATTTTACATTTTTATTTATTATTGTATAACAAACTTTAAAACCAATGCGTGGAAGGTCTTTTTATACGATCGCCGAATGGAAGACACATATCAAATATACGTGATTGTTGCTACCTTCACTCTGCATAATTTTATGCGCATGTGTAAACTTGAAATACTAGTTTTGCAACATGATATCAATGTCCAAGGTGGAGTGGATAATGATTTATTGAACCCGACAAGGAAAGAAACGATGAACATGGTGCATGGCGATGACATTGAGAATTTGGCCTATTCCAAGCGATATAGAGCAGAAGATAATATAAATAGGAAGATAATACAGAGGAATAAATGCCATTTTCAATATTTGTGATATATAATATTATTTTATAAAGTTTGGTCGATTTTGGTTTGGTTTAACTTGTTTTGGAGTTTTGACATGTAGATTTTTGTGAGTTCAAATTATATCTTTCTTTATTTCATTGATCTACTAAAAGTCGTATTAAAAAGAAAGAAAGAAAAAAGTTGAAAATAACTCAATTGGATAAATTTTCTTATTTTCGTCTGAAAGATCGCATTGTAAATAAATTATAAAATAATATTAATAATAATAATAATAATATTATTATTATTATTATTATTAACAACAACAACAACAACAACAATAATAATAATAATATGAATTTAATGAATCGAATCGAATCAAGACGAATCAAGGCAATTTGGCGAATCGAATCGAATCGAATGGGCCAATCGAATGAGTTTTCAGTTGAAAAGAACAGAGCCTGAGTCTGACCTAGACGTTGACACGTAGTAGTCCCGAAGGATTCGAAACCTGAAACACGTTCCATTAAATTGAACTAGTTCGGATTAAAACGTCGGTCGGCTGTTAACAATCGTTTGAGTTTAATGATGGTTACGAAAATGATTTTGTATGTCCATGTATTTTTATTAAAAGATCTCAATCTTAGTTCGTCATAATTGTTTGTTTATATGGACCACTTTGAACTCATTTCAACTTCTAGGAGAGGCCAACGAGTGAATAATTAATATGGGTAGAGATGTTAACGGTGGGATTCGATTCCTGAACTTTTTCATGTGCATGAAAGAATTTCATCTCATCTACAAGGTAGAACTTTGTAGAGAGGTGTTGTTTAGCCATTTATATTAATATACTCCAATACTCCCCCGAACCCAAGTTGGACGTGAGTTAGGGGCTCTGATAATAGAATTTCATCTCATCTAAAACCTCAAACTTTTAGAAAGGCGTGGAATCAATCCACTTATATTAATTTATCTAACAATATCAATCAACATACACAACAAAAGGCATGAGCATTTGTCATAAGCTTCTATAGCAAGATAGAGTTCTTCTCCATCTCAAAGGCATTGAAACGGTATAATGCACCCCTTACGATACCTCCAAGGAACAAACAAAAACGGGGTTGTATTATCGCAAAGCCTCCACCTCAGGACTAACGGGTTACGCAGATGCAAGATACTCCCTCCGTCCCGATTTCAACTTCCCGCATTTTATTTTTGGGATGTCCCAATTTCAACTTCGCATCCCTTAAATGGAAAACTTATCTCCTACTTTATTCACCATCTCTCATACTTTATCCACTCTATTTCATATTTTATAACATCTTTCCTATTTTATTCACCCTCCTCTTAAAACTTGTGTCCAGACCCGTGGGAAGTTGAAACTGGGACGGAGGGAGTACTTGTCTCATCCTCATAATTGCCGATCTCAAATAGGTTACATGTTCACATATGTGGTGGAAGGACTATTTCTTCACGTTCTGCAAAACAAATGATGGTTGCTACTTCTTCCAATCATGCACAACTCCTAGCTATCCATGAAGCAAGTCGTGGGTGAATTTGGATGAGATCAGTCACTCACCACATTCGTAAAATGTGTGGACTTCCTCCACTTGAGAGCTTTCCAACTATAATCCACGAAACTAATGCAGCATGTGTTACTCAGTTAAGGTAAGATTTCACCAAAGCTGATAGGACAAAACATATACTATCCAAATTATTCTTCACTCATGAACTTTAATAAAGTAATCATATCCCTGTACAACCAATCCGCTCGAGTGAAATAATATAACCAATAGGGGAGTGTCGGAGTGAACTACGCACAATTTTTATGACGTGCATTCAAGGGATGAGCATTAATAGGGAGAGTGATTTATAAAACATTTCACTTTAACCATTAATGTTTCCTTTAATTAATGTTTCATCTTAAGTGAATGCCCATAACGTATGTAGTTATTTCAACATTTATATTTGCCTATAAAAGGTGTTTTGTATGATGAAGAAAGACACAACTTTAGAATCACATTTCATCATATATACGTTTCTCCATCTTTATTTCTTATAAAATGTTTTAGATTAGGAGTTCTAACAATTCTTTTGTTCTTAGGAGTTCTAAAGAATAAGAATTCACTTCATCCGTATAAATTAGGTGAGTTATAAAAAATTTCACGTATAGTACGCATATTGCTATACATTTAATATATGAACCGAAATTTCATTACACAGATATTTTGATGAAGGGCGCATGAGGCATTTGATCACTGTTTAAGGTTAAATGTGACCAGTTGTTATAATCTAACAACTGAAGGAACTAACTTATCGGATGAGGCTATTTTTGGGAGCCCAAACTACTTTCAAATTGTTTGGAGGAAGGTTGGTTTCCTGCTAGATGTTCTTCAAAAGGGATATAACATCATCTTCACGGTATGTACGTTACATATCGTTTTTTATCGTGTTTCTGATTTGAGAAGTTACAAGTCATTTAGCTTACCAGTTCTCAATTTCAGCAAACTCATTAGCTACCTGATAACTTTTTCATTCCCAAATCAATTGTTCGATTTGGATTATTGGCTAATGCTATGCTTCCGATTCATGTAATTCGTTTGTTGATGCAGGACGCAGACGTGATGTGGTTACGGAATCCACTTCTAGGATTTCTTCCAGATACCGAATTCCAAGTTAACAGCGACGTATATGTGGCAGGCCAAACTACTGATGCAGCTAATACAGGTCTCATGTATGTAAAATCGAGCAATCGAACCATTGAATTTTTCAAATTCTGGTACGCCTTACGAGTGAATTATTCCTCATTCACGCACGATCAAGAAGCGTTCCGCAATGTAATGCACGACCCGTTCCTTAATGAGATTGGTTTGGAGATCAAGTGTTTGGACACAGTTTTTTTTGGGGGGTTCTGTCAGCCTCATATCGATCTTCGTCTAGTTTACACGGTTCATGCTATTTGTTGTATTGGGTTGCCAGACAAATTGCATGATCTCAGATTACTGCTTGATGACTGGAAAACGTATATGGCTTTGCCAGATGAGATTAGAAACCTTCATCAACCAGGAGTATCTGTTCCTCAAATTTGCGGGTAAATTCACTAATAAGCTGCTCCACTTGTTTGCAAAAGTTTTAACTTTTTTAAAGTTTTTTTAAGACTGTTTGGCTAACGATTAAAACCATGAAAATCTGGTTAAAAACGCCTAAAATTTTCATGAACTCCGAAGTTTTAATTGCTTACTTCTTCATTACTTGGTTTCCCACTGATTTTTATTGTATGCAATTATGTTAGGGGCGTCTCTTCCGACGTTTTTATTACATTCAGAAGGCTCAATTTCAAAAACCTATTTAATTGAACTCCAGCAATCTACCTCTCTACTATCCTTAATTTATTTTTAGCACATTCGAATAACTAAATCTGTGTTCTTTGATGTTATCATGCAGGCGGAAAGGCAAGAAGTAACAAGCAATGCAAATCTAGTGGCATGAAATTGATGTTCCATATGAGAGAATTAATATCTATTTATTATTAATAATCTTTATTCTAGGTTTCAATGTAATTAATACATTAACGTAAGATATGAATTTTGACATGTAGTGCAGGATACTTTAATTGTATACTGTTTGTAGTCTAACATCATTTCTCTTTCCGAAGTAAATTAACCTAAAGAATGGTGTTCTTAATGTGGCGAGCCGAGTAATTTAATTATAATTTGATTCGAGATCAAGTTTAATGAAGTCGAGCTTCAACTCGCCGCAAATAAGACTAAAATTGAATTTAAGCTCAAGTGACTTGTAATGAACTCGAGCTCGAACTAAAGAACGAGGGAAGGAATAAATATAAAAAATATAAATTAACTAAAATAACGAGGTCTATCCGGACACATAACCCTCACACAAGACCCTAATATAAATTCTGCACTTGGACCAGTCTGAACTCTATATGGACCCACTTAGACCCGAAACTTTTCAAGGGTCACGGCTGGATCCGAGGCTTGTTTAGGTCCCAGACCCAAACCCATTAGTTAGGGTAGGAAGAATGGTATAGTATAGGTCTAGATCCACATACATAACAGGGTGCGGGTACAATCTGTACTCATTAGGTGAAACTTGAAAGAGCACAAAATAAGGCTCGAGCTCGTCTCCATTACCTTAATGAACAAGTTGAATTCGATCCTTAATGATCCACGTCAAGTACTTGTGAAGGCTCGACTCGCATGATATCCATAGTTGTAACTAATATCTATTCACGTATATGATGTCAACAAAGGTATACTTGGAAAACTTTTCATTTGTGGGGTCGAATGTAAGAAGTTATTAACGATGGAGTCTCATAGTGAACTCGGGAAGGATGGGTTCATCCAAAGTGGAAATAACAATTCTATTTTCAACTATTTGCAAGTACATCATGGTTTTAGTTTTCAATCGCGCACTTATATATATAGCTAATATCAAACTCCATATGAATATAAATTTGAATTATATTTTTATCAAATAAGTCTAATTTTTATGTATTTTGGTGTGGCTGGCTGGTGTGGATGTTAATTTAACCAAATCAAGACCTAAAAAGAAAGGTCATTACAATCATGCTCTTTGCCTCTTTCATTCTACAAGTAGATGCGACGAAGTTGAAGCTTGGAAATGCCAAGCTTGTGGGATAGCTACTCTAGTCTTTCCTATCATCAACTCCATTATAGTTGCTACATTTTCACCCTTATTTATATATAATAATCCATACTTTTCCATACATTTTTAACCAAAATAATCAAAACTTTGTGCCAAATTTCATAATCTTGTATATCCAATGATCACTGCCTCAAACCCTATGTTACTAGATGGTGTCATGTATATGTGCATCCTAATTTATTTAGGTGTCATCCTCAAATTCATCTCGTCTTGGCTAAAAATTAAGATGGCAAGTAAAAAGGCCATTGAGCTCCCACCAGGCCCATCAAGGTGGCCAATATTTGGAAACTTGCTCCAGTTGGGTCAGTTGCCTCATAGGGATTTGGCAGCTCTTTGTGAAAAATATGGGTCGTTGGTCTACATAAAACTGGGCCGTGTCGATGCTATCACCACCAACGATCCAGACATGATACGTGAAATACTGAGACACCAAGATGATGTGTTTGCCTCCCGGCCACGAACCTTAGCAGCAGAGCACCTAGCCTACGGCTGTGGGGACGTTGCATTGGCTCCTCTTGGTCCAAAATGGAAGCGTTTGCGAAGAATTTGCATGGAAAATTTGCTTACAACGAAAAGGCTTGATTCATTCTCGGCCCACCGAGCTGATGAGGCCCAACACCTTGTGAAGTATGTATGGGACATGGCCCAAAAGGAGGAGGAAGTTAATTTAAGAGAAGTGTTGGGTGCATTTTCGATGAACAATGTGACTAGAATGTTGTTGGGGAAGCAATACTTCGGTGCTGGGTCAGCAGGCCCACAGGAAGCCACGGAGTTCATGCACATAACACATGAGCTCTTTCGTCTTTTGGGATTGATTTACGTGGGTGATTATCTGCCCATTTGGAGGTGGATTGACCCGTATGGATGTGAGAAGAAAATGAGGGAGATCGAGAAGAAGGTTGATGATTTTCATGCAAACATCATTGAAGAACACAAAATTAAGAGACAAGAGCAAGGAGCTAGTGATGAAGGTGATATGGATTTTGTTGATGTCTTATTGTCTTTGCCAGGTGAAGATGGTAAGGAACACATGGATGATGTAGAGATCAAAGCACTTATTCAGGTATCATAACACTTTCCAATTAATTTATAAACACTTGAACAATGATAAATTCCAAGTTGTCTTTATGGTTCAATAGTAATACTATTAATATTGTATGAATATATATCCCCCAGGACATGATAGCGGCAGCAACAGATACTTCTGCAGTGACAAACGAATGGGCAATGGCAGAAGTTATCAAGCATCCACGTGTCCTTAAAAAAGTTCAGGCGGAGCTTGACAAAGTTGTGGGACGTGACCGCATGGTCGTGGAGTCTGATCTGGCACACCTTAACTACTTGCGTTGCATCGTGCGAGAAACATTCCGTATGCATCCAGCTGGACCATTTCTCATCCCTCACGAATCCACCCAACCCACCACGATCCAAGGTTACTACATCCCAGCAAAGACACGAATATTCATCAACACTTATGGGTTGGGCCGGAATACCAAGATTTGGGACAACGTGGAGGAGTTTTATCCCGAGAGACACTTGACTATTGATGGAAGTCGGGTGGAAATAAGTCATGGGCCGGATTTCAAGATTTTGCCATTTAGTGCGGGGAAGAGGAAATGCCCCGGAGCACCACTTGGCGTTACACTGGTGCTTATGGCATTAGCTCGACTTTTGCATTCATTTGACTGGACCCCTCCCCGCGGTTTGAATCCTGAAGATATTGATACAACTGAGGTTTATGGGATGACTATGCCCAAGGCACAGGCTTTAGTTGCCACTGCTTGGCCCAGATTAGCAGCTCATTTATATAACTAAGTTGTAGCGATAGCACACAATACTTCTATATATTTTACATCAAATTTCAGTTTTCAATAAAACTCAAACCAAAATACCTAGCTACTCTGACCGTGTGTGTTTCCATTTGTATTTGCCTATTACGTTGAACATCATTATAGGTCACATGAGTGTATTAACACAGTGAGGGCACATATTAAGTGAAGGGAATTCAATTGGTTAATTTACAATTAGAACTAGGATAAAATTCTCTAATATAATGGACTAAGTAGTTTCCAACCCCATTTAAATGGTACTTAATACACCAACAACAACAACAACAATGGTAAGAAGTATAAGAGTGATGATAAATTGATGATGCAGCGGAAGTAGCAGTAGTAGTACAATGAACAACTATCATCTATTCCAAAATCCAAATACGTTATCAAATCAAACCATTTGATCAGTATCATATTTTAACTACCGTATTACTCAATTTATAAGTTGTCATCTCCAACCATCTTATCTTCCTTTCAATAATGTTATACTTCAAATGTAAGTTTCTAAGACCGTCCAATGTGGGTGTGCGAAATTCGGTCGAGTCGCCGGGCGACTTCAGCGACGACCGATGGTCGCCCACTGTGGGAGCGGTCACGAGACATTTTTTTAATAGTTATATTAGTTAGAATATTGAAATGTAATATGATTTGGAGTTAAAAATGGTGTTTTTATTCAAATCGAAATTACAATACAACAATAACAACAACGGTCGAAAATCGAAGTTACAAACAGACACAAACTGAACCTAGAACGAACACAGATACAGACACAAACACGAACAAACACCATTTGAACCACAACTTCACATGTTGAACTCTGCTTTCAACATCTCAAATAGGTGTCGAGTCTCAGGGGTCATGGTATTCGAATCTTGTTGGCACATGGTAGCGAACAACTGCAACCTTTGACTCCTAGCCAATTCCAGATTACCTTGAGCGACTATTATTGCTTCATCTGCCCTTTGTGCGGACCTCTCTCTCAACCATTCGAATCTCTGTCTCTCGAACTCTATTCTCTCCTTCTCAAGCTGCCTCTGTTCAGCATAATCATCTCTAAAGTGAGCAAATTGCACGTTCATGTCAGTTTGAGAAGAGTTGGTCGACTGCCCACTACGTCGTGCCTTTGCCCTATCACGGCCCATTGGACATTTTGAACTAGTATCACTTTCCTCACTCAAGCGAAAACTCTTGCTTCCGCTACCCCCACTTGCTTCCATGTCTTCAGCACCGCCTTCAACTTCGGCTTCATTATGAATTTCAAAGGTAGGAACTTGCTTGTCCTTGGGACCCTCGTAATTTATTTTGGTTTTGCCGCTGCTGATATTCCTTCATGGCGACCCAACAATACATCAAGTCGAACTCCTCACTTTAGGATGCATCTATATAATGTTTTCGCCCACTTGATGACGTCGTCTTCGCTGTGACCACTCCGCATCCCAAGCTGACGAGAGAAGCCCTGTCATAAGCTGTCACCCACTTGTTCACACAAGACATGATCCAATTCCATCTACCCCAGAGAGAACTTCCAGTTCGATCTCGCAGATTCCGCATGTTGTCCTTCCTTGCCTCGTTCCACTTGTCCAATACGTGCTTGGAGAACATAGTAGTGTACTTGATGTTTGTCCCTGTGATGGGATCTTCACTGATCACTGCCATGAACATTGAGATGAGTGCAAGATCTTCCTCTTGCGAGAATTTCTTTGCACCTTTTTTTTCCTTTGTCTTTGGCCTTCCCCTTCCCCTTGGGCTGTGGTGCTGGTTGAGTCTCCGGGACAGTTTCTGGGAACTTGTAATTGGGAGGGCGGTATGCACCGGGGGATAGATATTGATCATACGGTGTGTTTGGGTTGAAGTTTGGGTTAGTGGACGATTGCTGTTGGCTACTACCACCTTTGGATTGCATGAAGAATTGGAATTGATCGGGATCGTTCTCCATCAACCACTTAGCAAGACTCTCGTTCGGATCCATTGTGGTTGGTGTCGGGAAATGAGAGTGGGAGGAGTTTTTAGAGTGTTTTGAGTTTAAAAGAGAGGAAGAAGGGTGAAATTTGAGGTCTGAGAAAACATATGTTCACTGGTCTCTATTTATAGATCTCGAAAAATATGTCCGTTGGTATATTTTTTATTATTTTTAAAATTCAAAATTTAAAAAAAAAATAGAAAATACAATAAATATTGTCCGGTCCAATAAGGACCGGACAAGTGGTTGGTGACATAGCCGTTTGGGGCTGGCCCACTGTGAGGCCCAACAACCCCAGTGGGGCGGTACAAGGAGTCGCGGAGCAGTCACTTCGCGACTCTTTCCCTACGACCGCCCCCACAGTGGGCGGTCTAAGGACTTTAAACTAACGAAAATCCTTAAAAAGTCTTCTAATGAGAACTTTTTATGAGGTACTAGCAAATGAGTCTGGGCAATAATTAGTAGCCCTGCAGGATGCATGAAGCTCATTGCTCACCAAATTTTGATTAGTCGTTAACTTGTTGTCCGATTATTTTCTGGTCAACTTCGTACCGACCTGAACTTAGTTCACCATTAGATATTCGCCATGTGGCATTGATATGGTGTTATAATTTATATTATATTTTAATACAATAATATAGATGTACAATTATACCCTTATTAAACCTAATTTTACAAATATTAATCATCCCCCAAAACTTCTCCAGATCTACCGCCTTCATCGTTCATAGCTCCGGTCGCCGGCCAACCTGCCTTCATCACATCCTTCCTCTTAGCTCGCAGCCTTCTCCAAACCAGAAGAACCATTTTCATTACGCATACATTGATGTCGACCATTAGAATTTATATTCTATATCTCTCAAGCAGCAATTCATCCAGTCTGTTCAATCCCCACCATTTGCTAAGAAACAATATTATGTCACTTCCTTTGTATTGTTGCCCCTATTAATTGTTATTAGCAAGAACTTGTCCCGTTGCAACTCAGATGAACAGAAAATCATGGCCACTCACTATTAATTGTATGTGCCAATGGATACAAAATTACAAATATGTTTGTGGATCGATTTGCAATTTTTTTTTTTATTTTTTATTAAAGAATATCACTATTACAATCATATTACATGGAACTAATATATCATTCATATAAATTGTTACATAATCATTACTCATCAATCTGTCATAATTAGCATACACTATATCACAACCCGTTGTCGGGAATCGAACCCATAACCTCTGGGATTATGGCACCTCAGCCTAAGTATCGATTTGCAATTAATTATCAATGATTTAGCATAAGGGTATCATAGTTGATTTGTAGTTTTTGGAAATTAATAATTATTAAATAAGTAAATTAAAATTAATCGTACCTAAAATTATTGAAAAAATAATTTGGAACCAAAATGGATAAGATTGAATTTAATGTCATGTGGCAAACATCTAATAGAAACATGTGTTCAGATTGGTACTAAGCCGGCATGCGCATATAAAAGCCCAACTATCTTTGTAATTCTACCATTGTGAATATAAAAATAGCAATAATTCTATTCATAATTTTCACATAACAAATGGTAGAATCGCTCATAAAATTCCAAAGACTGCAATTGGTATTGATATCACATGTATTCGAAATTTATTCGAATGGAGTTTATTGTCAAAAGCAGAACAAAATAATGAGCTAGCTAACTTCCCACTTTTACATAAAGTCTGATGAATTGCGTCGAGATTTTATTAGATTGATGGAAATATAGTTCACAATTGTAATGACATGATAAATTCACAACTTAAAAGTGGCTAGTGGTCCATTTCCAGACAATAATGATTTGTTTGATCCTGGTTCCCACTGATCCATCTTTTTCAAAATTTAACAAATGTCAATTCATCTAATTCTTTTTTTATTTTTTTATTTTTTCAACATTTTAATTTTGACCATAGTTAGAGTCTAGTCATTTTTTTTAAATTAATGTATCTGAAAATTTTGGAAGAAACATCAAACCCCTCACAATATTTCAGTTCCAAATTGAATTTTCAAAATCAAAATCCGTCTACCTAGAATTTTATTTTGAGGATGAAAGCCCAATTGCTCCAAAAAGTTGTACCCTTTTATGTTAAATATGAAGAAGATTTTTGAATGGCATCAACATCAAGCGGACATCAGGAGTCAACTTATCTTACTCATTCAATTTCAATCTGGTATATACATGTTTAACTTTTTAATTGAAGATGTAAGATTTGAGTCAAGTTAGATACAATTTTCTCTCTTTTATTTATCATTTTTTTTGCAATTATGTAAATTATTTTATTATACGAAATACGTGTTAAACTGAAATTTTGTGACGGGATCTGATGTTACTTCCAAAATTTTCAGATAAATTAATTTAGAAACATGGTTAGACTCTAACTTTGGTAAAGGTTAAAATGTTAGAAAAATAAGAAAATAAAAAGAGAATTAAATAAGTTGACAATTGTCAAATTTTAGAGAATGTGGATTAGTGGGGAACCCTAAATCTACAATAACTAGTATAATAACCCGTCGAAATTCGACGGGTGCACAATAATAATTAAATCACCATATTATCTAATTTTTTTATATTACTTATGTTTTATTGTACATGTCAATATTCATTGCAGAAATACATATATATTTCTGACTTGGCGAACTTAAGCATGGCACACGGATGCAGTTCCCACTCCCTATTGGCCCTTGAGAGAGAGAGAGTATATAGTACACTAAAAACCCAAGAGACCATATAAAATTTTATCATTTTTTAAATATTATCAAATATATATCATGTGATAAAAAAATAACATGCTTAAGTCTAGTAAGCATGTCTTCAGGAACCCTCTCCTTATTGAGAGATTAAAATGAACCGACATACATTAAGAACTTCAATGTCACCTTTAAAAAAGAAAAAAACTTCGATGTCATCCTGACATAAAAATTGATAATTTTCACTAATGAAACCTTTTTTACATTGTTTGAAACATTATATTTCTATTCAAGAATATCAATTGGTCTCTCGTTATTGCAGACCCTTACTTCGTGTACTACTTCCTACGTTTTGAAAATAGCTTTCCGTTTTATTTTTATTTTTTCGTCAATAAAATAGGGAAGTGTGGAAAATTGAATTTTAATCAAATGAAAAAATAATAAAAAATAAATAAAAATTTACAGTTGATTGATAAAGTGGAAAGTTAAGTAATCCTTCAATTTCGAAAGACTTCATACAGAGGGTTGATGCGTAGTTTCAGGTAAAAATTAAAATAAAATGTCTAAAAAGTGTTCGTTTAGTGCAAATGTAATTTTTGTGTAAATTTAAGATTGTTTAATAGTTGGATGTGGGTAGATTTTTTTTTTATGTAGTGTATGAAA
Source organism: Plantago major (assembly GCA_026545765.1). Taxonomy (NCBI): domain Eukaryota; kingdom Viridiplantae; phylum Streptophyta; class Magnoliopsida; order Lamiales; family Plantaginaceae; genus Plantago; species Plantago major. The sequence goes on from CM048840.1 coordinate 3,571,521, forward strand.
TTCCATGAGACGACTAAACATGTCAAATATATGAAATTGTGCGCGACGGGTAGAATATTATTAAAATGAAGTAAGAATAAATAAAAAGGAGATAGTGAGTTGGCAAAATGTAAATAAGAGTGTATTATATTTATTAACTAAGGTAGGTGTTCATTATAAAAAAATGAAAATGATTTTTTTTTTTTTTTGGGAAAAAATGAGAAGTAATGACCGGTAGGTATTTATTTTGGTACTTTATCTTTCTATCTTTTTTTTTAAAGTTCCCCCTAGGCTACTTGTACCCTTAATTTTTCTAATCCCATCGTCATGCAGAACTTCATACATTTGCCATGTTTAGCCATTTCACAAAATTTTATATATTACTAAAAAATGAAGTTACAAATAATAAACAATATCAACTTTACATACAAATTACCATTTTACCACTAAAAGTACACATTTTCCAACATGTGATCTATCTTTTATTATTAGTTTAACTTTTCATATAAAACTACATGTCAATCCTAATGTATGAAGTTCCCTCGGACGGACGTAGCTCTGGGTTCGAGTGGCATTTCACCCCTGACCACAACTCATCCGCTGATTCTTCAACATCAGTGGAAGTACTTCATGAAATTAGCCCAAAACAACGGGTCCAATGGTTTTGCTTAGCACATTATCCTCTTTTGTACTTATACTTTCAATTTTAATATCGAGACGTGTAAAAAATCACAACTACCCGAGCACTACTAATCGATTGAGCCCTAACCCGTTGGCCCGGGGGAGTTACTCATGTGAAGCTCCCCGGGTGATATCTTGTACCAACACATGTCCTCTTTCCTGTGCAATTTGTCCCCACTCGTGTGTGAACCGGGTGACTTCCTGTGCAATTTGCATTTTATTGTATTTTATATATTTTGAAATCTGAATTAAGAGTTGCAAACAGTCGTCATTGGAGAAAATGACTAAATATAATTATTATTTTATCCAGATAAATTTTTAAATCACATAAGAAGAAAAGAAAAACCAACTTCATTGTTGATGATAGGCAACCAAACATTAACGTGAAAGAAAAGAGAGCATACCGCATACCTAATGTTCAACCTTTACATGTGATCCAGCAACACATCTTATATATTGGATCAAGTGAATGATATGATCAAATTTGTAAGAGTTATTCAAGTGACAAAATTTACTAACCATCCGTAAGGATTTGAATTAACCACTACGGCATTTTAATTGAAACAATACAAAACTCTATGTCATGTCGGGTAATTTCCATCCACTAAAGAAGAAAATTAGAGACAAATGACTAAGGCTCTGTTATCTTCGTCTGTAAACTCATTCAGTTCAGTTCAGATCCATTCAATTCAGTCTAAAACAGACTCAATATCAGGAAACAAATCAGACAAAGCATCATGTAAATCCAATATCTTAAACAATTTCTCAGGCGATCGTCTACTAATACTAATTGCACCAGCAAAATTACACAACTGAATAGCAGGACCTTTAATAGTCTCCATAAAGCAAGCATCATCGGACAGGTGGAATTACCCAAACCTTCAAAAATCTGCTCACAGAGCCTCCTCTCACTGGCGAAAAGCACACGAATACATATCTTAACGGCACATATCCATCGGCGGATCTTCGTCTCCAACGCCTCCCAATCGAGCCTCTGTTTTACAGACAATGCCTAAATAATACACCAAACCATTGTCTCAGTTTTACAGACAATGCCTAAATAATACACCAAACCATCTAAACAGGAACATCATGGATTGATGTTGTAAAAGATGAGCAATCGAATATAAACAAATACTGACCTGAATCACAATGTTACAGGAACCTAAATCGTGTGATGGGTTCGATAAAAAGAGGCAACATTTCCAAGGATTAGGCTCAAGATACTTTATGGAGCATCCAGTCAGAATTCATAAAGCTTTGTTGGTGCTCATGCATAACTTTTCCAATTAAAATGCCTCCAAGTGCATAACCAAGCAGCTTCAATGTAGCAAGAGAATAAAAACTTTAGAAGTAAAAAGAAGTTAAGTTTCTCTCACGACACAAATCATGTAAAAACAGGAAATGCATGTCCTTTAAGAGATCATTATATAATGAAGAATCCTTGATCCTAGTCTATATGCCATTGTATATACTTCTGTTTGACAGCTCTCTTAATTATGAATGGTTAATTTAAGTCAATCTTGCACTAAGCAAACAATTGATACATTACATAGCACTTTAAATCTCATAAAGCACATGTCTTTCAGAAATTGATAACAACAATAACGACATGATAACATGATCACAGATAACTTGGTGATGATTAACTTTCACACTTCCTAAAATGAAAGAGAATCCAAATGGAATGGGGAAATAAATTTAATCTCTTAGTCACAGAGCATGGTAGATCAAAATAAACCGAAGAGCTCTATTCCTGTTAGGGAGCACATCAGATAGTAATAGACAAAATCAATTCGAATCGCATTCAGTTTCTTACTTACCGATCGGCTGCATCTCAATTTCTGTAGTGAGAGGAATCTGTCTGAGAATCCATTGGATTCATATATATGCCAATTAGGGAGCTGTAACTTTGAGTCTATGTTCTGGAGCATCGATCGATATATGTGAGTTACACATGTAATTAAACTCTGTTTGAGGATTTTTCATGAAAATTGGGAGAGATGATGATGATGAATTCAATAATCTGGGAGATCGGATGCGGTTGAATGGTGCGTGTATCGGTTGAGGAATCGACGGAGTAGAAGTATTTCTAATTCTGAAGGAGTATGAAACCGTACGTCTTCAAGGAGTTTAGATCTTACATATGATTAGTGCCAGGTGTCCAAATATGGAATATGCCATGTCAAGAATGAAAATCTCAGTTGGCAAAATTTGATTGGTCTTGGTTTCTAACCGAAACTGAGATTTTATATATTGTATGATAGCATACACCAAAAGGACTTTGCCAACATGCTCTTCTAATCATTTCCTACTTTTTTTTAGCATACATCCCCAATCTATTCCCTGGTACATTTTAATTTTACCACAAAAAAATCACTCCTAGATATATACCCGTAACTGGATCTGAACTAATATGGATAGGTCACAAATTCACAACGTTGATAACTTGATACTATTTATTGTGCTACTACATTACTGTCACTCTATTTATCACTTGACTTGACTTCATTAAATCATCCACCCCATCTTAGTTCAGTAATCTGCTTCCCATGTTAGCTCATTACAATCTTTTTCTCCTCCATCTTAACAAAATGTGCTGGAAATGATTATCCAAAAAATATTATTTCGGATCCAACCACCAACCGATAAAACCCGATCCATTGGTCCGACAAAATTACGCAAAAACTACTATTCAGATGACATGCTGGGTATTTTCGCTTGTTTATATCATTGTCATTATCTTCAATAACTTAAATCTCTAATGCAGTTTTACATTCGACTTTAAAATACTTTTAACTGATGAATATCATCTCGACTTTAAATGTCCTTGAGTTATTTGCCAAACTGTCTATAAAATTTTGAAAGGTTACATTTATTATAATGCCCGATTTCTATGTGTGTCCTACTTACACATTTTATTTTTTTATTTATTATATGATATATTTTATATATTTTTTTTTTTTTTTCGTGCACTTTGTCCTCACGTAGATCACTCATCGTAAGATTACTACATTGTAAGCACCCTTAATATTGGAGATCTTGCGGATTGATTTCTTGAAAAAAGTGCACATTTTTTGTACAAGGAACTTATCAATCCTTTACACTTCATCTGTTCCGATTTCAACTCATCGCATTGTATTTTGGGACGTCCAATTTCAACTTATCATCCCTTAAATGAAAAATATATATTCTACTTTATTCACTATCTATCTTATTTTGTTCACTATGTCTTATAATTTATTCATTTGTTTCCTTCTTTATTACCATCTCTCTATTTTATTCACTCTTATATCAAAATAAAACTTGGGTTCGGAACCGCAAAAATTTGAAAGAGCGAGTAAATTGTACGAGAAGGAAAATGACAAAGAAGCCCATAAAATAAACCACTGACAATCATCCACAGTAAAGAAATTAAAAATATCACCAAACCAACCAGAAGAATAAAGTCATAAATAAATATCCAACAAATCCAAAAATGAAACATAAATGGTAGTAGTGTACAGTTAATTTACAGTACACTGTACCCAACACAGAAGGAAAAGAAAGGAAAAAAGCACCGCCTCCCGTTGAAAGTTGAAACATTTCACACATACACACCGCTGTTCTGTTTTGTTCTTTTCCTTCACACTCCACCTTTTATACAACACTCCTCCCATCATTTACACTCCCAATGCCCCTTCACCTTTTTCCTCCACCACTCTCTGCTACAACAATGGTGAGTTTCACTCACTTCCTCCTCCTTCTCCTCACCATCACAACTTCCGCCAACTCCTCACCTCTTAACTACCAATCCTTCACTCTCACCTCCCTCCCAAACCCCCAACAAAATCAACAATCAGGATTACAACTAGAACAAAATGAAGTAGGAGTTGAAGAAGCAAGCAACACTACTCTCTCACTAGACTTACACCATGTAGACGACACAATCTCCCACCCATCAAACTCCACCCCCACCTCCCTCTTCAAACTCCGCCTCCTCCGAGACGCGACCCGAGTCCGATCCATCACTAACACCTTCTCCAGCTCCATCATCTCCGGCCTAGCCCAGGGCAGCGGCGAGTACTTCACACGCATCGGCCTCGGCACGCCGGCCAAGTACGTCTACATGGTCCTCGACACAGGAAGCGACGTCGTTTGGGTCCAATGTTCGCCTTGCCGAAAATGTTACACTCAATCCGACCCGGTTTTCGACCCGACCAAATCCACCTCCTTTTTAGGCGTCACCTGCAACTCGCCTCTCTGTCGCAGGCTCGACTCTCCAGGATGCAACTCGCGCCAGAAGTGCCTCTACCAGGTCTCATACGGAGACGGTTCGTTTACGGTTGGCGAGTTTTCGACCGAAACGCTGACGTTTCGGAGAGTGCGAGTGAAGAACATTGCGATTGGGTGTGGGCATGATAACGAGGGGCTGTTTGTAGGAGCGGCCGGTTTGTTGGGATTGGGCCGGGGTAAGCTCTCTTTCCCGAATCAAGCCGGACGCCGGTTCGGGAAGAAGTTTTCCTACTGTTTAGTAGACCGGTCTATGTCGTCGAGACCCTCTTCGATTGTGTTCGGGGAGTCTGCGGTGTCGCGAAAAGCCGTTTTTACCCCTCTGCTGTCGAATCCGAAGCTGGATACGTTCTACTATGTCGGGTTAACGGGGATTTCGGTCGGTGGGACGCGGGTTCCAGGGATTAATCCGTCGGTGTTTAAGCTCGACTCGAGTGGTAACGGAGGGGTGATTGTGGATTCGGGGACTTCGGTTACGAGGTTGACCCGACCCGCGTATATAGCGTTAAGGAACGCTTTTCGGACCGGGGCGAGGAATTTGAAGCGAGGGACCGACTTTTCGCTGTTCGATACGTGTTTTGATTTGTCCGGGATGAAGGAGGTGAAGGTGCCGACTGTGGTGTTGCATTTTACCGGTGCGGATGTGTCGTTGCCGGCGAGTAATTATTTGATTCCGGTGGATTCGAATGGGAAGTTTTGCTTTGCGTTTGCGGGTACGACGAGCGGATTGTCAATTATTGGGAATATTCAGCAGCAGGGTTTCCGGGTCGTGTTTGATATGGCTAATAACCGGGTCGGGTTTGCTGCGAAGGGTTGCGCATAGAAATTGTGAACCGAGTAGAAGGATAGTTGAGGATTACTGCTAAGAGAAGTAGTAACAATTTTTATATTTCGCGTTTCATTTTCCAAATCGATTTAATGTTTTTAAGTTAAATTGTTATGCAGAAGACAACTTGGAATAGGCATTAGCCATGGAAATGATAAGGTTGTTACATATTTCGTGTGTTGAAATTAGGAAACAGAGTGATACACTGATACTGGTGGTTTTGAATAGTGACACTCATGGTGCCCGACACTCCTCGTTTTAAATTAGACCTACCTCAAACACAAGTCAAATTATGCTTTATTCTATCTTGTGAACACAAACCAACGGTTCATGGATGTAACACCGCTGCTGCTATATTAAAGTAATGATTGGTTGTGTGCATTTGGTTGCAACATTTATTTTCAATTACCAGTAAAACTTATTACAGAATTGCATGAGATTTAACAAGGAAAAAGGAAAGGAAAAATTACGGTAATTTGGAAATGTTTTAGACTAACCTTTTAACAATTTGAAAATATATTAAAGTTGATGTGGGGTAAATCCGGATTAGTCAAATGTCTTGGTCAAGTTCGTAGAGGAGTCCGGCAGAGCGTATGTCTGGTGCTTCCTAATTCGTCTAGCCTTAGTTCGAAGTCCTTTTCATAGGTTCCAGTTCGTCCATGGGTTATGGTCCGTCAGGAAATAGGAGGTAGTCGATATAGTTCTCTAATAGTAATGTGTCCGTCCGTCCAATAAGATCGCTTCTGAGTGATGGTCCGTCAGATTGATACTTGAATGCTTGTCCTGTAAAGAAGAATAGAAGGTTAAGCGCTTTTGGTACAACGCCAAGATTCAACCCAGTAGGAGGCGGATCATTTGACCTCAAAACCTAGAGAGTGGATTATTATGAAGTTGTGTACCTTAATGAGGAGTAAATGCCCTCTATTTATAGTATTGAGCTCTGGGGACAAACTCTCTGACATCCCGGAGCATGGTCGGCTTAGTGGTAGGTCGACACGTGGTCCCGGAGATAGTGGCGCGTTGTACACACGTTGATATTTAGGATAAAAACAGAAGCCGTCCGTCCATATGCTCCAGACGGACATAATGAATGGACGGACTCACCTTTAAGTTTGTCTTGATCCAGAAGTTTTCCCCTGGAGAACGGAAACGTCCGTGGTGAGGAATGTGGGAGGTCGGACCGCCTCACCATTTCACTGAAAATTTGGTAACATGAAGTGTTTTCAGTGCCGGGCCAAAGCTCTTGTGGACGGACTCATAGTGATGCACCTGTATAGATCGTATTAAGTCGTCTTGGTTCGGTAAGAGACGGACTCATATGTATATATCATAAGTCCCCCAGTTTCCAAGTATCTTAGTTAGGAGATGGTTGTGAAATTATAAGTGGTTGTCCGTCTAGGCTCTTGGTTACGTCCGTTCATACGTATCTTTGGGCCTGAATAAATTGATCCATTAAGGTAGTCCAAGTTTGGCCCAAGCCCAGGCCCAAATGTGTCGACGCCCATATGAACACGTGGCAGCTCTTGATTGGACCTGAAAATCTATATATACTCACTTAGCTCGATGGATTTTTTAGTTCAATTGCATTTTATTTTTCCATAATGTAGTCGTAGGGCCGGTCCTCTTCTTTGAGGTGTTTATGTCCTTCCAAGATAGTTAGCTGGCGGGGTGAGCTAAGACGGCTGACCGTTTCCAGCTTTGTTGTCTTGGAAGATACGCAAGCATGCCAAAGAGGAGTGACCTTCTAAGCTTTTTCTTCCATAATGTAGTCGTAGGGCCGGTCCTCTTCTTTGAGGTGTTTGTGTCCTCCCAAGATAGTTAGCTGGCGGGGTGAGCTAAGACGACTGACCGTTTCCAGCTTTGTTGTCTTGGAAGATACGCAAGCATGCCAAAGAGAAGTGGCCTTCTAAGCTTTTTCTTCCATAATGTAGTCGTAGGGCCGGTCCTCTTCTTTGAGGTGTTTGTGTCCTCCAAAGATGGTTAGCTGGCGGGGTGAGCTAAGCTAAAGGCTGACTGTTTCCAGCTTTGTTGTCTTTGAAGATACACAAGCATGCCAAAGAGGAGTGGCCTTAAGATCGCCAGCTGGTGGGGAGAGCCTTATTTGAGTGGCTGTTTATCTTCCCGTTTTTTTTCCGTCGGGCCTGGGTTGACGGCCTTGCTGTGATGAGGATCCGATCCGCTGCCTTTCGTTCTCAAGAAGTTCTATTTCGGGCTTTTTGAGACGAAGGGCAATTGGCCGGATCCCTATTCCCCTGAGCCAATAATCCGTCTGGCCAAACATATATCGTCCGTCATAATGGTAACTATAAGTCCCCCCCAAGTTCCAGGCTTGCTTTGTTTATGAAATCAAAGCAAGGGCGGGACTTTAAACTTGGTGTCCGGTGGCTAAATTGTCCGTTGGTAGGAGCCTTTGGTTTTTCTAATATGTGATGTTAGTTTGAGGGAAATCCGTTGTCTTGGACGAATTATGATGTTTTAAGACGGCTTAGGCCGGTCGAATTCGTAATAATGACGGTTTGCACGTGAATTGATGCGATGGTTCGGACCCTGGCCTATGGGCCTGGTTAGACCAGCCCAGTCTATAAATAGGCCTTGAACCTGTCACTTTCACTATTTTACGAAAATTTTGATTTTTTAAAGAGAAAGTTGAGACCAAGCCAAGGCTAGAGAGAGGATTTTTAGCCGGCGGACATTCCCTTAACTTTCAAGGAGTTTCGAAGAGCAGGCTTCCTTTTCCGACAAGTAAGTTTGCTTCCTTTGAACTTTTTCCTTCAGACGTATGTGAAGTTTTTATCGACGGTCTTAGTTTGGTAGGCTTGACCTGTCCGAGCTTGGGGTTTAAGATATTTTTCGTTTTTGTTTTCTATAGATTCCCCAGCTCGGACAGCTAGGAATGTCGATAGGAGACGATCATTTAGGAGATTTGTACGAGAGTGAGGGTGAGGAAGTGCAACAGCCGAACCAGATCATTAACTTGACTGACTCTGATCAGGGTTCAGATATGGACGAAATTTTGGCATCTCCTTCCGACGTTGAAATTGTTGGTGTCCGTCAAAGACCTTCCCCTCGTTATAAATTGTTAGCCTTCCCCACTCAAACATCCAAACAGCGGGGACTTCTCATCCTTCTAAGGCCGTTTCTTCTAATCCCCCGGTCCGATACAACTTGGTGGAAATTGCTTCTCACCCTTGGAACCCAATCCGCTAAACTCCTTTGCCAGTTTAGGTTACAACTATAAGGTTTCTGTTTTCGAACCTTCACCAGTATCCTCCTTCCCCATGGCCAGTACGAATGAAGCTGGTCCGTCCAGAACTCTACCTTTTACAGGGGTTCCTGGGATTGGAATCGAGGAGACGGATTACGGTAGGGGTGGCTATGAGTCGTCTCCTCTTTCCTTTGATGACAACCCTCCAATAAGGCGGACCCAGGATAATGATGAGTCCGTGGACAAGGAGATAGACAGGCCCATCTATGTAGATACTTCTTCTTCAAGTTCCGGGGAGTCAGACTCAGATAGGTCGTCATCAGAAGAGGAGTCATCCGATGAGGAAGTAGACATTGGGTCCGTGCAGGATAACATGGATGTTATGAGGGCTCCTGCAGACGAAGGGACTAGTAATCCGTCTGTTGGTGCTGAAAATCCAGAGAGGGCACTTATTCTCGTGTCCGAGGTGGGGTAAAGTTCGGGGGTTCAGAAGAAGTCCGACTAAAAAACTGTCGCAAAGACTGCTCAGGAGTATAAAACGGATAGGTCCGCCCCTATTGGAGTATTAAGACCGGACGCAGAGCAGAATGATGACGGGATAATTCCCATTTGTTCATCGAGTCTGAAGGAATCGGACATTGAAGATTTGTACCATTTGTACGAGATCCCGCGGGAGTATGAGATCATTATTCCTGGGCCATCGGAGACTCTGTACAATCCGCCAGAAGGGTGCCTTACTTTCCATGTGCAAGCTTTCAAGTGTGGGTGGCGGATACCCATGCTTCCCCAGATAGGGAACTTTTTCCGTCACACCATGCTGTGTCCGTCGCAGGTCCTTCCAATGCCTTGGGGACGATAATGTGCTTCGCGGTTATCCTCAAACTAAAGGGCGAGGAATTTTCTTACGATAAATTTTTGTCCGCCTTTACCATCTCCTCAAGCCCAAACTCGGCGTTCTATTTTTTCACCCACCGCCGGGGCTTGAGGTTCCTAGATGGGTTTGAGACGTCTCATTCTTCCAAGTGGTGGCCGAAGTACTTTTATATCAAACATCCGTCCGGGGATTGGGGACTTCCTAAATTTTTTTAGGCGTAATAAGTTCCAAAGCGTTCGGGTGAAGAATCCGCCGGAATGGTTGGAGTCGTTGAAACCAATGACGGTCTTGTTGCCAAAGTCCGATGCTAACGAGGACGGATCTGATGAAGAAGAAGTGCTGGTTGATGCTATCGGAACCAGGGGAACCATTACTCTGGATTACGATCCTGATCCGGGGCTAGAGTTGGAGAGGATGGCCGTGTAGGCGTAGATGGGGGGATCCGACGCTTTAGCGGTCCAACCCCAGCTCTGGCTGGCCAGTCTCACAAATACTCCTGTTTATTGTAATAATAAGGAGGATTTGAGTGAGTCTTTATTTTATGAGTGTCGGTCTTTCATATTTCATCGATCTGTTTTATCTGAGCCTTCTTTTTGTTATCTTGTGTAGGATATTGGATAATGGAGGCTCTAAGAGTATGTTGGAGCAGAGGGCCGCGGACAAAATTTGCGATATGCAGAAATTAAAGGAGGGCAAGAGTAAGGCCAAAAAATTTACTCAAAAATCCATAAATCCATACCGATAATGTCACAAATGTGGCCACCAAATGATAAGTCTGGGGCTTCTAAGGGTAATTCCACCCGGGAGCAGGTAATTGGTCCGAACCACCCCCCTCATATTAAATTTACAAGGCATGGATACTCGGCCACTATTGATGGTTCGAGGGTTCACGTGTCCTCCCCTACTCAACTAACCGGGAGTCAGGTGCAGGAACAAGGCCGGGAGGTGCTGGCCAATACCTCTAGGGGGTGAGGCCGGATGCCGCTAAGAGGAAGGACAAGGGTCCGGTGGATAGGCCCCCTGCTAAGAAGAGACGGGGTGCTGAGATGAGTAGGGCGGCGGATCCTTCCACCCTACGGTGTCTCTCTCCAGAGGATCTGGCGAACAGCCTGAGGGCGCTGTCTGATACCATGCGGGTTCACTTGGACGCCATAAGTTTGTAAAAAATCTCTGTATCTGCTGCTCTTCTCTATTTGAAGTTTTAATTTTGGCTATTCTTCTTTTGTAGGTGAGTGCTCATGTTGAGGCTTTCAGCGATTTGTCCGAGGGCGATAAGGTCCGCCTGACCAAGGAGCTGGAGTTGGCGGACGCAAAGATCTCTGTTAGTCCAGATAACGGCAAAGTAAAAGACTAGAGGGGGGGGGGGTGAATAGTTTTTTAAAACTTTTGTCGATAAACACAGTTTCTCAGAAACCTGGGGGTTTCTGTACTTAAATTCAGAGCGCGGAAGACTTTAAGATAGGTAAGTGCAGAAACAATAAGTATGTGTGTGCTTATTGAAATGTAAATACAGAAAGGTAAATGACACAACAAGTATAGTGGTATCTGGAGGTGGCGTAATCCTCCAACTAATCCACTTCGGTCTTTCTGTGACCTAGAATTCACTAGAACAGATAATTGAGTTCACCTTACAATAATCCTATTCTAAGATTCTTAAACAAATGGTTCCCAACCAATTGTTTCCCCCTGAGTTATTCCCCAGCTCCTAGAGCTAAGTACTTCCTCTACTCAGATAGACTTGGAGTTATTCCTTGATTTCCCAAATCAAGTACTTCTTCTACTCCACGCCTTGTTGGTGTTGGTTATAAGGTTTTTCAGAGAGGCTTCTCGTATAACTTTTCAGTTATGTTTTCAGAGAGCCTGATAGAACAAGACTACTTAATACACTTGCTCAGTGGATGGCAGTCTGCTCTTTACTGACCTAAGTAATTGATGTCCGTTATGGAGAATGAGCTTCAGAAAGGGTATCTGATAGTTCAACTCTTTCACAAATAACAATCTCTTGTTAAGGTTCAGGACAACTTAGAACTACTAGTGATTCTTCAAGCAACAGAAAGCTTTCAGAAAGGGTAGTAGAGTGCTTGAGAGAATACTTTGCTTGATCGTAAGTTTTCAAGATAGAGCGTTCTAAGGTGTGTTCTTCAAGCATCTAAGTGTGTGATATATATAGATAAATTTGAGAGGCGTTTGAATTGTATCCGTTGTGCTCTCCGTCAAATTATATCCGTTTATATCTTGAACTATGTACTCAGAAGTCACTATCTCATTTTTCAGAGAGGACTTGCTTTTTGCAGCATTTCTGCCGATGCATTTAATGCATAGTACTGTTCATTGTCCTTTAGTCTCAACGGATACATGAGCCTTTCTGATGGCTTGCATGCTCCATACTCATGATGTCATATGTCCAGAATCATATTTCAAAAGTAAGTTAATCCACTTAAGAAAGGAAGGACATAGTCTTTCTGAGTTAGACTAAACCTTTGTGTCTTCATAAACCTTGTGCAATCTTTAGTCTTCTAATCTTCAGAAAAGCTCCATTGCTAGGATTGATCTTCATGGTCTTCTGAAAATAAAAAATTACACTAAAAGATCTATAATCCTACTACAAGATTTACTAGACTAATCATACTCAGTGATTTCCTCTTTTACAATGTTCAAGTGAACCAAGAGTACTTAATCACCTCTCTGGCTAAGATAAGAACATGTGATGAGTGATCAAAATACTAACAGATATTCCTAACAAATTTCCCCCTTTTTGATCAGTCATCCATGACTATCTTTTAAGTCCTATTACAAATTTGTAATCCTGGAAGAGAAAACAATCCACCACTTAATCATTTCAAATGATATTCAATTTTAGTTGAATTAAGTGCAGAAAGTAAACATCAACCAAATCACAAGAAGTGATCTTTGCTGATAAGTTGTCATCTATTAGAATGTATCTGAGAGTATGATCTTCAGATAGGTACATTTTATAGAATAAGATGCAACTTTTACAGATTGAGAAATTCAGAAACAATCAGCAAGATTACAAAAAGTAACAAAACATACTAAGTAAATTAGAACAAAGGAGAATCCAAGCTCCAAGAGAGTATTCTAATGTTACTAGTCTTCAAGTCTTCAGAAATGCAACTTGGGTTCAGATACCTCAAGTTCTTCAGCATCCTTTCTGGATCAGTTGACATAATCATCCACTTTTCTGCATTCTTGTACATAGTCATAAAGAATCCTTCTAACAGAGAGCCCTGTCTTTCTGGATAAGTCACATTTTTCATGGTAACTCTTGCCAAGCTTGTGATTCTTCCGCAAAAAATGTTTGACCCAGAAGTACTTTCCCCAGACCCAGGCATGGTCTAATTGCAGCTGAGATAGGTTGAAATACTTGTATATTTCTTCCAGATAGTGTATATCATCTAGGTATTCATCCAATATCATATAGAATGATTCATAGGTTGAAACACCTAGTTTATTCTTCCTGCTGTAGCTACCATCCAATTTTCTTACCTTGTGTACATCATCAGGCTTTGGGTAAGGACAGGCAAAAGAAAGGTCCATCTTCCTGGCTTCATTTCTCTTTTCTACTTCAAAATTTAGCCAGGCATGAAGGTGCTCAGGTTTTAGCAATTAAACGCTTACCTCTCCATTTCAGGATCTGGTTGAGGATGGGAGTTGGAAACTTATCATTGACAAGTAGATGTTGTAGTTCCAGAATCCAATACCCTCTCTTGTTCAGAATGCACCTATATGAAGATTCTTCGTTACTAGTCTTCATACACTCAATGTGGGCATCAGTTGGCCTTTCTTGATGAGTTTCTCTGTTTACTCTGCCAAACTGGGAATCCCTTCTTGCCTTTCTGTTAGGTGGCCTTCTGTCAGGAGATCCTCTAACCCTTTCTTCCTGTCTTGAATGTCTTTGGTGGATGTTCCTTGTATTGACTTGGTATTTCCAGAAGGAGTTCTGGCTGCTAAGGGCTTTGCTGCCAGAGGAGGTTGTGAAGTAGTTGCTTGTCTCCTTTTCTTATGAAGTGGATGTTCATCAGAATCTTCCTCATCATCATTGAAGTTCACTAAAGACTTCTCCTCATTATATATCATAGAAAGAGCACCTCACAAGATAGGACTAATTAGACTAAAATTTTCTCACAAATACTTTTATGGGTTCCTTTATTTTCTTTACTATGAACAAGGCAAAATTGGAGACTTGCAACTTTCTTGGCCTTTCACTTCTCCTTCTTCTTGGTCTTCTCCTTCTTCAGGTTTATTCTGGTTGTTCCCATCTGAGATCCTAAGGGACTTGGTTCCCCTAGTTATCATACTTCTCAGCCTTTTGGCTGGTTGATCTGGAACAACTTCTTCAGCAGGGGCATCTCCAGTGTCCTTGATGACTAGTTGACTTGAGGAGGGAGGCATTGATTGTTTTCTCTTTCTTCCTCTGCCTTTCTGAGGCATCTCTTCTTCCCCCTTAGTCATGAATGACTGACTCATGATAGCATAAGCTTCAGAGAGAGATTCAAAGTTTTTCTGGAGGTTATTGTGCACCCTGACCAGTTCTTGGATTTCTTTCTTCAAGTCCTTGTTTTGCCTAACCAATTCTTGCTCTTTTCTGTTGAGCTCTTCAAGAGGCCTTAGAATTGCATCTGCTTGTTGAGTAGCATGAGTGGCTTCCGTTAGTGCTAGGTTGGCATTGTTGCAGTCATCTTCCCTGATCAAAGCGAGATCTTTCTGAGAGGGCTATCTTTGCCTGCTCAAAGAAACGGCCAAATCTTTCATCTCTTCTGGGACTAACTGTAGGACTTTAGTGGCTTGAGCAACAAGTCTGTCTCTTAGTTCTAAGAAAACACTTGTTCTAGACCTGTGCTCATCACTTCTTGATGCACCTGGAGCAGAAAATAGTTGAGGAGCTAGAAGGGCTAACTTTGCCTTAGTGATAAGTCTCTCATCTTCTTCTGGTGTGATCAAGTTTCGGGTTCTTCAGCATCACTATCATAATCCTTTTCTTGGATTGTTTGCAGATTGACAGTCTTCTTCTGTTTTCCATCAAGTGTGCTGGCCTTCTGAGAAGATGTAGAAGGTCTTTCTGATGCAGCCTCAGCATTATGCTCTTCATCAGCATTGTCATGCATGGCATCTATTTCAGCAGCTATGACAACAATGGCATTCTTCAGATTTCTTTGCTCATCCAGAAGGGCCAATTCTATAACATTAGCTTCTCTGAGCTTTTGAATCTTGGATTCCTTCTCATCAACAAGAGCTTGACACTCAATGCTGATTCTCTTTTCTTCTTCCAACACCTTTCTGAGTTGTTCAATCCTAAACTCAGCGGCTGAAATTTCTTCTATGGCATCATTGTTCTCAGCTTGTTGGGTATCTTGATGAGACTTGGGAGGAGATGATGATGGGGCTTTCTGAGCATTTGAAGGAGTAGCCTTTTCTCCACCTCCATTGCTAGCTTTCTGAATCCCGCCTTGTCCAGGTTGGGGATCATCATTCTAGTCATCATCATCATCATCATCATCACTCTTGTTCTTTGTTTCTTCGTTTGGATGCTCAGAAGGAGGTTCTTGATAATCATTTTCGTCCGTCTCCTCGTCATCTTCTGAAACCAGGTTGATCACATTTGGGAATGTAATCATTCTCCCATTTACTTCTTCTTGTTTAGCTGGATAAGCAGTGAGCTTGCTGGGCAAGGCAGGATGGGTAACCATCTGCTCTTGGGTTTGAGCATCCGCAGACTTGAAATCTGCTATAAGTCTTTGTGCTACTTCATGAATGAAGTCTTCATGCATCAGAGTGGCAAATGAGTAAGACTCTGTTGGAAACAATGCATGGATGTAGTCCTCTAGATTGAAGGCGATTGCTCTCTTCTCTGGGACGTCGATTACTCTGGCTAATTCAGAAAGGTCAGCCTTTCTGAGTTTCTGCCATTGTCTGAAGCACTTGAGATGTTTCTTTAAAGTGTGCTTCTGGAAAGCCTTGTTATCAACTGGCACTAGACTTTGAGCCTGAAAGAAAGTGTTCAAGTTAGTTTTATTCAAACTACTTGTGTTAGTATCTGTGTGCAAAAGTAAACTTTATGAGCATACCTGTGTAGAAACACTAGGCTCATCTGCTTGGACTTCTGCTTGATTGGGCACAGAGGCCTCAGATAACTTGTTGTGAGGAGAAGTCTGATCCTCATCAACCTTTCTTTCTGCTTGAACTTCCAAGTGAGGAAGCTTAGTAGCATGTTCCTCAGAAACTTTGGGGGTTTCTGGCACCTTTTCTGCAGATACTGCTTGTTCAGCAGTTTTAGTTTCCTTTGGAAGAGATAACACAATGGTTTCTTCATCCAATTGTTCTTCTGACTGAGCCTGTAAGAACAAACATAAGAGATTTAGTAGTGGATTTTCCAGAGCATTCTTGAAGAAGACTATTACTGATTACTTACCTTCTCAGCAGAAGGCTCAATAAATACTTCCTCAGAGAGCTTTCCAGCCTCTGGAATCTCTTAGTTTTGGGGTGTTGGTTCCACCACCACTACTTTCTCAGTTAGAGCCTAATAAGAGTCAAAAAGAAGTTAGAACACAAGATACGAACATTTTTAGCAAGTTATTTCTTATTCAGAGATAACTTAACTACCTGTAAGACAGGCTCTTCTTGTTGTTCTGAGGTTGGAGGAACCTCTTCTTCATTCAGAGGGGTGGACAAATTAATTTCCCCCTGAAATTGTGTCTCCAAGTTGGCCTGTAACAAATGAAGCTTATGAGTAACAAGTTAACATTTTAATGTTGACAAGTTAGATACAAACTACTTTTGCTACCTGAATAGAGTCAGGCTGATCATTGATCTCTTGGACTTGTGGTGATTCCACAGTCTCTCTGTGCTTATTGTTGTTCTCCTCTGTAGTATCATTCTGAGTCTCCATCTCAGTTTGATCCCTTTCTGAGAGTTGAGCTCTCTCAGAAGGTTGAGGAACCTGTTCAAGAACAGGGTTTTCTTCAGCAATGTTTTGTGCTGGCATAGTGAATGTGGAAGCAATATCAGTATCTTCCATCATTCTATCTTCCTCACCCAGGCCTTCTTCTTCCTGCTGGGCAGAGGGGCTCCCTTCTTTCTGAAGAGCTGAGCTTGATGCTTCTCCATGGGTCTCATGCTTGAATCTTTTGAGTACTTTTGCAAGTACTTCATCATCCTCAGAATCACTATTCAGTGTTGGTGCAGACCCATCTATGATATTTCTATCATCTCTGGAGAGTTCTGGAGCTGTTTGGTTCAGGATTCTTGGGGAATTCTGGAGTTGCCTTTCTGGGCGTCCAACATTTTCTGAGACCTTGTCTCCAGAAGGTTGTGCCTCTTGTATTCTTAGGGACTTGGAGGCTCTTTTGCTTTGAGTCCTCTTTCTCTTGGCAACTGGAGGTTTAGCTTGAGCTTGCTCAGAGACCTCCTTACCTTGCTGTGCAGTTTCTTCTTCTTCTGCCTTTCTGAGTGCGTTCTCAGCATCAAGTTTCTCCTTTTTCTTCAAAGGCGTGTTTGAAGAGGGAGTTGGTGATTGGGATTTCTTGTTTCTCCCTGAGAGTGATTCCCATTGTTTCCAGAATGTAACAGATTCTGAGACCAAAGTGCATATTGGCCTTTGGCTCAGCAAGGCCATTGATGATTTTGGGCTCAAATTCCTCAATATGTCCGAGGAATTTGTTGAAGGCGTACTTCCCCCAATTTAAGTGGGTTTCCTGCCCTTCATGCTTCTTGTTCAGAAGATGCATCATCATCCATCTCTCCATGCTTATCTGGTCCACTCCACCTTTGTTGCCATCAAAGCAACGGACCAGAATGAGAGCTAAAGTACTCAAAGTACTCGAGATGACTAGTTCTGATGGCTTTCAGAACAAATTATCCTGGGCAACCCTTTGCATTTTCTAACTGGATTGCTTCAAATAGATCTTTGACGCCTTGAATCATGGAAGCGTCCTTGATGTTGATGTCTTCAATTGTTCCTCGATTTTTCAATCGGAATATTTTGCAGAAAGTCTTGCAGTCTAGAACAATTTCTTGTCCTTGGACTTCAGTCTGCATGTATTTTTTCTTCTTCATCATTCACAACCTTTGTGAAGATTTTGGAGTTGTTATAGAACTCCAATACATCCAATATGGATATTCCACTGGGTGCAGCAGATAAAAGCTTGTAGATATGGGAATTCTTCAACATTCCCAATATCAATTTCCTTTCTAGTTTTGAAGGTATAACTGCTGGTACATATCTTTTTACTAGAAAAGCTCCCCAATTCATTTTGGGATTAGGGTTCCAGTCCGAAGGGGTGAACTTTCCCAGAAGGCGTTTATTCAACACCTTAAGTTCCTTACCTCCTTGCTTTTCAGCAGGAGCAGATGATGTGGCCTTAGGGTTCTTGGTGGTCATCTTCTTGGGTGCCATCTCTTATATAGAGTGTTGAGTGAGTGTTTTTCAGATGAATTTTGCACAACTAATCGAGATTAGTCTATCTTTTCAGAAGACTAAACACAAGAAGTTGAGTTTGCAGAGGGGGTTTTGCAGAAATCTTGAGAGATTTTGCTGTTTTGATGCAAGTTTGAAATTTCGGAATTGGTAAAAGTGTTTGTCTTTTGCCCAAATCCCATATATATAGCAGACAAAATGTACATAGATACAACATACATACAACTGAATATGAATGCGTGTCTTTGTATCTGCATAGGCGTGGTACGTCCTTTGTACTTCATTAAATGCATAGTGGGCCATGTCTGCATTTCTCAACAGACATTACTTGCTTTCTTTTAATCTCAACCGTTGAAATCAAGCATTTATTCATCAAGGGCTTATATTGAATATCTTGTAATGATATCAATCAACAAATGGTATTGTGCCGACTTGATGGATTTTTAATATGCTACATTCATTGTGTCACTGAGTAAAGAGTAAGAACACTTAATCGTTTGAGCTTATCATTCTGAGTGTCAAGTCCTTATCTATATATTGTTTATCATGAGAATGGTAAAAATACAAGACATTGAACATATTTGACTTTCAAAACTTATACCTTTTTGGGCTTTGTGTGTCTTTCTCTTTTTATGACTAAATAGCTTCCTGAATTCAAGTGTCAGAAGCTTCAGTTGTTTGAATGTATTTGACCCACTCTCAGTAAGTAAGTTCTAGTCTTATTTACTTATTGAATGTGTACCAACCTTTGCCTTTCTGGATACCCGTTCCAGAAATGTTTTGCCTTTCTGAGTGTTGCTACTCAGAAACCTTTGCATCACATCTTATCAATTTGGCTTTCTGAGAACCTGTTCTCAGAGGCCTACTTCTTTTCTACCTCACTTACTCAGACTTTAGAGATTCAGGACATTTTTTAGTCCTTAGGCATCTCCATTAATCCAAGATTGTGTCTTAAAGTCAAGAACCGACTTTCTTGTAGGGGTTTGGTGAAGATATCTGCAAGTTGGTCTTCTGTGCCAATCTTGAGTATCTCTATGTGGCCTTTCTCAACATGGTCTCTGATGAAGTGGTGTCTAACATCAATGTGCTTTGTTCTGGAATGGAACTTGGGGTGGGTTCTGTGTGATTGCAATAGCACTTGTATTATCACAGAAAATGAGTTTTTTCTCTTCATTGAGTCCATAGTCTCTGAGTTGTTGTTGAATCCACAGAATTTGTGTTGCACAACAACAAGCAGCAATATATTCAGCCTCTGTGGTAGAATTTGCAATTGAGTTTTGCTTTTTGCTAAACCATGAGATAAGTCTAGTTCCCAGAAACTGACAAGTTCCTGAGGTACTTTTCCTATCAAGCATTGATCCAGCATAATCAACATCTGAGTAACCAGCCAAACTCAATTCACTTTCTTTAGGATACCACAAACCTACATCTACTGTACCTTTCACATACCTTAATATTTTCATAGCAATGTTGTAGTGTGATTGCATTGGATTTGTTTGAAATCTAGCACACACACCAACTGCATATTGAATATCAGGTCTGCTTGCAGTAAGGTAAAGTAGTGAACCTATCAACTTCCTATACTTGTGTTCATCAACACTCTTATCTGATTCAGTATAGGTCATCTTGGTTCCTATGCTCATAGGTATCTTAGCAATCTTTTCAGAAGGCTTAAGATTGAACTTTGTGAGCATGTCTTTTGCATACTTTGTCTGACTAATGAATATTCCATCATTGAATTGCTTGACTTGCAATCCTAGGAAATAGTTCAATTCTCCCATCATGCTCATCTCAAACTTACTTTTCATGAGATTTGCAAAGTCATCACAAAGTTGCTTGTCCTTAGATCCAAATATGATGTCATCCACATATACTTGAAGTAAGAGTAGTTTCCCATCATGATTTAAAGTAAATAAAGTTTTATCAACTTCACCTTTCTTGAAACCACTTTCCAGAAGGTATTTGGCCAAAGTGTCATACCATGCTCTTGGAGCCTGTTTCAGTCCGTATAGAGATTTCTGTAGCTTATAGACCATTCTACTTTCTGAGGAAACTTCAAAGCCAGATGGTTGTTCAACATAGACTTCCTCAGCAAGTTCACCATTCAAGAATGCACTTTTGACATCCATCTGATAAACTTTAACGTCTTTATGAGCTGCAAAGGCCAGAAAGAGTCTTATTGCATCCAATCTGGCAACTGGTGCATATGACTCATCAAAATCTAAGCCTTCAGTCTGGGTCAATCCCTTGGCAACCAACCTTGCTTTGTTTCTGGTTATTTCACTAGATTCATTCATCTTGTTTCTGAAAACCCACTTAGTTCCAATCACAGATATTCCTTCTACAAATGGAACTAGTTTCCAGACTTTGTTTCTTTCAAACTGATCCAACTCTTCTTGCATTGCAGAGATCCAGTCTTGGTCTCTTAATGCTTCTTCTATAGTTTTAGGTTCAATGTTTGAGATGAAACATCCAAAGAGAGAATTGGCATTCTCAGCTATTGCTCTCCTAGTCCTAACACCTTGATTGATTGGTCCAATCACATCTGTAGGATGATCCTTGATCCATCTCATCATGGGTTTAGGGCTAGTAGGGTCAACATCTATGTGATCTGAATGTGAATCACTATGATTATGACTTGATACTTCTTCGATTATACGTGATTTTGCACCTCGGAAGGCGGTGAATGTCCGACACTTTCTCGATGAGAGCTTTCGGGACATGCACATCGGAGAGGTCATTTCGAGTTAGCTCGATGAACATCTTCGCCCATTTCTGGAATTCTCATAGGAAATTCTTCATCATGTCTGAGAATCATCTTGTTGTTACTAGGCATTTCATGCTTTTCTTCGTCAGAGTCATCCTCCCTTTCCACAATGATGTTTTTCCTTTCCGAGGGTTCTTCTTCTGAATCCTTTATCATTAGTTCCTTGAACCTTTCTGAGAGTTCATCAGCAAGGGGTGTTTTCTTGCTTCCTTCATAGATTACAACATGAACTGATTCTTCAATCTTCTTTGTTCTTTTGTTGTAAACTCTGTATGCTTTGCTATTCATAGAATAACCAAGAAACACGCCTTCATCTGCCTTTGGTTGAAATGTTCTTATATACTCTTTTCCATTGTTAAGAACAAAACATCTACAACCAAATACTTTTAGATGTTTGATATTAGGGGGTCTACCAACCAAGAGTTCATAAGGGGTCTTGTCATGGTGTTTGTTTATCAAACATCTGTTCTGAGTGTAGCATGCTGTATTTACAGCTTCAACCCAATAAACTTCACTTATTTCAGTGTCAGCTAGCATTGTCCTAGCTACTTCTTTAAGTGTTCTATTTTTCCTTTCTGCAACACCATTTTGTTGTGGTGTTCTTACAGAGGAAAGTTGGTGTTGTATACCTTTACTGGTACAAAACTCCTTAATGTACTGGTTGACAAACTCAGTACCATGGCCTGTTCTGATTGCAGATACCTTGTCATTTTTCATGACTTCAAGCTTATTCAACAAGTTTGGTATCTCCACCCTTGCATCAGATTTGTGCTTCAGAAAGACAACCCAAGTGAATCTTGAGAAGTCATCTACAACAACAAGACCATACTTCTTTCCTGCATAACTAGTTACAGATGATTCAAAAAGATCCATGTGTAATAGTTGCAGTGGTCTAACACTAGAGTGTCTGGTTTTGGACTTGAAAGAGATTTTGGATTGTTTCCACATCTGACAGGCAGAACATATACCATCCTTTCTGAAAGATGTTTTAGGAAGGCCAACCACTAACTCTTTCTTGGCAAGTTTGTTCAGAGTTTTGAAATTCAAGTGACTCATTCTTTTGTGCCATAACCGGTTTTCTTAGGTGACTGATTGACTCACCATGAGACATTCTTCATTGTGGCGAGATGCCCAATCGAACATAAAGATCGCTTTTCCGCCGAAAGCAACCAAGACTGCTCGCTGACTTGTCATCAATAAGTTTGCAATATTTTACTTTGAATTTCACAGTAAATCTCTTGTCTGCAAACTGGCTCATGCTAAATAGATTATATTTCAAACCCTTAACATGTAATACGTCAGTGATTGTTAATGATCCTAATTTGACGTTGCCAAATCCCAGAGAGGGATTTAATACTCCTCCAACAAATCTGATGTCTGGCCCATTGTTGCAAGCTTTGTAGTTGACCAGATTTGCTTTGTCTCCTGTCATGTGCTTTCCGCATCCAGTATCAAATAGCCATTGAGCCTTAGTCCAAGAGGCGTTCTGCACAAAACAGGAAACAGGAGTTAGGTTCTTGCTTCAGAGATAGAACCATTTAGACTAAACATTCTTCCAGTAGGAATCCACATTTTAGTGAATTTCTTGGGAGTTTATTTTTGTCTAATTTGATCAGAAGGAGATGCAATAAAATCAGTAATTTTGATCTCAATTTTCCTTCTTGTGGTGTTTCTAGGTGTTCCTTTTGGTGCTTTCTGGACCACAGGTTTCGGGATTGCTTTTCAAAGAAACTTAGCCTTTCCGCCGTGTTCCGTCTAGCTCGCATTCAGTTTTCGATGGCTTGAGATTTCTTCCACTTCGCCTATCACGTAATATCACTTTGCGCCATTGTTCTTGTCCTTCCTTATATTGTTGCAGAAGAACTTTTCCAATAGCACGATAGCCAATGCCATTTCGAACACCTTTGGCTTTCTGAATGTGTTCTTCAGAAGACTTACTAGTTTCTGCACCATCTTTATTTTCATAAAATGGTACAGTAGAGAATTTGCCTATTCCAGCAATTCTTCCTTTCCTAGTAATGTAGCAATGTGGATGGTTGCATGTCTGAGGGTTGTGTTTCTTTTTCAGAAACCTTATCCACAAGTTTCTTGTGAACTTGTTGTTCTTTCAAAGGCTGGGTGGCTACTCCTTTTCCTTTGTCAACTACCCTAGCTTTCTGACCAATGCTATAGGTGGTTGAAGAACCATTCTGTTGACTTTTTACAAAGGTCAATCTTTCATCACTCTTCTTCAGAGGAGATGAATTATTCGATTGTTCATCAAGTCCAAGTCCACCTTTCTCAGAGGGATCTCTCAGATAGGATTGAACCTCAGTGAGAGTGTCACTAGCCTTTGCATAAGATTGGAAGGATAGCTCTTTCTTTCTGAGTTCTTCATTCTCAGAATGCAGCTTCATCATTTTCTTAGTAAGTTCATCCAAGGCTAGTTTGTGAGAATTTTCATTCTTAGATATCTGAGCTTTAAGAAAGGCTATTTCAGCGTTCTTGTTCTCAGATACTCTGGTTAGCTCAGAAACCTCTTTTTCAAGAGTTTCTTTGCTTTCCTCTAGAATTCTGGTTTTGGATTGTGCTTTCAGAAATTCTTTCTCATAACGATCCAGTTCACTCTTGACTAACTCCCGATCCTCAATTCCATCATCACTCTCATAGTACAGAAATTGTGAATTGTTAGTTACCTCATCAGCCATAAGACATATTTCAATGTTGGAGATGTCTGGACCAGCAATCTCAGCAACTCCACACATTTCATTCTTCTTAAGGCTGAAGTCGATTACATCGTGGGTGATTCCACACAATTCTGGTGATGGTAGGTTTGAGTCATCTGAATCTCCATCTTCAGAATCTGTCTCAATGTCTAGAGCATCAAGTTGAATTTGAATCTTTTTCCTTTCTTCAGTCAGTAAAGCCCTTTGATTTCTCTTGAAATTTCTTCTGTCCTTCTTATCACCTGTCTTGAGCTTGTTTAAAGCAGGACAATCTCTCTTGAAGTGACCAGGCTTTTGACAATAGAAACAGATATCATTTCCTATTTATGCAGCTTCAGTACTAACACCTT
Source organism: Plantago major (assembly GCA_026545765.1). Lineage (NCBI taxonomy): Eukaryota > Viridiplantae > Streptophyta > Magnoliopsida > Lamiales > Plantaginaceae > Plantago > Plantago major. Next base: position 3,595,611 of record CM048840.1, read on the forward strand.
TCTGAATGGGGGTGTTCAGAGAGTTGTTCATTTGTATGTTTTTGTACTGATGATAGTTTGGGCCAAGATGCTTTTTCAGCTTTTCTTTAGCTTTTCTTCTCTCAATCTCTTGACTCACAAATTTCTTCATGTGTCTTACTGCAAGAGCATTTTCTTCAGATGCATCTTTGGTATCCTTCTTTTCAGAAGTACCTTGAGAAACTAGAGCAACACTTTGCAACTTTTCAGCTGTTTATTCTCTCTGAGTTGTCTCATAGTCTGCAGTAGCAAGACGAGAGAAGAGCTCTACTGGAGTAATATTTGGCATCCCTTGATTGAAATAAAAGAACTTAGTGTGTTCCCAGTTGTGATTGAGACTTCTGACAATAGTCTTAATCTTTTATGACTGGGAGTATCTATTGCTTTCACCAAGTGCAGCCATATCACTCATAAGAGTAGTAAATCTGAAATCAAGTTCTTCCAGTTTGATGGGACCTTTTTGAAGTTTTGGAACTTCAATTTAAGAACTTCGAACTTGTTTTCTTTGGTTTTCTCGCATTCGCATTTCTTCAATCAATTGCGTGCAACTTTCGCCGTTTTAGCACCCCACAGTTTACACTGTATGTGCTCAGGTGTCGATCTGATGATTATATTACGAGCTTGACCATCCAATCTGTGTCTCTTGGCATCTTCAGATGTCCAGAGCTCTCTTGGTTTGTCTTCATACATAATGCTTCCACGAGCAACATGACCACTATCACCTTATAATAATACTATTCTAAGATTCCTAAACAAATGGTTCCCAACCAAATGTTCCCCCTGAGTTATTCCCCATCTCCTAGAGCTTAGTACTTCCTCTACTCAGATAACCTTGGAGTTATTCCCTGATTTCCCAAATCAAGTACTTCTTCTACTCCACGCCTTGATGGTGTTGGTTATAAGGTTTGTCAGAGAGGCTTCTCGTATAACTTTTCAGTTATGTTTTCAGAGAGCCTAATAGAACGAGACTACTTAATACACTTGCTCAGTGGATGGCAGTCTGCTCTTTACTGACCCAAGTAATTGATGTCCGTTCTGGAGAATGAGCTTCAGAAAGGGTATCTGATAGTTCAACTCTTTCACAAATAACAATCTCTTGTTAAGGTTCAGGACAACTTAGAACTACTAGTGATTCTTCAAGCAACAGAAAGCTTTCAGAAAGGGTAGTAGAGTGCTTGAGAGAATACTTTGCTTGATCGTAAGTTTTCAAGATAGAGCGTTCTAAGGTGTGTTCTTCAAGCATCTAAGTGTGTGATATATATAGATAAATTTGAGAGGCGTTTGAATTGTATCCGTTGTGCTCTCCGTCAAATTATATCCGTTTATATCTTGAACTATGTACTCAGAAGTCACTATCTCATTTTTCAGAGGATCGCTTTTTAAGATTTCGCACGATGCATTTAATGCATAGTACTGTTCATTGTCCTTTAGTCTCAACGGATACATGAGCCTTTCTGATGGCTTGCATGCTCCATACTCATGATTTCATATGTCCAGAATCATATTTCGAAAGTAAGTTAATATACTTAAGAAAGGATTAGGGACATTGTGACACCCCATATTTTGACGTACCTTATTATTTTTGTCCTTGCATTCTTTTACTTGTGTTAGTGTATTTGTATGAAAATATATTTGAATTATTTGAATTTGATTGTGTTATTGTTTTAGGTGTTTATTATTTGTTTTTAAAAGTCTATGTAACTTGTAAATTTGTAATATGTGTGGTTATTTATTTTGTACTTTTTTTTAAAGAAGAGAAATTATTTTCGGTGTATATTTCCTACTTAAAAATGTGATTATTTTATCTTTTAATTTGTTGGTGTAATTATTTGAAAATAATTTGATAGTCATCTCTTAAATTTATCTTTTTGAATGATTAATGTGACAAGACTTCTTTTTAATTATCTAGCTTAATTCAAGAACTTATTTGTTTGCTTTGATTGATGTATAATGTGAAGGGTGCCATTTTAATTATGTATTTTAATGTATGTCATTATTTGTGTGGCTTGATTAGATTTAAAGATTAACTTCAATTGCCTTCATGTGAGTTCATTATATGTTATATTAATAGTAATTAAGTTAGAAGAAGTCTAAGAGTCTCTTTTAATTATCTTATTTAAATGTATGTCATTATGTATGTGCTTTATTGATGATTTATGTGAAGAGCATTTTAATTAACTAATTTAATACAAGGTATTTATTTGTGTGCTTTGATTTATTTATAATATAAAGAGTCACTTTTGGATTATGCAATTTGCATGCATGTCTTTATGTGTGTGTGGCTCTCTTAATGTTTAGAAATTAATGTGTTATTTTATATTCATATATTTTAAAATAGAAGAGTTTGAAAACTTGAGGCTTCTTTAATGAATAAAATATTTTTTATTTCTTTCATGTTTTGGTACGATAGGTCGTTTGTAATGTCGAATGTTACATGCTATGTTTAAGCTATGTTTCGATCAACGTTCTAATTTTCTTTTCGTTTCTCTTTTATGTTACTTATGCATGTCTAAGTGTTATATTGCCTATGCATGTTCAATATTTTAAGTTTAATTGTTGCATATGCATGTGTAATTGTGAGTTCAATTTAATTGTTCCAAGTGTTGCATTTTTTGTGTGTCACATTTTATTTTTCTGTACAATTGACCCTATGTGATGCCAAAAACGTTTTTGAACTTTTTCCCAAGTAAAATCTGATCATTTATCATTAGTTATTGTGTTTAAATGTTTGAAAAAAATGTGAAAGGTCTCTCTTAATTTTGCACCTTTATTGTTGGTTTTAAAATGAGTTTTAAGTGTAAATTAAGCCATTTAAATTGCCATTTATTTTTATCACTTCAACCCTTTCATCTTCACTCAATCCACCCTATAAATACCCCGTTTTGCAGCCACTTTTACTCACAAAAAATTCTTAGTATTTTACTCCCAAAAATCTTCAAGTACAATTGTCTTTTATTTTCAAGTTTGTAGCTTGTTCTTAGTGCAAGTACTTTCCTGCTTCTTGCTCTTCCAAACTTTGAAATGTGAGTGTTCTACAAAACTATATATGTATTATTTTCAAAACCTGGAAGGTATTTTAATATGGTTTCAACTTATATATAAGTAATGCATGGTTTTCAAAACGCAAGTTCTATTGCATAAAAAGCAAATCACGAAAGAGTTTTAGCATGCTTCCGCTGATTTTGAAAGATATATATATATATTTTCATATACATGATTGTTATTTTGTTTTGATTGACGGTTCAAGAAAGATACGTACGTTTGGTTTAGGTTAATTGGCTTGTAGTTTGGTCAGTTGTGTCTGGCGAGCTACTTGCTGGTTTCCTTTGCCCATTCCTTTTAAATCGTGTGATAGAAGCCTTCACTGATTTAGTTGGGTCGTAGAATTCCACCCCTGTACCATGGCAGGGTCCTGACTGGATAGTTTGATCGAATATCAGGGAGACATAAGGCCTGTTTTACTGTGGGGTTATAAGGAGCGGCATGAAATAATGTTTTTCCAAAAAGTACATGTTATTGAAAGTATTTTCTATTTTATGCTCTTCAATGTTTATTGTTATGATTTTAATGAAAGTTTCACACGAAAATCTTCGAACACTCATTGAGGTTTTTCTCACACTTGTTTCTATCCCCTTCCTTATAGGTGAGATGGCACGGAGAATGAACGACCGATAAACTCAGCGAACAAAGAAAGTGTTTGGGATTTGGGATTTTTGTCAATGAAAATAATGTCTTTTTGTCTTTTTAAAAAACTCAAGTCATTTCCTGTTATAAAGATACTACTGTTGGAAATCTTGTGGTTTTATTTGCTGAATAAAATATATTTTTATTCTAGCAACTTCAAACGAAAGATTGTCTGTGACTTCCCTTGTTTCACTAAACGTTTCGGCTCTGCTTTCGCCCGACGTCCCGACTCAAATTCACTCCTTTTAAAAAATCCAAAAGTCGGGGCGTTACAAATGGTATCAGAGCCTAAGTTTTTTTTTTACTTAGGCTAAGCCAGGATAGGGTCTTCGGACCTTTGGGGGAACTGAGTGAGAAGTTTGTTGAGTTGCCGGTTGAACATTCTTTGCGCATCTCCGAAGTAACTTTTCTTACTTTCGTGCTTGGTCCTGTTATTTTTATTTTTGTTGAAGGCGGTGTTTTTTTTCTACTCCTTATACACTTTTCATTTTATTGATCATTGTTTCAAAGGCATCAAACACCTAGAATTGACCTTTTGCATTTGTTTATTTGGCTTGTCTCTTTTCTCCAGGACTTTAAATTCTAATATGTAATACTTGAACTTGCTATTGTCTTTGTATAAACGTAAACATGTTTATATTTACATGATCCCATAGAATTGTATTATCTAACTTGGTTCAGTTGAATGATTATTTGCTTTTATGTTATCACTTGGCATTGAAATCAAGAGTTTGAACAATCCTAGATTAATTTCTATAATTTAAATGTTTTGGCGCTTTACTTTGCTTTTAGCTTACTTATTTATGTTTGCTTCACCTTTTCAAACTTCTAATTTTTCTTACTCGTCACTCTTGTTCCAGATTATAATTGTAATATACAAAAGTAGAACTTGTTTGACTAAATCTCTGTACTAGTTACTTTAATTTGGTTACATAAGCTTCAACTTGTGTTAATTGAATAGTTAAGATTCTGGTTATTTTGGTAGTGTGCATGGATTTGCAATATGATTTTTTTAAGTTGGTTTTGTTTTTCTTGTTTATGTATGAAAGATAGGCAGTAATGTTGCACGAGTCGTTATAAGTTTTGTCAATGTTCCGACTACCTTTTGTTGCTCTCTCAAAAAAAAAAAAAAAAAAAGGAAGTTAAAAGTCTTTTTGTTTTGTTGTTTTCCATTCAATGTGTTGCTTGCGTGGAAAATTTTATATTTTTCAAAACCTTTTCTTATGTCAAAAATTGCTTTAGCGGTGTGAATTTGGGGACCAAATTCCTCTTAAGGAGGGGTGAGTGTAATACCCCCATTTTTAAGTTCATTTGGTATTTATGGGTCGTATATGATTTATTAAAAGTGTGTATTTGCGAGAAAATGTTTTAGAAAATTTTCAAGTGTGAATTTGGGGACCAATTTTTTTTAAGGAGGGGTGAGTGTGACACCCCAGATTTTGACGTACCTTATTATTTTTGTCCTTGCATTCTTTTACTTGTATTAGTGTATTTGTATGAAAATATATTTGAATTATTTGAATTTGATTGTGTTATTGTTTTAGGTGTTTATTATTTATTTTTAAAAGTCTATGTAACTTGTAAATTTGTAATATGTGTGGTTATTTATTTTGTACTTTTTTTTTAAAGAAGAGAAATTATTTTCGGTGTATATTTCCTACTTAAAAATGTGATTATTTTATCTTTTAATTTGTTGGTGTAATTATTTGAAAATAATTTGATATTCATCTCTTAAATTTATCTTTTTGAATGATTAATGTGACAAGACTTCTTTTTAATTATCTAGCTTAATTCAAGAACTTATTTGTTTGCTTTGATTGATGTATAATGTGAAGGGTGCCATTTTAATTATGTATTTTAATGTATGTCATTATTTGTGTGGCTTGATTAGATTTAAAGATTAACTTCAATTGCCTTCATGTGAGTTCATTATATGTTATATTAATAGTAATTAAGTTAGAAGAAGTTTAAGAGTCTCTTTTTAATTATCTTATTTAAATGTATGTCTTTATGTATGTGCTTTATTGATGATTTATGTGAAGAGTGTTCATTTTAATTAACTAATTTAATACAAGATATTTATTTGTGTGCTTTGATTTATTTATAATATAAAGAGTCACTTTTGGATTATGCAATTTGCATGCATGTCTTTATGTGTGTGTGGCTCTCTTAATGTTTAGAAATTAATGTGTTATTTTATATTCATATATTTTAAAATAGAAGAGTTTGAAAACTTGAGGCTTCTTTAATGAATAAAATATTTTTTATTTCTTTCATGTTTTGGTACGATAGGTCGTTTGTAATGTCGAATGTTACATGCTATGTTTCAGCTATGTTTCGATCAACGTTCTAATTTTCTTTTCGTTTCTCTTTTATGTTACTTATGCATGTCTAAGTGTAATATTGCCTATGCATGTTCAATATTTTAAGTTTAATTGTTGCATATGCATGTGTAATTGTGAGTTCAATTTAATTGTTCCAAGTGTTGCATTTTTTGTGTGTCACATTTTATTTTTCTGTACAATTGACCCTATGTGATGCCAAAAACGTTTTTGAACTTTTTCCCAAGTAAAATCTCATAATTTATCATTAGTTATTGTGTTTAAATGTTTGGAAAAAAATGTGAAAGGTCTCTCTTAATTTTGCACCTTTATTGTTGGTTTTAAAATGAGTTTTAAGTGCAATTTAAGCCATTTAAATTGCCATTTATTTTTAGCACTTCAACCCTTTCATCTTCACTCAATCCACCCTATAAATACCCCGTTTTGCAGCCACTTTTACTCACAAAAATTCTTAGTATTTTACTCCCAAAAATCTTCAAGTACTATTGTCTTTTATTTTCAAGTTTGTAGCTTGTTCTTTTTGCAAGTACTTTCATGCTTCTTGCTCTTCCAAACCTTGAAATGTGAGTGTTCTACAAAACTATATATGTATTATTTTCAAAACCTGGAAGGTATTTTAATATGTTTTCAACTTATATATAAGTAATGCATGGTTTTCAAAACGCACGTTCTATTGCATAAAAAGCAAATCACGAAAGAGTTTTAGCATACTTCCGCTGATTTTGAAAGATATATATATATATATATATATATATATATATATATATATATATATATATATTTTCATATACATGATTGTTATTTTGTTTTGATTGACGGTTCAAGAAAGATACGTACGTTTGGTTTAGGTTAATTGGCTTGTAGTTTGGTCAGTTGTGTCTGGCGAGCTACTTGCTGGTTTCCTTTGCCCATTCCCTTTAAATCGAGTGATAGAAGCCTTCACTGATTTAGTTGGGTCGTAGAATTCCACCCCTGTACCATGGTAGGGTCCTGACTGGATAGTTTGATCAACTATCAGGGAGACATAAGGCCTATTTTACTGTGGGGTTATAAAGAGCGGCATGAAATAATGTTTTTCCAAAAAGTACATGTTATTGAAAGTATTTTTCTATTTTATGCTCTTCAATGTTTATTGTTATGATTTTAATGAAAGTTTCACACGAAAATCTTCGAACACTCATTGAGGTTTTTCTCACACTTGTTTCTATCCCCTTCCTTATAGGTGAGATGGCACGAAGAATGAACGATCGATAAACTCAGCGAACAAAGAAAGTGTTTGGGATTTGGGATTTTTGTCAATGAAAATAATGTCTTTTTGTCTTTTTCAAAAACTCAAGTCATTTCCTATTATAAAGATACTACTGTTGGAAATCTTGTGGTTTTATTTGCTGAATAAAATATATTTTTATTCTAGCAACTTCAAACGAAAGGTTGTCTGTAACTTCCCTTGTTTCACTAAACGTTTCGGCTCTGCTTTCGCCCGACGTCCCGACTCAAATTCACTCCTTTTAAAAAACCCAAAAGTCGGGGCGTTACAGACATAGTCTTTCTGAGTTAGACTAAACCTTTGTGTCTTCATAAACCTTGTGCAATCTTCAGTCTTCTATTCTTCAGAAAAGCTCTATTGCTAGGATTGATCTTCATGGTCTTCTTGAAATAAAAATTACACTTAGAGACCTATAATCCTAATACAAGATTTACTAGACTAATCATACTCAGTCTTTTCCTCTTTTACAATGATCAAGTGAACCAAGAGTACTTAATCACCTTTCTGGCTAAGATAAGAACATGTGATGATTGATCAAAATACTAACAGATATTCCTAACAATTACCATGTTAGCCTCAGAGGGGTCAAGGCATCGTAAGTGAGTTCCATCGTAAGATTTTTGAGAGAGGTCAGTTCCGGAGAGGAAGTAACGTTGTGCCCTTCGTTGTACCTTTCTTGATTCGGTTGGTCCTGGGGGTAAGGCCCCATCCTGCAGGTATCGTATGATATCACTCGTCCAGTTGTTAGATTTGTTTGTGGTACTTATGTTAGCCATTTCTTTCACGGTAGTGATGGCTGATTCATTGGTTGTCATCAGGACTACCATACGGGTATCAATGGCTCCAGAGGCCGCAGCCCATTTGGACAGGCTATCTGCTATAATGTTGTTGGTTCGCCCGATTTTGACCAAAGAGAATACGTCAAATGTCTTTTCCAAGTCTTTTACTACCTTTAGGTATTTTATCATTGAGGCGCTTTTGGTTGTGAATTTTCCCGAATATTGTTCTGTGACTAGTTGGGAGTCTGAATAGGCGTGGAGTTTTCTGGTCATTACTGATTTAGCCATTCTCATCCCTGCTATCAATGCTTCATATTTGGCTTCATTATTGGTGACTGGGAATGTCAGGTGTATAGCATATTTCATTTGTGCTTTCTCAGGACTGATCAGCAAGAGTCCCGTTCCTCCAGCATGAGCGGCCGACGATCCGTCCACATAAAGTTCCCAGATGTCCTTCTTGTTCGGACCAAGCTCCTTTGGGGTAAATGCCACTTGTTGGGTCGGTTTATGTTTTTGGGCGGTCACGGGCGGTTATCCCTCGGGGGGTGGTGGTAGGTTGAGATTTTGTTTCTCCGCTAGAATCCATTCTGCCACAGGGTCGGTCTCGAGGTGCTCTCCGGACCCTGTATTTGTTATGGTTGTAGCGAACGTAAAAAATTTACTAGCGGGTGGCTTATCCGTGGAGGTTGGAGTTTGGTTATCTCCTGTTGCCTGTGCCTCCGTGCTTCCCGGGTATCCGGCCAGGACTTGTGCCTTCTTGGCGGATGGAGCAAGATATTTGATTGTGTGATCTCCGAGTTCTATTGTCCATTTGGCTAACCTTCCTGATTTGGATGCATCCCCCAAGACCTGCTTCAGTGGCTGATTTGTGAGGACTCTATTTTGTGCGATCGGAAGTATGGCTTTAGTTTTCTCGAAGCTTCCATTAAGTAGTAGGAGTATTTCTCAATCTTCGTGTAGTTCTTTTCGACTGTTCCCAGTACTTTTCTTAGGCAGTATATTCGTAGGTGCTCATTCTTTTGTATACGTACTAGGACAGAACTTACCACTTCTGGAGTAATGGCGAGGTAAACATATAACGGTTCTCCTTCTTTGGGTTTGGAAAGGAGGGGCGGGAAGGATAGGTAGTGTTTCAGGTTTTTAAAAGCCTCTCTGCACTTGGAGTTCCACTCAAAATGGTCGGATTTTCTCAGGATTTTGAAGAATGACAGATTCTTCTCGGCAGACCTAGAAATGAATCGGCTAAGGGATATCACTTTTCCTATAAGTCTTTGGACATCTCTGAGTTTTTCCGGATGAGGGAGTTCGAGTATGGCTTTTATCTTTTCTGGGTTGGCCTTGATTCCTCTTTGTGTGACCATGTACCCTAAGAATTTTCCTCCTGTAACGCCGAACGTGCATTTAGCCGGGTTGAGCTTCATGCCATATTTTCTTACTATGGAGAAACATCTTTCCAGGTGTTGGATATGATTGGTGGATTCTTTGTTGTTTACCAAAATGTCGTCCACGTAAACCTCCATTGATTTGCCCAACTCTTCTCTGAACATGTGATTCATTAGTCGTTGATATGTTGCTCCTGCGTTGCGCAGTCCGAATGGCATGACTTTGAAACAATAAACTCCGCCTGCTGTGATGAAGGCGGTTTTTTCTATGTCATGTTCTGCCATCTTGATCTGGTAGAATCCTTGGAAAGCATCCATAAAGCTTAGCAATGCACATCCTGCATTGGAGTCTACTAGTTGATCGATCCTTGGGAGAGGATACGGGTCTTTTGGACAGAAGCGGTTGAGGCTGGTAAAGTCGTTACACATCCTCCACTTTCCCGGACTTTTTTCAACTAGGACCACATTGCATATTCAGTATGAGTAGTGAACTTCCTGAATATGTCCTGCTTTGAGAAGCCGTTCAACTTCTTCTGCAATGATTTTATTGTGGATGGGGCCATGGTCTCTTTTCTTTTGACGGATGGGCCTGACATTGGGGTCCACGTTGAGTTCGTGAACCATGACACGGGGATCAATTCCGGTTAAGTCCTCCGTGCTCCATGCGAAGACATCGGCATTTTTTGTAAGGAATGCCATCATTTTGAGGGTTGTTTCAGCATCCATCCCCGAGCCAATTTTTGCTATTTTTTCTGGACTTCCTTCTACGATAGGGATTTCCAGGACTTCTTCGCGAGGTGCCATCCGGTTTTCATGAAGGAAGCTTTTGGTTGGGGTTTCCCCTGGAGGTTCTGATGGGATGACTTTGTACTTCTCGATCTGGTCATCCCCTTTTTCGGGATGGCAGCACTTTTCTTTTTCTCTATGCCCATTTTTAGCCAATTTATCCCTTCTCCCAAGGGTCTCTAGCTCCTTTCTTGGATTGCGGACTCTCTCTTGTATGAAGAGACATTGCCTCTTTGCCTTTATGTTGGCTTCTTCTCTTCTAATATCTTCTTCTGTCTGATAGGGTCGGGAAACTCTTCGGGTGGAGAGAGCGTAACATTCCCATCCTTGTCGCCGATCTCCACTAATGGTTCCGATCCCTACTTCGGTTGGGAACTTCATTTTGAGATGGAAGGTTGGCACCATTACTTTGAATTGATTTAGTGCTGGTCTTCCTAGGATGATGTTATAATCACAGTCTGCATCTGTGATGACGAAGGGTACCTGCTTGGTGACGCGGAATGGCATTTTTCCAATGGAAAGTGATAGATATAGAACTCCTCTCGGTCTAACTCTTGATCCACCGAAGCCTACGAGGTCTGTCATTACAGGAATCATTCCCCTCAAGCTCATTTCCATTTTTCAAACCGTGCTCATAAAGTGGATATTGGAGGATGCTACGGTATCGATGAGTACTTTGGTCATTTCATATCCTGCAATGTCTACCTCTATTACTAATGGGACATCAGGGTCGTGGTATCCTTCGCCTTGGCACGGGGGTGGTGCTTCAGATTCATCAAAGGTAATGACATTGGTGCCAGGCTTTATCATGTTCACAGATTTTTCATCTGATTTCTGAAGTGATCAGGCTGTTGCCTCACGAGCGTTCCGGCTATCCCCTCTTGTTGGTCCTCCTGCAATGCTAAGTATTCTCCCATAAATGACAGGGTTTTCTTCTGCGTATGCTGGCTGTGTTCCTATGTGGGCCACCCTCCTTGTTTCCTAGTTCAAACTGGGAGATCTCCAATTCTCTTGCTGTCTTCTGGGGCTGAGAGATCTCCTAGTTTTTTGTTGTCTCTTTGGACTTGGGGGTCCAGGCAAGGCTGAGATCCTTCTAGGGCTCAATGATTGGCGTCTGTCGGGGCATCTTTGGTCGTTCCTATCCTGATGTGGACCAGATCTGTGGGGAGAGTTATTCCTGCGCTCTCTTGTGTTTTGCTGATTTCGGGATGTGATCCCTTATTCCAGATTCCGTTGGTCACTTCCATCGGCTCGCCTTATGACGTATTCTTGTAGGTAGCCCATTTCGATTAGTCGCTGGATTTCCTGTCTGAGGTGTGTGCATTTCCCAGTCGAGTGTCCTACCTGTCTTTGAAGGTGTTGCTCTACCATGGCTGAGGCTTGCTCGAATCTCTTTACGAAGGATCTCAGACTTTCGTGTTCTTTCTGTATGATTTCCGCTAGATAGCTAACAGGTCGAGCTTTTTCCAGGAAGTTTTCGAATTTTAGTGTGAATTTCGTTAGCAAGTGGTCCCACGACATGATGGAATCCGGTCGGAGTTGTTTCCACCAAGTCATTGCTGGTCTAAAGAAGGTATTAGGGAATAATTGGGCCTTTACATTGTCGGGTACGCCCATACCTCCTAGGGAGGCTTCAAAACGAATTCTGTGATCGATGGGACAGGAATTTCCATCGAACGTTTCTTTAGATGTGGGTGGGTTTCGTCCCAGAGGTAGTTCCGTTTTTTGTTATTGCTAAACACAGAGGATTTACATTCCGCCCATTTTTGATAATGTCCCTGGCTTGAGTGAGTGACTCTAATTTTGATCGTTCTAGGTCGAGGGTTGCCTCATGAATTCGGACTTGTTCTTTAATTCGTTCTGTTTCGTTCATGGGTGATTCCTGTCGGTGACCTCTCTCAGATCTGGACCTGGTTCTTTCTCTTCGTCTTTCCTGACTTCTCCCTCTTCTCCTATAGCGCCCTTCTTCCTCCCTTACTTCGTTCGGAGTAAGTGATCTGTTATCCCTGTGGTTTCGCTTATAGGTGTGTGGCGGTGTGTCCCCTCGATATCCACTGAGAGTTTCCTGGTCACTCATCTCATTATGGTATTGACCTCTTCTGTCGTAGTTTCGCGGGCGTCGGCCTCTTGTGAGATCCGGGAAGGAGTGGGGTCACGAGGGTAGGAACCCTCGACTCCCCTATTTTCCCTTACTCCCCTGATTAATGCGGGCCCGGTTATCTAGTATATTCCTAAGATCCTCCAGAGCTCTCCTGCTTGTTGCTATGATGTTCTCAGATCGATCAGTATTTCGTGAATACGGAGGTCCTCTGTATTCGACCACGTGGTCTACCACTGCTTGTCCTTGTGGTTGAATCTGGATGGGGTATACTGGGGCCTCGATTAAGGGTATGCCCCTAGGATCGGGTGGTTGGGTTCTTAGCTGCAGAGTTGCCTGCAAGAGTTGGATTTGTGCTTCGTTGAACCCGGCTAGTATTCCATCTGCGGTTACGTGAGCTACGTTTGCTATGATTGGTATGATTGGTGCCTGAGGCGGATCTAGTGGCGGGGGTGGGGCTTGTTCTACCATTCTTTCGGAGTTGGAGATGGAGGCCTCATTCCTGTCTCTTTCGTCGTGTTCATAAATAACCCTATTTCCCCCGGAACGTCTGTTGCCATCAGAGGCTTGTTGTTGGTGTTGGGAAGAGGGTCCGTTGGTGGAGGCTGTAGACCGGGGACGGGTAGAGGTAGCCTTTTTTGTCTGTCTCCTGGATGGTGCCATGGATTTTTGTACTTAGGGATTCCCACAGACGGTGCCAATATGATATATACATATGAGTCTGCCCGCATCTCTTACCGAACCAAGACGACTTAATACGATTTATATAGGTGCATCACTATGAGTCCGTCCACTAGAGCTTTGGTCCGGCACTGAAAACACTTCATGTTACCAAATTTCCAGTGAAATGGTGAGGCGGTCCGACCTCCCACATTCCTCACCACGGACGTTTCCATTATCCAGGGAAAAACTTTTGGATCAAGACAAACTTAAAGGTGAGTCCGTCCATTCATTATGTCCGTCTGGAGCACATAGATGGACGGCTTCTGTTTTTATCCTAAATATCAGCGTGTGTACAACGCGCCACCTATCTCCGGGACCACGTGTCGACCTACCACTAAGCCGACCATGCTCCGGGATGTCAGAGAGTTTGTCCCTAGAGCTTAATACTATAAATAGAGGGCATTTACTCATCATTAAGGTACACAACAATTTCATAATAATCCACTCTCTAGGTTTTGAGGTCCGAGCCTCAGCTTGATCCGCCTCCTAACCAGTTGAATCTTAGCCAATCAAGGCGGTAAAAGGGTTTAACCCCTTCTATTCTTCTTTACAGGACAAGCATCCAAGTATCAATCTGACGGACCATCACTCAGAAGCGATCTTATCGGACGGACGGACGGACACATTACTATTAGAGAACTATATCGACTACCTCCTATTTCCTGACGGACCATAACCCATGGACGACTGGAACCTATGAAAAGGACTTCGAACTAAGGCTAGATGAATTAGGAAGCACCAGACATACGCTCTGCCGGACCCCTCTACGAACTTGACCAAGACATTTGACTAATCCGAATTTACCCCACATCAAAAGTAATGATTGGTTGTGTGCATTTGGTTGCAATTTAATGATTAGTACGCTTAATACATTGTGTTTCGGGCGAAATGCAATTAACTAAACCCGTACATTTTTCCTGGTTCCATTTCCTAATGCATCAACTTCAACGACTTCAAACGCGGACTAGGTACATGTCAAAGTGTCTCATGGAGAAGGATTGAAATGGCTAAATATATCTCCAAAACATCTACCGAACAATGCATTTTCTGGTCAAATTGCACACTTCAACTTGCAAATTGTCCCTCATCCTTATATAATTTAGACCCTGGAACTTTGCCACGCTTACAGGTTAGATAAAAATGTAACGTGGTGATTATGATATGAGGGGATGAAATCCAGAAAATAGATACGCTATTTGTCCTGTTGCATTTTTAGCTTAATTTTAGTACATTAATTAACATGTAAGCTGTAGTAGCTGAATTTTGGTACTTGGCGACACGTGACATGATGATAATTGATAAGAATAGTATGTGATGAGCATTGATGCAACATCATCATGATATCTATTGGCGGTGAGTGGGAGATATTTTTGGTACCAATACTCTAATGACCAAGACCACTAATATTACCTGTAATACTACCTCAAATGGTGACGAACAAGTGACGCGTCATGTGGTGACGGGTTAAATTGATTTTCTTTGCGTTGGTGACGTTATCGTCACATGAAATTCAATTTTTTTTATTTTTTTATTTTTTAAAAACATATTTAACATATTATAAGAGTGTTTAGAATTTGAAATTAATAAAATTGCATTTTTAGAAATCGTTTTACAATTTTAAGTTTAATTAAAAGAGAAAAATGAGTTCGAGATGGGATGATCCAAACATAGTCAATGGTGGTCTCTATTTGTAGATCTCGAAAAGACAAACCCGTTGGTGATTTTTATTTCTTTTTTGCATTTTTATTTTTCGAGTTATTCGCGTTTGAAATTGGACAAAACTAAAAAAAATTAAAAAAAAATCTTTAATTATCCCGTCACTGAGTGACGGTAGGTTACGGTGACGCGTGACGCCCTTAGCGTCATGACGAGATGAAATTTGTGCGATTCTTTCATAAAGATTCTCTGGAGTTAATATCTTATTTTCTGTCTGCAACATTATCTTTCCAAGACTTTGTCTCATTCGTGTATGAGCAGGAGCTTAGGTTAATCCCATCACAAATTGCTCCAGAGCAAGCATGCTTAACTCTGAAGTTCTTATTGGTGGATTTCCGAAAAGAAAGGTGCAGAGCAAGCACGCTTAACTCTGAAGTTCTTATTGATGGATTCCCGAAAAGAAAGGTGCACCTTGTTGGTATGAGTAGAATTCTCAATTCCTTTAAGCTGTTTGGACTTGACTTGAAATTTTAGGGTTAAACAAATTATCAAATGAGTCGAGATAACATTAATGAATCATGTCGAGACCCGACTCGTGTAATAACTCTTATATACAAAATTACAAATGAATCACCTTTTTCTTCTTTATATGAAAAGAAATATAGAAAGAAAAAGGAAAAGAACACGAGTGCGACAGTAGTCAATTAGTCATGTGAAGAGGTGAGTGGACGCCGCTAAACGCAATACGTTTTCGGCTAGACGCAACATAAAATATTTGTAACTTGAGTAAAATGCTCATAACTTAAAAAACTCTTATAAACTTAACGAAAAATCGAAATAACTCGTTTATGCAAACACAAAAACATTAACATGCACGATCGAACACAAAATAACAACACTAAATATAAATCGGAAAAATTAAATAAATTTTTTTTTGGGAAAATATTTTGTTTATACAATTTTTTTTAAATATATAAGTAATTAAAATAAGACAAAAAAATAAAAAAAGAAAGAAAATATGAAATCATGATATGGCCGGTTTTATATCATGATCTGGCCAGTTTTAAAACCGGTCATATCGAGATTTCCAGATTTTTTTTATTTTTTATTATTTTTTTAATTTACAAATTGATTATATATAGTTTTCTATTTTTTATGTTTTTGTAAATTGAAATGTTACTTATAATTTTGCAAATTGAAAACTTTAATTTACTTTTGTCATTTAAAAAAAGGTCAAAGTTAAATAATCTATTTAACGAAAATTCGAGAAATTAATCGGCAGACGAATAACTTCATATATTATATGCTTACCAATAAAACGTTGCAATTTTAAAATGGATTCGAACTTGAATCGGAAAATATTACATGCATAACATAATAAATCCAAAGTAATACAATACGACTAGAATATCAAATACTCCCTCCGTTCCAAAGAAATCTTTCCATTTTGACTTTGACTGATTAACTGTCTTCGACTGCGAATTACTCTTAAACTATAATAGTAAATAATTTAATAAAATCATATAATGAAAATTTAATTGTGGTCAAAGTCGAAGACAATTGACCGCAAAATAGTAAAATGGAAATATTTCTTTGGAACGGGGGAGTACAAAACTAATATGATGTGAAACACTAGATACTTAATTTCGAATTAAATCTTGTATGTGTTCACAAACTTCATCAACAACTGCGAATTCGTCTTTCGCCTCCATATAATGTCTGTTTGATCGAGTGATGTGTCCCATCATAGCAGCGATTAATCGTAGCCTCTACAAATTAAAAACACACACAAATAAGGATTTTGAGATTTCGAACAAACGTCCTGTATGTATATAATTGAATGTCTAGGAAACATACTACGCTAGGATCCATATCGGTCGGTTGGAATTGTTGCCTTGGAGTAAATGATTCTTGGCGGGTCACTTGCATATGCGTACGTTGTCGAAACCAGTCCGGGTACGTCGGAATCGTTTCATGTCCAAAATGCACTTGAATTGTTTGTTGATGAAAATTACATCGACGGGTGTGAATGTCCTCGAATGAGCCAATGGAATATTTTATCCATTTGTTTGAACGACATAGCTACATATATTCTTATGTCAAACAGCCGGGAACTGACATGTTGGCTGGATTTTTCTTAGTTCATCCTAATACGAAGTCAATGATCCATTTGTTCCCTCAAGTTGTCCTCATGGATGCTACGTACAACACAAATTTGTACGACATGCCATTGGTGGAAGTGATTGGCATTTTACCAACTGGGCAAAACTACCACATAGCTTTCATTTTCGTATCGGGCCATAAGACGTCAAGTTATGTGCGGGGGATTACACGATTGTGGACGTTGTTTACAGAATGTGGTGTCTTACAGGGGGTATTTGTTACGGATAGAGAGTCAGCTGCAATGCGTAACATAAAATAGGTATTTCCAGAATCAGCACACCTACTATGTCGGAGGCACATATCTAAGTATGTGCAAAAATATATAAGTGATATGATGGGGGTAGCAAAAAGTATGAACGGTCAGTGAAGCTAAGATGGCAAAAGATCGTGAACGCAAATACTTCGGAACTATATGAGCAGGTCGTTGCAGAAATGGCAGGGGCCTGGAGACGTCAACTTAGGTTCATGGCGTACGCAAGGAGATATTGGTTGGACTCATACCACAACTGATTTGTACACGCTTGGACGAAAGACATCATGCACTTTGAAACTGACACGATGAACACACTACAAGAATTCTGATGTTTAGCGATGGATTTATCCGTCTCTAAACAGTGAGCGATCTGTCGCTAAGGACCTAGCGACGGACTTAGCGATGGATAAAAATGTCATCGTCATTTTCTTCGTCACAATGATCCTAACGACGGATAAACTATCCGTCGCTAAATAACGACGGATTTAGCAACGGATAGACTATTGACTTTTTAGATCCGTCGCTAAAAACCCGTATTTTCCTTTTATTCAATCTGCTCTATTTAGAATTATTCGTCGCTAAATAGAGACGGAATTGGCGACGGATGATTTTTTTCCGTCACAAATTTTCCAGGTTTTTTTTTTGTTTTTTAATTTTGATGCATGTTTTCATATTTCACCCGTTTCACAAATATAATGTCCGATAATTAGCCTCAAAGTAATTAAACTGTATTAATTAACATAAAACATTCGACGAATACAAATTATCCATAATGAAATTAAATAGTCGTACGTAAGCTAAAACAAGAGGTCAAGTGGTAGAAAAACAAAAGTTCAAAACGAAATATCTAGGAGAAGCATAATAGAAATGTATCAAGGCTAAGAAGAAGTCGTTTTCTTCTTGAATTGACAGCTCCCGAATGTCGATCCTCCTCACCACCTCAGCCTGAAATCGTAAAGTGCATACCATGAGTTATGGATGAAAAATTATGCATACTACACAAATGGTGACTAACATATCACCCACATATAGTGGCTAACATACCACTCATATTGTCCTAAAAATAGCTAAGACAATGCATATCACCTAAGTTCAGTCGTCTCACATATAGTGGCTAACACACCACTCATATTGTCTTAAAAGCAGCTAAGACAATGGTGACTAACATATCACCCAAGTTCAGTCTCACATATAGTGGCTAACACACCACTTATATTGTCCTAAAAGCAACTAAGACAATGGTGACTAATATATCACCCAAGTTCAGTCTCACATATAGTGGTTAACGTAACACTCACAAATAAAGCACAAACAAATAAAGAAGAATGATCATATTATCACAAATAAGATACGAATATATACACTAACCTAGAGATGATTCCGTCTATATTCAAGCATGTGATATACACTTGCAAATAATTGAAAGTTCATCATCCTCTCAATGGTCATGTCAAAATCGTCATCATCTTCATCATCCATTTCTTTCCCAACATTGGTTTTAGCCATGTTTGCATCTTCGTCGGACTTCATTAGAGCGTATCGCAATTTCTACATACATAAAAAAACCGAGGTTAAATATTAATTGTACTAAATTAACTACAAAATACAGTTTACATGTTGCAAATGAAATCACTACTAAGAAAGACAAAGTATACTTACTCGACATAACTCCAATGATACTCCAATGAATAGGGTGGAGGCGGCAATGGTGTAGGCGACGGTGGAGGAGGTGACGAAGGTGGAGAAGTCATCCTTGAAAATATAATAATAGATTTCGTATTGTAGATTAAAATAGTAGTAATTCACAACAAGTCAATACGAGCAAATTATACTACAACCAATTCCAATTCCTGGCTATAATTGCATTGTTAATTATAACACATTCCAAATTTCATGAATTACATGCATTTTACGTTAAAATTTTTTTTAATGAATTTCAAAATTCCATTACAATTGTGAATTATAAATTAAAACAGTAGTAATTCTTTCTAAGTTAATACGAGCCAATTATACTACAACCACCAAAATCACTAAATCTAAATGGTCTCAAAAATCTCAACCAAATCTCACTAATCCTACTACATATACGAAAACATCAAATTAAATACCATGCATACATCCTAACATGATACTAACAATTCAAAAACATACAATTGCTCGAAATTGACCTAAATCTATCAATTAAACAACCTCAAGCTTAACCCACTACTTAATATAAGCTAAACTAGCTAGTGCAAACTTCTAAAAACATACAATTGCTCGAAATTAACAAAAATCCCAAATTTAACAAAGTAAGTGTTTTAGATTAATACCTTCAATTACGGGGAAAATAGCCGAAGAAAGATGAAATTGATTGGACACCCGAGTCGCTTGTTCCACGAGCTTCGAAAAGAGTCCAAGATTGGTCGGAATGGTGAAGTTTTGGCGGAATTGGAAGGTGGGCGAAAATGGCGAAGAGAAGAAGAAAAGAAGAAGCAGAATCGAAATGGGGAAGAAAGGGGGCTCTGCCCGTTTTTAAGACAGTCAACGACGGATAATCTAACCGTCGTTAGATTTAATTTATTTTTCATTTTTAATTAAATATTTAACGACGGATAATCTATCCGTCGTTAAAATACTATTTTTAATTTTTTTTTAAAATAAAAAAGTCAACAAAAACTAATGACGGATAGACTATCCGTCGTTATTTAGCGACGGAAATAACGACGGATTAGCGACGGATAGGGCGAAATGTTGTATCCGCCGCTAAATTTGACCGGTTGGTCGCTAAATAGTGACGGATAGAATCCGTCGCCCCAATCCGTCGCTAAATAGCAGAATTCTTGTAGTGACAGGTAATTCAATTTCGTAATTAAATTTATTTCGTAATGCACTATTATCCTGTAATTAGAGTTATGCCCAAACTGACATTCAACAAAGTCAATTGGTTGCAGAGTCGAAAGTACGCACTCCAGGTACAAGTATTGGTTGGGGACTGCAAACTTAAAGTTTCACAGAAAATTTCCCAAGCTGCATCACCTACTTGAAATGCATTATGATGCAAGCCGCTCGGAGTTTGAGAAAGCGTCGACGAAGCATCCTCATGTCACGACCCGTGGAATCTTACACAGGCTAGGAGGTGTGGTTTCACATCTTGCTATTAAGAAAATAGTCCATGAAAGATCCAACGTTGATCCCGGTGAATGCGATCACGCATTGCGTACCGGTTGGGGACTACCATGCACATGTGAATTGCAACAAAAGAGTGTGACCGGGAGGAGCGTCCATCCTATTAGAGATATCAACGAGTTCTGGAGTACTCTTCATATGGGGGAACCATACCATACTAGGCAACATACAGTATGGGACCAGTTTGATGACTGGTACAGGGACCGTAGGGAGTTTGCCACGGAGGAGGAACTCAGATCATACTTCGAATCGGATGGAAACGCATCATACACGTACCTGGAGGAGCCACCAATCAGATAGAAGAAGAAAGTCGGTAGGCGACTGAAGCGGCGAGGCGGATCCAGTTGGGAAGATCAACCTGCGAACCAATCTCAAAGGACTCCCAACACTAACAATACAGGTACTTATTCAAGTAGTGGTGGATCATTCAGATATCAAAGTCAGATGCCACCACAAGGTATACGCTACATTCAAGGTTGGAGTGACGTCCAGTCCGATGGGAACTGTGGATACAGATGTATAGCACAACTCCAATACAATGAACAAACAGAGTGGGTACGCTTCAGGCATGAACTTCTTCAGGAGTTGACCAACAACAGACATCTATACATCGCGGAGTTGGGGGAAAGACGGGTCGCGAAAATATCAAATGCACTCAGCTGGTTTGCAGGACCATGCGACGAAGACTATTGGTTTACACTCCCATATATGGGGCTACTAACAGCTATATACGACGTATCAACGGGTGTTCACGAAATATGTTTTCTATGGGTCTATCACATACTTGCCCTTGGAATGTCGTACATACATGGAGTCAGCATCTCCAGACCCTCCACCGGCAGACCAAGAGTGGACAGTCGGGTTTGTCAATAACAATCACTACATTAGGCTACGCGTTGGCCGTGAGTGTCCACTTCCACCACTATGGCCGACTTAGCAACATCAAACAGAGGAAAGAACAAGACATTGGATACAACATTATTCCGTTCGGCTACGTCAATGGTTTTCGTTGTAGTGAAATCATATCAAGCTTAAGCTTTCAATTTATGTTATGTTGTGTATTTATAGTGTAATGAGTCAAAATTCATGTTGTAATGAAATCGTTTGCCGTTTAATTTCTCGAATTTCCGTTAAATTTAACTTTTACTTTTCAATTTGAATAAATAAATGACAAAAGAAAACTATATATAATCAATTTTTAAATTAATTTTTTTTTAAATGAAAAAAATTTAAAAAAATTAAAAAAACTGGAAATCGAGATCTGGCCGGTTTCCGGTTTAAAACCGGCCATATCATGATTTCCAGTTTTTTTCCCTTTTTTTTCATTTTTGTTTTAATTACTTCTATATTTTTAGAAACATTTGTATGAACGAAATATTTTCCGAAAAAAAAAAATTCATTTAACTTTTCCGATTTATGTTTAATGTTGTTATTTTGTATTCGATCGTGCATGTTAATGTTTTTGTGTTTGCATATAAACGAGTCATTTTGATTTTCCGTTAAGTTTATAAGATTTTTTTTGAGTTAGGGGCATTTTGGTTAAGTTATAAATATTTTGTGTTGCGTTTAGCTGAAAATGTGTTGCGTTTAAGATAAGTTGTGTAAATGGAGGTAGCAAGTAAAAGTCACGAGATAGTGATGAGTTGAGTGGTGAGAAGAAGCAGAGAAAGTAGAAGATGGATTGATTAAAAGGGAATTTTGTGTTTAGGTAGCTAAAAAGAAGGCGTGAATTTTGGTGGAATTATGAACGAGAATAACAATAATAGCTGCCGCCTAGGCCCAGAACATGTAACTACTCTCACACACACACATATATATATAGTATGGTTGTTAGGGATTACATAAGCTAACATAATCACGAGAAATATGAGTCAATTGTTGCGTGAGTGATGGGTTCACATTTTATTTGTACTCAAACAAACGGACCTTTGTATTCTGTTTGGGACCTATCAATATCATTATGATTCGTAACATTGATAATGTCTCTTCCTCTCCTCTCACGTTTACTCCGGTCGCTTTCTTTCTTTCTTTCTTTAGGTGCTCATTTCATTGAGTTCCCTTTTCCAACTTTTGCTTTCCCTGCTGATGCTAATCTGTGATTTCACCGGATTTTATCATACTCACGTCCTAACTTTCATTAGTAACTTTTATTTAGGAATAAGGAAAACGATTGATCAATTATTTCGTAAATCTATTTTAGCCTTCATTTGTAGTCTTCTTCGTCGATCTTGTATAATATCACAAATATCAAGTCACAAGAATTATTTCTTAGGTATAGTACCTAATAGATAAAATTACATTTGGTACCCCTTAAATTGACCACTTTCACAGATTAGTACATTCTATTCGAACAATAATAGATGCCCCATGTAGTTGACCAAAACTGAAAAACAATTCTCTCTCCTTCCATGTGGATTTAATTTTATCTCTCCTTAAAAAAAAAGCTAAAACAAATTAAAATTTCTTACATTAATTAATGACAAATTACATATGGACCCCCTCTTATATTTCGTTATTACACATGGGTACCCATTAGATCAACAATAACCGTTAAGTCCAATTGGATAAAAATCAATTACATCTAAGTCCACAAACTTGACTTTTGGCGAATTAAAACCTGGAAAAGCCCTTTTTACCCTTCTTCAAATATCAGATTTTAGAACTTGCCAAACAGTCTATTTACAACAAAACTCACTGGACTTAATTAAATTCCCAAATACATTCTATTAAATTTCTAAATTTCTTCTTTTTTGTATCTACAACTAAAATTTTATTCAAATAATATTAAAAATTTATAAAAAAATAAATAATGCAATTTCAAGAATTTAATTATATCTTTCTAAAACATTTTGGATTTAATTGCAAAATCAGAAATTATATATGGGCCAAATTGAAAGAAATCAGAAGTTCCTATCAAAATACATTTTACAATCGAAGTCCCTGGTACAACCCTAATTCTCAAAAGCAAGGGTTTAAAGTTTATTAAATATTCAATTCAGTCCCTGATTTTTAAAATTGAATCCAATCATCAACAAAACTCAATCAAGATCAAATCCGAGTCATCAACAACATATAATCGATCATAAGAACAATTAATTGATCCCGTTGAAGTTGAATAAATTAAATTTCTCGATACCTGAAACCTGGTAATAGGCTTATCGAGATCAATAAAAGAGTACATAGCTTCCCAGATTCTTAGATTGGACTAACGTAAATTAAACAAAGAGGAAAATCTTATCCCTAAAAACATTGTAAGAATAATAAGAATAAGAAAACAAGGTTCTAAAAAGATGAGCAAGGGCTGATTCTGGTGCAAAAGAAAGAGATTAATCCAAGAAAGAAGTGTTACGTCCCTTGCCTATTGTTAACGATTCGATAGAAGAAAGGGAGGATAAGTTAGACGAAATGGGAGAAATAAGACGATTTGAGGGAGAATTTGCTAGAATAGCGGCTGATTCATTCCTTGCCCTCAAAAGAGCTCCAAGCATTACAATTTATAGAATGGAAAACCTAGCAACAGTAATCCGACGGACAAAAATAAAAACCTACATTCTATGACAGAGATGATTCAATCAAGTGATCAAATGTTGCATTGATTATTCGGAAATGACGATAAACAGTGAATCCATGGCTCAAGGACAATGGTACTGTCCTTGTGCTTCAGTAGTCGCTGATGGATCAGATAGGTGGACGGCTTGGATCACTTCTTGGTACTTTCACTCAGCAGCCGTTAGATTGGCTTGATCTGACGGTCACGACTTATTCCCTCAAACGTGGTCGTTTGGTTAAGTTGTGAGACCGGCTTTGACTTGATTGGAGAATGCGTTTTCTCTCGGAAACACGCCTTAACCGTTGGAGCTGCAATTCCTTTTAGTTCCAGTTCCTCCATCGATTGAGCTTGGGATGTGACATTCCCCCTTCCTTGACTTGATTCTTGATCACTAAAATCAAACTGTGGGAACTTCTAAGACATCACTGCATAATATTCCCATGTAGCTTCTTGTGGAGTAGAATTTGACCATTGGATCAACACCTGGGGAACTGCAACATTGTTGCGAGGAACAATTCTTCTGTCCAAAATTTTATATGGCATCACCTGAAATTGTCCATCTGGAGTAGTGAGAGGCAGTGTTGGTGAGGGCACATATCTGGAACTGATCTTCTTCTTCAAGAGGGAGACATGAAAGACTGGATGAATGGTGCTATTAGGTGGCAACTGTAACTTGTATGCCACTTTCTCCACCTTCTGTATTATGGTGAATGGTCCATAATACTTGGATGAGAGCTTGAGATTTCTCCTCAATGCCACTGATGATTGGCGGTATGGCTGCAGCTTGAGATACACTTCTTCTCCTTCTTCAAAAGACCTCTCAGATCTGTGTCTGTCAGCAAATAATTTCATTCTACTCTGTGCTGTGACAGGATTCTCCTTGATCAGCTGAGAAATCCTATTTTTTTCCTGTAACCACTGCTCAATGTGTTCATGTTTTGCTGGTAAGTATGGACCAATAGAGAGATGAGAAGGCTCATATCCATAAAGTGCTTGAAAGGGAGTGAGCTTAAGAGCTGAATGGTAACAAGTATTGTACCAAAATTCAGCTAAAGCTAGCCATTTAGATCATTTGTTCTGCTGTTGACTGATCATGCACCTCAAATAGTTTTCCACACATTGGTTGACCCTCTCAGTCTGACCATCTGATTGCGGGTGGTAAGCAGTAGTGTAATGCAGCTCTGTGCCCAATATTTTAAAGAACTCTTTCCAGAATTGACTTGTAAACACCTTGTCCCTATCTGTTGGTCCAGATAACGACAAAGTAAAAGACGGGAGGGGGGGGGGGGTGAATAGTCTTTTAAAACTTTTGTCAATAAACACGGTTTCTCAGATATCTATGAAGATATCTGATACTTAATTTCAGAGAGTGGAAGACTTTTCTGTGATAAGTGCACGTGCTCAGCAAGATAAGTGTAAATACTTTGCAAGATAAGTAAAGCAAGTAATAGACTGCAGAAAGTAAATAACACAAGTCTTTTTATAGTGGTATCTGAAGGTGGCGTAATCCTTCAACTAATCCACTTCGGCCTTTCTCAGACCTAGAATCCACTAAGACAGATAAATGAGGTAACCTTACAGATATCTTCTCTTGATTTCTAAATACACTAGGTTCCCAACCAAATGTTCCCCTTGAGTGATTCCCCGGCTTTCACAGCCAAGTACTTCCTGTACTCAGAAACCTTTTTGAGCTATTCCTTAGCTTCCCAAGCTAAGTACTTCCTGTGCTCAGCAACCTTGGAGTTGTTCCTTAGTTTCCCAAACTAAGTACTTCCTGTACTCCACGCCGAATATGGTGTAGGTTTTAGGTTTGTCAGGTGAGCTTCTTAAATAACTTATTCAGTTATTCAGATAGCTCTATGAATCAAGTATACTTAATACACTTTTCAATGTACGGTATCTTGTTCTCTACTGACCTAAGTCTATGATAAGTGTTCAAGAGAATGAAACTCAGATTATAAAATCTTACTTCAACTCTTTCACAAATAACAATGCTTGTTAAGGATCAGGACACTTAGAACTTTTGTGCTACTTAGAATCAAGAGCTTTGGTCGCAACAGAAAGCTTGAAGGTAAGTGGTTTGCTTGAGAGAGCTTATGTGAGAATGTAAGTTCTGTGTATTCTAAGATGTGTTCAGTGTGTGTACTCAAGCAATCTAAGTGTTGATATTTATAGATGAATTTGAGTGTCGTTTGAATAGTATCCGTTAGGCTTAAATCAAATTCAAACTATTGATATCTGAGTATAGTACTGTAGCAGGTTTGTCTTCTTCTTTAGAAGCTACCGCTTTTGTTCAGACATTTCTGTCCGCGCATTTAATGCATTATACTATACTTTGTCCTGTAGTGCCAACGGAACTATGCAAACTTTCTGAGGCTTTGCACGTTCTTTTCCAGAGATCGGCACAGCTCCAGATACCACTTGTTGAAATAATTTGTTACAATATATTTCTTGTTCAGAAGCATATTTTATGTCCAAGGCATTTGAGTGTAGATATCTGTGGGCACTTTCCTCGTCTCAGAAACCTTTTATTCTCAGATATCTTTTGCAACACTTGTTTCGAAACACTTGTTTCTTCAAGATATCTGGATATAGGTATCTGAAAAACCTTTGTCTTCAGCAATCTTGTGCAGTCTTCAAGTCTTCAAATCCGTTGAACTTTTCCTGCTGGATGCCTTCTTCTTGGTCTTCTTCAGAATATAAAAATTACATTTCGAGACCTAACATCCTATACAAGATTTGCTAGACTATCATACTCAGTGAGTTTCCTCTTTTACAGTGTTCAAGTGAACTAAGAGTACTAGTCACCTTTCTGAGCTAAGATAAGTCATTAGATTGCTGATCAAAATCTAAACAGATATTCCTAACAAATTTCCCCCATTTTGATCAGTCAACGATGACTATATGACCTATTACAAATCTGGATGAGGAAACAATCCATCACTTAATCATTTCTTATGTTCTTTTAATTCATATAATTAAGTGCAGAAAGTAAACATCAACCAAATCACAAGGTGTGATCTTTGCTGACAAGTTATCTTTTATATAAAATGATATCTGAGAGTAAGTTCATCAGATATTAGAACAATTACAGAACATAGATAACTTTTACAAGATTTAACAGAAAAGTGCAATAAGCAAAATCACAAAAACTTCTTAATCAAATAGAACAACAGGAGCAACCAAGCTCCAAGTGAACATTCTAAATGACAAGTCTTCAAGTCTTCAAAATCTTCAAGTCTTCAAAGCTGCTCCATGGATCAATTTGCAAATTTCCTATCACCAAACCTTTTGATATCATCAGAGTAGTCATAGAGAAGAGTTCTGACAATCATCTCTGTGTCTCTGGCAAATCCACAGACTTCCTTGTAGGTTTTGGTGGGATTTCTCTTGACAAAGTGCTTGACCCACATATACTTTCCCCACTTCCAGGCATGCTCGATTCTGATATCTGATAGCTTGAAGTATTCATGAATAATCTTCAGATATCTGATGTCACCCTTGTATTGATCTTCAGTTAAGTAGAATGACTCATAGGGTTCCACCGCAAGTCTTGCTCTTGTGCCTGTTCCAGTGATGTTGGGAATTCTGTGCACATCATCCGGCTTTCCATAAGGACATTCATCAGAGAGGTCCTTCTTCATGGCTTCTATTCTCTTGATTACTTCAAAATCCAACCATGCTTTGATGTGGTTGGTGTTAATCAAGATTGGCTTATCTTTTCTCCATGCCATGAGCTGTTTATGGATTGGTTCTGGAAACTTTGAATTTAGCAGTAAATGCCTGAGTTCCAGAATCCAGTAGCCATTTTTCTGATTTATGCACCTGTAGACAGAGGAGGAGTTGTCATTCTTCACATACTAAATTTTGGCTTCTTCTGGCCTGAGTGGAAGTTGACTTTGTCTTTGTTCAGCTCTCAGTCTGTTCCTCCTTTGTCTTAAATTCTCTCTTGGGGTATTGCTTGAAGAACCACCCTGGATAGACTTGGTATTTCCAGAGGGTGTTTTAGCTGCTATTGACTTTGCAGCTAAGGGCTTAGTTAGGCTATCAAGTTTTCTTTTTCTGTGAAGAGGAGCTTCATCTTCATCAGTCTCTTCATCATCATCATCAAGGTTAATTCTTGTGAGAGATTTGCAGCCTTCTTCATTGCCCAGGGATTTAATTTGGCCTTCTTCTTATTTTTTCAAAAGATTCATCAATCCCTCTTACTTGTCTTCTCCTTGAAGCCTTGGTACTCCTTGGAGGTCTTTTTGCCATGGCCCTTGTTACCATTGTTGTTTCTTCAGTTGGCTGCTGGGAAGTAGCTACTAATTGCAAAGCAGCTTGATTTGATGAGGGCTCATTTATTCTAAGTGGTGGCGCTTGTTTCCTCTTCCTTTCTGAGTAGCACCAACTCCAGATTTCTTCTTTCCTCCCCCCCCCCCCCCCGACCTTGAGGTCCAAATCCTCCCCCCTTAGTCATTGTTGACTGACTATGTACCACAAACGAATCTGAGAGAGACTCAAAATTCCTTTGCAAGTAATTGTAGGCAGTGACCAGCCTCTGAAGCTCAGCCTTGAGCTCCTGATTTTGTTTGATAAGTCCATTTTCCTTATCAGTGAGCTCTGCCAATGGGCCTAGTATGGCATCTGCTTTTCCAGCAGTGTAACTTGCCTCTTGAAAAGCTTTTTCAGCTAATGACACATCATCGTCCCTTACCATTCCCAGATCCTTCTGAGCAAGAATCATACTGGTTGTTCTCTGTGTGATGAGCTCATTGAATTTCTTCATATCTGAGGGGACAGAGGTAATTACATCTTTGTTTTGTGAAGACAGCTCCTTTTAAGATGTGCCAGAACTTGACATCTATTCATGTATTCATGGGAGTGGATATTTGGCAGTTTGTTGAAAACTTCAGGAGCAATTACTTCCTTTTCAGATGAGAAACCGCCAAGTGTTCATTGCGGTGTTCTGCCAAAGTCTTGTCTTCGTCATCATCTGAGTCATCAACCCAGTGATCTTCATCCTCTTGGACATTTTCAAGATTTTCTAGTCCAGCAACCATCTCTGAGATGGGCTTCTTTCCTTTCTGAGAGGAGGATGGTATATCTTTTGATGGTGATGCAGCCTTAGCATCATGCTTTTCTTTAGATACTTCTTCAGTATCTAATTCCTTAGCAATAGCATTTACATCATCCTGGAGCTTTTTAACCTCAGAGTAAGCTATCGTTTCTTGTAAGTATTGATCTTGAAGTTGATTAAGCTTATCTCTGGATATAGCTAGCTCTTCTTCAAGTTGAAGATGGAGCTGTTGCTCTCCTTCCAACAATCGTTTGAGTTGAGCAGTTCTGGTTTGAGTATTCAATATCTTCTGAGTTGTTTCCTCAGAGTGCTCAACTACTTGTTCAGTAGTGTCTTTTTGTTGTTGGGAAGATGGATGGGTAGATTTTTGAGGAGATGGAGGAGGGGATTGCTGTGATGTCCTCTTAGTGTGCTTTTCAGCAACTGAGGCATTGTTTCCTTGTGGAATTCCTCCTGTCCCTGGTGCAGGGGCATCATCATCCTTCTTATCATCATCATCCTTTTTGTGATGGTCAGAGGGAGGTTCATCAAAGTTATTCTCATCTATTTCTTCCTCCTCATCGTCTTCAGATACTAGATTAATCACTTCAGGAATAGTGATCTTCTGCCCATTAACCTCTTCTTGTTCAGAAGGAATAAATTGTAGAGTCTGGGGCAGGACTGGCTTGAATGCCATCTGCAATCTTGTCTGACCATCTGCCTTTTTGAAGGCTTGCACCAATTTGTGTGCCACTTCCTTGGAAAAATCCTTACGCATTAAGGTCGCAACTTGATATTGTTCGGTAGGGAACATTGCGTGGATATAGTTTTCCAGATCAAGAGCTCGTGCTCGTCTTATTGGTTGATCTGTGATTCTCAGTATTTCAGAGAGATCAGAGCACCTTAACCTCTGCCATTTCTTGAAGCATTGAATATGCTTTGGCAAGGTATGAGTTTTGAAGAAGGGAAGAAGGTTCTCATAGTCATCATTTGACTCCTTCTTGGCACTACTTTGAGCCTGAAAGAAAGAGTTTTGAGTTAGATTCAAAACTGGTGTAGATATCTGAGTACGTGTGTAGTTAGGTTTCTGAGTTACCTGAATGAGTAAATCAGGCTCAGAAACTTGTACTACTGAGGCAGGGGGTGCCTCAGATATCTTGTTGTGAGGTGGAGACTTAGGAGTCTGGTCCTCATCAACCTTTCTTTCTACTTGAACCTGAGAATTAAAAACGTAACACTTAGAAAATTTTATCAAGAAAATTTTTGTTAACAAATCAGATATCTGAGAGGTCAATTACCTCCGTTGGAGGCTCAGATACTTGTCTCTCATAGACTTGTGCAGTCTCTGGAATCTTTTCTTGTGATGAAGGCCTTGATGCCTCATCAATTTCCATATGTTGTGAGGATTGAGTGGGCAATTCCTCAACAACTTCTACTTCTTTTTGAACCTGTTAAGTAGAATGTGTTAGTCTAAGAAAAATGAACAGAGATTATTCTTTGAGTAGAAATATCTGATTGAAATACCTTCTCTACAGAAGGTTCAGATACTTGTTCCTTAGAGGCCTTGGAAGCCTCTGGATTCTACTCTGAAGAGATAGACTTTTCAGTCTCTTCATTTTTCTTCTCAGTTGGAGCCTATTAGAAACAAACGCTTTATTAGTCAAGTGTATAAAGCACATATCTGAGTTATATCTTAAGGAACTATTTTCTACCTGCGAGACAGGCTCCTGTTCCTTAAGTGATGAGGTTGTGGAAGCCTCCTTCTCAGATTCGGAGGTAAGCTTTGCAGCTTCCTCTTCTTGTTGTGTTTCTAAATCAGCCTGTATCAAAGAAATTTCATTAAATAACAAGATTTATCAGACACAAAAATATCACAAGTAAAGAGTTAAACCATTCAGCTACCTGAGCAGTGTCAGGCTGATTGGTCTCTGGAACTTGTGACCCTTCCATGCATTGGTCTTGTTGTTCCATTTCAGCTTCTTTGTTTGAAGTTTCAGGTACTTCATACCTTTCCTGAGTATGCAACTCAGTTGCCTCCATTGGTTGATCATTCTGAGTAGATGTCTCAGTTTGATCCCTCTCATTGAGTTGGGGAACCTGCTCTTTTGCAGGATTTTCTTCAGCCTATTGTATTGCTGGTATGTTGAAATGGAGTTCATTGACCATTTCATCAACCACTTGTGGTTGTGATTGTTGTGGATGCCTGGAAGCAGAAGTTAGAGCATTTGAGAGCTCTTCCAGATTTTTAAGTGTGGTGTTGACATCACCGTCTTCCAACACTAGGTCACCACTCATCAGGGCTTCTTGAAGTTGTGTAAACGTGACTTTCCCTAATGGTGTGTTGGCACCAACAACCTTTGCTATAGGTGCTTGTTCAGCAACCTGTGAGCTAGTTGCTCTCTTAGCAACCCTTGACCTGTTGTTCTTCCCCTTTTCCTTGGTTACTTTTTCAGCAACCTTGGGGGATGGGATCTTCTCCTCGTCCGATTCGTCATCGAAATCTGGAACAGAGTTATCAACAATCCCTGCTGCTTCTGCAGAAAGAGTTTGAAGTTTCTCAGCATTTATGAGTTTATCAGCAAGGCTTTCTGTAATAGTCTTCACATTTCTGAAAGCACTTTCTCTTGATAAATCTACTTGTTCAGTAGCCCATGCCTCTTTTGCAGCATTGATGAGTTCATCTGCATTTATGAGTTCATCTGCAGCGACGTCAGGTATCTGAGAATCGACAACCTCAATGGGTGTGCCTTCTGATTTGCCAGCAGACTTCTTCCGTGAAGTTCTGGGCTTCTTGGTCGCAACTTTTCCCTCAGATACCTCTTCAGTCTTTCGCTTCTTGGAACCTTTATGAGATCCAACAACCTTTTTCATCAAGTTTGTATACTCATATTTGTAGAGTAGGTTACTATTGGCAATGTCTGCCGTCTCTCTGAGCTCAATGCCAAGGCATTCCAGTAAGTAGCATATTTTCAGTACATAGCTTACTGTGGCTTTTGGCTCAGCAAGGCCCTTAACGATTTTAGGCTCAAAGCCTTGTATCTTCTTCACAAACTTCATAAAGGCGTACTTTCCCCAATTAAAAGGTTTTCCAGCCTCTTGTCTTGTTTACTCAACAAGAGCATCATTATCCAGCGTTCCTGGCTTATCTGGTCAGCACCTCCTTGTAGACCATCAAAGCATCTGTGAAGGATACATGCCAACACATCCCAGTGAGCCAGCAGATGTCTGGTTCTGATGTCAGCAAGCTTGAAATCAGTGGGTGTATCTGATTTTTCAAGATCACACATGTCACAGTACAACTGTTTCAAACCTTCAAGGGGATCATTATCCTTGGTTGTTTATTTCAAAATCCTTTCCAAGATTTTGAAGTTCAAACAGCTCACAGAAAGCTGTTTCGTCCAACATGATTTCTTGTCCTTGGACTTTAGTCATGATAGACACTATCTCAGTGCCTTCAGAGATCTTGGAAATAATTGTGGAGTTGTTGTAAAACTCCAGGACATCCAGTGAAGAAATTCCACTGGGAAGAGCAGATAGAAAACCCTTGATTTGTGCCTTTTCAAGCATATCAAGTACCAACTTCCTGTCAGTCTGGTTTTCTATTGCAGCTACCAGGTATTCCTCAATCATGGTACCACCCCAAATCATCCTGTGATTTGAAGTCCAATGATCAGGGTCGAATTCTCCAATCAACCGATTGTTTGTTATAACTAGCACTGGTGCTTGCTTTTCAGCCATACCAGAGGTAGTAGCTTGGGATTTCTGAGTAGAAGCACGTTTGGGAGCCATCTCTTTAAATAGTGAAGTTTTTGGAAAACGAGAAAGAGATTTGGGTGTGAGATTAGTAATTCTTTGCAGAAAAACTAACAGAGATTTGTAGAGGTTGAAGAATGATTTTTGCTATTCTTGTGCAAGTCTGTATGTTGGATTAGGCGAAATTAATTTCTTTTGCCAAAATCCCATATATATAGCAATGTGATCTCCACAGACATATACATACAAATTAATTTTGTGTGTAAGTATCTGTGAATTGCAGGTAGGCATGAGTAAAAGCTTGTTTGTCATTAAATGCATAGTGGGTCCTGTCGAAATTTCAACAGTCCACTATTTACTGAGAGTTAATCTCTGCCGTAAAGATCAATCGCCCAATTCATCAAGGGTCACCATTGCTTCTTCAGCAATGATCACAATCAACAAATGTAATTGTGCCCATTTAATGAATTTTGGCTATTAGCTATCTGAATCACATTTCTGTATGACTAAGAACACTGTTTGCATCTGAGTCTATCTCACACTTAGTATTTTTCCAAGTTTTACAAAAAGATAGAAATAATACAGATTTCAAGAGAGTAGTTGACTGCAGACAGTTGTACTATTCTCTTTTGTGTTCCCCCCTCACTGAGTGATCTAGATATCTGAGTACCCGTCTCAGAGATCTTTAAATAGCCATTTTACCCTTTAGCCTTTGGTTTCTGGATACCCGTTCCAGATTCCTCTTCTCTGGATACCCGTTCCAGATTCCTCTTCTCTCTCCTTTGATATTTTCTTCAGATATCTGAACTTTTTCAGTTCTTTGGTAGCTCCATTAGTCCAAGACTATGTCTTAAGGCTAAGAATCTACTTTCTTGTAGTGGCTTAGTGAAGATATTTGCAAGTTGGTCTTCAGTGCCAATCTTGAGTATCCCAATATTGCCTTTTTCAACATGGTCTCTGATGAAGTGGTGTCTAACATCAATGTGCTTTGTTCTAGCATGAAACTTAGGATTCTGAGTTATGGCAATAGCACTTGTGTTGTCACAAAAAATGGGAGTTTTCTTTTCATTGAGTCCATAGTCTCTGAGTTGTTGTTGTATCCACAATATCTGTGAAGCACAACATCCAGCAACAATATATTCAGCCTCTGTGGTAGATGTAGCAATTGAGTTTTGTTTCTTGCTGAACCATGATATCAGTCTGGCACCAAGAAATTGACAAGTTCCTGAGGTGCTTTTTCTATCAAGCAATGATCCAGCATAGTCAGCATCTGAATATCCAACCAAACTCAATCCACTATATTTTGGATACCACAATCCAACTTCTACTGTACCTTTTACATACCTCAATATTTTCATAGCAATGTTGTAGTGTGTTTGCGTTGGATTTGTCTGAAATCTAGCGCACACTCCAACAGCATATTGAATATCAGGTCTACTTGCAGTGAGGTATAGTAGAGAACCAATCAATTTCCTATACTTGTGTTCTTCAACACTCTTGTCAGATTCGGTATAGGTCATTTTGGTTCCAATGCTCATTGGTATCTTAGCATTCTTTTCAGAAGGCTTTAGATTGAACTTGTTGAGCATGTCTTTTGCATACTTTTTTTGACTAATGAATATTCCATCATTGAGTTGTTTGACTTGCAGCCCTAGGAAGTAGTTCAATTCTCCCATCATGCTCATCTCAAATTTACATTTCATGAGTTCAGCAAAGTCTTCACAAAGTTGCTTGTCTTTAGATCCAAATATAATGTCATCAACATATACTTGAACTAAAAGTAGTTTCCCATCATGGTTAAATGTGAAGAGTGTTTTATCAACATCTCCTTTCTTGAAACCGCTTTCTAGTAGCTATTTGGCCAATGTATCATATCATGCTCTTGGAGCTTGTTTCAGCCCATACAGAGCTTTCTGAAGTTTATAGACCATCCTACTTTCTGAGGAAACTTCAAAACCTGGTGGTTGCTCAACATAGACTTCCTCATCAAGTTCACCATTTAGGAATGCACTTTTGACATCCATCTGATAAACTGTAAAGTCTTTATGAGCTGCAAAGGCTAGAAAAAGTCTTATTGCATCCAATCTTTCAACTGGTTCATAAGATTCATCAAAATCTAGTCTTTCAGTCCGGGTGAATCCCTTGGCAACCAACCTAGCTTTGTTTCTGGTTATTTCACCAGACTCACTCATTTTGTTTCTGAAAACCTACTTGGTTCCGATTACAGATATTCCGTTAACAAATGGAACCAGTTTCCAGACTTTGTTTCTCTCAAATTGATTCAACTCTTCTTGCATTGCAGAGATCCAATCTTGATCCTTTAATGCTTCTTCTATAGTCTTTGGTTCAATGTCTGAGATGAAACATCCATAGAGACAGTTTGCATTTTCAGCAATTGCTCTTCTAGTTCT
This sequence comes from Plantago major, assembly GCA_026545765.1. NCBI lineage: Eukaryota > Viridiplantae > Streptophyta > Magnoliopsida > Lamiales > Plantaginaceae > Plantago > Plantago major. The sequence continues at coordinate 3,630,685 of CM048840.1, forward strand.
AACTCCTTGGTCTATGGGACCAATCACATCCTTTGCAGGATGATTTCTTATCCATTTCATAATGGGTTTTGAACTAGTAGGATCAATATCATTTTGATTTGAATATGAATCAATATGATCTTGATGAGATACTTGTGCAGTATCTGAGATATCTGACACATGGGAAATGCCATGGATATCTGACACTTTTTCAGTGTTAGAGATATCTGGAACTTGCATTTCAGCAATCTCGTTTTCAGATACCTCTTCATGATGAAGGTTCTCAGTAACCAGTTCCATTCCTGGAGTTCTCATAGGAAATTCTTCATCATGTCTTAGAGTCATCTAGTTGTTACTAAGCATAGGTTGCTTTTCATCGTCAGACTCATCCTCTATTTGAATGATAGTATTGTTTCCTTCTGAGGATCTTTTTTCAGAATCTTTAATCATTAGTTCTTTGAACCTATCTGAGAGATCATCATTCAAGAGTACTTTCTTGTTTCCTTCATAGAATACTACATGCAGATTCTTCGATCTTTTGCGTTCTTTTGTTGTAGATTCTGTAGGCTTTTCTATTCAGAGAATAACCAAGAAATACTCCTTCATCTGCCTTTGGTTGAAATGTTCTCAAATATTCTTTTTCATTGTTAAGAACGAAACATCTGCAACCAAACACCCTTAGATGCTTGATACTTTGGGGTCTGCCGATGAAAAGCTCGTAAGGAGTTTTGTCATGGTGTTTGTTAATCAGACATCTGTTTTGAGTGTAGCATGCTGTGTTTACAGCTTCAACCCAGTAGATTTCACTTATTTCAGTGTCAGCAAGCATTGTTCTTGCTGCTTCTTTCAGGGTCCTATTCTTTCTTTTCAGCAACACCATTTTGTTGTGGTGTCCTTACAGAAGATAGTTGATGTTGTATACCTTTGCAGGTACAAAACTCTTTGATGTACTAGTTCACAAACTCAATACCATGGTCTGTTCTGATTACAGATACCTTGTCATTTTTCATGACTTCGAGCTTATTTAGCAAGTTAGGTATCTCAAACCTTGTATCAGATTTGTGTTTGAGAAAGACAACCCAAGTGAATCTTGAGTAATCATCAACAACAACCAGACCATACTTCTTTCCTGCATAACTAGTTACTGAGGATTCAAACAGATCCATATGTAACATTTGCAGTGGCCTTTCACTGGAATGTCTAGTTTTAGACTTGAAAGATGTTTTGTATTGATTTACCATTTTTCAAGCTGAGCATACACCTTCTTTTCTATATGCCATTTTGGGTAAACCAACTACCAACTCTTTCTTGGCTAGCTTATTCAGAGTTTTGAAATTCAAGTGACTCATTCTTTTATGCCATAGCCAATTTTCTTCAGTGTGGGCAGATTGACTCACCATGAGACATTCTTTGGTTGTGGCGGATGCCCAATCAGCAACATAAAGATTTCCTTTACGCCTTGCTACCAAGACTGTCTACTTTGACTCATTGTCAATCACTTTACATAGTTTTGACTTGATCTTGACAGTGTACCCTTTGTCTACTAGTTGACTCATGCTTAGGAGATTATATTTCAATCCCTTTACATGAAGTACTTCAGAGATTGTAAGGGCTCCAAACTTCAAATTGCCAAAATCTATGGTTGGATTTTCATCTCCTCCAGCAAACCTGATAATTGGTCCATCATTGATCTTTTTATAATCAATCAGATTTGCTTTGTCTCCTGTCATGTGCTTCCCACATCCACTATCAAAATGCCACTTTGAATTAGTCTTTAGAGTGTTCTACACAAAACAGGAAACAGGAGATTAGGTTCTCATACCAACAATGGAACCGTCTGGACTAAAGAATCTTCCAATAGGAATCCATTTTTGAATGAATTTCTTAGGAACATTCTTTTGTCTAACAGGAACATAAAGAGGAATTCTAGTTAAATGATTAGTATCATTGTTATTAAGAACTACTTTCTTCCTTAGTGTGTTCCTTGGTGCTCCATTTGGTGCTTTCAGATACCTGTCAGGTTTCTGAGTCTGCTTTTCAGCAAACTTAGCTTTCCTTGCCAAATTTCTTCTAGCCCTGGCATTCATATTTTCAGTGGCTTGATTCACCTTCCACTTCTGATAATTGATGCGAGCAATTCTAGCCTTTAACCATCGTTACTCTTGTTTGTATTCACGAGAAGTTGTTTCCCGATGGCTTTATAGCCAATACCATTTCGAGCACCTGGTGCTATCTGAGATCTCTCCTCAGCAGCTTTGCTAGTCTATGGAAAGTCTATTTTCTTTCCAGAAAACGTGACATAGGAGAATTTATCAGCTCCTGCAATTTTTCCTTTTTGAGAGACATAGCACTGTGGATGATTACACTTTTCAGTGTTATGTTTCTTTTCAGAAACATTCCCAACAGTTTTCCTTGGGACTTGTTTTTCCCACAAAGGCTTGGTCGCAACTGCCTTTCCTTTGTCAACAACCTTAGCTTTCTGACCGATACTGAAGATTGTCTGGGAATCACTTGGCTGAGCAATGACAAATGTTCGTCTTTCATCACTCTTATTCAGAGTGGTAGAACTGTTTGTGTGTGTGTCCAGCCCAAGTCCTCTCTTTTCTGAAGGATCTCTTAAATAAGATTGTACTTCAGTAAGAGTGTCACTAGCTTTGGCATAAGATTGTAAAGATAGTTCTTTCTTTTTGAGTTCCTTATTTTCAGAAAGAAGATCTTCACATTTCTTTTGAAGATTGGCCATTGCTTCTTTATGTGAATTTTCGGTCTCAGATATCTAGGCCTTAAGAAATGCATTTTCAGCATCCTTTTTCTCAGATATCTTGATTAATTGAGAATTTTCCTTTACAAGAAAATTCTTTTCTTCTTCAAAGTTTTCGGCTCTAGCTCGAAACATCAGAAATTCTCTTTTGTAAAGATCAAGTTCTTTTCTGAGACTTTCCTGTTCTTTGATTGCTTCTTCAACACTTTCATAAGTATAACAGGAAGTATGCGTTACCTCATCAACCATTAGACAAGGTTCAATGTTGGAGATATCTGGAAAGATTTCTTCAGCCATTCCACACACTTCTTTCTTCTTGAAAGTGCAAGTTGCACTTGATTAGATAATCTTATCTTTCATGATTCAGTTCAATGTTTGTGTTTGTTGTTGTTGTTTGTGAACTGCAGGATTTCAATGTTGTGCAACATTGCAAAATAGTGCCGATACAATGTTGGAACAACATTACAGACAACATAGAAACAAGGTGCCAATTGATCGATGACTTGGACTGGAAGCAATCAATTCGAATTTCTGCAGGAATAAGGAAAGAGTTTGAGTTGCTTTGGACACAAGGAATGCAATCTAAAAAGAAGGAAAGAGTTTGACAAGTTATGGGCATCTTGAAACAAAGAAGGAAATAAAAGATTCTCTAGAGATAATCTTGGAAAGATTTTCCAGCCAGCCAGATACAGAGAAACAACGTTAGTTTCTTCCTGCTGAGATCCCGGATCATCACATATGTACAGGAAGAACATAGTTGCAAGAAGAATACAAGATTAAAGAGAGAATCTTTCAAGAATATTGTTGAAGAAAGCAAGAAGGAAATATATTGTTGAAGACACTAATATGGGAATTTCCTTCTAGCTGATTATTGAAGAAAACAAGAACAAAGAAAATTGCCTTTGCTGAGATCCTATTGCCTTTTGACTTGGATGGAAGCTGTCGATATATGAAGTATATATACAAGGATTCAGCCGAGCAATGTAGACGCCTTTCTTGGTGATCAATCAAGATTTTATTAAAGAGTTTAGGCTTCTTGTTTTCTGCTAGCTTTAGAGTTTGTCTAAGAGTATTCATTGTTGGAATAACTCTTTCAAACATCGACCTAGAATAGCTTTTACTATTAGTTCTTCTAGGGCTAGTTTTGGTTGTTTAATCAATCATCTGTGATTGTATTAAACCTAGTTGATTAGATCTACTTTTCCTGTCAGTAGATATTTTGTCTAAAGGCGCGGCCAACATATTTATATATGTTTGCTTGGTAATAGAAGTTTCATTCATATTCATCCGCTGCCTTCTGTTTACTGTGTTGAAGACATTGTTGAACAACATTGTTGGCAACATTGTCTATTGATCTTGTTCCAAGTACCAATCCGGGATCGTACGTTCTAACACTTCTTTTGACCAAAGTCAACTACTTCATGAGAAACACCGCACATTTCTGGGGAAGGCAGTGTGGAATCATCTGAATCCTCATCCTCAGAATCAGACTCAGTCTCTAGAGCATCCAGTTGGAGTTGAATCTTTTTCCTCTCTTCAGTGAGCATAGCCCTTTGACTTCTTTTGAAGATTCTTCTATCTTTCTTGTCACCTGTCTTTAGTTTGTTGAAGGCAGGGCAATCCTTCTTGAAATGACCAGGTTTCTGAAAATAGAAACAGATATCGTTTTCGATTTCTGCTTCCTCAGTACTTGATGCTTTCTGAGCTGGCTTGTTCAGCGAGCTTTGCATATTTTTGTACTGGTGATAGTTTGAGCCTAAATACTTTTTCAGCTTCTCCTTGGCTTTTCTTATCTCAATTTCTCGACTGACATATTTTCCCATTTGCTTTACAGCAAGAGCATCCTCAGTCACCTCCTTGCCTTTCTTCTTTTCAGAAGTTCCTTGAGCAACTAGAGCAACATTCTGCAACTTCTCAGTTGTTTGTTCTCTTTGAGTTGTCTCATAGTCAGCGATGTGAGTGAGAGAAAAGTTCCACTGGAGTAATATCTGGCATTCCTTGGTTGAAGTAGAAAAACTTTGTGTGCTCCCAGTTATGATTTAGACTTCTCACAATAGTCTTAATCTTTTCTGACTGGGTATATCTATTACTTTCACCAAGTGCAGCCATGTCACTCATAAGTGTTGTAAATCGGAAATCTAGTTCTTGAGAGTCTGTGGGACCTTGTTTAAAGTTTTGGAATTTGAGCTTCAAAACTTGAACTTATATTCCTTCGTTTTCGGTGCGGCCTGATTTCTTCAATCAGTTGCCAGGCTACTTTCGCCATTTTTAGACCCCACAGTTTACACTGTATGTGCTATGGAGTAGAACGTATGATGATATTACGAGCCTGTCCAGAGCTCTCTGGGCTTTGGTTCGTAAATAACTTGACTGGCAGGTCTTCCACTGGTTGACGCATCTGTCTGTGAAGACCCATCACTTTGTTCTCTGTCTCTGCCATTTGAAACCTCTATGACTTGCTTGAGTTCTTGAATGACTATTGGGCCATTCTTTATTACTTCGATCATTTCGTCACTGATGGCTTCTAGGTGGAGCATCATGTTGTTCTTCCATTTCTCATAGTTCTGTGGCTTGAGAATTCGGTCATCACTTAAAGACATCCTGCAGCAGACACACTAAACAAACGAATCAAGTGTAGGTGAAGAGCAGTTAGTGGGCACTTATCTGGGATCTAGGTTTAGTGCAGATGGCTTGGGAACCTCCTGCTCTGATACCACTTGTTGGTCCAGATAACGGCAAAGTAAAAGACTAGAGGGGGGGGGGGTGAATAGTCTTTTAAAACTTTTATCGATAAACACGGTTTCTCAGATATCTATGAAGATATCTGATACTTAATTTCAGAGAGCGGAAGACTTTTCTGTGATAAGTGCACGTGCTCAGCAAGATAAGTGTAAATACTTTGCAAGATAAGTAAAGCAAGTAATAGACTGCAGAAAGTAAATAACACAAGTCTTTTGATAGTGGTATCTGCAGGTGGCGTAATCCTTCAACTAATCCACTTCGGCCTTTCTCAGACCTAGAATCCACTAAGACAGATAAATGAGGTAACCTTACAGATATCTTCTCTTGATTCCTAAATACACTAGGTTCCCAACCAAGTGTTCCCCCTGAGTTATTCCGGCTTTCCAAGTACTTCTGCTTTCGAAACCTTTTGAGCTATTCCTTAGCTTCCCAAGCTAAGTACTTCTGTCTTTCAAGAACCTTGGAGTTGTTCCTTAGTTTCCCAAACTAAGTACTTCCTGTACTCCACGCCGAATATGGTGTAGGTTTTAGGTTTGTTTGTCAGGTGAGCTTCTTAAATAACTTATTCAGTTATTCAGATAGCTCTATGAATCAAGTATACTTAATACATTTTTCAATGTATGGTATCTTGTTCTCTACTGACCCAAGTCTATGATAAGTGTTCAAGAGAATGAAACTCAGATATAAAATCTTAGTTCAACTCTTTCACAAATAACATTGCTTGTTATGGATCAGGACACTTAGAACTTTTGTGCTACTTAGAATCAAGAGCTTTGGTCGCAACAGAAAGCTTGAAGGTAAGTAGTTTGCTTGAGAGAGCTTATGTGAGAATGTAAGTTCTGTGTATTCTAAGATGTGTTCAGTGTGTGTACTCAAGCAATCTAAGTGTTGATATTTATAGATGAATTTGAGTGCCGTTTGAATAGTATCCGTTTGGCTTAAATCAAATTCAAACTATTGATATATGAGTATAGTACTGTAGCAGGTTTGTCTTCTTCTTCAGAAGCTACCGCTTTTGTTCAGACATTTCTGTCCGTGCATTTAATGCATTGTACTATACTTTGTCCTGTAGTGCCAACGGAACTATGCAACCTTTCTGAGGCTTTGCACGTTCTTTTCCAGAGATCGTCACAGCTCCAGATACCACTTGTTGAAACAATTTGTTACAATATATTTCTTGTTCAGAAGCATATTTTATGTCCAAGGTATCTGAGTGTAGATATCTGTGGGCACTTTCCTCGTCTCAGAAACCTTTTATTCTCATATATCTTTTGCAACACTTGTTTCAAAACACTTGTTTTTTCAAGATATCTGGATATAGGTATCTGAAAAACCTTTGTCTTCAGCAATCTTGTGCAGTTTTCAAGTCTTCAAATCCGTTGAACTTTTCCTGCTGGATGCCGTCTTCTTGGTCTTCTTCAGAAAATAAAAATTACATTTCGAGACCTAACATCCTATACAAGATTTGCTAGACTATCATACTCAGTGAGTTTCCTCTTTTACAGTGTTCAAGTGAACTAAGAGTACTAGTCACCTTTCTGAGCTAAGATAAGTCATTAGATTGCTGATCAAAATCTAAACAGATATTCCTAACACTATCAGACACAATGCTCACAGGCATGCCATGTAGTCTGTAAATATTATTAATGAATATCTTGGCTATCTGTTCTGCAGTGTAGGGATGAGTGATGGCAATAAAGTGTGCATACTTGGTGTATCTGTCTACTACCACTATGATGCTGTCTTTACCACTTGATTTTGGCAATCCTTCAATAAAATCCATGGTGACATGGCTCCAGCTTTGATCAGGAATAGGCAGAGGCTGTAGTAATCCTGGATAAGCTGCATTATCCCCTTTACTCATTTTGCACACATCACAGGACATAATGTATTGTTAGATATCCTTCTTCATGTTGGGCCATATAAACACAGATTTGGCCCTTTGATAAGTTGCATTCATGCCAGAATGCCCTCTTACTGAAGATTCATGGATGTGCCTGATTAGCATTTCTTTCAGCTCCACCTTATCTCCAATAAACAACCTTCCTTTGCACCTGAGAATCCCATTATGATACACAAAATCTGGTCTACAATTAGGATCCACTAGTAGTGATGCTAATACCTCCTGTACCTTGTGGTCATGTTCATAGCTAGCTTGAACATCTGCAATCCATTGTGGGGTAAGAGTGCTCAGACTATGCAAGTCAGCTGTATCTTCATGTCTGATTCTTGATAAAGCATCTGCAGCTTTATTTTCCACTCCTCTCCTGTAACAGATCTCATAATCCAGTCCCAACAATTTAGCTATCCATTTATTTTGCAGAGCAGATGTTATTTTTTGATCAAGTAAGTGCTTTAAACTCTGCTGATCTGTTTTGATAATGAACTTGTGCCCCTGTAGATAATGCTTCCATTTATCTATAGCCATGAGGACTGCGTAAAATTCTTTTTCATAGGTTGAGAGAGCCATATGCTTAACTCCTAATGCTTCACTCAAATAGGCTATTGGACCTTGACCGTGAGTTAAAACAGCTCCAATCCCAGTTCCAGAAGCATCAGTTTCCAACACAAATGGCTTTGAAAAATCAGGTAATGCTAGTACAGGTGCAGTACTCATTATGATTTTCAATTGTTGGAAAGCTTCCTCAGCTTTATCACTCCAGTGGAAGTTGTCCTTCTTCAAGAGTTCATATAGTGGTTTGCAGATCATAACATACCCCTTAATGAATTTCCTGTAATAGCCAGTAAGCCCTAGAATGCCTCTTAATTCCTTCAATGTCTTTGGAGTTGGCCATTTCAGAATAGACTCAATCTTCTCTGGGTCAGTTGCCACACCCTTGCCAGATATAATATGACCCAAGTACTCCACTAGTTCTTGACCAAAAGAACACTTACCAGCTTTAGCATACAACTTTTTCTCTATCAATATTGATGAGACAATATTCTAACGTCTCATTTGGACCTTTTTAATCGTCTTTTGTTAGTCTTTGACCTTAGTTTTATATTATTTTAGTGCATTTTTATGTTTGGTTTCTTGTTTGTGTTTTTGTAGGGATTTTACCTTTAGGTACGATTTGGAGGAAAGGTGACTTCGCTGGATTACAATCAAGTGAAGAGATCATAGTCCAGATTAGTACTTGAAGAGGGAGCATGCTTTTCAGAGAAGAAAAGTCGACCTGAAGATTGGATGGCTCGCCGCGGCGAGATATGCGAATCGACTTGGAAAACCACAAAAAGGTTCGCCATGACCGGCTATTATCCTTGTGGTATGATTCTGAATCTTTGAGAGTTTGAAAATCGAGCTACTTGGCCCGGTGTTTTTCCACTTGTAGCAAGCAAATAGATATATATATATATATATATATATATATATATATATATATATATATATATATATATATATATATATATATATATATATATATATATATATATATATATATATATATATATCGATAATGGCGTCCATGCTGACTTATTCTCTCTTGGCCATGGATCGTATTTTTTCTCCTGCGCATTTTTCCTTTTTAATTAGGATTAGGGGAAATTTTCCTCATACTTCTTTTTAACCTAGTTCTAGAAAAAAAGCTCCAGATCCATACTTTCACATTGAGACAATTTGGAGTTTGGTTTTTGCTTGTTATTCAAAGGATTGATATCGAATCCCTGATTACTGTGGTAAATCTCTATTGTTTAATCTTATTCAATTCGTTGTTACTCTATTTCCCGAATTGTATGAGCTTGCGTGCGATCATTCTGTTTGTGTTTATCATGAGCAATATCTCGTATTCTTTCATCCTTGCTTTGATTATGACTAGCTAAATCGCTCCGGACATGGTAGTTGCATGATAGCTTTGCATATTCGCATCTAGGGTTTCAAATCGTTCATATAGGTTAGGCTCGTTCAAAGATCTCGTAAAAACCCTTCGATTCAATACTCCCGTTCAAAGATTTTCTAAAACGTTTGGTTAAGGATCATGGATTGACGACCCACGATTACTCTAGTTTAAATATCTTCAAACGCGTTTGGTAAAGGTTGAATTGATGGTTTTTTGTACACCGACCGTGTGACAAATATGAACGTATCCTAGAGCGAATTAGCATTGCTTGATCGTAACTATTGTGCCCTCTTTATCTCATTGTTACAACAACTACATTGCATTTTCTCTTTTCTAGTTATTAGAAGTACTAGAACACAAACAAATCAACTCGTTTCACAAGTAACTGTTGGCATTCAATCGTTGCGGTAGCCTAATTGGTTCCTTAGCGAACGACTTCGTGGTTAGCTTATTTATTCTACAATAACTGGTTGCTACTTGTTTACTAAGTATCAATTTGAGCACATTAAATTTGGCACCGCTGCCGGGGAATCAATTCCTATTGTAGCGGTTGATTGTGAATTTTTATTTTTTTTCCAACTTACCTGAATTTTAGTGCACTAACAAAAACTAAGGATATTTCATGGTTTTCGTGTTGTGTAGATCTAACGACAGGTTGATCAGAAAGGATATTTCAATGGCTCAATTAACCTATGGAGCCTACATGCAACCCGGCGAGGTTAAGGCCGGGAAAGCGGCAATCGTGCTGTCTAATGAGGCAAGAAATTTAGAACTCAAAGCCTACCACTTCCATAATCTCCCCAAGTTCTACGGAATGGCCAATGAGAATGTCATAAGGTTCCTCAAAGAATTCAAAGTACTGATTGCAGGGATTCCGTTGGACGGTAGGAGAATGATTTGAGATGGAGAGATAAGGAAGAAGGTTTTTCCGATGTGTCTGCAGGATAGAGCTAGGAACTGGCTGTTAAACCAGCCTGGGGGTTCTTACCTATTGGGATTCTCTCTACAAAGCCTTCGTTAATAAGTTTTACCCTCCCGAGAGAACGCACCACCTTCGTACCCAGATAATGTAGTTTCAGCAGATGTACGATGAGACCTTCTATGAAGCTCGCATACGCTTCTTATAGTTGCTATCCCAATGCCCGCACCACAAGATCGACGAGATGAATCTGTGCATCAGATTTTATGAGGGTCTGAATTGGGAGTGCCAGTACATGGTTGATATGACGTGTAAAAAATCACTCCTAGAAGCATCTTCTGATGAATTAAATGGTGTTTTCGAGATTGGCGGTGTCTCATTTCGAGTGCGAGAAATAAATCTAGGAGAGTGGGATACGGCGGTTGAAGGACTCGAGGCATGTACTCTTGAGTGGGACACGTAAGCGGAACTAGGCAGCGAGTAGCTGGCAGGATAACCAAGGTGGCAACAACTTCTACGAGAATGCGCCAGGAGCAACGGTTCTAGCTCGGCCGATTCGGGTTGATTACAAAAGTGCTGGAAGTCTGATCAGCAATCGGGGACCACATGGAGGCGTTACGAGAGGTTACGGGCGAAGCACATGAAAATCGGCGAGGAATGATCGGTGATTCGACGACATTGAGCGAGCATGAAGCAATTAGAGAAGACTTTGGGGGATCTAGTTGGTCGATTTCAGCAAAGAGAAAGGGGTAAGGTACCGGCGACCGCAGAAAGCCACAGAGCTTTAGACGTTGAGGTGACATTCGATGAGCCAGTAAAGGTGAAGTATGTTCTTGCTACCTGCACTTGCCAGCTCGAGAACACGGTGGCCCAGGTTAAGACACCAGAGGTAGTTAAGGTAGCACCTACACCGGCACTTAAGAAGCCGGTAGAAGTGAGAGTCGGGGTACGTGAAAAGGAGGTAGCCACACCCAGTATTGCGACTCCAGTAGAGGAGGCGAGTGCAAAACTAGCCATCCTTGAGGTAAGCCCCACCGCTAGGGTGATCCCAGCAGCAGATAAGAGCATCAGTGATGCCGATAGCTTTGATTTGGTGGTTGGGATAGGAAATTCTTCCGAGGTAACTGGCATCGTAGATACAGGAGCGGCGGTTAATCCGATGACCTTTGCAACCTATGAGGAGCTGGATTTGAAGGGTTTGGAACCCAGGAAATGCTTCGTCACGATGACCAATGGAACGAGAAGTAGGTGCATGGGTGTGATTGAGGATGTTCCGGTTACACTGGATGGGGATACTTTTATGGCCGATTTCGTGGTTGTGGAATCAACACGGGTTAAAGGAAAGGAGATGGAAAAGGATATGTTGCTGTTTGGGCGACCTTCATCAAAACCACTCGCATGATTGTCAACCTCCACGCTCGTACATGCACTATAGAAGTACATGGCAAGCAACGTGAGTTGCAAGCCACCACTACACCATACTCACCCCTGTGGGTTGACACCAGGAACTATATAGGGGCGCACACAGGACCCTTGTATATACATACTTATCAACAAGGAAGAATAAGAGCTGCACCAACCGGAGGAGCCAAGAACCTCCAGAGTACCCATTAGCCAACACAGAAGAGTCTAGTACATGACTATAAACTGTACTTCACAGGCCAAACACTTTCGATCCCTTTTATCTTTCCACTCTTAGCTTGAGCACATGCTTGAGTTTCGGTTTGGGGAGGGAATGTGAGGCTCTTCAGTTTCTTGCCTTTGTTTCTATGTGTTTTTTCATATTTTCGTGAGTCTTTCGTGTGTCCGTGTTATTTTTTCAAGTTTTGAGTATCTATTGTGAGTGGTAAATCCACTTAATGCCTTTGTTTTGTTTGATATGTAACTGGAAGTAGCCTAGTGCATTGTTAATTCCTTAAGATCTGTTTCTCTTGCAAATAGCTAGTCTGTCCAGTCCTTTAGTCCAAAATCCGTGAGAAGCCTGAGCCGATGAAAAAATATTGTACCGGCGTTTGTATTGTGTGATTCCTGGGATGTGCAAGTTTTTTTACGAATTACTTGCGCCTTTTCATACTTATGTGTACTCATTTTATTTGGGGATGACGAATGGCATGCTTTTAATTCTGAGTTCTCTAACTTTTAAACCCTGTTCTAAAGAACAAGTTTGGGGAAGAGTTACTTACATGTTTACGACTAATTTTTGAGCTTTATATGCTTGATTGTGTTTGAGTCTGTTGTTGTTTCCAAAGCTGTCCGAATTTAATCTCGGGGTGGATCTATGGTCTTAGTTGATCACCGTCTGCCGTGTTAGACATGTTTCAGATACTACCTATATACCGGCGTGACCCTTAAAGCTATATGACTGTGAGGGTTGATGGCATGTATACCAAATTGACACGCACAAAAGTGCGACTTTCGGTAAAATTGACACCCGTAAAAAAATTGAGATAAAAGAGCCCAATGAGGCTATGCATTGAATACAGTGCAATAATGGTTTATGTTTGATTGCAAGTGAAACAGGGAACAACACAGGTTTTGAACTTTTGTTATAAGTCGTTTTTGAAAAAAGTCCCTTCTGATCCATTTGATTTGAGTACATTAGCATAAGATAGTCTAGGCATTTTTGTGATGCGAGTCACCTTCCCAGTTTACTTTTTGAGCGAATAACCCTATTGGACACTTCCAAAGAGAGTAGAGATTGCATATTATTCATGTGAGGGACTAGCGTGCTGGACTTAAGAGTTATTTGCTTGAGAAACGGTTTTTTGGGATTATCTGTGCACTTTTCTGCCAAGGTTACTTGAGAACAAAACATTTGCATTTAGTGGACTTAATGCTTTCAATGGTAGATTCGATTACTTGGATTTGTAACTCTTGTATTTGTCTGCGTGATTTAGAGTCTAGAGTGTTTAGGTTGTTTGTTTGCTCGAGGACGAGCAAAGGTTCGGTTTGGGGATTTTGATGAGACAATATTCTAACGTCTCATTTGGTCCTTTTAATCGTCTTTTGTTAGTCTTTGACCTTAATTTTATATTAGTTTAGTGCGTTTTTATGTTTGGTTTCTTGTTTGTGTTTTTGTAGGTATTTTACATTTAGGTACGATTTGGAGGAAAGGTGACTTCGCTGGATTACAATCAAGTGAAGAGATCATAGTCCGGATTAGTACTTGAAGAGGGAGCGTGCTTTTGGGAGAAGAAAAGTCGACCTGAAGATTGGATGGCTCATCGCGGCGAGATATTGCGAATCAACTTGGAAAACCACGAAAAGGTTCTCTCCATGGCTATTATTATCCTTTGTGGCCAATTCTGCGAATCTTTGAGAGTTGCGAAAATCGAGCTTCGCCCGGCCGGTGTTTTTCACGCATGGCGAGCAAGTCAAATTGATATATATATATATATATGTTCGATAAGCGGAGTCCGCCGTGGCCCGCCTATTCTCTCACCGCGGCGGATCGTGTTTTTTCTCTTGCACATTTTTCCTTTTTAATTAGGATTAGGGGAAATTTTCCTCATACTTCTTTTTAACCTAGTTCTAGAAAAAAAGCTCCAGATCCATACTTTCACATTGAGACAATTTGGAGTTTGGTTTTTGCTTGTTATTCAAAGGATTGATATCGAATCCCTGATTACTGTGGTAAATCTCTATTGTTTAATCTTATTCAATTCGTTCTTACTCTATTTTCCGAATTGTATGAGCTTACGTGCGATTATCATTCTGTTTGTGTTTATCATGAGCAATATCTCGTATTCTTTCATCCTTGCTTTGATTATGACTAGCTAAATCGCTCCGGACATGGTAGTTGCGTGATAGTTTTGCGTATTCGCATCTAGGGTTTCAAATCGTTCATATAGGTTAGGCTCGTTCAAAGATCTTCGTAAAAACCTTTCGATTCAATACTCTCGTTCAAAGATTTTCTAAAACGTTTGGTTAAGGATCGTGGATTGACGACCCACGATTACTCTAGTTCAAATATCTTCAAACGCGTTTGATAAAGGTTGAATTGATGGTTTTTTGTACACCGACCGTGTGACAAATATGAACGTATCCCTAGAGCGAATTAGCATTGCTTGATCGTAACTACTGTGTCCTCTCTATCTCATTGTTACAAACAACTACATTGCATTTTCTCTTTTCTAGTTATTAGAAGTACTAGAACACAAACAAATCAACTCGTTTCACAAGTAACTGTTGGCTTTCAATCGTTGCGGTAGCCTAATTGGTTCCTTAGCGAACGACTTCGTGGTTAGCTTATTTATTCTACAATAACTGCTTGCTACTTGTTTACTAAGTATCAATTTGAGCACATCAAATATGCTCATAACTGACTTCAAATGTTGTATGTGTAAATCCATGCTAGCACTGTACACCAATATGTCATCGAAGAAAACTAGCACAAACTTCCTTAAATAGGAAGAGAAGATCTGGTTCATGAGTGATTGGAAAGTGGCTGGGGCATTACTCAACCCAAAAGGCATCACTAGGAATTCATAGTGGCCTTGGTGGGTTATGAACCCTGTATAGTGCACATCCTCAGGTTTCATTCTAATCTGGTGGTATCCAGACCTTAAATCAATCTTAGAAAACATTTTAGACCCATGTAGCTCATCCAGCAACTCATCAATTATGGGCATGGGGTAATCATGTTTCACAGTAAGATCATTTATGTACCTATAATCAATACACATCCTCCAAGATCCATCTTTCTTTTTAACCAATAATACAAGAGGAGCAGCAAAAGCACTAGAGCTATGTTGGATAATACCACTATCTAACATCTCTTTAATTATGGATTCAATCTCAGATTTAAATGCATGAGAGTACTTGTATGGTGATTGTTTCTTTGGCATTGAATCTGGCTTGAGAGTGATTTGGTGTTCAATGGTTCTCAGTGGTGGTAGTGTTTTTGGCTCCTCAAATACATCAGTGTATTCATCTAACACTTCATGTATTTCTGGCTTGATAATATCCTCCTTGGTTGCAGCTGATATAGCAAACAACTGACCATG